>CM053611.1:55259839-55285271 GCA_028646535.1 Procyon lotor
CACCACCAAGCCACCCGGGGCCTCCGAAAACAGACGTGTGGGAGGAGAGCAGACAGAGATCCCGAAGCGAAAAACGACCACAAGCACCCTTCACCTCCGAAGTAACACCTTGCTGTCCAGGAGACCCGGCACAAGATGGCGGCAATCACGTGAGCAACGTGGTGACGTAAACGGCGGCCCGCACGGACGGACCGCCTTAACCTCATCCCCCACGCTCACTTACTCAGTTTTGCCCCCCTCTCCTCCCCCGCCCCCGGCCTGGTGTAGATCATGCCGCCAGTGGCGGCCCTGACTGCCGAGAAAACGGTAGCCTAGGACAGTTGGCTGTTAAGTGACACTGATTCTCCCGGCTCCGCCTGACACCTGAGGCAGAGGGACGTCCCCCGCCGCGTGAGGGGGTGGGGAAGTGGGGAGAGAATTCGGATCCACCTGGGAGGGGGGAGTGGAAGTTCCCGCCCCGGACAGCGGCGAGGCGGCAGCCACAGGTAAGCAGGGGGCGGGGGTGGGACGTGCTCCCGAGTTCTCGTGTTCCCGGGCAGAGGGAGGGCGCGGGGACTCGGCGCCGCCATGGACGCGAGTCAAGTCT
This sequence comes from Procyon lotor, assembly GCA_028646535.1. Lineage (NCBI taxonomy): Eukaryota > Metazoa > Chordata > Mammalia > Carnivora > Procyonidae > Procyon > Procyon lotor. The sequence continues at coordinate 55,260,426 of CM053611.1, forward strand.
CGCGCCGCGTGGGGGGTCGCGCGCGGCGGCAGCGGTGGGGGAGGGGCGCGGAGGGCGCGCGGCGGAAGGGGGAGGGGCTGCCCGCTGTCCCCCGGCCGAGCGCCCTTCCGGTTCTCGAGCCTGGCTGGGCTGTTCCCCCTCAGTCGTCGCTCTCCCCTGCCTCCCAGCCCCCCTCCCAACCAAAATAAAACCGGAGACCTCCCGCCGGGGGTGGCTTTCGCCTCTGAGGCGGCCCGAGGCGAGCGCCCTCCGTCGAAGGTCTTGGAATTGGGCGGAGAGGGCGGGGCGGGGAGGGCGGCGTGGCCTTGGCCTCCGCGCGTTTTCCGCCCAGCTGCCCGAGACCGGTTATGTCCGCCAGGGAGCCGGGAGAGCACAGCGGGCGCCCTCGGCGTGCGAGGTCCCAGCCGGCTGGCGGGGTAGGGCAGAAACAGCTTTTACCCGCAGGGAGCTTACAGTCCAGTGGGGAGGTAGACAGTGATGACATAGACGCATGAAACAGTAATGGGAAGATGTAGCTGATGGACGAGGAAGGAGAGTGTGGGATGATAGAAGCTCCTCTGTTTATCTCTGGACAATGGATCGAGCCGAGGAAACTGTCTCTTTGATTTTCTCCTTTATCATGAAACTAAGCATGGTAGTTCCCAGAGTTGGAGCGTGCAGCTTAATCTGCTTTAAAATCATTGTAGATGTTAAATAATGGTGATTTTATTAGCTTTTGAGGAGCTGTGGACTAGTGCAGTTTTCCTCAGTTATCAAAGGGCATTCCTGTGAAACCTGAAGAGAAATGACCTAAAGCGAAGAAGAAATTACCATTAACTTTTATGGAAATTTTTTTCAGAGTTCTCAGACCCCCAAAATAATCTCTGGCTTTTCGCATACCTCCGGACTCATCTTAACTAACAAAATGAGTTAAAGTCCCTGATGCTCATAGACGCAGTTCAAAGCTATGGAGACTTGATGCCGAGATGCTGAATATAGTTTTGGGAGGAAGAAGCTTGGCAGGCCGCTCTTAAACTGTTGTGGTCCGGGCTGCCTCTGTAATGGCTGGCTGTGAAACAGACAAAGCCGAGTGCTATTTTCACTTTTTTCCTGAAAGTGAAAATCCTCTTGAGATTTCTGTTAGTGAAATCGGGTACTAGTGTAGGTCTTTTGTCAAAGTGCAGTGATGCAACACGAATTTTTGAGAAGTGGGGGATACCTGTAATACTCATTGAGAGTACCCTTCTGAGGCTTTTTCAGCATGGACTTGGCAAGCATCTTTGTCAAACTGGCGTGGTTTGTGATGAGAGTTTGCACTGCTGTTTATGTTTGCAAAATGCATTTTATCTTGAGAATTTTGTTACCAACAGAAATAAGCAGTTTTATTAAGATACTGTTTTTCTTGTAGATTTTGTAATATGCTTGTTTCTCGGTGTCCCAATTAGAATCAGTACAGTTGTCCTAACGCTGAATGTGTTCTTTTTTTTTTTTTTAAGATTTTATTTATTTATTTGACAGAGAGGAGAGAGATCACAAGTAGGCAGAGAGAGCAGGGGAAGCAGGCTCCCTGCTGAGCGGAGAGCTGGATGCGGGGCTCGATCCCAGGACCCTGAGATCATGACCTGAGCCGAGGGCAGAGGCTTTAACCCACTGAGCCGCCCAGGTGCCCCTGTTCTACTATCTTTTAAGGTTATGTTTGGTCTGTGATACATCTGTACAGTACTACTATATCACCAGTAGGTGGTAGTCCTGTCCAAAAATGCTTTTTCTTCACATATCCTGCTTAATTATAATGAATTTCCATCTTTAAAGTAGGATTTTTTGGTGCCTGTGTTGTGTTGATTCTAAAGCTGAATTGAAGTAATTGTCTAAATATATTTCTTTAGCCATTACTTCTATCTGTAGCTAGACAAACCCAACTAAACACATTGATTCATTCAGCATTAATAAATGTGCAAGGTATTAGTGCTATATTGGGAACAGGATATGGTCTTTGGCTCCCTAGAGCTTGCATTCTGGTGGCAAGACAGAAAACAGGCCAATACAATACTGGGCTAAGTGCCTTGAGAAGAGGGGGTAACATGTGCTTTGGGGATACAGCCAGAGCTTCTCGACTAATCTGAGGGATTCCTGAAAGATTGCCTGGGGAATAAATAACTCAAAGGAATAGGCCGCATGAAGAGAAGGGGAGTAGTGTTTCTGGCAGAGGGAATGGCATATGTGAAAGCCTGAAGGTGAGAGAAAGCAAGGCAGGCACATGGGAACATCTGAAAGAAATTCAGCATCACAAATAGGAACAATTTTGAGGGGAGATCATGAGTTCAGTTATGGAAGTGTCAAGCAAGACACTCCTGGCCCTCAAGCGTATCATAGTTGAGTATTCTCTGTAGGTGAGGAAACTAAGACCTTCATTCATCAAATGAGAATACTACCTGTATTTGTTAGTATTTGTTGATGTTTATTGTTTACTGCATACATGAGTGTCTCTGTTGGGCACAGAGCACACATTCATATGATACAGGCCCTGTCCTTAGGCACTTTAAGACTGCGGGAAACAACACCAAAAAATAGATGGGGCGGGGGGAGGGGGGGAACGACACACGACAGATATGCTAATAAACACAGTTCAGAGTGTTAAGTGACCTCATTAGAATTATGTGCAGGGCACAGTCAAAGTAGGAAGAAAGGACTGGAGCAGTTAGGAACTTAATGTTTGGGATGAAACTTGAAAAGAGTAGGAGTTTGCCAGATGGAAAAGTTGGCAATGTTAGAGGAAGAGGGGCAGCGTGGGGTGGGGGGGCAATGACACATAGATTTTGAGTTAAAATAGTTCTGGCTTCAGGTCTTGTATTCACATCTTACTGTGACATCCATAGTAAATGACAATTTCCTTGAGCCTCAATTTACATATCTCTTAAATAGGGAATCCAGGAAATGATAAATAAAAAAGCTCTTCATTTAGTGCCTAGCATATAACATTCCTTTCTTTGCAAGTTTTCTTAGAAGCACCATGTCTTTTACTTACTCTTTATCATGTCAGCAAGATCACAGCCTGCTGCAGTTTCTCAGCCTCCCAAATTCGTTCTCATTGATGGCACTTTTGAAGCTGTGTTTCACTGCCCCCTGTGATTCTGCCCTACTTACTGGTGTCTAATGTTAAGCTTCCATCTGCTGCTGGGAGATAGATTATTTTCATAGAAAATGCTTTTGTACATGTACAGTTTATTCTGTGTTGAGCCAGTTTTTAACAGATTGTTAATCTTAACCTCAATTTTAAGAGTAATAGTTGAAAAGAGTGAGCAAATGAAGATTATACTTTAACATTAAAAAATAATATAGTGTAGTTTGTAATGAGATGTAACTATAAAGCTGTTTTCATTTTGGGGGAAAAAAAAGCCGGTTAGTTGATTTCTCTTTAACAAGTTGTAGAAAATAGGCTATCTTAACTTTCCATAGGAAATGCGGTTGTAATAATTGGCCAAAATCTTATTTGCTGACTGTAGTGGCTTTTACTAGGAAATGTGTGTTGTTTTGTTGATTGTGTTAGTTTCCATTAGATGTAGGATTTCATAATAATATTGTTATGAAGGAGAAATCAGTGAGTCACAGTGAAACAGAAAAGTATCATTTCCAGTAATTAAATAATTAGGTTTTGAAAAATCTTTTATAGTTTCTTTCAGTGCTTTAACACTATATATATTTTTTTCTTTTCTACATTCTAACTTATGTCTTCTGAAATGGAGTGTTAAGAAAGGCATTTTCGGCTCCCTGGCTGTCTCAGTAAGAGCGTGTGACTCTGGATTTTAAGTTGTAAATTTGAGCCCCGCATTGGGTATAGAGATCACTTAAAAATAAAATCTTTTTTTTAAAAAAGGCATTTTCATACAGACAGTATGGAGAAAATACGTAATTGCAGGTTTGGTACTGTCTCTATGTTTAGCCTGTGGGATTATACTTCTCCTAAAGAAGGGACTATATATAAGCTTAAAAGCAGTTGAAGAAACAACATAGGAAGCGTTAAATGAATTTGGCAAAATTAGAAGTTTTAAAATAATCATAGTTAAGTCATTAAGATATTTGTATCCACGTGATAGAAATGAAATTTATATTAAATATTAAGGACGCCTGGGTGGCTCAGTTGGTTAAGCCTTCCACTCAGGTCATGATCCCAGGGTACTGAGATTGAGTCCCATATCAGGCTCTTTGCTCAGTGGGAAAGCTCATGCTTCTTCAGGGAGAAGCTTCTTGCTTCTCTCTCTCCTGTTCCCCCACTTGTGCGTGCACGTGCGTTCTCTCTCTGACAAATAAATAAAATATAAAAATCTATATTATAGACTGGGGTGCCTGGGTGGCCCAGTCGGTTGAGCATCTGACTCTTGATTTCGGCTCAGGTCATGCTCTCAGGGTCCTAGGATCCAGCCCCATGTCAAGCCTCACTTTGGGCTCTGCACTCAAAGATTCTCTCCTTTTCTTTCTCTGTCCTTCCACCAGCTCATGCACACATTCTTTCTCTCTGTCGTTTTAAATAAATAAATAAATACATACATACATACATACATACATACCTTTTTTTGGGGGGGGACACAGAGAGACAGCCAGAGGGGGAACACAAACGGGGAGAAGCAGGCTCCCCGCTGAGCAGGGAGCCTGACATGGGGCTCCATCCCAGGACTCTGGGACCATGACCTGAATCGAAGTCAGACCCTGAATGACTGAGCCACCCAGGCGCCCCTAAACAAAACCTTTAAAAAACATTTAAAAAAAAAAGCAAATAAGAAAAAACACTAAGATTTAGTGATAAATGGATGGATAAGTAATATGAACAGATAGCCCACACAACTAGTAGAGAATTAAAGGAATGTAAAACAGTATATCGTTTTCACCTATCATTGCTTTCTCATGTACTTCTGATGGAGTATAATTCTTTCAGAAAACTTTAGATAGTCATACTCCTTGATCAAGTAATTCTCCTTTTTGGAATATATTCTATGGAGATAATTTTAATTGTGGAGAAATATTATGTACCAAAGATATTAATCACAGTATTATCTTGTTTGGTTAAAAAAAAAAAGGAATTTTGTATGTTCCCTGGATAGATTATGTAGACTTTGAATATACCATATTTTGTTTATCCATTCATCTCTATGCACACTTGGGTTGATTCTACCTTTTGACGGTTGTAAATAATGTTGCTGTTTACGTGGGTGTACAAATATGTGTTAAAGACCCTGCTTTCAATTCCTTTGGGTAGGTACCTGGATGTGGGATTTTTTTTTTTTTTAAGATTTTATTTATTTAACAGAGATCACAAGTAGGCAGAGAAGCAGGCAGAGAGAGGGAGGAAACAGTATCCCTGCTGAGCAGAGAGCCCAATGCAGGGCTCCATCCCAGGGCTCTATCCCAGGGCTCTGAGATCATGACCTGAGCCGAAGGCAGAGGCCCAACCCACTGAGCCACCCAGATGCCCCTCTTTTAGGAGTCTTAAGTGGTTGTCCTCCCATTTGGCATATTCCATCTCCCATAAGCCATTTATTCTCATTTTTACCTAGCCTACATATCCTACAGTTGATTATCTAGATCATCTAGATCTTTAGAACCTCTTTAGGTATGGTTGTGCTTATTTATTTAGTTCGTTCAGCTTTTACTTAATGAATTCTCTATGTAGCACTATATGTGCAGTTAGAAACTGTTCTCTAGATGGAAGAATTCTTGTGTCCATGGACAGGAAGACTATCATACTTCTTAAGTGGGATAACATTTAAAAATATAGTTACAAAAATTTATGTATATATGTGTCATTTATTAAATTTTAACAGGTTCATGTGGATTAAAATTTTAAAATGTAAAAGAATATACAAGGAATAGTCTTTTCTATCTCTGTTCCATAACTACCAATTCTCTTCTACAGAGGCATCTAGGTTGCCAGTTTTTATACAGCTGTGAAGTATATTATACACATATTATGTAGTGATTTTAGTTTGACATTTCTTGAGGTCTTATAATTAGATCTCTATGCAGAACAGAACATGAGAAGATAGTGAGTCTAGATAAATTGAACTAGCCCATAGCATAGAAAAACTTCATCTTGCTCTGCTGAAAAAGTACACATGTTAAGGAAAGAAATGTCTTAGGATTTCTTGAAAATGAAGTTAGAAAGCATCTTCTAACTGACTTTTTTCCCCTTTATAGTTGATTATGGAAGATTCCCACAAGAGTAACACTTCAGAGGCAGCGCCGCAACCTGGTTCAGCGGTTCAGGGAGCTCATATTTCTCATATTGCTCAACAGGTAAGGCAGGATCCAGCCAAAATATGGAGCTAATTAGGAATTTGTGGAAAAGAACCAAGCAAAAACAGCTGTAATGTTGAAATGTAAGGAAGGAAGGTAGATTTGATTTAAACATCCTGTCGAGATTATTTCAGTTTTATTTTCTTCTATACAAAGTACATTTAATGTTTTAATAACTATATACTTTTCAGAACTTGAAGCAGATTTCATTTTATGTGGTACATGATTATTTTGATTTTTTCCAGATGGATTTTGTTTCTACATAAAAAAATGAAAAATTATTTATCTCTTTGAGCTAACTTGAAACAGACTTAATAGTTTCAAGAGGCAAACCATCTTCAGTTCAGTAGATTTATTGTGGATATATAGGAAATCTTTTTGCTGAACTGGAAAGTAGGCCTATACATTAGAGAATTTAAATTGACAGGCATGCATATTGCAGAACTGATATTTTATAAATTTCAAATTGTCTGATCCATACACATGACCCACTTCAAGGAAAACAATGGACAGGTAGTTGTTGCCAGTGATAAGACTTGAACTTTCAAGCAAAAATGAGAATTTTGGAAAACTTGAATTCACCATTGTGAGCTTGACAGTTTCCCAGTCTTTTAGGAGTCTTAAGTGGTTGTCCTCCCATTTGGCATATTCCATCTCCCCTAAGCCATTTATTCTCATTTTTACCTAGCCTACATATCCTACAGTTGATTATCTAGATCATCTAGATCTTTAGTACAGACTTTTTTAGTTACAAAATTTTGTTACAAAATCATGCTTGGGTATAAGATTCATTCACAGTGCAAGGTAGACAATAGATTATTTTATTTATTTTATTCTATTTTAGATTTGTTTATTTACTTGAGAGAGAGAACAGAAGCGCGGAGGAGGTGCAGAGGGAGAGGGAGAAGCAGACCCCCTGCTGAGCAGGGAGCCTGATGTGGAGCTCAGTCCCAGGACCCTGGGATCATGACCTGAGCTGAAAGCAGACACTTAACTGACTGAGGCACCCAGGCACCTCAGACCAATGGATTTTAATGTTAATAGAATATATAACGTTAAGGGGTGTTTGGGTGGCTCAGTTGGCTGGGCGTCTGCCTTCGGCTCAAGTAATTATCAGGTGGTCCTGGGATCAAGTCCCGTGTTGGACTCTCTGCTCATCAGGGATTCTGTTTCTCCCTCTCCCTCTGCTCCACCCACGTCCCCTGGTTTTGCTTGCTTGCACGTGTTCTCTCTCCCTCTCTCTTCTCTCAAATAAATAAATAAAATCTTTAAAAAAAATTACATAACATTAAGATTGTATATTTTAAACAACCTTTAAGAAACTACAGCCTGTTTAAATTTTAAAGTGGTATCAAAGAAGAATATCCGCAATTATCTGAAAACACTTTTAGAAACAGTCCTCCCTTTTCCAGCTTCATATATGTGTGAGGCCAGGCTTTCTTTGTATATCTCAGTCAAAACAACATATGGCAACATACTTAATGTAAAAGCAGGTAAGAGAATTCAGCCATATTCTATTAACTCAAACATTAAGGTAATTTGCAGAAATGTAAAAGACCATTCTTTTATTAATTTGGGGAAGGGAAGTTTAGTTATATAAATTAAAACTTTATTATTTGTGTGTGATAGATTTATATTCAAAATGAACTGTTAAATATTTTTAAAATTTATGTTTTGATTTTAAATGTGTTAGTAGATTAAAAGCCCACATAAATAAGAATTATTTGGGGACCTCAATAATTTTTAAGAGTGTAAAGAGTCTTGAGACCAGAATTTTTGAAAAACAAGGCCTGAAAAGATTAATCTTTCAAGCTTGATATGTCCTTCTTTATTATTTGGCTATATCTTTGTAGAATAATGGTATCTTCTCAAGATGGTGCTGGAAAAACAATTATGGAGTCTTCCGGCTATCTTTCTGTTAATAGAGCCCTTCACAGAAATGTTTAAATTCACATGGCTTGTTTACTTCAGTTATTTTGGTTAGATGTGAATGTTTTCCAAGTTTCCTTAGAAGCATAGTTACAGTGAGATGTAGAATGAGTACATATTTCTAAGTGGTAAGTAATTTTGTAGTGATTTTGAAAAATAACGTCACTGACTTCATGTCCAGATTCTTGTGGCTTGATTACTTCATTAGACTCTAAATATTGGAAGCAAACCGTATCTAAAACAGTAATATTTATTCATTCATTCAGTATAAGCTAGGGACATAGCAATAAAGAGAAGTCTCAGCTCTTACAGACTTTACTTCTCATTTTGGAGAGACAGGCAATAAAACAGGTATCAGTTCATAGTATGTCCTGTGGGGACTAATAAAGCAGGGTAGGAGAGGTGGGGATTGGTGGGGACACATGGACTTTTATATAAAGCAGTCAGAGAAGTTCCATTAGTGGAAAGAATTCTTCATTTGCATGAACTAAGAGTTGTAAAACACCGCCACCGGGAGGTGCTTGGCATGGTTAAGGAACAGCACAGAGGCTGGTGTGGCAGGAGACAGGTGAATGGGGAGAGAATGATGCAGGATGAGGCAGAGGTTTGGGGTGCGAAGGGAGAGTGCCGGATAAGGCAGGCCTTGTATGCCACCGTAATAAGGCTTTTGACTTTTAATCTGGGTGAGATGGGAATCCTTTAGAATGTTTTGAGTAAAAACATCTCTGATGTTTTATTAGGATAATTTTGGCTGCTTTGTGGAGTAGAAGCAGGAAAACCAGTTAGAAGGCGGTTAGAATAATGTGCATGAGAGGTGATAGTGGCTTGGACCAAGGTGGTAGCAGTGGTGGTGGTGAGAAAAAGTTAGATTCTCGATATACTTTGGTTGTAAAGCCAACAGTGTTTACTTTGGGATTAGATGTGGGTTTTAGAGAAAAGAAGGTAGATCCTACAGTTTTAGGCTTGAATAACTGTAGGAATGGAGTTGCCACTTAATAAGATGAACAACACTGGAGCATATTTAACTTTTCTTTTGAGGGGGAGTATTGGCAATCAGGAATTTGGCTTTCAGGCACGTTAAGTGTGATGCTATCTGTCTTACTTTTCTGTGCTAAAATTGCCACAAATTTAATTGCTCACAACACATGTCATCACAGTTTCTGTGAGGGCAGAAACTTCTTTGCTCTTCTTTGGTATCTCACATTGTAGTGATTGGCTGGGGCTGGGTTCTTATCTGTGGGTTGAACTGGAGAAGAATCCACTTCCAACTTGACCCCAGTTGTTGGCAGAATTCATTTTGTTGCAGCAGTAAGACTGAGAGCTTCAGTTTTTTGTTGGCTGGAGGCCACCCTCAGATCTTAGAGATCCTCTGCAGTTCATTGCCATGTGGCCCTCCCCGTAAGCATTTCACAGCATGGCAGCCTGCTCCGTTAAGTCCAGTGAGAGGATGAGAGTGAGTTGGCTAGCAAGACAGAGTGTTGTATAATACCATATAACCTAATCAAGGAAATGATATGCCATTCCTTTGCCATAAAATGTAATCATGGAAATGACATTCCATCATCTTTGCCTTACTGATTAGAAGCAAGTTGCAGGTCCCTCCTACACTCAAGGGGAAAGGATTACTCAAGGGCATGAGTACCAGGAGGTGGAGGTCATGGGGGCCACCTTAGAGTTTGTCTGCCAAACCAAAAAATAGGTTTGTCCAGTAGGCAGCTGGATATATATATATGATCTGGAGTCCAGAGGAGAAGTCCAGACTAGAAATGTAAATGTAGAAATTGTGGATTTATAGGTGGTATTTAAACTCTCGAAGCGATTTCTGACTTCCACTTAGGATGTAGAAAGCTAAAAAGAGTATTGCTCCCATCTTAAAATAAGAATGAGCTGTAATATACAAAGTCATAACTTCTCTTGATTCATCAGAGCTGGGGTCTGGCTCAGCTGTAACAGAGCCCAGGAAGAAGGTAGGGCTGTCATACAAGGATAAGAATTCAGCTAAGTTTTTAATGAATTGCTGAAGTCTAAGTGTGGGCTAGCATGAGACTTGTAGAGTCCTTGAGAGCCGCAGACACAGGGGAGATAACACTCACTTGTCGGCTTTTCTTCAAGGTCTCCCAGCAGTTTGTCAAGAGAAAGATTGGGAAAAGGAAGGGAGACAGCAGTGAGGCTCACTAGGTGGTATGGTCCTTCCTGGACTCCCTTCTCCCTGTGGAAAAGAGCTTTAAGCCACTAGGGGAAGGGAATAAACTCCATTTTCCATTTTGGCTGGGAGGACTGAAAAGACAAAACCCCATAAAACCTGAGGGAAAGGGAGGAAACTTCTGGGTTCAGTCCTTTAGTTTTCCTACTACTGGGAGAAAGCACTGTGCCTGGAACCCCGGGATAATGGCTTGCCTGAGATTCAGACACAAGTAAAGCGACAGCAGTCTGCCCCTGGGGACTAGCCTCTGGGGAAGGTGCCCAGGGAAAACCTGAAGGTGGAGCAAGAACACTGAGAAAAACCTTCAGGCAAACCAGCTCCCACCCTAAGCAGAAGGTTGCCCTAGAGGAATTTGAAGTAGATAGTGCACTTAAGGTAATCATAGCAGTAGAACCCAAACCTAGCTGGATTCCTGAAGAGATTGACTTAACCCCTCCCCACAGCCCCCCACTAATAGCTTGCAGAAAAAGAGCCATTTTTATACTGTTTCCTCAGTCTCCTGCGTTATACATGATATCCATCATTCAGGCAAAAATTATGAAACATACAAAAAGTAAGAAAATATAGCCCACCGTTCAAAAACCAAAATAACCAATAGACTGAGGATGACACAGTTGTGAGAACTATCAGACAGTGAATTTCTTTTTTTTAAGATTTTAATTATTTATTTGACAGAAAGAGCACACAAGCAGGGGGAGCAGTAGCAGAAGGAGAGGGAGAAGCAGACTCCCCACTGAGCAGTGAGCCCGTTGTGATGCTCAATCCCAGGACCCTGGGAAAATGACCTGAGCTGAAGGCAGATGCCTTTTTTTTTTTTTTTTAAGATTTTATTTATTTGACAGAGATCACAAGTAGGCAGAGGCAGGCAGAGAGAGGGAGGGAAGCAGGATCCTTGCTGAGCAGAGAGCAGGGCTTGATCCCAGGACCCCGAGATCACAACCCAAGCCGAAGGCAGAGGCTTCAACCCACTGAGCCACCTAGGCGCCCCTGAGGGCAGATGCTTAACCAATTGAGCCACCTAGGCACCCCTCATTGGGTTCACACTCTGCAGGGATCTGTTTCTTTCTGTTCCTCTTCCTCTGCCCTTCCCCCCACTTGTGTGCACACGCTCCTCTTTCTCTCTCTGTCAAATAAAGAAATCTTTTTTAAAAAATAAAATAATATGAATAATATATTAAAGGCTCTAATGGAAAAGGTGGACAACATGTACGATGGTAAATTTCAACAGAGGAATGGAAAGTATATGAGAGTCAAATGAATGTGCTAGAAATAAAAATTTGATATAGATGAAGTATGTTTTGGGGCTTATTAGTAGACTTAACATAGCCAAGGAAAGAATCAGTGAATTCGAAGATAGATCAACAGAAATTATCCAAGTTGAAAACAAAGAGAAAACAAGTAGGGGGAAAACAGAACAAAGCATCTAAGAGCTGTGGGGGACAATATCTATTTAATGCAAGTGTAATTAAAGTCATGGAACTAGATAAGATTACTGGGGGTCTTGTATACTCAGAGATGAGGTCTGTGGATTTGACTAGGGCTCTCCAACATTTGTGGACTTTGGAAAGGTTGAAGAGGGATGATCAGTGAAGTTGAGAGGAAACTCAGGAGAGAAAGAATCTTGGAAATTAAGAATGAGGTGGTTGGTGGTCAACTGTATAATTCTGGTGGCAGGTCAAATAAGGAATAAAAATCAACTGCTAACACAGTTGGTGTTCGTTATTCAAGGATTCTGTATTTTCAAATTTCAAATTGAAATTTCAAGGATTCTGAAATTTCAAATTTCAAAAACCTTGATAAAATTTATATGTAATCCCAAAATCAGCCCAGCATTTCTGTGGTCATTGCCCAGAGTGGTGACAAATTGGAGTCACTTTGATGCACACCTTCCAGCTGACATTGAACCAAGGCACCAGGGCTTTGTCTTCTTATTCTAGCTCTTATGCTATAAATAGTTCTTTTGGTGGTCTAATTACTGGCATACTTTTTGCATTTTTGTGCTTTTTGTTAGTGATTTTGTTGTTTAAAATGGCCTCTGAAGTGTAGTGTTTAGTGCCAGGAGGAGAATATACATGTTAGGTAAGTTTCATTCAAATACGGGTTGTAGTGATGCTGTCTGTGAGTTCAATATTAATGAATTAACAATATATATACTAAAAAAAGTGTCTTTAAACAGAAACACTGGAGGAGCACCTGGGTGGCTCAGTGGATTAAATCTGCCTTCGGCTCAGGTCATGATCTCGGGGTTCTGGGATCGAGCCCCGCATTGGGCTCTCTGTTCAGCAGGGCCCCTGCTTCCCCCTCTCTCTGCCTGCCTCTCTTGCCTACTTGTGATCTCTCTCCCTCTGTCAAATAAATAAATAAAATCTTAAAAAAACAAAAAAAAACCCAGAAACACTTATAACAAGGTTATATAATGACCAGTTGATGAAAATAATGAGGCCAGAGGCTTGCAGGAACCTAACTCCATATTCTTCCCTCCCCAGAGCAAAGTTTAAGGGTAAACTTTGAAGATGAGGTGGCTCTTCAAAATGGGGGGGGGCCAGCGAGGCCTTCATATCCCAGCATGCACCGGTCATTGGATCTTGACTGACCTGGGAAGGGGGGTGTATATGACCTTAGACGAGGTGACTCATCAGCCAAGGCAATTCCAAAGAGGGCTGACAGCTGAACACTGCCAGCATGTGCTAATTCCACGTACTTGCAACTTTATAGAATATAATTACCACAGATAACAAGAATTGACTATTTAGCAACATGGAGTTTATTGACAGCCTTGACAAGAACTATTTCAGTGGGAGTGGGGAAAAAAGCCTAATTAATTAGCTCCAAGAGAGCATGGGAAAAGAGAGGGGGGTGGAAAGAGTAGATACTCATTGAACAGAATGAATAGACAACTCATTTGAAGTGTTTTGTTGCAAAGGGGGCTAAGAAGTGAAGTTGCTGGAGAGGGTTATAGGTCAAAGCTCCAAAGCTTTACTTATTAGTCTTTTTTAGATAGGAGGATTTAATAGCCTATTGGTATACCACTAGGATTGATTAAACAGAAGGGGAAAACTGGATAATACAAGAAGGAGAGGTCATCCTGGGATGACATCCTTGAGGAGGGCTGGGAACGAGATTTAGTCTGCAAGTGGCCACAGGTACATCATTCACAGTAAGTAAATATAGGTTAGGTGGGTAGATTAGGGATGAGATACTCTGAAAGTTTTCTTTTGATAACTTTTTTTTTTTTTTTAAGATTTTATTTATTTGACAGCGAGAAACACAGCGAGAGAGGGTACACAAACAGAGGGAATGGTAGCAGGAGAAGCAGGCTTCCTGCCGAGGAAGGAGCCCGATGCGGGGCTCGATCCCACGACCCTGGGATCATGACCTGAGCCGAAGGCAGACGCTTAACGACTGAGCCACCCAGGCGCCCCTCTTTTGATAACTTTTTTAAAATTAATTAGTTAATTAATTTGACACAGAGAGAGAACACGAACAGGCAGGGGAGTGGCAGGCTCCCCACCCAGCAGGGAGCCCAATGTGGGACTCGATACCAGGATCCTGAGATCATGACTGGGGATCAAAGCAGATGTTTAACCAGCTGAGCTACCCAAGCACCCCTCTTTTGATAACTTCTTTGTTTTTCAGTGAAATAAAATGCTTTGAGAAGATAGGGAACGAGGAGAAAGTATGAAATAATCTGCCAGGATAGTAGGAGGTAGAAGTGGATTTAGGGATATTGTAACAGGATTGATGGAGTTCATGAGCTGTCCACTTGAGGTTTGATCATGAGTTTAAAGTGAGACTCTGTTTTTGTTTTAAGAATTTATTTCTTCATTTGAGAGAAAGAGGGGCAGAGGGAGCACAAGCAGGGGGAGAGGCAGAGGGAGAGGGAGAAGCAGACTCCCCACTGAGCTGGGAGCCTGACGTGGGGTTTGATCGCAGGCCCTGGAGATATGACCTGAGCCAAAGGCAGATGCTCAACCATCTGAGCCAGCTAGGTGCCCCTAAAGTGAGATTGTTAAGTTCAGTTATGTATTTCTCCAGTCCAATTCAGATAAGGTTTGTATTCAGGTTACAGGCATAGGGTAGAGGAATTAACAGGGTCAATGTTTAGTTAAGGGTCTATAATGAAGCAAGAAAAGATAAGGGCATTGATTGATGTGTGTGATGGAGTGATTATGATGCTGGGTCACAAAATTTAAGCTGTATAGGGAAGGAAGTGGGGACTTGGGGTCAAGAGCAGGGAAAAAGATAGTAGGTTCAGTGGATCATGGGTTCCTGTGGAGTCCAAGAATTGTTGAGAATCCAAATAGTAGAGGTAATGAGTTGGAAGTAGGTGATATTCAGAGGGATGGTTGAATTTGAGATTATGGAGGGGTGCATTTATTGACAATTATAAGATTTAAGTAAGTAGTTCTCAACTGGAATGTACTGCTTCCCCATTGAGATGTTGGAAATGTGTGTGTGTTTGGGGGTGGGGAGGGTGTCACTGATATTCAGTGGGCAGGGACCAGAGATGTTAAATGTTTTGCACTGAGCTGGATGTTCCTACATATGGAAGAATAGTCCTGCCCCAGATGCCTGTTTACAAACCTTGTAGGGTATGACAACAGGAGTAGGTAGCTGAGGAGGGTGGAACACAGGGCTTTGGAGAAGAATAAAAGACAGGCCTGGGTGTAGAAGGTTATTGAATGTTGCATATTGGAATCATCACAAATCATATCAGGACTGGTATTAGAGTAGGTTGGTTTGGCTGCCAGTGTCTTAAAAAAAATGAGGGGACGTGACTGCTATAAGGACAGTCTGCTGCTATGAGCCTTGAAGTTGGGAGCTTTTAGGGGAGGGCTTTGAAGGGACAGTGGTCTGGAAGTACCGATGAAAAGCAAAGGAAACACTCATCTGCAGGCTCATGGTATGAGTGCAGGAGAGAGCTGTAGGAGAGGCAGTTTTCTTGAGAAGAGAGCTGAGGTTCAATTATGGCAGGAAGGTGAAGGGGAGGGACTTGGTACTGTTGAATTTCATTTAATGATAAATTATATGTAGATTGAGAGTTAGGCCGTCTTGCTCAATGAAAAGAATGATGGAAGCAGTCGGAAGAGTAGGTTGGAATCTGGGTTTCATCACTTAGTGACTTTAGAACTTTGACTAAGTCACTTATTTAATAAGACTTGATGTTCATCATCTGGAAATTACGTGTCAGACTTGGCGATCTCTAAGGTCTTTTCCAGCTCATAACTTTCAGTAATTCTCATATTGTAGAGAAATTTGTATGCTTTAATCAGGTGTGAATAGGGAAAACGATGATGGTAGTAATAATTGAGTGTCCACTGTATGCTAAGTGCATTTCTAAGCATTTTATGTGTTTTAATGCCTTCAAACCTCATGTCATAGCCTACTGTGCTTTTGTAACTGCCACACAACTAGTAAGGCTAGAGGCATGATTTGAATTCCAGCAGTTTGACCTCTGTCACAGTTGCGGTTTCCTGGGAAGTGGACTGTGAGATGGAGATTAACATCCAGGAGGTTTAGTAGAGAGTCTCTTGGGATTACTGCCTGTGAAAAGTAAAGAAAAGAAGGAAGCAGAATTAGGCAGAGGGAGAAGTGGAACTGTGATTCAGTCTCAGTGAAGGCCTCAGCTGATCCCATAGAGAACTTTGAAGATGAGATGGCTCTTCAAAATGGGGGACGGGGGGAGCCAGCCAGCCAGGCCTTCATATCCCAGCATGCACCAGTCATTGGATTTTGACTGACCTGGGAAGGGGGGTGTATATGACCTTAGACGAGGTGACTGATCAGCCAAGGCAATTCCAAAGAGGGCTGACAGCTGAACACTGCCAGCAGCTGTACTCCAGCAGCTAGGGAGTAAGTCTTTTTAGTGAAATGGGATCTTCAAGTTGCATCATAGTGCCCACCACAACTCAAGTCTGTAGTCACCAGTTCTCTGTTGCCTCCAGGGAGAGTATGAGGATAAGTGAGAATAGTGGAAGAAATTACAAATAGGCTTGGCTCCAAAACACTTTTAAAACAGTTTGATCTGGGTGCCTGCGTGGCTCAGTCGTTAAGCATCTGCCTTTGGCTCAGGTCATGATCACAGGGTCCTGGGATCCAGTCCTGCCAGGCGGGAAGCCTGCTTCTCCTTCTCCCACTCCCCCTGCTTATGTTCCTGCTCTCGCTGTCTCTCTCTGTCAAATAAATAAATAAAATCTTGGAAAAAAAACAAAAACGCCAAAACCAGCTTGATCATCATGCCATTCTTTTTTTTTTTTTTTAAGATTTTTACGTAATCTCTGCACCGATGTGGGGCTTGAACTAACAAACCCAAGATCAGGAGACACATGCTCTACCGACTGAGCCAGCCAGGCATCCCCATTCCATTCATATTTTTGACATGAGGACTTAACTCAAGGTTCATTTGGGGAGAAGCCAAGAATGTGTGTGCATCAGTGCCTTTGATAATCCTTTCTTACCTGGAGATACTCTATCTAACATCTTGAATATTCTAGGTCATCTGGGTTTCACTTTCTGGTAGAGAAAGATTCTCCTGTAGTGTAACTTAGAAATCTATTTAAGTTTGTTTGGATGTTTCCAGCATGGATGGTATGGGAGAGTGGAAGAATGATTTTTTGTTTTCATTAGCTTAACAGGGTCTTTCACAGAGCCAAAGGTTTTAAATTTTGACTGGGTCCAATTTATCAAGTTTTCCTTTTATGGATTGTGCCTTTGGTGTCTAAGAATTCTTTAGTCCTAAATTTCAAAGGTGTTTTGTTCCTAGAAATTTTAGAGGTTTGTGTTTTACATGTAAGTCCATGATTCATTTTAAGTTAATTTTTGTATAGATTTGAGAGTTTGGGGTTGTTTTTGTTTTGTTTTTGCTTTGTTTTGCTTCTGGATGTACAATTGCTACAGCACCACCGCAATACTTTTGCACCTTTGTCAGAAATTATTTGAGCATATATATATATATACACTTCTTCTCTGTTATGTTCCATTGATCTGTGTGCTGTCTTGATTACTATGTATAGTAGTAAACCTTAACATTCAGAAGAAGGATTACTCCCATTTTATTCTTCCTTTTCAAAGTTGTTTTAGGGCCTATCTCTTTCCATATAAATTTTTGCAATAAGCTTGTCTGTGTCTACAAACCTACAGATCAATTTGGGAAGAACTAATATCTTATTGAATCTTCCAGTCCTTGAATATAGTAAATCTCTCCAATTGTTTAATCTCCTTTGATTTCTTTCCATAGCATTTTGTCTTTTTCAGCATACAGATCCTGTATGTGTTTTGTTAGACTTATACCTAAGCATTTTATTTTCTTAGGGACACTTGTAAATAATATCGTGTATTTTCTTTGGAGCTGTCGTAAATGATACTGTGTTGGTTTTGGATTTTACTTGTTAGGATATAGAAATGCAGTTGGTTCTTGTTTATTGATCTTATACCTTGGAACATTAGTTTTAGGAGTGATTATTATTTTTGTTTTGTTTTTAATATTTCTTGTGATGTCATAGAGAGTCATGTCATCTAAAGATATAGTTTTAAAACCTTTTTTCCAATTTTATTCCAGTTATTCCGATTTATTCCAGTTATTAACAATATGTATTATTTCTTTTTTCTGGCCCTGTTGTTCTCTCTAGAGCTCCCAGAACAATGCTGAATAAAGTGTTGAGAATGGACATATTTTCTTTGTACCCAGTCTTAAAGGGAAAACATTCATTCACTCATCATTGACTAATGTTAGCTGTAGAGTTTTTTTATAAATGCTTGTTGTGAGTTTGAGGAAGTTCCCTCTATTCCTAGTTTTTTAAAGGTTTTTTTTCCCATGAAATGAGATTAAATTTTATGAAATGAGATTTTTTTGCATCAGTTGGTGTGCAGTGATGATTTTTTTCTTCTTTGGCCTGTTGATGTTGTAGATTACATTGATTTTTAAATATCAAACCAACTTTGCATACCTGAAATAAATAGCATTTGGGTCATGGTGGTGTATTCTTTTTATATGTTGCTAGATTCTGTTTGCTAATACTTTGTTGAGGATTTTGCATCTAAATTCATGAGATAATGGTCTGTGGTTTTCTTTTTTTGTAATGTCTTGGACCTCATAAAAAAAAGTCAGGAAATATTCCTTCCTCTTCTCATCTTCTGGAAGAGATGGTATAAATTTGGCATTAATTGTTCTTTAAATGTTTGATAAACTCCAGTGAAACTGGAGCCTGGAATTTCTTTACAGGACTATTCAGGCTATTTTATCATGGCTGAATTTTGGTAGTTTGTGGTTTTCAAGAAATTGATGCGTTACTTCTGAGTTGTCAAATTTATGAATGTAGAGCTGTTCATAGTATTACCTTTTTAATCCACTTAAAGGTCTATTGACCTTAAAAATCTAACAGTTAATTTACCAGCAAAAATAAGCTTATTCAGGAATAACAGAAAATTGCAATCTGGGACATGCAGGCTCTGGCAAAACCATAGACAGGTCCCCTAAACAAAGGAGAGGAACGTTACTTTATGGAGAAGGAGGAGAGAGTTGGCAGTGGTTATTTTTTTTTTTTTTTTAAGATTTTATTTATTTATTTGAGAGAAAGATAGTGACAGAGATAGTGAGAGAGAACGGTCTGGGAGGAGAGGGAGAAATGGGCTCCCACGGAGCAGGGAGCCCAGTGTGTGGCCCAATCCCAGGACCCCGGGATTATGACCTGAGCTGAAGGCAGATGCTTAACCAACTGAACCAGTCAGGTGTCTTCCCCGCCCCCCCCCCCCACCTCCCTGAAGTGGTTATTTTGAAAGAAAGTCCATTGGAGTAAAGCAAAAGTTCAGGGTGATTAATTGTTTCTCATTGACTGAGTTGCAGGGATAATCAGCTTCTTGTAGGAGAATCAGCTTCTTGTAGGAGGTGCAGTGTGCATCTTGACTTGTGAGACCTCTAATTGAATTCCTTCCTGTTAACCATTATTTTGGAGTCTGTAATTGCCGCTGAGTGGTAGGGCTCCCCCTTCTGGCCTCCCAGCTCCTTTGGTTGAGTTTCCCTTTGTTAATTTTCATTTCCCCCCTTTGATCAAGATCTTCCCTGAGAGCATAGCTGATCACAAGTCAGGTTTTCTTACTTCAGTGACCTTTTGACCCTCAGTGCCAGGAAAGACCTTTCCTGGTTGTCATGCCTCCTATCAGATGGAAAGTGCACAGCAATTGGAAACCAGTTAAGGTCACATTTGAGTAACAAGGAAGGTTAGGAGGGAGAACTCTCAGGCACTGCCCACCTTATAGTCCTTATTTACCAAGATCATAAGCACTGAAGATCATTTCCTTATTGGGAACATCATTTTTACAAAAGCTTGATAGGCAACAAATAGAGAAGAAAGTAACATGACAATTCCAAATTGTGTAATGGTTTTAAACTGGAATCCTAGATCTGAAAGTTTTCCAACATAAGGGAGAAAAGTTACCCCTCTGGAAGCAAAACTGAAGTTGTTTATGCCTCTTGGAAGTCTCCACTTAAAGCTTCCAAGAAAGCAGAATAGTGAATACAGAAAGAGCACACTGAAAGAATTAACCGAGTGCATTTTAGAAGATACAGTGCAGGTATAAACATGAAGCAGTAGCTGATAAACTTTTGCAAAACAGCAAAACCTCAAAGACAGTTTAAAACAGCATTGTTATCTTGAAAGAACTGTTTGAAACCCAGTGTGTTACAGTTGGTAAGGTTGCAAATTCAGAGAACCGTGAATTTGGATAAGAATCCAGAGTTGGTTAATAGTTCAGATGAAAGAAAGACTTTTGTGATTCCAAACCTTTTAGAAGAAGCAAGTGAAAAATTAATTTGTCATGGGATTACAATGAGGCTGTTTGTGAAAGGCCATAATCAAAAGAAGAGGTTTCCCTTCCTTCATAAGGGTTTGGGAAATGCAGACAAGAGCATTCATTGTCTTTCCACAAATGAGAAGAAGCAGTAGTGAGAAAAAGGTACACAGGCCTGGTCTAGACATCTTGGGAAAGCTGTCGTGTTAGATTTCGTCTGCTTCAGTTTCAGGAAGTCTTTACTTTCAAGTCACCAGGTGGCATGCAGAGCCAGGTTTTGGTGATTTCTTTAGATGTGTCACACAAGTCCAAGAATCTGTTTCTTTCTTTCTTTTTTTTTTTTTTTTTAATTTTTTTTTTTTAAGATTTTATTTATTTATTTGACAGAGAGGAGAAAGATTTTAAGTAGGCAGCGAGGCAGGCGGGGTGGGTGGTGGGGAGCAGGCTCCCTGCTGAGCAGAGAGCCCGATGCGGGGCTCAATCCCAGGACCCTGAGATCATGACCTGAGCCGAAGGCAGATGTTTAACCAACTGAGCCACCCAGGCGTCTCAAAGCAAGGTTATTTTTAATAGAAGCAGTTAGGCCTTTAGACATCGAAGTATATCTCTTTTTATCAACTGTGGTTCAGAGGAGGCAGGGGCCAAGTGTATTAATGTCCTGTGACTATCTCAGAAAATGAGAATCTGTGAATTCCAAAGGGGTGGATCTGAAATTTGGAAGGACTAACAGCACTGTTAGCCAGGGTGTTTGGAGGGTCTCTACAAATTTAGCCAATTAATAAGTGCCACGTGTGTGTCTGACTGATCTTTAGGATTGCAGATGGTATGCACAATGAAAGTGTTGTAAAACCGGCCAAACAGCACAGACTTGTTGAGGCCCCTGACTGGAAAAATGGGTTTCCCAGTCACTGGGAAAAAGTTCTCCAGGTAGGAATAATCTTTTCCATCAGAATTTTAGGCACAGAAAAAATATTGGCTCCTCTACAAGGAAAAGCTTCAGTCCACTGAGAAAGTATGCAAACCATAACTAGTTTATACTTAACATATCCGTGAGACAGGGAAGTTGTATGAAATCCATTTATGCAATAAGTTTCTCTCAATTGTTCTTTGACCTGGCAGGACACAGGAGGATAGGCACTTTTTGTAGCCCTACTAGTATTTCCCTACCAGTATTGGTTCATAATTACATCATTGTGTCAGTACACGAATAGTTTAATGCACACACAGTAGTAAGTGGAAACTTTGGAATTTTAGGTAGGGCTGGATTGTCATTTGGTCCAAACCAGCATTCTCTTTTTATCGAAACAACAATTACCAGATCTCCAGTATTGTTTTTCCCTCTCTGGGGCTAATTGTTGGGTATCTCTCTTGTTAGTTTTCTCAAATGATAATTTGGGAGAACATACCTTTGGACCATGACAGAGGTTTGGCTATTGGTTTCCTTGAGAGCAGTGTTTTTGGTGGCTAGATCAGCAAGGTTTACTCTGGTACCCAGGAAGTTGAGTCTGAAATGCCCAGGAACCTTAATAATAGCCAGAGCAGCAAAAAAAAAGTATGACATCTAGTAAATTTTGGTCATAGGAGTGATTTTTAATTTTATTCCCATTAGAGGTAAGGAAACCTTAGTTTCCATAATGTCCCAATTATACTGACAATGGGTATAAGTGCTTGCAGTTTTACCCTTGACCAATGTACAAGCCTGAGTGAGGGCATAAAATTCAGCATGTTTAGTAGCCAGAGGTAAAGATGCTGCCTCAGTGAGTTCAAAGGAAGTTGTAATAGCATGCCTACATGATACTCAGCATTTTCATCCTTTTTTTGCCCTAAAGATTTTGTTTATTTGAGAGAGAGAGAGAGAGAGAGAGAGGACTAGTATGGGGAAGGGGTTGAGGGAGAAGCAGACTACACACTGAGCAGGAAGCCCAGTGCGGGGCTCAATCCCAGGACCCTAAGATCATGACCTGAGCTGAAGGCTCAGATGGTTAACTGACTGAGCCACTCAGGTTCCCTGCATTTTCATCCTTTAAATAAGAACCACCAGTAAACCATTAAAAATCTGCAGTGGCTAGAGGAGTTGTGTGTAAATTGTCACAGGGAGTCAAAAGTTGGTCTTTCAGCATTAAGTCATGAGGGGTTTCGTCAGTGAAGGAGGAGAGGAGGCTAGCAGGGTTAATTAAGGTTATTGTAGCAAGGAAGAGTTCTATGAGGAGCCTTGGCAGCAGGATGTCCGAGGAGGTGAGATGACTGAGAAGTGCTGAGTATGAGGAGAAATCAGGAATTACTTCATGGGGCACAGAGGGTTAAAGGGGATCCCTAGGATTATTTCTTCAGTGGCTTTAAAAGGGAAGTGGCAGGGATGGCTCTGAGGCAAAGGGGCTCAGAGCCACAGGCTCCAGTTGTTGGTCATAATACCCTGTGGGTCGATGATGGTCCCCATGTTTCTGGATGACTATTCGAAGGACATTCTCTTCCCTCTCACATACAAAGAGGAGAAAGGGAAGTTGATAATTAGGATGTTTAAAGTCTCAAAAGCTGGGGTACCTGGATGGCATAGTCAGTTGAACATCTGACTCTTGGTTTCGGCTTGCGTTGTGATCTCAGGGTCATGAGATAGAGCCCCATGTTGGAATCCACGCTCAGTGCAGATCTGCTTAGGATTCTCTCCCTCTCCCTTGCCCCCCCCACCACCCCTGTGCTCACTTTCTTGTGTGCGTGCTCTCTCTTTCAAATAAATAAGTAAATCCTTTTTTTAAAACCTGTTAAAGTCTCCAAAGCTATATACTCCTGACCTTTTAAATAGTAGCATCAGATTTTTCATTTTTTAGTAAAGCATATAGAGATTGAGCCATAAAAAATAAGTTTGGAATCCACTCTAAATGGTAGCCAGCCGGTCCAAGAAAACCTTGTAATTGGTGTGTAGTTCTAGGTTTTAGAAAGTTCAGGATGCCATGAAGCCTTACTGGATTCAAATGTGAACCTTGTTTCAAGATCAGGTGCCCTATGTATCAAATTGAATTTTAGCACACTGGAGGGGTGGTTTTTTTTTTTTTTTTTTTTTTTTTGGAGGCTTTATATCCCTTTACAGCTAGAAGTTTTAACTGGTGATGCTGTCTCCTTTGAAGAGGTTGGAGAAGAGCAGCAAAGAAGCTAATCATCTCCATATTGTGACCATGCAAGGCCTGCAGAAAACTTTATATCATCCAAATCAGCTTTCAAGGATTGTGATTGTAACCCTGGGGCATTACTGTCCCAGTATATGCCTGTTTTTCCAAGTGAAAGAAAACCAGCTACCCTTATCAACTGGACTACTAAAAAATTCATTGCATAGATCACTTATAGTGAACAGTTTGCTTTCAGTGGGAATGAATGTCAGCAACATATGGGAGTTAGGGACAACAGGATGCCGAGGGATAATGAGCTTTATTTCCCACAGGTCCTGGACAGACTTCCATCTTTAGCCATTGGGTTTACTCACAAGCAGATCAGGGTATCAGAGGGACTAGTGCAGGGGATATTGAGGCCCTGAGCTTTGTAATCTTCTGTTATGAGCTTGATGCCTTAAAAGGTTTTTTTATTTATAGGATATTGATTCATTCTGGGGAGAGGTTTTGAGGGATCTGAATATTGATGAGAAGTGTACTGTGGATGCTGCCAATAACAGCTGAAGATTGTGCTCATAAAGAGGAAAGTAGTTGATCCAATAGGAACAAGGGACAGTGTCCCCAGACAGCTCTAGTGCCATCAGAGACAGAGCAAATGAAAGATGTCAGGGGTAATCTAATCCCCTGGTTAGCTATCTTGATTACTGCTGTCAAATTCTAGAATTATTTCCCCCCTTTGGGAGAAATTCTCACATGATATTTTTCTAAGAAATCTCAGCCTGACAAATGAATAAGGGTAGAGGAACTAAGGGAGATAGGGATGCCTATCTCTCAAATGGCCAAAACAAGGGGAAATAGGTTCAAAGACAGGAACCTGTTAAGATTCATTAGATTCCACTATTTTGAACCATTTTAGTATTCTGAGACAGAGGCTGCTTTATAGCAGTGGGGTTGAGCCCAAGAGTATAGCTCCGGTGTCAGTATGGACAGAAAGAGATTCGTTCCCATTATGGAAAGTGCTTTGTCCAAGCCAATTAAGGAGGAGGATTGGGAAGAACCTTGGTAGTTTCTTGGAGCTCAGTCATTGGGAGTTAAGAGGACATTGTTTAGGCTGACTCGATAGTCGAAGTTCTAGAGCACTTAAGTTGGTAACAGTCTTTTTTCCAGCGTCATGACCCTTTGCAATAATAGCAGAAACTAGAAGGCTTTGATGATCGTCCTTCATTTGCCAGAGTTAAAAGTTGAGAATTTTAGCAGTCTTTATTTTAGGTGACTCCTGTGGGGTACTAACACTCTGGTTTGCTAAATTTAAACTAAATCTGGAGTGGACATAGTTTCCCATCCCAGAAGAACTGGTTCAATCCTCACTCCCTACCTCTGAGCCAATCAGAACCTGTCCCTTTCAAGTTATCTTTTGAGGATCCAAATGAACTCCCAATTTCTTAGGTTCCCTGGACTAAGGGTAAATTGAGAGTCATAGTTAAAGAGTTTGCTAAAGTGATGAAGGACCACCCCCACAATAGCTTTGCTAAAGAATTTAATAGTTATTCAAATTCATAG
>CM053611.1:55285771-55383765 GCA_028646535.1 Procyon lotor
CTATGAATTTGAATAACTATTAAATTCTTTAGCAAAGCTATTGTGGGGGTGGTCCTTCATCACTTTAGCAAACTCTTTAACTATGACTCTCAATTTACCCTTAGTCCAGGGAACCTAAGAAATTGGGAGTTCATTTGGATCCTCAAAAGATAACTTGAAAGGGACAGGTTCTGATTGGCTCAGAGGTAGGGAGTGAGGAGAGAGGTTCAGGGGAAAAAGGATGTTTGGTGGAAGAATTAGCATGGGGGAGCAGCAGGCACAGAGAAGAGGTCAGGATGGTGGTGGAATTGAGGCCTCAGCTCTGACTGCTTGCGGTCCTGAGGCATAGAAGACAAGGGAGAGGGGAACAGAGGCCTCACAAGCCTTTTTGTCTTTAAAGGTTTGCCTCAGTCTAGAAACTCAATTTTGTGGAGAGGCAATTTTATTTTTTATTTAATTTATTTTTTTTTTAGTATATGTACTGCTGAAGCAAGCAATATTTAATTTATTTTTTTAAAGATTTTATTTATTTATTTGACAGAGAGAGATGCAGTGAGAGAGGGAAGAACACAAGCAGGGGGAGTGGGAGAGGGAGAAGCAGGTTTCCCGCTAAGCGGAGAACCCACTCAATCCCAGGACCCCAGGATCTTGACCTGAGCTGAAGGCAGCCACTTAACAGCTGAGCCACCCAGGCGCCCCATGAGGAGGCAATTTTAGATTCCTGATAACATTTGGAAGTTTCAAAATATGAATCAAAACATCCCATTCAATTTCCACAATTTTAGAGCCTTAGCTGTTCAGTTTTGAGGAAAGTAAGTTTTGGAAGGATTGGAAGTTCCCTATAATGGCCATTTGAGGTTCTAAGTTACTTTTGATTAAGTTGGTCTATTTACTAGAAACATGCACAAGGAAGGACTATAGTATTGAAATATAAAATGGGGGCAGCTGGCTGGCTTAGTTGAAGGAGCATGTAACTCTTGATCTCAGAGTTGTGAGTTTGAGCCCCATGTTGGGTGTAGAGATTACCTATAAATCTTTGTAAAACTTAAAAAAAATTAATTAAAAATTAAATATAAAATCAGGCTAGTGTCCCAGTAAGTGGGGGGTGCCTCAAAGCATTTTGATGACTGAGATCCCATTTTTTAGGGTTTTCTAGAGCAAAAAAAACAAATTCCTAAACAGCACTGTTTCAAAAGGATAGGTCTGGTTCCAAAACGAATCAGACGAAAGGCCAGCACATTCCAGTAGGGAATGGGAACAGTCTGGTCCTAAAAAGGAGATTGACTAAAGGCCAAATGAGCATTCTCAGAAAAGACAAAGCCTTAAAGTAGATCCTCAGGAGACCCTGGAGAGCCCAAACACACGGAGCAGAGTTTGAATATAGGAAGAAACTTACGTTCAAACTCCAGGGTAAGTAAGAAAGTAGTGAGCTCAATAAGCTCTGTGACTACAGGGTGCCAGTTTGTTTACCAAACTTAGTTATTGGGGATCTTCTCTTGACCTCACTTCTCATCAC
The DNA here is from genome assembly GCA_028646535.1 of Procyon lotor. NCBI lineage: Eukaryota > Metazoa > Chordata > Mammalia > Carnivora > Procyonidae > Procyon > Procyon lotor. The sequence continues at coordinate 55,287,267 of CM053611.1, forward strand.
CAAATTATGTTAAAAATTAACCTTAGGGGCGCCTGAGTGGCTTAGTCAGTTGGGCATCTGACTCTTGATTTCAGCTCAGGTCATGATCTCAGGGTCATGGGATTGAGCCCAGTGTTGGGCTCTGTGCTCTGCTATGCAGGGAGTCTGTTTGCGATTCTCTCTCTCCCTCGCCCTGCTCGCCTGCATGTTCCCTCTCTTTCTCAAATAATAAATCTTAAAAAAAAAAAAAAAAAAAATTAACCTTAAAACGTTTACTTTATCAACAAAGATGGGTTCATTTGGGAATAACAGAAAATTGCAGTTTGAGACATGCAAAGCTGTGGCAAAATCATAGACATATCTCACAAACACAGGAGAAGAGCATTGTTTTATAGAGATTAAGGAGGAAATTGGAAAGGGTTGTTTTGAAAGAAAGTTCATTGGAGAAAAGATGAGTTCAGGGTAATGATAGTTTCTCATTAGCTGAAATGTAGGGATAGTTTCTTCTAGGAAATGCAGTGTACATATTTCCCTGTTGGAGCCTATAATTGGTAATGCTTCCTGTAATTGATATTGAGTGAGTAGTACACCCCCCCCAAATCTGGCCTCCCACTCCAGTTTAGTAAGGTTTCCTTTAATTAATTTTCACAGGTCTAATGATATCCCATTTCCTTACTTGTGTTGGTGATTTGTGTCTTCTCTTTTTTTTAATTTTTGTCAGCCTTACCAGGGTTTATAGATTTTATTGACCACCACCCCAACCCAAAAAACTAGCTTTTTGTTTTACTGATTTTCTCTATTTTCCTGTTTTCAGTTTATTGATTTCTGCTATCTTCATTATTCTCTACCATTTGCTCACTTTGAGCTTATTTTGTTCATCTTTTTCTACTTTCTTTTTCTAGTTTCTTGAATGAGGAACATATATTTTTAAGTTTGTTTTGTGTTATTGTTGTTTAGTAATATCTGTGCCCAGCTTGGGGCTTGAATTCCCAAACCCGAGGTCAAGAGTTGCATGCTGTTCTGACTGAACCAGCCAGAATTTACATTATGGAGTTGAGATCTTTTCTCTTTGTTATTGAAAATATTTAATGCTATATATTTCCCTCTCAGCACTGTTGGAAATGTTTCCCACAATTTTAATATGTTGTAGTTTTGTTTTCATTCACTTCTATGTATATTTTGAATTTCTTTTTAGACTTCCTCTTTGGCAGTTGCTTAATTAGGAGTGTGTTGTTCAGTGTCCGTGTGTTTAATGATGTTCTGTTGTAATTCTGTTACTGATTTTGAGTTTAATTCCATTATGGTCAGAAAACATATTCTGTGTGATTACAATTCTTTTAAATTTGTTAGGTTTTTTTTTTTTTTTTTTTTTATTATCTAGGATATGGTATTTTGAATATTCCATGGATGCTTGAAAAGATCTTTCACTTTGAAAGCAGATTAAGAGTTATAAACAGCTCAATTGTTCTCATCATCTGTTTATTTTGCAGATAGCATGAAATGAGTTATTTTATTGAATGGAATGACTCTTGGTTTGGGAAAGTATGAGAAAATATATTTATAAAGAATATCTAATTTCTTCAGATGGATGTGAGAGTAGATACGATTTGCAAGTATCATGCTGTAATAAAATTTTATCCATACTAGACATTTTAGGATAATTTAGGTACATCATCTTATAATTATAATATTCTGGAGTTGGCCCATAAATATGTTAGATAACTGCCCCAAATTATGTGAAGTAATATGTCTGAACTAAGAGAGCCAATGGATTTCATAATTTAAGTTTAATGTATATGGAAGAATTTGACATGAGAGGTCCCATCGTAGCAATCTGTGATAAGAGGTGAATATTCCCCCAAATACAAAATGAATATTCTCATCTACAACTGGTGTGATAGTAGCAAACAGTTTTATAATATGTTAAGATAGAGTTGGTGAGTTTATTGAAAATGTGTAGATGTTGGAAACCCTGGAGGTCTTGATTATATACATGTGAGTTTCTTCATAGGAAATAATGAGTACATACAGTAGCATTCTGTTGATAAAAGAGGCTTTGTGACAATAGAACCAAGAACAGTAGGGCCTTAGAAGAAAGTTTACCACATTGTATACCTACAAATGTTTAGAGGCACTGGAATCAGCAAATTTCTGTTCTTAAGGTTAAGACTCCCACCTTTGGTGTGTTCATTAAAAAATACTGAGTTTGTATCTCAGATTTTTCATATTCAGTGCATTTTTCTAAATAATGGTATAATTTTGAGTATTATCTGAGAAGCAATTTTGTGGGTTTTTTTTTTTTTAAGATTGTATTTATTTTAAGAGCGTACATAAGTAGGGGTAGGGGCAGAGGGAGAGGGAGAGAGAGAGAGAATCTCAAGCAGACTCCGCATTAAGGACAGACCTGACACGGGGTTCTGTCCCATGACCGTGAGATCATGACCTGAGCTGAAATCAAGAGTCGGACACTTAACTGACTGAGCCACCCAGGTGCCCCAATTTTGTGGTTCTTTAATGTCTCTTCCCATGAAGTAGTAGAATATGTGTAATTTGGTCCCAAAATTAATAAACCAAGAACTAATTTGCAATAAAACTTTGCTCTCATAAAATCTGGTAAATTTTTAAAAATGTTTAGTGCATGCTTGAAAAGAAAGTGTATTCTGTGATTGTTGAATGCAGAGCTATACATTAGGTCAAGTTGATTTTGTTGTTTAAATCATCTGTATCTTGGGATGCCTGGGTGGCTTAGTCGTTGAATATCCGTCTTGAGTTCAGGTCATGATCCCAGGGTCTTGGGATTGAGTCCTGAATCAGGCTCCCAGCTCAGTGAGAAGCTTGCTTCTCGCTCTTCCTGACATTCCCCCTGCTTTTGCTCACTTGCTCTCTTTTCCTCTCTCTGACAAGTAAATCTTTAAAAAAAAAATCTGTTATCTTTATCACTTTTTGTCTGCTTGTTCAAAGGCTGAGAGAAATGTATTAATCTTCCAATATAATTGTGGACCGATTTCTTCCAGTGGATTCTTCAGTTTTTGCTGTGTGATTGAGTATATGATACAAGGCCATGTTATTCTGTGACTGTAGATTTTTAGGACCCTCAGATTATGAGACTGGCGATGTGCTGCCTACTGCACTAAGAAGGCAGTTGATTGTAGGTTTTTAAATTATTGAATATTCCAGGAGAATTATCCCTTTTATTTGTATCTTTAATTCCAAAAATACTTTTTAAAGTATTAAAGTCTAATATGATACTATTTGGCTTTAATTTGGTTGTATCTTCATGGCATCTTTTTTTCCTGTGCTTTCACTTTCAAATTTTCTGTGTCCTTATATTTTAAATGTATCTCTTGTTAACAACCTATAGCTAGATTTTTTTTTTTAATCTAGTCTCCTGGACTCCCCATTTTCCTCCCACCCCCTAGTTATTAGATATTGTGAATTGTGCTTTTTTTTTTTTTTTTTAAGATTTTATTTATTTATTTGACAAAAAGAGACACGGTGAGAGAGGGAACAAAAGTAGGGGGAATGGGAGAGGGAGAAGCAGGCTTCCCGCGGAGCAGGGAGCCCTATGTGGGACTCAGTACCAGGACTCTGGGATCATGACCTGAGCCAAAGGCAGACACTTAACACCTGAGCCACCCAGGCTCCCCGAATTGTGCTTATTGAACAATAAGCACAATTATTTTGAATAATTGTGATTTGAATAATTGTGTAATAATTTGAGTAATTTGAATAATTGTGAAAAGAAAAGAATTTTTTTTTTTTTTAAGATTTTATTTATTTATTTGACAGAGAAAGATCACAGGTAGGCAGAGAGGCAGGCAGAGAGAGAAGGGGAAGCAGGCTCCCTGCCAAGCAGAGAGCCAGATGTGGGACTCGATCCCAGGACCCTGAGATCATGACCCAAGCTGAAGGCAGAGGCTTCAACCCCCTTAGCCACCCAGGCACCCCCAGTTTTCTATATGTCTATGCTGCACATGATTGTTTGGTCATAGACTATGCAGATGTTTAGTTACAGAAGATATTGCCAACAGTTTTACAATGTTGTGCCAGTTTTTGACACCATCAGAAGTGTATGAGAACTGGAGTGCCCGGGTGGCTCAGTCCATTAAGCTTCTGACTCTGATTTCGGCTCACATCAAGATCTCAAGTTCGTGGAATGGAGCCCAGCACTGGGCTCTGTGCTGAGGGAGTCTCCTTGAGATTCTCACTCTTCCTCTGTGCTTTCCTACCACACCCCTGCATGTGCATGCTCTCACTCTCAAATAGATAAATCTTTTTGAAAAAAGTGTATGAGAACTGTTGATCCACCTAAGTGCCCAAATTGGTATTGTGAGTTTCTTGTTTCTTTAAGTTATAACCATCTAGTAGATATGTGGCAGTATCTCATTGTGGTTTTAGTATGGATAGGTTTGGTGTTTTTTGTTTTGTTTTTGTTTTTGAGATATAACATTATATTAGTTTAGTTTCAAGTATACAACATAATGATTCAGTATTTGTATACACTGCAAAATGATCATCACAGTAAATCTTATTAACATTCATCACCATAATAATTAAAAATTTTTTTTCTTGTGGTGAGGACTTTTACTCATTTACTCTCTGCAACTTGTCATTATGCTGTACATTATATCCCCATGACTTATTTATTTTATAACTGGAAGTTTGTACCTTTTGACCACATTTACCTTTTCACTTATTCCCACCCCCTGCCTCTGGCAACCACTAGTCTGTTCTCTTTGTGAGTTTAGGTTTTTTGTTTGTTTTAGATTCCACACATAAGTGAGATCATAGGTTATTGTCTTTCTCTGACTTAATTTCACTTAGCATAATGCCCTAAAGGTCCATCCATGTTGTCACAGATGACAAAACTGTTCTTTATTTATGGCTGAAGAGTAATGCCATTGTAGTCTCCTGAATTTTTCTTTAAGATTTTTAAAATTTATTAGAGAGAGAGAGACAGAGATAGCAAGAGAGCATGGGTGGTTTGGGGGGAGAAGGAGAAGCAGGCTCCCTGCTGCGCAGGGAGCCCCACTTGGGGCTCTCTCTGTCCCAGGTCCCTGGGATCATGACTTGAGTCAAAGGCAGACACTTAACTGACAGAGCCCCCCAGGTGCCCCTGTAGTCTCCTAGATTTATAACAGAACTTTGGTCCATGTACGTTTAACATAATTACTCATACATATAAGTTTAGACCTACCATCTTTCTTTGTGCTTTTGACCCACATGTTCTATGTTTCTTTTTCTTTTCCTTCTTCTTTTGAATCATTTCTTCTCATTCTGTCTCATCATTACTTGTATCAGTTTGGACTGCATGTAGACTTGATTACCACTTTTTTAGTGATTATCCTAATTACAGCATATCTCCTTACTAAAGTCTGAAGTTACACCTTTATTCTCAGATAATCCAGTAACCTTAGATCACTTATTTTCATTTATCCTCTAACTTACTGTCATTGTTAGGACTTAATTTTATCTTTTTCTCTTTTAATCCCATAAACATCATAATTATTTCATGCAATCAAATTATTTGATTTTTTCCCACATATTTATCACTTTCTTTGCTCTTCATTCTTTCATATATGCCTAAAATTTCATTTGAGATTACTTTTTTTTTTTTTAACCTTAAGTATATGCCTTAGAAAAACTTTAGCACTATAGGTACTTGGGGCTGGATAGTTTAGTTGTAGGGGACTGTGCATTATGAGATGGCTAGCAGCATTCCTGGACTCTGCCCACTAGATGACAGCAGCACCCCACATTTTGAGAACCCCAAATGTCACTAAGGGTGAAAATTATTCCTGATTGAGAACTACCACTTTAGAATTTCATTTAATGTAAGTCAGCAGATAGTGGTGACTGTTTTTCTTTGTTAAAAATACCTCGCTCGTAATTTTTGAAAAGGATTTTCATTGGACATAGAATTCTACTTTTTTTTTTCTCCCCCACATTTAAATAACTTTGTGCAGGCTTCTGTCTTCTGCTGTTGCCATTGAGAAGTCCCCTGACTATTGCTATTTTAAATATAATTGGTCTTTTTTTTCCTTTGGTGGCTTTTATAAAGTCTTTATCTTGAGGTGTTCTGCAGCTTCCCTTATGTTGTGTTTATATCTAGCATTCTTTTTATTTATTCCACATGGGAGTTATTAACTTTCTTGTATCTATGGATTAGTGTCTATCATTAGTTATAGAACATTTCAGCTATTATCTCTTCACATTTTGCCTTTGAACAACTCTTTTGGTCCTTCTCACTCTATCCTCCATGTTTCAACATACATGTTTTGCATTTGTCTCTGTGTTTCAGTTCATACAATTTCTTTCCTGTCATCCAGTGCCCTGATTCTCCTTCTAGCTCTGTCTGATGTGCTATATCTGGTTCATTTTCCAGTCTACTGTAGTTTTGTCTTTCCTGAAGACATTTTTCAAGCTTATCTTGAAACATAATCTGCTTCTTTAAACATAGTAAGCATAATTGTTTTCAAATATGTCTGATTCTGCTGACTCTTGTTTTTGCTTCTTGCTTATGGTACTTTATGTTATTTGTTATTCTTTGCTATGTGTTGATCTTGAAAAATTGTTTATGGGAATTCTTTGTGGCCAAGGATGAGAGTGCCTTTCTCCAGAAAGAATTTACAGTTACTAGGTGTCTGGGGAACCATTTTCAGGGTTTGAGGCTTCAGCCCTTCCCTTCCCCATATCCATGCAACTTTCCTTCTGTTACCTTACTCTGAGGGTGTTAGTAAAGCCCTTTGGAAGTCCCAGCTTAATAGGAGGAAGAGGCTCTCCTATCTTTACCTAGAAAAAACCCTCGTCTTTATGTCCCCCTCTCTGTTAGCAGTTCAAATCTATCTTGATAAGTAATTCTGTTTACTCTCTGTTCTTGCCCTAGCTCGAATTTTACCCTGGTGATTTAGAATCTAGAGCCTTCAAAAATATAAGTGAAGCAGAGGACAGAGAAGTGTCCAGAAATATGAAAGGTCTGACATTTTACCCTGTGTGCAAGCTAATAAGGTAGAGTGCTTCGGTGTCATGGATGCTGGCAGAAGACATGAGAATCCTTGTTGAGAGAATAGGGGTTTTATAACTTGTGGCATAGCAAATAGCATGAATTTCATGTTTGCTGAGTCTCCCTTGCCCTCCAAATTGCACAGAGTACTATAGAGTTTGCATCATTGCCGAGGGAGGGGGACTCCAAGCTTAAGAAACCCCAAACTTTTTTTTTTTTTAATATTTATTTATTTGACAGAGAAAGTGAGAGAGCAAGCACAAGCAGGCAGAGCAGCAGAGGGAGAGGGAGAAGCAGTCTTCCCACTGAGCAGGGAGCCTGATGCGGGACTTGATCCCAAGACTCTGGGATCATGACCTGAGCCGAAGGCAGTTGCTCAACCAACTGAGCCACCCAGGCGCCCCACAAACCCCAAACTTTTAAAGAAAGCTGCTAGCACGCCTGTGCAAACTTTGCCCTGGAGAAGACATAACCTTTATTACTCTGGACAGCAAACAAATCTGCCCTTTGTCCTGAAAGAAAATATATACTTGTTTTTGAAAGCTGTTCACCATAAAAACATCCTTGAAAAGATAGTGCAGAACAAAAGTTGCCTCTGCTTCAGAGACATATAGAAACACAAGATACCCATAGAGAATTGGCTTTCAACCAGAAGGATAGAAGAATATATCCTTTTTGTCCTGCCTTCTCCTTGTTCCAGTCTTCCCAGCATTTTTTTCCTAGATGACAGAAAACTAGATGATTTTATTCTTTTTTTGTCACGCATATCTCCTCTCCGCACATACCGCATAGTCTCTGTCATGCTTTTTTTGGGGGGTGTGTGTGAAATTTTTCTTTTTCAGGCAGGCTTTTAAGAACAAATAAATGCCATATGTTGAAGCATATGTGTACTGAAATAATGTATTTAAAACTGTTTCATTGGTTTCTTTGTGGTTGACTTTGAAGGTAATGACTATCTGTTGGTTGTCGTTTTTATTTTGAAGGTATAGCACAGCACCTGGCATAGGGGTGACACTCACTGGGTCCTTACCTGTTTAATCCAAACTTCTAGCTCTGTTGCCTAGGTTTGCTTATCTCTGGTGCAGTGTTTCTCAGAATATAGTATACATACCACCACTGGGGGTACTCCGGATCTCTTTAAGTGGTGCATGGATGAACATTTTTATCTTAATGTGTTGAATTTAGAGATACCAGATCACTTATTTGAAAGTTAGGACATTGGTTGGGACAAATGGATTGTCAACAATGAAAATGGCCCTACTATATCTTAGGGCAGAAAACATTTCTCCCTGGCCATGCTGACATGAGAAAGATGGGAAAGTTAGCATCATTTCTTGTTCCCCAGCCTTTGTATTGCTTGGTTGGAAATAAAAATACTGGTCAAATGCCCTGAAGCGAGGAAATGTAGAATTCAAGTTAGAACAGTCAAAGATACAGCCAGAAGAAAGTATAGTAATAACTTCACTAAGTTGTAATGTCCAAAATCAGAAAATATTTCATTAATTTGCAAAACTTGATTTGTTTAGCATCAAATGTGCCAGTTGGGGTTAAGACCCTAGCTTGAGAATACAGTGTGGAGTAGAAAAGAGGAAAGTTCCTCTTCTTTACAGCACTTGCTATCTAGTGGAAGAGACCACACATGGATCAAATATTCACCCAGATGTAAAAGTGTAACCCTGAGAAGTACAAAGGATCATACATAGGATTAACGAGAGCCTATATAATAGTGATTTGAGTTTGTGGTGAATAGGACAGCTTCTCTAAGGAAATGATGCTTGATTTGAGATCTGAAGGATGAATAGGTGTTAACTTTGCAGGAAGGAAGGAAAGACCTTTCTAGGCATGTGGGGGAATGTTTTGGGAGGGAGCAGGAGATGTAAAAGGAACTGTCAGGCTCCACTGTGGGCAGAACTAGGGGAACATGGTTTAAGATGAAGCAGGAGAAGTAGGAAGTAGCCAGTCTGTGCGGGGCTTTGTAGATCATGGTAAGGAGTTTTTTAGTAGGTTTTTAAAAATTATTATGTTTGTTTGGTTTTTAAATTAAAAATATAATATTTATGTATTTACTTTAAAGATTTTATTTATTTTTGAGAGAGAGAGAGATCACAAGTAGGCAGAGCGGCAAGGAGAGGGAGAAGTAGGCTCTCCACTGAGCACGATCTCAGGGTCATGAGATTGAGCCCCCCAATGTGGGGCTCAATTCTAGGACCCTGGGATCATGACCTGAGCTGAAGGCAGACACTTAACCAATTGAGCCACCCAGGCGCCCCAAAAATATAATATTTAGCAACAAAATTGTTTTCATTATATTTACTTTTATAGTTACCATATAGTTATGGCAACAGGTACTTGTTTTTACTTATAGTAGGAAAAAAAGTTTTGGGGATGCTTGGGTGGCTCAGTCAGGATCCCAGGGTCCTGGGATCAAGTCCTTTGAGTCCTACAGTGGGCTTCTTGCTCAGGAGGGAGCCTGCTCTCCCTTGCCTGCCAATCCCCCTGGTTGTACTCTCATGCTTTCTCACTCTCCCTCTGGCAAATAAATAAATAAAATCTTTAAAAAAAAAAAGTTTTCTTTTTAAGTGCATTTGAGTTTACAAAGGTGATACTTTAAAGAAAATTAAGAAGTAGATAATTATACAGGAGATACATAGATTTGGCATTCTCCTGAAAGCTTGCAGTTGAGTGTGAATTCTTTATCCAGTCAGTTCTGTTTACCATGTGTAGATCCTAACTGTCCAAAGATCATTTGAATCTTTTGAGACTTAGGAAGAGTGACATTTTTGAGCAAGTACAGCATACACTTAACTAGGGAAAAATATTTAAAGCCACCAGATTATGGTGAAATTATCTTTACATTAAATAACAAACTAAAAGATGTAATTATTTGGTTCATTTTATTTTTCATTTCTATTTTGAATTAATAGCTCCAGTCCATTAAGAACTGAGGAGATACCCTGGACTTAAGCATTTGCCATCACTGATATTGTAGTAATTAACAAATCATTATTTCAAATGTCAAAACAGTCTATGCCATCTTTTTCTTTGAAATGAAAAAGCAAAACAAATATACTTGATATGTTGGAAACAAATTGAGAACATATAGAGTGAGACGTTGTAAAACTCTTTGCTTGGTACCTGGAGGGAAAGGGTGTCTTGGAAGAGAGCCCTGGCTCTAGATAGAGCCAGACAGGATCAACCACTATTGTGGTCACTGTTGAGCTGGTTACTTTTCAAAAAACTTGTGGGAAATTTCAAATGTATTCAAAATGAGAGATTATTAGGTTAAACCATCATGGCTCCTGTCACCCAGTTTCAGCAGTTACTAACTCAGGACTTCTTGTCCTCTCCCTCCCTATCCCACCAACCAACTGGATTATATTGAAACAAATCCTAAATATCATCATTTTAGCCTTCAATATTTTAATACATATCTCTGAATTATGAGGACTCCCTTAAAAAACAAAACCACAGGGCCCCTGGGAGGTGCAGTCAGTAAAGCATCCAACTCTTGGTTTCAGCTCAGGTCACGATCTCAGGGTCATGAGATTGAGCCCTACATCATCAGGCTCCATGCTCTGAGAGGAGTCTACTAAAGTTTCTTTCTCCCTCTGCCCCTCTCTGCGTGCACACATTCTCAGTCTCTCTCTCTCTCTCTAATAAATAATTAAATCTTTAAAAAAAAAATTATAGTGCTATTATCACACCTAAAAGAATTCCTTAATATCACCCAATATCCATTTGGTGTTTAAAATTTTCCTGATTGGGGCGCCTGGGTGGCTCAGCGGGTTAAAGCCTCTGCCTTCGGCTCAGGTCATGATCTCAGGGTCCTTGGATCGAGCCCTGCATCGGGCTCTCTGCTCAGCAGGGAGCCTGCTTCCTCCTCTCTCTGCCTGCCTCTTTGCCTACCTGTGATCTCTGTCCTCTCGGTCAGATAAATAAATAAAATCTTAAAAAAAAAAATTTTTTTCCTGATGGTTCGCTTGGGTGGCTTAGTTGGTTAAGTGTCTGCCTTCAGCTCAGGTCATGATTCCAAGGTCTTGGGATCGAGCCCCATGGCGGGCTCCCTGCTCAGCTGAGCCTGCTTCTCCCTCTCCCTCTGCCTGCTGCTCTGCCTACTTGTGCTCTCTCCTCCTCTCTCAAATAAGTAAATCTTTGTAAAATTTTTTTCCAGATTATTATTCATTCCGATTGTTTATTGTGTGTGCACATACATATTTTTAAAAATTTTTTTAAAGGTTTGTTTTTTTTTTAAAGATTTTATTTATTTGACAGAGAGAAACACAGTGAGAGAGGGAACACAAGCAGAGGGAATGGTAGCGGGAGAAGCAGGCTTCCTGCTGAGTAGGGAGCCCGATGACGGGCTCAATCCCAGGACTCTGGGATCATGACCTGAGCCAAAGGCATCTGCCTAACGACTGAGCCACCCAGGCGCCCCTTTTTTAAAGGTTTTATTTATTTGACACAGAGATAGTACCAGTAGGCAGAGCAGCAGGCAGAGGGAGAGGGAGAACCAGGCTCTCTGCTGAGCAGGGAGCCCAACGTGGGGCTCAATCCTAGGACCCTGGGATCATGACCTGAGCCGAAGGCAGCCCCTTAACTGACTGAGCCACCCAGGCGCCCCTAAAAATTGTTTCAAATTTAAGTATAATTAACTTACAGTATTATCTTAGTTTCAGATACTGATATTGATTCAGTAATTCTATACATTACTAAATGCTTATCATGGTAAGTGTAGTCATCATCTGTCACCAGTGTTATTACATCATTAATGGCTATATTACCTATGATGCACTTAACATCTCCATGACTTATTTAAGAGTCTCTTTGTTTTGTTTTTTTGATTCTACATATAGGTGAAATCATATGCTATCTGTCTTTCTGTTTGACTTACTACATTTAGCATAATACCAGCTAGGCCCATACATGTTGTCACAAGTGGCAAGATCTCATTCTTTTTTATGGCTGAGTAATCTTCCATTGTGTATGTATATACCACATCTTCTCTTTCCGTTCATCTGTCTATGGACACTTGGGTTGCCTCCATACCTTAGCAATTGTAAATAATGCTGCAGTAAATATATAGGCGCATATATCTTTTTGAGTTAGTGTCTTTGTTTTCTTTGGGTAAATACCCAGTAATGGAATTACTGGATCATGCAGTATTTCTACTTTTTAATCTTTTGAGGAACTTCCATACTGTTTTCCACAGTAACTGTACCAATCAGCAGTGCATGAGGATTCATCATATCCTCACCAGTGTTTGTTAGTTCTTGTCTTTTTTTTTTTTTAAAGATTTTATTTATTTATTTGACAGAGAGAGAGATAACAAGTAGGCAGAGAGGCAGGCAGAGAGGGAGGGAAGCAGGCTCCCTGCTGAGCAGAGAGCCCGATGCGGGGCTCGATCCCAGGACCCTGAGACCATGACCTGAGCAGAAGGCAGAGGCTTTAACCCGCTGAGCCACCCAGGCTCTTGTCTTTTTTTATTCCAGCCACCTGACAGGTATAAAATGATACCTCATTGTGGTTTTGGTTTGTGTTTCTCTGATTATTAGTGATTTTTGAGCATCTTTTAATGTTATCTGTTGGCTACATGTAGGTCTTTGGAAAAATGTTTATTCAAGTCCTCTGCTCTTTTTTTTACTTGGATTATTTCTGGTTTTGAATTATATAAGTTCTTTATAGATTTTGGATATTAACCCTAATCAAATATATATTTGCAAATATCTTCTCCCATTCAGTGGGTTGCCTTTTTGTTTTCTTGATGATTTCCTTTGCTCTGCAAAAGCTTTTTATTTTTGTATGGTCTCAATAGTTTATTTTTGCTTTTGTGTCCCTTGTCTAAGGAGACATATCTGAACAGCATGGGAGTTTTGACCTGCTCCATTTCTGACCTGGGCCTATTCACCCCTTCTTGAGCATCCTGGTGGTCCCCTGCTCCTGGGAGGTCACCATATTGATGCCAAACTTAATACAGACACCCGATCGGCAGAGCACACTATAGCCCAGAACTCCTGGGCTCAAGTAATCCTCCTGCCTCAGCCTCCCAAGTAGCTGGACTACAGGCGGGTGCCACCGCACCTGGCTGAGGAGACATATCTAGGAAAATGTTGCTAAGGCGGATGTCAAGAAAATTAGTATCTAGGTTTTCTTTCTTTTTTTCTTTTTTCTTAATTAATTTTTTAAGATTTATTTTATTTTTATTTATTTGAGAGAGAGAGCATGAGAAGGGAGAGGTCAGAGGGAGAAGCAGCCTCCCTGCTGAGCAGGGAGCCCGATGTGGGACTTGATCCCAGGACTCCAGGATCATGACCTGAGCCCAAAGCAGTTGCTTAACCAACTGAGCCACCCAGACACCCCTACCTAGGTTTTCTTTTAGGAGTTTCGTGGCTTCAGGTCTCAAATTGAGGTATTTAATCACTGTGAGTTTATTTTTATGTGTAGCATAAGAAAGTGGTCCAGTTTCATTTTTTTACATGTATCTGTCTTGTTTTCCCAGCACTATTTGTTGAAGAAAGTGTCTTTGCCATTGTGTATTCTTTCTTGGTAGTAGGTAAATTGACCATGGAAGTGTAGGTTTATTTCTGGGCTATTCTGTTGTATTGATCTATGTGTCTGTGTTTGTGCCAGTATCATACTGTTTGGAATACTACAGCTTTGTAGTATATTTTGAAATCTGGGATAACTTCAACCTTGTTATTCTTTCTCAGGATCACTTTGGATGTTTGGGGTCTCTTGTGGTTCCATACAAATTTTAGGATTATTTATTCTAGTTCTGTGATAAATGCTGTTGGTATTTTGATAGAGAATGCTTTGAATCTGTAGATTACTTTAGGTAGTATGAAAATTTTAACAATATTGATTCTTTCAATCCATAATTCCATTTGTTTTTGTCATTTCGATTTCTTCATCAGTTTTTTATAATTTTCAGAGTCCAGGTCTTTCACTTCCTTGTTTAAGCTTATTCCTAGGTGGTTTTTGTTTTTTGTCTTTGTTTTTTGTTGTTTTTTTTTTAAGATTTTATTTATTTATTTGTCAGAGAGCAGAAGCATGAATTGCTGCAGGCAGAACAAGCAGAGCAGGCCTCAGCCGAGCAAGGAGCCTGAAGTGGGGCTTGATCTCAGGACCCTGGGATCATGACCTGAGCTGAAGGCAGACACGCTTAACTGACTGAGCCCCCCAGGTGTACCCCCCCTTTTTTTTTTAAAAATGGTGGTTGCCAAGGGGTTACCAAAGAGCCAGAGGGAGGGGAATAGGAAGTTCTTGCTTAATGGGTACAGAGTTTTTTGGGGGGCGGTTAGAGATTAGTAATCTCTACAACCAATATGGGGCTTGAACCCACAACCTCAAGATCAAGAGTTGCATGCTCTACTAACATGTGCCCCAGTAATTATTATTGATGCAGTTGTAAATGGGATCGTTTTCTCATCTTTCTACTATTTCATCATTAGTATATAGCAGTGCAACAGATTTCTGTATATTAATTTATATCCTACAACTTTATTGAATTTATCAGTTCTCATAGTTTTTTGGTGGAGTTTTTAGCCAAATAAGGTATCATGGTATCATGTCATCTGCACATAGTGCCATTTTTACTTCTTCCTTACCAATTTGGATGCCTTTTTTCTCTTTCTTGTCTGATTACAAGTGGCTAGGACTTCTAGTGCTATATTGATTAAAGTAGCAAGTGTTTATCTTTGTCTTGCTTCCAATCTTAGAGGAAAAAGCTCAGTTTTTCAGTATTGAGTATGATGTTAGCTATAGGTTTTTCATATGTGTCTTTTATTGTGTTGAGGTATGTTCTCTTTAAATCCCCTTTGTTGAGAGTTTCTACCATGAATGGATATTGTATTTTGTCAAATACACTGCAAATACAATCCACTGAGATGATAATATGGCTTTTATTCTTTCTCTCGTTAATGTAATGTATCATGCTGACTGATTTACAAATATTGAACCACCCTTGCATCCCTGGAGTAAATCCTACTTGCTTATGGTAAATGATTTTTTTTAATGTATTGTTGAATTCAGTCCACTCAAATCTTGTTGAGGATTTTTGTGTCTATGCTCATCAGAGATAACTGGCCTGTAGTTGTCTTTTTTGTAGTGTCTTTGGTTTTGGTTTCAGGGTAATGCCTCATATGGTCAATTTGGAATTGA
Organism: Procyon lotor; assembly: GCA_028646535.1. Taxonomy (NCBI): domain Eukaryota; kingdom Metazoa; phylum Chordata; class Mammalia; order Carnivora; family Procyonidae; genus Procyon; species Procyon lotor. The sequence goes on from CM053611.1 coordinate 55,302,406, forward strand.
GAAGAATAGACACTAACTCTTCTTTATTTTTTAATTTTTTAAAATTTTATTTATTTATTTATTTGATACAGAGACAGCGAGAGAGGGAACACAAGCAGGGGGAGTGGGAGAGAGAGGAGCAGGGAGCCTGATCTGATGCAGGGCTCGATCCCAGGACCCTGAGATCATGACCTGAGCGGAAGCCAGACACTTAATGACTCAGCCACCCAGGCATCCAGATCTTCTTTAAATGTTTGGTAGAATTGACCTGTAAATTGACCAGTTCTACCTTTGGTAGAACTGACCTCAATTTGACCAATTGACCAATTGGTCCTTGACTTCTGTTTGTTGGGAGGTTTTTTTTTATTACTGACTAAATATCATTAGTAGTAATCAGTGTGTTCAAATTTACTGTTTGTTCCTGATTATTTTGGAAGATTATTTGTTTCTAGGAATTTATCTGCTTTCCAGGTTGTCTCATTTGTTGGCATATACATTTTCATAATATTCTCTTATAATCTTTTGTATTTCTGTGGTGTCATTATTTCTCTTCCTTCATTTCTGATTTTGAGTCCTGTCTCTTTTTTTGTCCTGATGAGTCCGCTAAAGGTTTATCAGTTTTGTTTTATCTTTTCAAAGAATCAGTTCCTGTTTTCATTGATCTTTTCTCTTTTTTTTTTTTAAGTCTCTATTTCATTTCTTTCTGATCTAATCTTTATTATTTCCTTGTAGCTTTGGGCTCTGTTCTTTTTCAAGCTTTCAAGTGTAAGGTTAGGTTGTTTGAGGGGTTTTTTTTGTTTTGTTTTGGTTTTTTTTGTTTGTTCATTTTGTTTTTTCCAGATAGGCCTGTTTTGTTATGACCTTTCTCTTAGAATTATTGTGGCTGAGGCCCATTTGCCTTCAACCCAGTTAACTGCAGTGACTCAGTTTTCCTGCTGTGGGCTTACTGGACAGAGTTTTGTCCCTGCACTGTTAAGGGGTCTGAGGCCTCTGCAGATAGGCAGGGTCAGCAGTCCTGCTAGCTGTCTGCACTTCGTCTCTCGGCCCCAGCTACAGGCCCACCAAAGACTTTCTTTGTGCTCTGCCACCCGAGAGGTTTTGGTTGGTAGGTGGGTCTGCAGTCAGCAGATGTCTGCAATTTGTCTGTTTCTCCCTGCATGGCCAGCCACAAGGTTTGGTGCTGGAAATGTGCACACTGGTATATGTGGTTATCTCCCCCTCTCCCTAGGGTATGAGTCACTTTGGAGTAGCATCAGTCTCTGCTGGGGCTGCTTGCAGTGTGGTGGGGCAGGAGCTGCCTTGGAGGGGTGCCTTCTGTGGTATGCAGATGGATGGGGCATGTTTGCTGGAGAAATGCAGGGGTGTGGCAGGCACATGGTGCTAATAAGGTTCGCACTGGCTCCTGCAAGAGTCCAGCTCTGTAGGCTGGGGAAGAGGAAGAGGAGAAGTCTTTCAAAGATCCCTGCCCCTTTAGTAAATAACTATATCTCCTTCACAGATACCCCAGGCCCTTTTCGAACTACTGCTTCTGTGCTGTGTCTCAGGCAGGGTTACTTACTATGCTAATTATTTAGTGATGGGGACTCCCATTTCCCATCTCCCTCCAGCTCTCCCAGAGTTAAGCCCAGATTTTTAAAGTACCCTGAGTTAAGTCCCACCAATTTATAAAGCTCCCAAGGTTAAGCCCCACTGGGTTTCAAAGCCAGATGTTGTGGAGACTTGTTTTCCCAGCGTGGGTCCCCAGTGCATGGGGTGTCTGGTGTAGGTATGATCCTCTTGCTCTCTGTGCTCGGTGTCTCTCCCGTTAGTCTCCCCAGGGGTGTTGGTTTTCACCTACCTTTCTGCTCCTCTACCCTTTTCAAGGTGGCCTCTTCTCTAGGAAGGTCTGTTCTGCCAGTCTTCAGGTTGTGTTGAGTTAGTTGCACAGATGTAGCTGTTATCTTCGTGTGTCTATGGGCTGAGATGAGCTCAGGATCCTTCTACTCTGCCATCTTCCTCATAGTGCACACACATACACTTTTCAACAGTTTGTTGAGCCAGGATCCAAGTAAGAGACATATATTTAGGCTCTTCGTCTTTACCTTTTCCCCCATCTGTTGTTTTTACCTTATTACTTATTTCATCTTCACTACAACTGTGAAAAAGATAGTATTAGTTCTGTTTACAAAGGAGGAAACTGAGGTCCCGAAAGGTTGAGTAATTTGCTTAGCATCACAGAGTTAGTGAGTGCCTTTAGCGGAAAATCAGCCCTGGCTATCTGTTCAAAGCCTGTGTGCCTTTCTGGAGTTAAAAGACTGGATTTGGGCACCTACGCGGTTCATTTGGTTAAGTGTCCCAATTCTTGATTTCAGCTCAGGTCATGATCTCAGGGTATGAGATTGAGCCCTGTGTCAGGCTCTGCACTGGGCGTGGAACCTGTTTGTCTCTCTCCCTCTGCTTCCCCCCTACTTCCAAACAAACAAAGAAAAGACTTTGGATTCAAACTCTTTGACAAAACAGAGATGTCTTTCCCATGACAATCTACTAGCTATCTGCCCTCCCTCACCCAAGTGTTTACAGTCCAAGGATCCCTGAATTAGGTAGCTAAGGAGCATGCTAATTTTTGTCTAGTTCTTTATATAGAAGAGGAACTTTGGGCTCATCTACCCAGGGAGTGAGAGGAAATCAGGGGATGTTCATCCAACAGCTCCCAGTTTAACCAGAGCAGCTCTAGAAAAATCCTTTTCTTTCTACTTCCTCTAATCTCTTTCCTAAGAGAAGTTCTGAGGTTGTAGCCATAGTGTACCAGCAAGTTCTACAACCCTTAAGATCTAGAACTGCACTGTTCATTGTGGTAGCCACTAGGCACAAGTGGATGTTTCCATTTTAATTTATTTAAAATTAAGTAAATTGAAAATCAGTCCTCAGTCAGTCACACTACCCACATTTCAAATGCTTAATATTCACATGTGGCCAGTGACAACCGTATTGGATCGTGCAAATGTAGAACACTTCCACCACTGCAAAGTGGTTAGTACTAAAACATAATGTGTCATCTGTGTTTCAACCTCATGTTAAAATTGGGGCACTAGCTTCTTTTACTCCTTTCAGAGTGATCTCAGGATTTAAATTATGAAGTTTGAGAGTGGGGATGGGAAAATACCAGGCTTTAGGACCCTGAATAATGAGCATTTTGTGAGGTTAGTACAGTGAAAATAAGGGAGAGGGATTACTAATAGCTAAAACAAAATCTGGTGCCTTTTTTCCACCTGCCAGATCCACAGTCCGCACAAAATCACAAGGATTGCCAGAAACCCTGGATGAATGATTGCTTTTATCTTTGTAGAAATATAAGTTAATCCCACCACAAGCTCTCCCTATTAGTTGGGTGATTGGCTTCAGTTGGGGTCTAAAAGGTAAGGGGGCATTCATTTATTTTTTTTCTGAGTGTAATGGTAACTCTAGAGCTGGACTCTTAAGATTTGTGAATTCTATTTTAACTCTATAATGTTTGTATCCCTTTATTTTGGGGTACTGTCAAAGAGTAAGAAAGCCAGACATATGTTTAAGGTAGCAAGACCGATTTCATTTAGACTAATGAATGAATGCAGTAGGGAAGAGACACTACAGCACAAATTGAGTTCAAATCTACTGAAACAAAAGGTGAGAACCTTTTTACTTATTTATTTTTAAAATATTTATTTGAAACAAAAGGTGAGAACCTTTTTACTTATTTATTTTTAAAATATTTATTTGACAGAGAGACAGCAAAAGAGGGAACATAGCAGGGGGAGTGGGAGAGGGAAAAGCAGGCTTCCTGCTGAGCAGGAAGCCCAATGTGGAGGGCTGGATCCCAGGACCCTGGGATCATGACCCAAACCACCTAGGCGCCCCAAGAACCTTTTTAAATGCTGGGATGTGCTAAAGGAAAAGTACTGAAGATGTTAGGTTGGTCAATGTGATTAAGCCATCTGTGTTTGCTAATTGATGTTTATCAAAGTTAGACTGTCCCATAGAGACTGGGAGACAAGGGCCCTATTCTTCCTGATTATATTTCAAAGGGATGGCTCCCCAGTTCTTGAGAAAAGACATTTCTGGGTCGTAGAAGATCTATATCTCAAGGATCAGAGAAAGGATTTATAACTGCAAATTTTCTAAAGTAAATGCTCTAAGCAAAGTGAGGTCAGGGACCTGTAGTCAGGTTTTAGCTGGAACAAATGGTAAATTTTTTTTTGGCAGCATTGAGCCTTCTCAGGCAGGCATTTTAAGAGGGCAAGGGTGATCCTAAGGACATGGCTTTAAGCTGGTAAAAGCTGCACTAGAATTTGGTTATGTCTCTTAGTGTGACGGGAGAAGATGATGGAGTTGTTTGCCCTGAGAGTTGGCAGTTCTCAGTACCTGGGTAACATTTTATATACAAAATTTCATGACGTGGACATTTTGGGGGATGATGAGGCTGGAATTTATTCCCTTCTTGGGAAGGAGAAAAGAACCTTCAATGAAAGGAATAAGGCATTTTGGGGAGCTTTATGCAAAGGAAGAAGGAAGGGGTGCTGTCAGGAAGTTGATTTACAGGACCTAAGAAAGCAGCCTTGGATTTTATTTTGTTATTTAACTCCAAGATGAATGGTATGAACCAGTGTAATCCACAGGAAGGTGAGAGATCACTGTTAACTGTAAACATATAAAAAAGCTTCTTGGAAGAGGTAGAACTTCAGCTGAGCCTTAAAGAATGTTGGGTGGGCTTTTTCTTGGTTTAGCATTTTATTACGGTATATCCGTGAATCCCCATCTGATTTCCATAGAAATAAATTATAATCTCATGATTGAATTATTTTTAAATATTTGATTTTTCTTTAAAAACATGGCTCAAAGTAGGTATTTCTCTCACTTTTTTGACTCTAGATTTCTGGATTGGTTTTCAACCAGATCTCTTCAGACTAACATGTTCTAAAGAGCCTCTACATTTTTGCACAGTCTTCCAACCCCTAACCCCATATGCACCTTCAGGGAATTGTTTATCCATCGAGATCCAGATGAAGTAGCACCCTTTCTTTGCTCCTGTGGTACAGTATTTTCTGTTTTTTCTCTCCTGTTACAGCTCTTAGTCGGTTTATTGTAATTCGTTTGTAATGCCAACCCCCTAGTATAGCGTCTGGCCCCTAGAAGATACCTAATATTTAATTAATAGATGTGGTTAAATAATAAGCTCTGAAATATGTTTTCCAGTGTTAAGAACTCAGCTATCTTATGTGCATAGGTATAAAACATATTGTTAATTGAATTTTTATTTGTTCTTAGATGGCATTAAGAGGATCTGCGCCAGTGACAATTATACCTCTTCCTGGAGAGCAAGTACAGGTTCAGGGGGTCATCCAGACAGCTCAGTCTTCTGTAATTCACCCACCACATGTGCAAACGGTACAAAAATTCAAAGACTTAGTGGTTGAGAGAGGGGACTTGTATACCCTGAGTCTTTGGACACATTGAAGTTGCTATAGTTACAATATTATAAACCAAGATAATGAAGTTGTTTAGAAATTAGACGGTAGGACAAATGAGGCAAACAGAAAAGTTTGAGAATTTCTAGTTTCACATGTAGACTACGCACAGTGAAAAAGTAAGACAACTTGGGGGGAAGTTATTGCTCAGAAATGAGACTTCCTTAAGGGAAAGCACCTTTTCGTCCCAGTGGTATCTTTCATGAAAAGGAGAATTCTGAAGCAAGGGTGACGGTGTTAGTGTCAGCAAAGTAATGAAAGTGCCTACCTTACGCTTTGGGGAGGTCAGATAAGAGTTCTCTCATAGTAGAGGCAAGGTCTTATTTAGATTTGTCTACTTTCATATTACCATTTGACAGGAGTAGAAAGGAAGGCAATCCTGGGTTCTTTTTTCTTTCTACTCTTTCTCCCCATTTTATCTTCTGACTCCCGTGAGTCTCTGAATACGTTTGGTCATCCCTCACTTTTTTCCTGCTGACTGTTTATAAAGTATCTGGCAGTGTTGTCTGCTCTACAGCCGTGTATTAGATGTGGTTTTCCTGTAAGGAAGGTGGCTATGGCATGGATTTTTGAGTTTTATGTGAAGATTTTACTCTTACTTGCCAGTGCTGTCATTAAAAAGAAATACTTGACCTTAGTTATATAAGTAATCTCTTAGTTCTAGAAATTATTTTCTTGAGTTCAGTAGGAGACTGTGGAGTAAATTTAGGGACAGTGAAACCAGTTGAAGGCTCAGGTTAGATCGGTATATCCATGATGCTTGAGGAAATACTATAATATCTGTTAACTATTTGTTCATTATTACAGGTCATGACCAGTTCATCCTTTTCTGCCAAAAGATTCAGATTTAATATAAGATATAAACAAGTAGTTGCACACTAGAACTTGTTTTTGGAGGCAGTTATAGAATATAAAGAATCTTAAGATCTAAGTCTGATTCCTTGAGGGGAAAGCTTTCTGTAGATAGTAATGTAGAACACTGATTCGTTATGTCCTTTCTAGAAGCCTGTTTGGGTTATTTTATTTTTTTAAAAAAAGATGAAGTCAGGTGTCACTGTGCAACTTTGGACAAATATTGAGGAATTTTAGTATATTTTAAAAGTTGAAAATAATTTGTTTTCTTAATAGTAAGATAATGAATGTTATAACAAAATTTGCATTTGGCTATTGTGTTGACATAATTTTAAAGGGCTTATTATTACTAGTTACCATTTAATATGTGCTTGCTATATGCCAGGCACTAAGTGCTCTATGTGTATTAACTCATTTAATTATCAAGTGAGATAAAAGCCTAATTAGTACAGATTTCTTAGTTGCATGTTTATACCCACCCTTGCCAGTGACCTCCATCTTGCTAAACCTAATGAGCTGTTCTCAGTTCCTTGTTTCACTTTACCTGTTAGCATCACCTGACATAGTTGATCATTCTTTTTAATACACTGGTTTTGCTAGCTCTCTAGGACACGTCACTTATCTGGTATTCTTCCTGTCTCAGTGGTGTCTTGTTCTTACTTGCAGGTTCCTCCCCTTCCTCCCAACTGTTAATATTAGAGTGTTCCTGGGTTTTGTCCTTGGTTCTCTTCTCTATATGTTGAGCTCATCCAGTCTTACTGCTTTAAGGATTTCTAAAGAGCTGTGACTCCCAAGTTTATATGTCTTGCCCAAGACCTCCCCCTGATTCAAAGGCCCCATTGAGCACTCTCTGCAATGTTATTATCTAATAATTTGATAATTGTTGGATTTCTAATAGCATTTCAAAGTTAGCATGTCCAGAATCCAAATCAGATTATTAAAAAAAAAAATGCATCAGTTCAGAAATAGGGCAGAATTCAGAGACTGGTCTTTATAATTCTAGTAAAATAGTATTGCTTTATTTTAGGGATAGACTGTCTTCTTAGTTCTGAGCATGCTGTATTGTATGTTCCTTTAAGTAGTTTGGGCCTCTGAAATAAATTTTGCTTTTCCGCTTTTGTTCCTTTCTTTTAGATCTTAGATTTAATGACCAATGAATTTGCATGGCAGGAGACAGATCATATTTTCTGAGAGTAAAAATTAAATTGTTTTCCACCTGCATTGTTCATCACTATAAAACCCGTTCTTTTTTTCAGGTATCATCTTTATCAGAGAGTGAGGAGTCTCAGGACTCATCAGACAGTATAGGCTCCTCACAGAAAGCCCACGGGATCCTGGCACGGCGCCCATCTTACAGGTGAGTACTCATGTTTCAGAGCCTGCATGTGTTATGTTATACCAGCAAGTCGGAATGGTGGTGTGCAAAGCAAAGTATGTAAAGAGGGAGCATGTGTCTGTATAGGATGGGAAATGTTGAGAGAGAGAGATTTAAGCCAGATTATGAAGGGCCTAAATTACTGTCCTGAAGAGGAATTTAGTCTTATCTTCTGGCAAAGTACAAGATTGCCATATTTACTTTTAGATAGTTAACTTTAATAGCAACGTGAAAGAAGGACTGTAGATTTAAGGAACTGAACTAGGTTCTGTTCCCTTTCTTAGCGTCCTAACTCTGGGCCTTTGTCCCTTTGCTGAAACACATTTTTCTGCATTCTTTGTAACTCCTGCACATACTTTAAACCTTATTTCCTCCTGGAAGTCTTCTAATTACCTTCTTTCCAACTCCCAAGACCAAGTTAGGCCTTTCTTCTGTGGTATTCCTTTTACTGACCTCTATTATAGTATTTAGGTCTTCCTGTTGGAATACCAGTTCATAATACATGGGCCAGAGGCACCTGGCTGGCTCAGTCAGAAAAGCATGCGACTCTAGATCTTGGGGGTCATGAGTTCAAACCCTATGTTGGATAAAGAGATTACTAAAAAGAAATAAACTAAAAAAAAAAAGTACACTGGCCATGTTCTTAAATAATTTTTTGCATTGTAGAGTGACCATGTAAGAGTAGATGCTCAGTTACTACTTGTTGAATAAAACAGCTTAGAAGGTAGGAAGAAAGGGAGACAGAAAAGGATGAAATGCTGTCTTTGAAAGCCTATAAATAAATACGTTAAGATTTTAGATATTATAAGAGAACACTGTATAGGTATAGTCATTCTTGCCTGGTGGAATTAAATAGGAAAGATTTTATAAAAGATATCATTTGGATCACCACCAATCTGAGAAATTTTGTGAGATACAGGGACAGGGAGGGGTTTGGTAGCAGGAAAAGGGCTTAGACTGAGGGACAGTGTAATCACAGTATGATATGAAAGAGGTTGGCCCATTTTGGAAATTGGGAACCTAAGGAAGAGGAGGTTTAGCAAGAAAAGATAAATAAGAGCTAAATTTCTTCAAACCTTATTACCATGTTAAGGAATTTGGACTCTGTTGAATAAACAGTTAATGAACAGACAAATTTTGGTGGGGGCGGGTAGTGTTGAAAGAGAGACCCTACTAAAATGAGCTTATAACCTGAAATTATAAAAAGCTGAAAAAAATCCATTTTTAGCAAGCAGCAGGAGATACAATAAATAGAATAAGAATAGAATAGAAACCAGTAAAGAACTTCAGATAGTAAAATATAATTGCTAAAAACTATTGAGGAATTTTAAATGTTATACAGCAGATTAGGTATGATTAAGAGAATTAGGGAGCTATCCTGCAAGTAAGTGACCTAGAATGTCGAAGAGCACTGACAGCAGCTTTTCTCTAATGACTGAAATTTCTAAGACATGAATCTGTCAGCTTCAGAAAGCAAGGTCCCAAACAAGATAGACTTATTAAGTAAAAGTGGAGAACACCAAAAATAAGATCTTAAAAGCTTCTGAAAAAAAAAATTACCTAGAAAATTTGACCATTAGATGACTACAGGTTTTGAATGGTAGTATTAGAAGACAGTGGTCTAGGAAATCTTTAAAGATTTTCCATTTATTTTATTTGAGAGCAAGTACACATGTGTGCGTGCATAGGTAGGAAGAAGAAGACTCCCCACTGAGCAGGGACACCCCCCCACACACACACACACACACGGGGCTTGAATTGAGGACCCTGGAATCATGACCTGAGCTGAAGGCAAATGCTTAGCTGACTGAGCCACCATGCATCCCTAGAAAATAATTTAAATGATATGCCACACTGGGCATGGAGCCTACTTAAAAAAGGTGGGTGGGGAGCAAAATGGAAGTTTTCTATATAGGAAGGACAGTGGGGTCCTTCTGTCCCACTGTTCTCAGTGGGGAGAACACACAGTGGGGCAAGAGTTACAAGTGAAAGGATTGTTCCAGTCAAGGTCTCTTTCCCTTAGGGGAACTGCCAGCGGGTCTTATCATGCAGATTCTCATCTTTCTTGGGGGTGTGGAGAAGGCCCATGTGACAGATTACCTCACTGGTGCTCATCTGAAAATTTCTGACTGACTAGCTGTGACTACATTTCTGTGAGAGGAGGCTGCAGTTAGATTAAGTATTAAGCTCCACTTTGGGGACTTGGCCTCAGTGATGCCATTTTGGGTCTTTGGTTAACCGTTCTTTTCTTTTGGTCAGACTCAGCTTAACTGAGATGTGATCAAATTTTAAGGCATTAATGCTGTTCCCAGCACCGGAAAGTTCTTATAGTTTTTGTTTTCCCTTTGTGTGATATCCAGACTTTTTTTTTCCTTCTTAATCTTTGTGATATTCACAGGTCACAGCTTCAGGTTCACATTGCTTTGTGTTTCAGTCTTTTTTTTGAGAGAAAGGGAGAAGCAGGCTCCCTGCTCGGCAAGGAGCCTCATGTGGGGCTCGATCTCAGAGTTCTGAGATGGAGACCTGAGCCAAAAGCAGACAGTTAACTGAACCACCCAGGTGCCCATTATGTTTCAGTCGTAAGTGAGAGCATTTGTTCAGTGATTAGCAGCTGTGAACATGCCTTGAAAGCTTTTGAGAGGGCATTTGGGTGGCTCAGTCGTTAAGCATCTGCTTTCAGCTCAGGTCATGGTCCTGGGATCGAGCCCCACATTGGGCTCCCTGCTTGTGTTTCCTATGTCAAATAAATAAATAAAACCTTAAAAAAAAAAAGCTTTTGGAAGAATACAATGCACACAGGAGTTTGTTATGATTACTTTAAGAAGAATAATTGTCAGTATTTGAAGTGCACCTTAGAGCTATGGTAAGTCAAAGAAAGAACCTCATGGAGGGAATCACCTTTTTAAGCCAAATGTCTTGTTCTGTGTTTTGTAATTGACTTTCAACTTCTCCAAAAGTGTTAATCCAGGCCCAGCAACAGGTGGTATTGGCTACAGCACAGAGGACACCTTGCTCAGCTAAAAGGTGAATCAAGAGCTATTCAGTTATCAAGGACATCTTTGGCTAGACGGTTTGCTGTTGCTTTAGCAACAAATAAAATCTTAATGCAATTAAACTATGAAGGTTTTTTTATTTATTAGAGAGAGCGTGCAAGCAGGGGTGAGGAGGCAGGGGGGGAAGCAAACTCCCTGTTGAGCCAGAGGCTTAATCCGCTGAGCCACCCAGGCACCCCTGTGAAGTCTTGTTCCATCTTCTTGGGTGAAAGCAGTCTACTTTTTTCTTGTCAGTTCGATTTAGGGATCTCCAGCATCTGTATAGGATTGGGTGTCAGGTAGAGCCTTCTTCAGCTGTGTTGCGTACCCAAGGCTACCTTCTCATCTTGCAGCAGTGTCGGTAGTCAGGAGCACTTGGTAACGTACTTTCCAACAGGGCCTGAGAGCTGGGTGTGTGTTTGTTTCGTTTTGATTGTTTATAATCTTTCCAAAATAATGGTCACCAGGCTCCAGGCTGTGACCGACAGGATCCTTTGATAAGGTGAGGGAAAGTTCCTTTAACCTATTGATGATAGGCTTTAGTATAAGACATTCAAGACTTTCCAGTAACTGGTTATACTAGCATGACACAGCCAGGAGCCAGCAGAAAGTTGTGTGCCGAAAGCCGCAGTCTACCAGCGACTGTCTCCTAGGCATGTTCACAGCTGCTAAACACTAGGGAGTGAGTTTGAACAGAGCCGGTGGCAACACCTTAGGCCAAGGGAGTCCAGCAGTAGCGACAAGCTTAGAGATTCTGAATTTCATTAGTTCTTTCAAGCTTGCCTGATGATGGAGGGTGATAGGTGCATCGATAAAGTTCAAGATGCTTGTAAGGCCTTTATCAAGGCTTGAATAATTTGCCTGGTGAAGTGGGTGCCTCAAAGGAAGGTATGGCTCAAGCGAGAAACATGTTTTCTAAAGGTTTTGTTGGTTTTCCCTGCTGCAAAACTAATGCCCTCACACTGGCAAATTTAAGGCTGCCTCCAGAAAACATACATACAATAATAAGAACATATTGATAACCCATATTAGGTGGCAGATGAACGATGATGTTTTTAAATCAAAAACAGGTTTTAAAGCATTTGCCTAAATAGGATCACAGATCATTATGAAACTTTAAAAGGTAAAGACATTTTCACAATTTTACCAAAATCAGACCAGAGAGAAAACCACATTCTAATTTTACACCATTACTTTTGATATTAAAACTCATTTTTAAAAATAAATGTATTTTAATCTTAACCAGCTGGACCACACATTGAAATTCCTTTTCAAAGATTCCTCCGCCACAAATCTTCCAGAACTTTTTTTCTACATTCTGATTTTGTCCTATGTTTTTCCTCTTTAGACAACTAGCCTCATTTTGACCAAAAAAAAAAGTGTATTTCTCCTTCATTGAAAGCACATCCTACTTTCCTGGCATATGGAGATGTTTTCCTTATTATTAGTTTTAGTTACATATATTAATTAGAATTCTTAACCTTGGGGCGCCTGGGTGACTCAGTTGTTAGGCGGCTGCCTTCGGCTCAGGTCATGATCCCAGGACCCTGGGATTGAGCCCCGCATCGGGCTCCTTGCTTGGCAGGAAGCCTGCTTCTCCCGCTACCATTCCCTCTGCTTGTGTTTCTCTCTGTCAAATAAATAAAAAATCTTCAAAAAAAAAAAAAAAATTCTTAACCTTTAGAAGCCTTAATTCCTAGTGAAAACTAAGAAGTAAGCAACTGTGAACTGTTATACAAGCATGCTTTAAATCTGCAAATTTATTAACACATTTCAAAATTTCCAAAAGCTTATCTTTAAAAATTTTCCAGTATAGCATTAACATATCTAAGTATCTTTTAGTCTCTGTAATAAGCCAGAAGTAAACCTGTGTTATTAATGTTGCATTATTTTGTCTTATTTGGAATGATTTAGATATTTTTTGAGTTTAGCATTTTAACTCATTTAACCTAACTCAGTAAAACTTTTTTTTTTTAAACTCAGTAGAACTTTTTAAGGTTTTAGATTAACCCCCCAATAAATGGGGAAAACTATTTAAATTGACCTAACGTCACTGAAAAGTTCATTTATAAACTTTTATCTTGCATACATCTGTCTTTAATAATTATGTGTAGATTACCTACAAAACTTTTATCTTGCATACATCTGTCTTTAATAATTATGTGTAGATTACCTACAAAACCTTCATTAAACATTAGACAAAGCCAGCCATTATCCTAAGCTACTATTTTTTGGTTGTTGTTGACAGAATGAGAGATAACAGAGACCCATCCAGAATAAGTTTCCTATTTAATGTGGATAATTCTAATTTTCTTGATTTTATTTATTTGACACACAGAAAGAGATCACAAGTAGGCAGAGGGGCAGGCAGAGAGAGAGCGGGAAGCAGGCTCCCTGCTGAGCAGAGAGCCCGATGTGGGGCTCGATCCCAGGACCCTGAGATCATGACCTGAGCCGAAGGCAGAGGCTTTAACCCATTGAGCCACCCAGGTGCCCCTAATGTGGATAATTCTAAAGATATGTCTGTCCACACAGCCTTTCTCCCTTTTGTTTTTTTCTTGATAAAATTACGTCCATTAAGCATAATTCCTTTGGTCGAGGTCCTGGAATCGAGCCCCGCTTTGGATTCCTTGTTCAGCAGAGAGCCTGCTTCTCCCTCTCCTCCCCTCATGCTGTCACTCTGTCTCTCTCTCAAATAGATAAAATTAAAAAAAAAAAAGCCATTAAATTTGTATATTATTTTTTTAAGTGATCACATGATCACTTTATTTATTTTTTAATTTTTATTTCTTTCTTTGTCAGAGAGAGAGAGAGCACAAGCAGGCAGAGTGGCAGGCAGAGGCAGAGAGAGAAGCAGACTCCCTGCCGAGCAAGGAGCCCGATATGGGACTCAGATCCCAGGACCCTGGGATCATGACCTGAGCCGAAGGCAGCCGTAAATTTGTATTTTAAAGAGTGGACTAGATACAAGTTTCTAGAGAAGACCAGGTATAACACTGAACATTTACATTTTATGTATTTATTTTTTTAAGTAATCTCTACACCCAATGTGGGGCTTGAACTCAGAACCCCAACATCAAGAATTGCACACTCTACCTACTGAGTCAGCCAAGTGCAAATACTTACATTTTAAAGACACAGGAGAAAAATGCAATCTTCTCCCACACCAGAATTTTTACATTCATAAGCCTTTTAAGATAAATAGGGAGGGTGGTTTTTGAATGATTCTTGATACTACATCTCTGATCCTGTAAAGACTTCATTCTTAAAACAAGGACAGCTCTTTTTAATTCCTCAAAAGAATTGGCTTGGTGATTGAAGGACACCAAAGGAATGACACACCCATCCATTTAGGGAAAAGTCTTCTTTCCGTCTGGGTACAGTTAGCTTAGGGGATAAGACCTTTAAAAAAAATTCCTCTCAGGGATGTCCTGGGTGGCTCAGTAGGTTAAGCATCTGCCTTCTGCTCAGGTCAGGGTCCCGGGACTGAGTTCTGCATTGGGCTCCTTACCAGACAGCCTTGCTTCTCCCTCTGCCTGCCGCTCCCCAGCTTGTGCTCACTCATGTGCGCGCTCTCTTTCTCTGACAAATAAATTTTTTTAAAAAAATTCCTTTCAATATCAGCTTCCAGTTTGGCCACATTTCTGATGATGGTTATTAAATCCTTTCAAATATCTCGTCAGGTGTCAGCTTGGAAAAGAATAAATATTTCTGACAACCTAATGGACCCAAAATGCCTCTTCAACCTGAGAGAGTACTTTCACATTATCTTACGAAGATCTAGAATTACTCCCAAAGATAGCCAAAGAAAGAACGGATGGCCTCACGACCCAGACAGGCAGAAAGTTAAGCCCTGTTCTTAGGGAGTACCAAGACAAACAAAAAGGATCATTATCCACTGGGTCTTGATTTGGAAACAAAGGGACAAGATAAAGTTTTATATCCCCTCTTTCTGGTGGGCTCAGGAGATAATCTCTTTATAAAAAGAACTCAAAAAAAAAAAAAAACTCTTGAGGGTACGCCTGAGTTTTAAGAAATTTTTCAACTATGACCCTCAGTTCAGCCTTAGAGCAAGGAGTAAGAGGAACCTGAAAAGAATCACCAGTAGCCCCAAGTGGTGAAATAAGTAGACCCTTATTTCAAAAGGTCAGTCTCTTCAGGAGAATGGAAAGGCAGTTCACACAGAAGCTCACTAGGAGGAGTAATCAAAGGACAGATGGGGGGGCGCCTGGGTGGCTCAGTGGGTTAAAGCCTCTGCCTTCAGGTCAGGTCATGATCTCAGGGTCCTGGGATCGAGCCCCACATCGGGCTCTCTGCTCAGTGGGGAGCCTGCTTCCCCCTCTCTCTCTGCCTGCCTCTCTGCCTACTTGTGATCTCTGTCTGTCAAATAAATAAATAAAATCTTTAAAAAAAAAAAAAAAAAAGGACAGATGGGAGCAGTAGGATTTACATCAGTCTTACAGTCTTGTTTTAGATACCTTTTCTCCTTCATTAGCTTTTGCCATGCATCTTTTAATGAGACTTTTTTGTAATTTTGAAATCTTTCGGAGGCTACTTCTTGCCTATTAAAACAGGTACCCTTGCTTTCAAGTGCAAAGGTCCTTAAATGGATGATCTAATTCCTCATAAGTCATAGTAATTCCATATTGTTTTAGTGGAAAAAAAAGTTTAATTTTCCTAGGTATCTAACTTTGCGACTACAGTGCTTAGACATAAAATAAGTGGGTGTGACACCTTCTGGCACACCCAGCTCTGCAGATACAAGGATCCCATCTGTTTTAACTAGGCCTTTAGGTTTCTCAGACCCAAACTGATACCTAAGAGGGACTTGCCACGGGGTTGAGATTCATGGGTTGTTTTACAGTGTACCTCATTACATGCAAATTTTTGTGAGGTCAGTGGGTGAACTAGTGTCATCTGACCTATCCTTTGACCAGCTTATACGAACACCAGGAGTCTCTGAGTTATGTGGCAAGTGCTCTAACAGCTCTTGAATGCTTTGACCAATTCTTTTGTGGCTTTCCATTTTCTGAAATCCCCACTAGCTAATCTTTATTTACACAAGACAAACAAAGGTGCACCTCAGCACACCAGCAGTAACCAAAACATGTCACTGTGGAGTGGCCAAAGCCAAGAGAATTCTTTGTGTACTACTAGCAAGTCCCATTGTGAACCAAGCCAGCCTAGGGACTGCAACTAGGGAGGGATTCCAAGGTGGAAGTGTGGGCTGAACCAAGGGTTAAGGACTGGCACTCCCTTAGAACATGGTTGGTCTAGCCTGACCCGCTAACCCTTTATTGGAAATTCATGTTGCCCGCTGGATGCAAAGAGCAGAGCTAAAACTGAAAGGGACTTGCCAAGGGCTCCATACCTGTGTCTTCTGTTGTCCCCAGATGCTGCCCAAAGTTTACTTTTGATCCTGACACCACCAAATCTGTTAAACAGAATTCAGCCAAATAAATTTGAAGGTCTGATTGGCTTTATTAAAGAAATAATTCATGAATTCATGGCAAGTGGAAGGGAGCTCCGAGGAGCTGTACAAAGTGGAAGATTTTTATGGGAAGAAGGGGGGGCAGGAAAGTTTTAGCAAATGGACTGTCCTAGGCAAGGTCTCTTTCTCTTAGCGGGAAGAGCAGGGGTTCTTTTTTTTCTTTCTTTCCTTTTTAAAGATTTTACTTATTTATTTGACAGCACAAGCAGGTGGAAGACTGAATGTTTTCTCCCTAAGGTCACGAATCCAACAAGGCTATGGACATCTGCTCTCATGACTTCTATTTAACATTGTATTCAGGCAGTTAGGCAAGAAAATGAAATAAAAGGCATCCAGATTGGAAAGGATGGGATGAAATAAAACAATTTGCACATGACATGATTTCATATATAGAAGAAAATCTTAAAGAATCCACTAAAGTAGAGGTAGTTAATGAGTTCAGCAAGGTTGCAGAATATATTACCATCCATTCTTGGTATATGGTACATGGGTGTTTTAATTTCTGTACTTAATACTCAAAATGTTTCATAACTTAAAAGTGAAAAGGAACTGGCACAGCATTCCACAGTCTCTGGTAGAACACCATGCAGCGGGCATCTGTTAAAAGGATTCTGGAGCTCTGTCCTGACCCACTCACTCAGCCCTTAGGGATACCAGGTGGGAATGTGGGTTCAGTAAACCACTGCAGACAATTCTGATACATAAACAAGTTTAGGAACCAGTGTGGTCATTCTTCAGATGCCTAACACGGAGTCCTATAGGACTGCCATCTCTCTTACTCTCTGTGTGAGACATCTGTTGATAGAGTCTACAGCTGTATTAGCTCTTGTTGGAAATACTGTCCAGATAAGGAGACCACATTGGAGAACCAATTTTCAGCACTTTATCGAAGAGCTGAAGGAACTAAAATTATTTGGCCTCAAATAAAGAACTATAGCAACTGTCAAATATTACAGAATTAGGGCATGGATGTAGAGTTAGGGTTAAGCTTAAGTTTCTTTGGCTTCATTCACTGGGTGGAATCATCAGCTTTGGAACTAAATAAGAAAGGGCTTAGTAATTGAATGGTTTGCTGTTTTAAGTTGTGGGTGCCTTATTCCTGGAAAGAGAGGCTGTTGGAATTCCCTAACATTCCTTGCATAGATAAATGGAAAGATCCTTTTCAGCACTAAGGGTTTTTTTTTCCCTTTGTGACTTTTTGTTGCTTCCACACAAGTATTTCAGTTTTCTGATTTTTCTACAGTGAGCATAGAATTCTTAAAGATTTTTTTTTCTTTTTTTCCTTAAAAACAAATTATTTGTCCCTCCACTCCCAATTGTGTTTTGAAGATTTTTCCTTTCAGATTCAGAAAGGAATCCTTCTCTATCCTCATATTCCTGTCGTCTCATTTTACCAAGTCTGAGGATATCTGCGTAATTATATTTCCTGTTGATATGAACAGTTTTATTGGGGTACTTGGCTGGCTCAGTCAATGGAGCATGCAACTCTTGATCTCGGGGTTGTGAATTCGAGCCCCACGCTGGGGGGGGGGGCTCCGAGGAGCTGTACAAAATGGAAGATTTTTATGGGGGGGGGGCAGGACTTGCTTACCCATACAGCAAAATTATATGTTAAGAATATTATATGTTATACTTTAAAAAAGATCATTCATAAACAATTTCACTTATCACTAATACGATGTGCTTTTTCATAGTAGCATTTCTAATTTTCTTGTTTCTTAGAACTGTGCGCTTCTCACTATAGAGTTAAAGGCTGAAAAAATTTTTTTAATTTGGTCTTTTTAAATGAAAGTCACTACTTAGAAAATGAATACTATTCTTGTTAATTAATGAAATACCTTAAGTGGAGTCTTCTGTCTTGTAGGGGAAAGAGATTTTTCCCCTATATTTTCCCCTCCTTTTCATACCTCTGTAAGGGGTATTTATTCAGTGTCTCTTTTCAGGTAGCCGTGAAATAAAGTGTAACTAGCCTGCGGTACACATCATTACAATAGTCTGTGCTAAACTTAAAGGGCTCCTTGACACAACGGTTTAGATGTCTAGTAGATTATTATACTTTTAACCTGAGACTGAAAAGTTGAGCAATTTGTTTTTGTAAAGCTGTCCTCATTACCAATTAATAGAGTTTTATTTTTCACAGAAAAATTTTGAAAGATCTATCTTCTGAAGATACACGGGGCAGAAAAGGAGACGGAGAGAACCCTGGAGTTTCTGCTGTCACTTCTATGTCTGTTCCAACTCCCATCTATCAAACTAGCAGTGGACAGTACAGTACGTATAGGAATTTTTACATGATGGACACACAAAAACTAACTTCGATAAAGAAGTGCTGTATAGAAAGACTGTCGGTGCTTTAATAGTGAGAATCCTTGAAGAATAGCATTTTGGGCCAAAAATAATGCAAAGTACTTTTTCAGCATGATCACATTTACTTCTTAAAACAACTTTGAGATAGGCAGTTTATGAGGAAACTCACAAAGCCTTAGGTTAGATGATTATGTCCCTAAAGTCACATAACTTGTAAGTGACACTTATTTTGGATTTATGACAGATTCATGGAGTTGTCTAACCAGTACCACAGTCAAGATATATCACTCCCACCGAATTCTTTGTGCTATCCATGTGTAGGTGATTTCTCCTTCCATTCCTGACTCCTGTTTCAAGTCTGACTCTTGCCTCAAAATCTGTGTCCCAGCGGACCACCTCTCACCATCTCCAATCACTACCACCACCTTGGTTTATACCCTCATCTCAATACTGGGGGGGTCATTTTGCTTCCATTCTTGCTCTCATTGTTTCTCATACCTCAGCCAAAACGACTTATTTAAAATGTCAATTAGAACACACCACTGTTGATCCAGATCCCCCAGTGACGCTCCATCACACCTAGAGTAAGCTCTGTAAGGGTAGGTTATATCCAGGACCTGGACTTGCCTACCCAGCTCCACTCTCGTCTGCCCCTGGAGGGCATCTGACGACACAGGCCTTCTTGCTGTTTCTCCAACTCATCCCTGCTGCCTGGCACATTCTTCTTCCAGGGCCTCACACGACTCACATCCTCGCCCCTGCTCCACTTAAGTGTCTCTTCCTCGGAGACCACTCTTTTTAAAATATGCTCTTTGGTTAACTTTAATGTTTTTATAGCATTTTTTATAATTATAAAGTATATATTGGTTTTTTAATCATAATTCTGCAATTATAGATCAGCTCATTTATGATCTGTTCTCAAGGATAAATTCCTTGAGGGAAAGAACTTTGTCTTATTCACAGCTGTGAACACCAGGCACAGAGGGCCTGGTGCATAGCATGCTTCCAGTGAAGTTTGTTATGAATATATTACTTAAAGAATATATTAAAAAAAAAAACCAGCACCTCAATGAGGACACATAAGAAACTGAGAACAGTGGTTGCAAGGAAGGAAACCTGGGAGCAAGATCAGAGGCAGTTGAGAAGTTCACTTAAACAAAACTGAATTTTTTTACCATATACATGCATTACTGTTTTCGAAAGAAAAAAAATTTTTTTTAAAGATTTTATTTATTTGACAGAGAGAGATCACAAGTAGGCAGAGAGGCCGGCAGAGAGAGGGAGAAGCGGGCTCTCTGATGCGGGGCTCGATCCCAGAGATCATGACCTGAGCCAAAGGAAGAGGCTTTAACCCACTGAGCCACCCAGGCGCCCCTCAAAAAAATTTTTCTTAAAGTAGCATATTAGCAAAATTATATGTTAATATGGTTTATGCTAAAACAATTAAAATTAGAAATTATGAAAACTACATAGAAACTTTGGCTAATATTTCATATATGATTGAAATAAGTACAATACCAACTAGTATTTGAGACAGCATGATCCAGTAGAACTTCCTGGATGATGAAAATGTTCTTTATCTGCGGTCTCCGGTACAATAGCCGCTAAGCTGGTGTGACTGCTGACTCTCACACTTGGAATGTGACTGGTGAGACTGAGGAACTGAATTTTTATCTTGTTTTTTAGTTTAACTTAAGTAGCCACTTGTGGCTAATGGCTACTGTATCAATGCAGATTTAGAGTAAACTCAACCAGGTAAATACACAGATTAAATAAAAAATAGGAAAGGGGCGCCTGGGTGGCTCAGTCAGTTAAGTATCTGCCTTCTTCTCAGGTCATAATCTTGAGGTCCTAGGGTCGGGCTGCATTGGGCTCTGTGCTCTTGGGGAGTCTGCTTCCCTCTATCCTTTTGCCCCTCCCCCTGCTCATGCTCGTTCGCTCTCTGAAATAAATCTTTTAAAAAAAATTAGGAAGATATGTTACAAAAATGTTAAAGTTCTGTATTGTCACCTATACTTAACATCAAAAGACATTAGGTCTATAGGTATGTGTATATGGATACACATATTTTGATTTGTATTAATATATCTATGTGAACATAGGAAAAGATTAGGAAGGATGTACACTAAAAATAATGGTTACCTCAGGATGAGGGCACGGGGTGGCCAGTGGAATAGACATTGGGGTTCTTTAACCCACTGAGCCACCCAGGCGCCCAATAACAATATGTTTTAAACAGTGGTTACCACTGAACAGCAGAGCTCAGAAACAGTATGAAGATTTATGTTTTCATTGTGTAACCATTAATCCTCTTTAAAATTTTTCCATAGGCACACAATCTATTCAAAAATATTTTTTGAGCTTATTTGAATAAAAAGCACAAGCTGTGTTGATGTTTCCTTCTACTTATTTTTCCTTTAAAAGTGAGCCATTGGGGGGCGCCTGGGTGGCTCAGTAGTTAGGCGTCTGCCTTCGGCTCCGGTCATGATCCCAGGGTCCTGGGATCGAGCCCCACATTGGGCTCTGTTCTGCAGGAAGCCTGCTTTTCCCACTACCACCCCCTCTGCTTGTGTTCCCTCTCTCGCTGTGTTTCTCTGTCAAATAAATCTTTAAAAAAAAAAAAAAGTGAGCCATTGGTACCCTCTCCTAATGCCCCAGAATTGCTGGGACCACAGTGGGAATTAGCATGCAGTGCTTCATGGAGACCAAAATGTGTTTTGACTAATCACTTATATTATACAGTTTGAGACTAAATTTAAGATTCGTGCATCTGAACTATAAAATTTTATAGAGAAATGCCATTTTATTTCTTTTACATATAGTTCATTCAGAATAGTCGACAGTTAGCAAGTTGAACTGCATACAAACCTGTTTTAATAAATGGTGTTTGGGTTTTTTTTTTTCCCACCAATCCTTTGCAATTAGTGTGTTGTCTAGCCTTAAAATAGCTGTGTTCTCTCTTTGGTTAAAGTTGCCATTGCCCCAAATGGAGCCTTACAACTGGCCAGTCCAGGCCCAGATGGAGTACAGGGACTCCAGACATTAACCATGACAAATTCAGGCAGTACTCAGCAAGGTACGACAATTCTCCAGTATGCACAGACCTCTGATGGACAGCAAATACTTGTGCCCAGCAACCAGGTGGTTGTACAAAGTAAGTATGCTTAAGTGTCTATGGAGAACATCTCAACATCCTTTCAAAGACGCTTAGGCATTAATTCATTCTTTTGACTGCACAGCTGCGTCAGGAGATATGCAGACATACCAGATCCGAACCACACCTTCAACCACTTCGCTGCCACAGACTGTGGTGATGACGTCTCCTGTGACTCTTACGTCGCAGACAACTAAGACGGATGACCCCCAGCTGAAAAGAGAAATAAGGTTGATGAAAAACAGGTAGGTGGTAAAATTGTACTGCTAGAATGGGTAATGTTTTTGTAAATCTCAAAACATAACCATGGGTTAACTGGAAGTGTGTATTAAAAATGAGAGACGTTTGGGGCGCCTGGCTGGCTCAGTCGGTGGATCACACGACTCTTAATCTTGGGGTTGTGAGTTTGAGCCCACGTTGGGCGTAGAGCTTACTTAAAAAAATGAGAGGTTTATATCAGTTTTTTTTTTTTTTTTTTTTTTTTACTGAGTGTGAGATTATGTCTAGTTTATTTCCAGTGGATTGGTGTGTCCCATTGCTCAGTCTCCTTATTTAACATAGTGTTTTTTTTTAATAGTACTGTTAAGCAAAGCTTTTCAAACAATATATTTTGTTCTTGTTGGGCTGACAAAAACTTAAGTGAAAATAATAATTTGCCGTTTGCCATTGATAGCAAGAAGAGGAAAAAAAAAAAAAAAAGAAGAGGAGAAGAATTCCTACAAAAACTGACGGACACAGAAATGCTCCTAAAAAATAATATTCACCCCTGAATATACAGAAGTGATTTAACCTCCAGAAATATTTATTTTTAAGGTTTTATTTATTTGAGAGAGAGAGAGTGACAGAGATAGCAAGAGAGCATGAGCAGGGGGCGCCTGGGTGGCTCAGTCGTTAAGCGTCTGCCTTCGGCCCAGGTCATGATCCCAGGGTCCTGAGATCGAGCCCCGCATCGGGCTCCCTGCTCGGCGGGAAGCCTGCTTCTCCTGCTGCCATTCCCTCTGCTTGTGTTCCCTCTCTCACTGTGTTTCTCTCTGTCAAATAAATAAAATCTTTAAAAAAAAAAAAAAAGAGCATGAGCAGGAAGGAGAGGGAGAAGCAGGCTCCCTGCTGGGCAGGGAGTCCGATGGTGGGGTGCACGCAGGATGCGGGGTTTGATCCCAGGATGCTGGATTGTGACCTGAGCTGAAGGCAGATGCCTAATGACTGAGCCCTGCAGGCACCCCTCGTATTTTAAACATAGCTATATGAGCTGTATGTACATCAGCCATGAAAAACCACCCGTTCTTTGAGAAAAGGGATATAATGGGTAGCCTCTGTAATGAGTACAAGGGGGGAAAAAAAGACACCAGTAAACTATATTAGGAACCAAAAAGGATAAATACCCAGGAATAAAATAATTTTTTAAAAATTACAATAAGATTCTGTTTTCAGCTCCTCACCACTAATTTAGAAAGCTAGGATAAAAGATTTTTCTAAAGCAATAAAAATTATCCTAAAAGAACCAGAGAGATGCATTTAATTCAAGATAAAATGTTTCTTTACTGAAAACTAAGAGCAGGCATCATTATAAATGAACTTGTTACCATGGCAGAGATTGTCTGTTGTTTTGGAGGTTCCAACAATTGCCCTCACATAAGGAACTGAAGTAAGTTATGTAAATACTAGAAGAAATTATAAGTTTTTTTGTGGTTATGATTGTGTACCTAGGAAACCCAAAAGACTTGTTAAAAACTACTAGAATGAGACTTCTCTTTCTGACAGTATGACCTAGGCTATGTAATATTTTTAAAAGCTTGGTGAAACATAAAAATTATGCTTTTAAATGATTGGATGAGCCTATAGGTAAGTAAAATATCTGTTGGAGTTAGGAGTGAACCAGAAGCACAAGATCGTGAGGTTAATAAGGACTGAAGCAGCCCCTGTAAATTCTAGAGATAAATTCAAATCTTTGTGATTGGTACAGCTTTGGTACTCAGAGGGGACCAGGGACAAAACCTGCGGTCTGTGCAGGCTGGGACACTGGATCCAGAGATGATTCTTCATGAAGTCGGCACCCAAGAAGCGCTCTGCTGAAAACACAGGGTTCTCAAATTGACCCCTGAACAACACAGGGGTTGGGGCGCTGACCCCTCACAGTTGAAAATTCATGTAAACTTCTGACTCCCCCAAAACTTAGCCTTCTGTTGACCAGAATCCTTACTGAGATGGTCAATTAACATATATTTTATATGTTATATGTATTATATGCTGTATTCTTAGAATAAAGTAAGCTGGAGAAAACATGTTATTAAGAAATCATAAGGAAGAAATCATAAGGCCTCCATCATGATATGTGCCAAAGCCTTTATGTAATTCTCACAAAAATCTTTGAGCTGTATGTATTATTTCCAATTTTTTTTGAAATGAAGCTAAAGCTCAGGTTACTTTATTTGCCCAAGGTTAAACTACTTAGTAAGTTATAGAGGTAGGATTTAAACACATGGATCCAAGTCTCAGAGTCCAGAGACTTAGATAATACCACACACTACCTTCAGGAGCTAGAGTCAGCAAAAAGAGCAGACAAAAGAATGAGTTATATAATAAAGTATTCAGTTATCTATTTAAAGGGAAAAAAAGGATGTCATTGAAAATCATCAAAAATCAAAGGGCTATAAAAATGATAAAAATTGGGGAAAATAAAACTTAATAGTAGCAAATATATATTCACCTGCTTAGAATATCAAGGACAGTCATCTACAAAAAGAAGAAATGATTCTCTTCAACATTGTACTGGAAACCTTTGACAGTTTAGTAAACCTGTAAAACGGTTGGCAGGGGGGCTACAAAGATTTAAATGAAAGAAATAAAACCTACTATTTTTATATAATTGCCTATTTTTAAAATGGACTTACAGAAAAATTATTAAAAGTAATAAATTTATAAGATTGCTAGATATAAAGCATTTTTAAAAATCATTTCTTTACATCAGCAATGGCTTGATAAATAATTATTAAAAATATAATTTATGTTATCAACAAATAAAATACCTGAGAATAAATCTATTCCTGAGAATAAATCTAAGAAAAGATGATCAGGATGTTTATGAAAAATATTATATAGTGTTAATTAACATTTGAAACACATTAAGGAAGATTTAAATAAATGGAGAAATAAATACTGTGTCCATAGATACAGAAACTCAGTATTATAAAGATGACTGTTTTTCCCCCAATTGATCCATAGATTCAATGCAGTTCCAATCAAAACCCAAACAGGTTGTTTGAAGACCTTGACGAGATACTAAAATTTATAGAAGAGTAGAGGGCCAAGAACAGCCAAAATATTCCAGACAAGAATAAGGTGAGGAGATACCAAGTTTTATTTAAAGCTGTGGTAATTGAAACAATGTGATATTACTGGCATTGAGAAAAAAACAACAAAATGACCAAAGAAATAGCTCAAAAAAACTTGGACACATGAAACCCTGATACGATAGGACAGATTATTGGGGGAATGAGGGACTCTTCAATAAATGGTAGTAGGATAGTTATTGATATGTGAAAATATGTGAATTTCTTTCTCATACCACACACAAAAATCATTACATGTGGATTAAAAACACAAATATGAAAAGTGACATTTTGAAATTTTTCAGTGAGGATATAAAATCTTAATGGTTTCAGAAATCGGGAAAGATGCCTTAAAACACCTCACACCCTCTCCCACACCCAAACATCAACATAAAAGATTAATGCATCCTCATTAATAATTTCTGTTCATCAGAAGAGTAAAAATATAAGCTTCAACCCTGTAGAGGATATATGTAACAGATTTAACCCCCAAAAAAGATTTGTTTGAAAAAATATAAATACCTTCTAAATTAATAAGTACAACCCAATAGAAGATGAATCAGCCTTTCTCAGAAAACACAAGTGGTTAATAATCATAGGAAAGATTGCTTGCCCTTACCAGTAATCAAAGAAATGCAAATTAATACTATGTACTTAGATATCGTTTATCCCCACCCAACTGACAAAAATCTTAGTCTAACCAGGAATTGGCAAGGTTTTGGAACAGTGGAACTCAGACCGCTTACGGGAGTGAAAATTAGTATGGCCACTTTGAAATTAATTGGGCTTACCTTATATAGATGATCTGGATATGCTCTGTGATTTAGGTGTTTTACCCTGCACATGTGACCGAGAGAAGCGGTTGCAGGAAGTATGCATAAGAATGTTCACACAGCAAAAGTCAGGAAACCACCTAAATATTCATCACTAACAGAATGGCTACATAAATTGTGGTTGTATTTATACAACGTAATAGTGTTCATTTGTATTGACTCAGTGAACGATCATTTTAACATGAATAAATATTAGAAAAATAAAGTTGAAGGAAAACAAGTAGTTTTGGGAAATAAGCAGTTTTCTAAACTAAGTTTCTTTTTTTTCCCCCCCTAAAATAAGTTTCGAAAATAAGCACAGAGAGTTCTTCGAACAATATAAATGATATTTTCTCTTGGTTGAGTTTGGTGTTGGGTTTACAT
The DNA here is from genome assembly GCA_028646535.1 of Procyon lotor. Taxonomy (NCBI): domain Eukaryota; kingdom Metazoa; phylum Chordata; class Mammalia; order Carnivora; family Procyonidae; genus Procyon; species Procyon lotor. The sequence continues at coordinate 55,328,601 of CM053611.1, forward strand.
GTACTCATTTTGACGTTATGCTTCATAACTTATATCTACAACACATATAGTCTTTTGCGTGTATACCAATCCATAATAAATTGTAAAGCTATAGTGATTTATAAGGAAATTTAGTAAGTTGTTTTTCTGTGAATTACTTCCTTAAAATGTCATAAAATACTTAAACTCAAAAGGAAGGGCATAAGATCCTCATTTTAAAAATGTTATTGAGAGCTAAAACAGTCTGAACATAGAGAAAATATCAGTGTTCTTCGATGAGGACTATTAATGTAAAATATCAGTTCTTCCAAAATTCACATATAATTTTATTGTGATTCAAATTAGAATCTCTGTAGATCTCTATGGAATTGGACAAAATAAGATGAACGTTTACATGAAAGAAAGTATGCAAGAAAGATCAAGAACGGTGGCTCCTGGGTGGCTCAGTCAGTTAAGCATCTACCTTCAGCTCAGGTCATGATCCCGGGGTCCTGGGATCAAGCCCCGCATGTGGCTTCCTGTTCAATGGGAGCCTGCTTCTCCCTCTGCCTGCCACTCTGTCAAATAAATAAAATCTTTAAAAAAAAAAAAGAATAGTCAGGAACAGAAAGAGGTTACTTATCCTGTTAGGCATTGAGACATACTCTGTAAAGACACTGGAACCAAAACTTGGTATAAATGGGGCGCCTGGGTGGAAACAAAACAAAAAACCCACAAACTCAAAATTTACATCAGCAAAGGGACAGACAGTAATATTGGCAAACAGCGTAGAGCCCAGAAATAGCTTTTTGTGTTAAGTACAACAGTTCTAAAGGATGGTTTATTTAATAAAGCTTAACTGACACAGCTCCACATCTGAAAGAAAAGTAAATTGGACTCCTGTCTTGTATCATATGCAAAAGTCATTCCAGATGGATTAAAGACTTCATGGTGGGAAAATTATGCTATAGTAAATCTTCAAAATTAAGAGAAGAACATACAGGGGCGCCTGGGTGGCTCAGTGTGTTAAGGCCTCTGCCTTTGGCTCAGGTCATGATCTCAGGGTGCTGGTATCGAGCCCCGCATTGGGCTCTCTGCTCAGCAGGGAGCCTGCTTCCCCCCCACCCCCCGCCTATTTGTGATCGCTTTCTCTCTGTCAAATAAATAAATAAAATCTTAAAAAAAAAAAAAATACAATACATGGAATTTTAATCTAAGCCAAGAAAAAGACTAAAAAAGAAATGTTTGTGGTATAAGATATAAAAATATGAGAAATCAAGAGGGCAGATTACAAAATAATGTAAAAACAGATTAACAAGGGGGGGTGCCTTTGCAGTTGGTTAAGTGTCCAATTCTTGGTTTCAGCTCAGGACCCCATCACAAGGTTGTGAGATCAAGCCCCAGGTCAAGCGCTGCACACAGCTCTGAGTCTGCTTAAGACCCTCTCTCCCTCTGCCGCCTCCTCGCATGTGCGCGCACATGGGCACGCATAGTCTCTTTCTCTCAAATCTTTTTTAAAAAGATAAAGGATTAATATGTATAATGCACAGAGAGTGTGTTAGGTTCTTTATAATTTCTCATCATAAAACAAGATAAGGTATGAATGGAAAAAGGGTATAAATAGGCAGTTTACATAAGCAGTCCAAAAGATGTTCACTCTCACTAGTTAGGGAAATGAAAATGAATTAACAATGAAATATTCACGTGGCAGAGATCTGTACCAGCATAGTAATATCATTAAAACTGTATGTGTAAAAAAGCAAGTTGCAGATAATACCTGCATTATGTAGTATAAAAAATACTCAAAATACTTTTTTCATACTATATGAATGTAATATTCTAGGGGCACCTGGTGGCTCAGTTAAGTGTCTGCCTTCAGCTCAGTCATGATTCCAGAGTCCTGGGATCGAGCCCCACGTCCCACTCCTTGCTCAGCGGGGAGTCTGCTTTGCCTTCCCCATGCGCCTGCATGTGCTCTCTGTCTCAAATAAATATTTTTTTAAAAAATGTTCTAAGGGGACATGCACAAAGCTGAGTATAAAGCACTCTTCGTAATTAAAACCCAAATAAAAATTAAACTGTGTCAAAAGTTAACCAGAGGACCCATAAATTTTGGTCCTTGGTATTTATCCAGGAAAAATGGGACATCTGTTCACAAAGAGACAGACCTAAGCATAGCAGCTTAAAACTAGAAACAGCCCCAAAGAATAGATCAGTAAACTGGTGATCATCGCACAGTGGAATACACCAGCACAGTAAGGTAAAAACCATTGTGCAGCAACATTGATGAGCCTCAAAAATATAACGAGTAAAAGGACACCAGGGGCACCTGGGTGGCTCGGTTAAGCGTCTGCTTTCGGCTTTGGTCATGATCCCAGGGTCCTGGGATCAAGTCCTGCATTGGGCTCCCTGCTCGGTGTGGAGCCAGCTTCTCCCTCTGCCTGCTGCTCTTCCTGCTTGTGAGTGCTCTCTCTCTCTGACAAATAAAATCTATCTAAAAAAAAAAAAACCCAAAAAACAGACACAAGAGTACATTCTGTAGGAGGCTGTAGAATAGGAAAAACTTTATCTGGGGTGATAAAAATCAGAAGAGTCGTCTGGGGAGAGGACTGACCAGGAATGGGCCTGCGGGAGCTTTCTGGGACAGCAGAGCTGTTCTGTCTTGGTGAGTGTGTGGCTTATACAGGTGGATGCATTTGCCAGATGGAGTGAATTCTGCACGTAAGATCAGTGTATTTCGCTGTCTGTAGATGACCAGGGAGGATTACTGAGGTGCATTTAGCACTTAAGATTGTGAACTTCTTTTCTAACATTGGTTTTTAATGCTTATATTTAGAGAAGCTGCTCGAGAATGTCGCAGAAAGAAGAAAGAATACGTGAAATGCCTGGAAAATCGAGTCGCGGTCTTGGAAAATCAAAACAAAACTCTAATAGAAGAGTTAAAAACTTTGAAGGATCTTTATTCCCATAAAAGTGTTTGATTAAGAAAGAAAATATTTTTGCAGACTTGCCTAAAAATTAGGTGGATTTCTTTTCTTTTTAGTGGAGTTTATAAATTAAAAGGTCAAAAATGAAGCTTTTTATTTAGGCTTTTGCAACTCAAAGATAAATATCTTATGCAAGAGATCTGGTGACGGAAGATAAAGTGGAAAATGACCTCAAGGAAGTTACTGGCACAACTGGAAACTCTGTAAAAATTAAACCTACTCAACAAGCAGAAGATGAACTTTCACCACTTTGAATTTTCTAAATAACAAGAATCCAAAAATGGCAGATAAGATGAAATCTGGTAAATTGATTTTTAAAATAAATCAGTTTACCCTGTAGGTTTGCATTCTTACTGTTTCCTAAATTTTACCTTTTTCAATTGTGTGTGTGCGTGTGTGTATCTGTTTTATTTCTGCCAATAAATTCTAAATTACAAATAGAAAAGCTAATACATAACTAAATATATAAATTATGTGTTCTGATTATGTATACTTGTTCTATTGTCAAATCTTTTAAATGGGTTTTTTAAGGTTTGTTTTTTGGACTTGAGAGGGGTTTTGAGACTTGCCTGGGTTAACTATTTTTGAGGCTTTGTCCTAAAAGGCATCTAAGGTACATGAATGGAATGTGGTGATTTTATAATATTTTTTTTTTTATCAGATTGGAAAGAGAACTTCTGTTTAAAAGTTTGATACTTTTAAATAGCTTGTTTTTTGGTTACTCTGGGAATGGAAATTTTCTACAAATATATAATAAATTGTTTTTTGATTCTATATTCTGTATGCAGTTGAATATACATTACTTATTCTGTTGTGCTTTAATAGAATGGAATGTTTACAGGCCCTTGAGATGATATTAGAATGTTTTTTAAAAACCTTCTGAAGATGCATACCAAAGTTTTCCAAGAGGATTTTATAACCAATTTAATGTAAGGTTTATCAGATTCTAAAATAGTATGGTTATTAAGGCAATTTTATGTTAGAGTCTATTTTGTAATGTAGTGAATGGTACATTTCTAAGAAAAGTGACTGCCAATATATTTTTATAGCTAATCTTTATAAATTCTAAAGTTGAGTTTTTAATGGTTATTTTAAATGTTTATATAGTTTGTTTAGTAAAAAAAAAATATTTTGCATCTCAAAGTATCATTTTTATATTATGAGAAGTTTCCAGATTGGCTAATATTTGAATTGCAAGTTTTGTATGCAGTTTTATCCAAAGCTCAAGAATGCCCATCAGTACACCAGTGTTTAACTTCTGTATCCCAGTTTGTATACACTTTGAAATTGTACTGCAGAACTCTTGTGCGCTTCTTATACAATGTGTATCATATTGTTGTCTGTGAAATTAAAGGATATTTGATAAAATTAAGTTTGCTGAATGTAAAATACATTGCTTGATATGTGAACAACAAGCTTCCTGATAGCCATTATACTAAATATAGTACCTTTCTAGTTTTAAAATGAGGATAAATTTAAAATGCTGGTCCACACAGCCTGTTTTAAGAGAGGGTATCTTTATATATTTGATTCAGTCAGAGCCAGTTATAATAAAAGTAGCTAAATTTTTTGTTCTCCAAGTGTTTATTAGGACACGGTTAAGGAGCTTGTTATGTGGAAACTTTAATTTACAAATTTGTTTGATCCCACCTATGGATTACTTATATCACTTACTGTCTATAAAGCCAAGAGGAGGTATGGGGTCAATGTGATATATCAAGAGCATTTTAAAAGATAGAGTAGATGTTATGCTTGGCTGTCACAGGGATCCTTTAGCTCTTAATGCCTCAACAGCTGGACATCATAAATATTTGTAAACTTAAAGCTGCCTGCAGACTTCTGGTGCAGGGCCTCGCTCTAAGTCAAGTTAAGGCGAGCCGTACATAGCAGGCACACCGACGGTTCCGTAAACGCATACCAAACTCTCTCTCAAGATGTTTTTCTAACTTGAGTCCAATGAGGGGCTTACAACATTTTTAAAGTGATTATAGTCCAAACCTAAATTAGACCCCAAAAGTTCAGTAGACCAATGAAATGATTTCCTTAGCTCAGTTTACTGTTTTACATAAATTTATTATCAGTTTGTTTATATATTGACGGAAATAATTACTGCCCATGAACAAAGCTCCAGTATGTATGTTATCACTTTAATTTTATTGTGCAGAGCATGAATGGCATGTATTAGAGCTTTGGAAATGTTACTACAATTAACCCTTGAACAACGCAGGGTTGGGGACATGGACCCCCTATGCAGTCAAAAATCCACACACAACTTTTAACTCCCCCAAAACTCATACGAACCGACTGTTGACCAGAAGCCTTACCAATAACAATTAACACATATTTTGTATGTTCCATGTATTATAAACTGTATTCTTAAAGCTAGAGAAAAAATACTAAAATCACATTTCTAGTACTGTATCGAAAAAAAAAATCCACGTCTAAGTGGACCTGCACAGTTCAAACCTGTGTTGCTCAAGGGTCAGCTGTGTATTTGTTCATTGAGTTATTATATTGAAGTTACTGGTTAAATGTGTTTTTCTCCAGTGAAAATATGTGGACATAGGAATGATAGAAAAATAAGTATTTATAGCTTGTAATTATATAGTTGTAATAATGGCAGTTCAAATTTTCAGGAAAGATGCTATAAAAATTATATAAAATCAGTGAAATTGGACCAAGGGCTTGATTAAAGGAAAAGTCACAGGTCAAACAATAATATCAAACTATATGAAAATCTAATTAGTTATATTACTTTGTTATACAAAGTAGGTTTTTATTTTTAATAAATACTGCTTGTTTTCACTATAAACAAAGTAAAGGAATGCTTATATTAAGTTTGTAGAATTCAGAAGCCTGTGCTACGGAGAGCTTGGCAAGAATCTTTCCAAGGACAGTCATTTGGAGGAGGTTTAGGCCATTTAACTTTTTTTTTTTTTTTTTTAAAGAGACCAACTGTGGTAACTCTAGCCCCTCAGCGTAAGTTTCTTTATAGCAAACATTAGGCATTAGAGATGAAGTCTTTAATAACTAGGAATCTGAGACTTAAACCTAATACCTAACTATTCAACCCTAGTAGTTTTGAGGCGCCTGGCTAGCTCAGTTGGTAAGAGCATGCAGCTCTTGATCTTGGGGTTGTGAGTTTAAGTCCCACCTTGGGTTATAGCTTAACTTTATTATGTCCCTTCTTACCTGTGTTGACATGTCTGAAAAGCTTTTGTTCCATTAGCAAAGAGATTTAAAGTTCTATTTAAATGTGTCCACTAGATGGCAGCTTTCATTTTAAAATCACAAGTTTTACTTTTAAAACTAAATATGTAAAAAACTACACGTTTAACATATCGAATCCTTGTACACCCATCATTCAGAATAATAAATGTTAACATTCTGTTATCTTTATTTCCCATCATTTCCTGAGGCCTAGTCCAATTTCTCTTCCTAAAGGAAACCGCTATCATGAGTTTAGTGTGGATCCAAAAAAAAAAAAAAAAAAATTTTTTTTTAAAGTAATCTCTACACCCAACATGGGGCTGGGACTGAAAACTCCCAAGATCAAGAGTCACATGCTGTACCCACTGAGCCAGCCAGGTGCCCCCAAGTCCATGTTTCTACATTTACTACATGAGTCCATAAATAACACATTAAATAATTGTCTTTTTCAGAAGTTCATAAATAATATCTTAATAATGTGACATTCTCTAAATGAAAGGTCAAGAAGGGACGCCTGGGTGGCTCAGTGGGTTAAGCCTCTGCCTTCGGCTCAGGTCATGATCCCCGGGTCCTGGGATCGAGCCCCGCATCGGGCTCCCTGCTGGGTGAGAACCTGCTTCTCCCTCTCCCTCTGCCTGCCGCTCTGCCTACTTGTGCTCTGTCTCTGTCGAATAAAATCTTCAAAAAAGAAAGGTCAAGAAGACCAAACAAAACTTGGGATTTTATCTATGGCAACAGTACTTTGTTTTGGGGGAAAATAAATGAACACCAAAGCATTTTATTTTCTACTGATGATATTTAATATCACAGCTGTAAAAAATGCTTCCTTCCCCCCCTACATTTTAATTCCCAAAGCATTCTGCAAATAACACTCAGATTTATGAAATACTAAACAAAAATGGACTTAGAACAATGAATTTCAAAAAGAATGAAAAGACTATATTACTTCTTTGCCCACTACTCATTATCTTCATAAGTAATCAAACGCAATTTCTATGAATTATGTAAAAAACTTTGGGCTTGGTAAAGATACCAAATAAACAAGAAATAGTCTTTCACAAGTTCAAACTACTTGGGGGAAAAGAGAAAAGAGCCCTCTGTTGAGGAACTATATCATTGGGCCGCCTGCGTGGCTCAGCCGCTTAAGCACCTGCCTTCAGCTTAGGACATAATCTTGGGGTCCTGGGATCGAGCCACACTTCAGTCTCTCTGTTCAGCAAGGAAACTGCTTCTCCCTCTCCCCCTGCCTATTGCACCCCTGCTCCTGATTGCTTGCTCCCTCTTTTTCCCTATCGAATAAATAAGAAATCTTAAAACAAAAACAAAAACAAAAAACCTATATCATTATACATAGTAAAATATCTAGAATTCTGTACCTAGTAAAAACATTCGTCAGTCCAAAAGAAAACAGGAAAGGAGAAAAAAGAAATAGAACAAATTGCCCAAAGTAAAATGGTAGAAAGCTGTACGTATCAGTAATGATAAATGTAAATGTATTGAGCTTTTCAGTTAAATACCAAAGGTTGTCATGTTGAATTAGGAAACAATATCCATCTATATGTTATTTACAAAAAGGTATATCTAAGATGTAAGGATATAGAAAGGTTGAAAGGAAAAATATGGCAAAAGTTATACTAAATAGTAGCTATACCAGTTGGTATAGCTATGTTTATATTGAACAAAATAGACTTTTTTTTTTTTTTTTAAGATTTATTTATTTGAGAGAGAGAGAGTGAACACAAGTGGGAGAGGTGGAGGGAGAGAGAATCTCAAACTCCAGGCTGAGTGCATGGAGCCCAACACAGGGCTCGATTTCACAACCCTGAGATCATAACTTGAGCCAAAACTAAGAGTAGGAAGCTTAACCAGCTGCACCACCCAGACCCCCCCAACAAAATAGATTTTAAAGAAAACAGTACTTAGGGACAAGACAGTCACTATAAAATGATGAAAGATTCAATTCATCTGGAAGATAAAACATCTAAATTTGAATGGTCATGTGAAGGACGTGAAGCAAAGTACAGAAATGTAATAAGAAAGAAAAAAGAACAATCTTAGTAGGTTTTTAACACCTCGCTCTCATGATTGATGCAAAAACCAGGAAAACAATCAGTAGAGACATCGATTTGAACAAGTAAAAAACTTAACCTAGTATACTGAACTTCGCCAACTGTAAACCACCACTGATTACCAGGCATACTATTATCTTAAGCACAAGACAGACCCTGAGATCAAGACCTTAGCTGAGATTAAGAGTCGGGTGCTTAACAGAGCCACCCAAGTGCCCCTTAAGTATCAAGAAGAGAGAAAAACCTCCGCTCATAAAAGTATGAGAGGCCAGTGATGGCCAGATGCATACTGATTTCAGAGATGTTTAAATGTGAAAAACGTGCACCTTATAATCAGTGAAATTTAATGTAGGACACAAAGCTAGAAGTCACTCTTTTCAAACACATGAGAGTGTTTATAAAAAGAACCATATATTGGGCAATAAGTCTCAACGAATTCTTCAAAGGACTGGTTTCATATGACTATGTTCCATTGATCTGTGTCTCTCCTCCCACCAAAACCAGTCTTGATTACTGTAGCTTTATATAAGTCTTGAAATCAAGTAGTATGAATTCTTTGAAGTCTTATTTTTTGTTTTTGGATTTTTTTTCCCCATTAAAATTGTTTTGACTGTTCTAGTTCCTTTGCCTTTCTATATAAATACTAGAATCAACTTGCCTGTATATTAAAAAAAATTCCTCCTGGGTTCTGACTGGGTTGTATTAAACCTATATATAGACCAATCGGGGAAGAGCTGACTAACAATACTGAGGCTTCTAATCCATAAACACAATATATCTCCTTTATTTAGATCTCCTTTATTTTTTCCTCAGATTTTTTTTTCTTTCTGGCATAGAGACCATGCATATATTTTCTTAGATTTATGCCTACTTATTACTTTTTTTTCTTACAGCTAATTATAACCCTGGGAGTGGGGCAAGGGAGTTTAATAACCATAATGTCATCCATGAATAGATACAATTTTATCTTTTTTAATTTTTATCTCTTTAGAACCTGTATGCTTTTAATTTACCCTGCTTTATTTTCCTGCCTAAGATTTCTAGCACAATGTTGAATAGGATTGGTAAGAGTGGACTTACTTCATTCTTAATTTCTCTCAGTCTTAAGGGGAAAACCACTCAGTTTTAACATTAAATATAGTATTAGCTGTAGGATTTTTGTCTTGTTTTGTTTACAGAAGCCACTTCTTATGTTAGGGGAGTTTCCTTCTGTTCCTAGTTCATGAGACTTTTTTTTTTTTTTAATCAAGGACAGATGCTGAATTTTATCAAACGCTTTTTCTATACTCATTGTTATCATCATGTGGCTTTTAGTAGTGTATATGACAGATTTTATTAATTGATTTCCTAATATTTAGCCAGTCTTGCATTCTCAGGAGAACTACCACTTGGTCATGAAGTATCATCTTTTTTATTAATTCTGGACTTGATCTAATGTTTATTGAAGATTTTTGTGTTCTGTTCATGGGGGATATTGGTCTGCAGCATTGTGTTCTTGTAATGTCTTTGGTTTTGGGGATCAGGGTAATGCTAGATTTATTTAATGAGTTGCTATTAAAGAATTATAATTAAGTGTGATAACGGTGTTGCAATTATGTTTTAAAATACCTTATTTTTTGAAATAAATAAAAATATTTAAAGAGGGGCACCTGGGTGGCTCAGTGGGTTAAGCCTCTGCCTTCGGCTCAGGTCATGATCTCAGGGTCCTGGAATCGAGCCCCACATCGGGCTCTCTGCTCAGTGGGGAGCCTGATTCCCCCTCTCCCTCTGTCTGCCTCTCTGACTACTTGTGATCTCTTTCTGTTAAATAAATAAATAAAATCTTAAAAAAATATATTTATAGAGAAAATTACATACTTTTTGGAATTTACTTCAAAATAATTTTGGTAGTGGGGAAAGTAGGTAGGGATATAAATGTATCAAGATTGGCCATGAAATGACAATTGTCATGGAGTTTATTCTCTATCTTTGTATATATGTGATTTTTCCATACCAAAAGTTTAGAAACTAAATAAACGGTGCTATAAGTACTGGTTATTCACATAGGAAAAATGGAAATTGGATTATCTAAATCTTACACAAAAATCAATTCTGGGTGAATGAAAGATTTAAATACAAGAGACAAAAACTATAAAAACCTTTAGGAGGTAGTGTAAGAAATACCTTTAAGACCTCAATTTAGGGAAAGATTTCTTAAATGGGTCACAAAAAGTACATCCTAAACAAGTCACAAAAGAAGTACAAAACACAGGGAAACATTATTAGATTCAGTTCTAAGTAAGCAGAAGAGAAAAATAATAAAATTAGAACAGAAATCTTTGAAATTAAAAACAGGAAATCAATGGTGAAAAATCAATAAAACCAAAAGCTGGTTCCCTGAAAAGATCAATAAAATTGATAAGCCTCTAAACAGGTTAAGAAAAAAAGAAGACACAAATTGATATTAAAATTGGAAGAGGGAACATCATTACTGATCCTACAGACATGAAAAGAATAAAAGAATAGTCTGAACAACTCTATGCCAACAACCGTGATAACCGAGATGAAACAGACTGACTCCTTAAAAGACACAATCTGATAAAACTCACATGAAAAGAAACAGACAATCTGAATAGACCTATATTTATTAAAGAAATCGAAATCGACAATGAATAACCTTCCGAAATAAAAAGCACTGGATCCAAATGGATTCACTGGTGAATTCTACCAAACACTCAAAGAATTATATTTATAATAATTAAATTACAACAATTCTCCACAATCTCTTTCAGATGGTATAAACAGAAGAAATATTCCCTAACTCATTTTATGAGGTTAGCATTACCCTAAAACCAAAACCAGACAAGGATATTATAAGCAAACTATGGACCAATGTTTTTCATGAACAAATGCAGACATTCTCAATATATTAGCAAATCAAATCCAACAATGTAGAAACAGAATTGTATACCATGACCAATGGCATTTATCCCAGGTATGCAAGGCTGGTTCAGTATTTTATTTTATTTATTTTTGAGAGAGAGAGGGAGGGAGGGAGGGAGGGAGGTGGGGGGGAGTGGCAGAGGGAGAAGGAGAGACAGAATCTTAAGTAGGCTCCAAGCCTGGTTCGGGGCTTGATCTCCCTACCCTGAGATCATGACCTGAGCTAAAATCAGGAGTCAGATGCTTAACTGACTGAGCCACCCAGGTGCCCCTGGTTCAACATTTTAAAATCTAACCATCACAACGGGCTAAAGAAGAAAAATCACATAACAATAGATGCAGAAAAAGCATATGAAAAAATTCAACACCCATTCATGATTAAATAAAAAAACTCTCCGTAAACAAGGACTAGAGGGGAACTTCCTCAACTTGATAAATATCAACCAAAAAACCTACAACTATCCTCATACTTACTAGGGAGAAACCCAAAGCCTTCCCACTGAAGTCAGGAACAAGACAAGTTCTCACCACTGCTTTTCTTTTCTTTTTTTTTTTTTTTTAAAGATTTTATTTATTTATTTGACAGAGAGATCATAAGTAGGCAGAGAGGCAGGTGCAGAGAGACAGGGAAGCAGGCTCCCTGCTCAAAGAGCCCGATACAGGGCTCGATCCCAGGACCCTGGGATCATGACCCAAGCTGAAGGCAGAGGCTTCAACCCACTGAGCCACCCAGGCACCCCTCACCACTGCTTTTCAATGTCATACTCTTAAGTCCTAGCTAATGAAATAAGAAAAGGAAACAAAAGGTATACAGATTAGGGAGGAAGAAATAAAATTGTCTTTATTTGCATATGACATGATCATCTAGAAAATCTAGAAGATATGATAAAGAAACTCCTGGAACTAATAGGTGATTACAGGAGAACTATAGGATACAAGGTTAATATACAAAAGTCAATTGCTTTCATATATACCAACAGTGAACAACTAGAACTTGAAATTTAAAATACAGTAACATTTACATTAGCCACCCGCCAAAATGAAATACTTAGGTATAAATCTAGCAAAAATATGTATAAGAGCTATAATGCGGAAAACTAGAAAACTCTGATAAAAGAAATCAAAGAACTAAATAAATGGAGAAGTATGCCATGTTAACGGACAGAAAGATAATATTGTCAAGACAGTAGTTCTTCTCAATTTGGTCTACAGCTGCAGTGCAAACTTAATCAAAATCCCCACAAGTTATTTTATGGGCATCAACAAGCTGATTCTGAAGGTTATACAGAGAAGACAAAGACCAGAAAGGAAAAAAAGCCACCTGGGTGGCTCAGTCAGTCAGGCGTCAGCCTTCTGCTCTGGTCGTGGTCCTAGGGTTCTGGGATCAAGCCCCACATCGGGCTCTCTGTTCTGCTTCTCCCTCTACCCATCCCTTTTGCCCTCGCTTGTTCGCTCTCTCTCTCAAATAAACAAGTGAAATCTTAAAAAAAAAAACAAAACACAAAAAAACAAAAAACCACCCAGAACAGACAATACACTATTGAAGGAGAAGAATACTGTTGGAGGACTAACAGTATTTGACTTCAAGACACACTCTAAAGCCTTAGTAATCAAGACAGGGTGATATTGGCAAAAGACTAGATCAGTGGAACAGAGAGCACAGAAATAAACCCACATAAACATAGGTAACTGATCTTCAAGAAGGGAGCAAAGGCAATACAATGGAGCAAAGAGTCTTTTCAACAAATGGTTCTGGAACACTCGGACATCCACGTGAAAAAAAGAATCTAGACCTAGACTACATCCTTCACAAAATTTTTTTTCCCCAAATACTTTTATTTTTTCAATGTTACAAGATTCATTGTTCATGTACCACGCCCGGTGCTCCATGCAACACATGCCCTCCTCAGTACCCAACACCAGGCTCGCCCAACCCACCCCCTCCCCTCAAGAATTCCTCAAACTCGACACTCAAAAAACAGATAATCATATCAAAAAATGGGCAGAAGACATGAACAGACACTTCTCCAAAGAAGACATACAAATGACCTTCACAAAAATTAACTCAAAATGGATCACACACATAAATGTAAAACATGAAAGTATGAAAGTCTTAGAACAAATTGGATTTAGCAGACTTCAGATGAACACCAAAGGTATGAGCCATGGAAGAAAGAACTGATAAACTGGACTTTATTAAAATTAAAAATTTTTGCTCTGTGAAAGACAACTTGAAGACAATGAAAAGACAAACCACAGACCCAGAGAAAATACAATTGACCCTTGAACAATATGGGCTTGAACTGAGTGGATGCACTTATGCCTTGATTTCCTTTAATAAATATATTGGATATTTTTTGGAGTTTTTTGTCTGTCTGTTTTTGGAAGGAGAATGCAAGTCGGTGGGGGCAGTAGAGGGAGAGAGAGAATCTTAAGCAGGCTCCATGCCCAGCACAGAGCTCCACACAAAGCTCGATCTCACAGCCCTGGCATCATGGCCTGAGCCAAAATCAAGAGTCAGACACTTAACCAACTGAGCCACCAGGAGTCCCTTTTTGAAGATTTATGTAACTTGAAAAGAGGTGCAGATGAACCACTTAGCCTAGAAATATCAACATTTAAGAAAAAGGTATGTCATAAATGCATAAAAATGTTTGTAGACACTAATCTATTCTATCATTTATTACCATAAAACACATGCAACTCTATTATAAAAAGTATCAAAACAGGCTGTCCTTGTGCCATTCAGCCACGAAATGTAAACAAAGATCCAGCATTAAGTCCCCACTGCAGGTTGACTGCCCTGTACCTGGCACTACTGTAAACTTCACAGCCACCTCCTGTTGCTATGGCAGAGAGCTCAAGTGTAGCAAGGATCCACCCAACACAGCATGTGGATGCTAATCGTACCACTGCCCCCAACCTCATGAGCAGTTAGCTCATCTCTTCCGTAAACTGCGTATCAGAGTAGAAAGTGATCTCTACTGGTTCTTGGTATTTTCTACCCTGTTTAGTGCAATACGCAAGCTATGTGCTTAACACCATGGGATCTGCATGAATGCCACGACGGACGCGGACAGTGCGCCCAAGAAGCAGCGAGAAGTTGTGACGTGACAAGAAAACGTTTAATTGCTTGATAGGTAGCAGAGACTGAGGTCTGTGGCTGTGATTGCCATTTCAAGATAAATGAACCAGCATAAGGAGCACTGTGGGGGAAAAAAAATTCATCAAGTCATCACTATGCTCCACCAGCAGGCACAAAAACCCTTGCACTTTTTGTGAAATACCTTTTCATCTTGCATTGAAAACGCAGCTTTTATGGCGGTGCAGTAGGAAAGGCGTACCCACAGACTCCAAGAGGGTGTGAGGAAAACAAAAATCATTATGTGACAACTTCAAGCAAAGGAGATGAGGATCTAAAGCTGGAGAATTTAATGCCAGCAAAAGATGGTATGATAATTTTAAAGAGGTTTGGCTTAAAAAAAAAAAAGTCAAAGTAACAGGAGAAGCAGCATAAGAGGCTGCAAGATGAGTTCCCAGATGCCATTTAAAAAAAAAAATCATTGAGGAGAAAGGATAGTTTCCTGAAAAGGTTTTTAATGCAGCTAAAAGTGCCCTATTCTGAGGGGGAAAAAAATGTCACAAAGGATGTTTATTAGTAAGGAAGAGAAACGAGCACCAGGATTCAAGGCAGGAAGAACAGGCTTGCTTTACAGGTTTATGCAAATAGAGTCAGATTTCTGATCAGGGCTGCCCTTACCTATAAAGCAATTAACCGCCAGGCTTAAAGGGAAAAGATGAACAGGAGCTGCCATCTTGGTAGTCCAGCAAGAAGGCCTGGACAACAAGAACCCTTTTCTGGACTGATTGTGTCCCTAAAGTCAGGAGTACCCTGCCAGCGAGAGACTGCCTTTTAAAGCTCTTTCGAGAGTGGCCAATGCCCCCGACCACCCAGAACCCCATGAGTTCAACACCCACGGCATCAAAGTGGGCTATTTGCCCCCAAACACAGTGTCTCCGATTCATTACATGTGGTACTCTAGGGAAAGGGGGGTCAACGCTCTGGAAGAGAACCCTGACAGAGAGAACATCGTGAAGGATCTAGAAGGATTACACCTTGGAGGACGCCATCCTTGTTACAGAAAAGTCATGAAAGCCCCGAAGCCCGAAACAGTCGGTTCCTGCTGGAGAAACTGTGTCCGGATGTTGGCCACTGGGGTTCCAACAGAGACAGTCAAATCGTGAAAGGAAATACGGGTCTGGCAAGAGAGGGAAGGGGGAAGGGTATCATGAGATGAATTTTGGAGAAACTCGAGGGCTAACAGACACCACGCCAGGGGAATTAACAGCAGATGACTTGACGGAGGTGAGTGCTTCTGAGCCCGGGCCCGACAGTGAGCAGCTGTGGAAGCAGCCTGGCCAGGGGACAGGCGGACGCGAGAGAATCTGACAGGACGATTCCCCTTAGTCAAGACCGCTTTCGCTTTCATGCTGGGACGCTTTGAAGATCTGGGCCCTAAAACTGAAGCAAATGGCGGAAGGACGATTGGTAGCACATGGAGAGATTCTCAGAGAAATGAAAAAGCAAACCAGACAGAAATGACGATGTATTTCCGTCAAGTTACACCCAGTGCGAGCAAATTAAAACAAGATACTACTGGACACCTATTAGAATGGCCCAAATCCAGGGGCGCCTGGGAGGGTCAGTTGGTTAAGCATCTGACTCTTGATTTCAGCTTTGGTCAGGATCTCAGAGTCATAAGATCGAGTCCTGTATCAGGATCTGTGCTGGGCATGGAGCCTGCTTAAGATTCTCTCTCTCCCTCTGCCCCTGCTTCCCCTGCCCCTCATCCCACTTAAAAAAAAAAAAGAAAGAAAGAAAAAGAAAAGTAAAGGAAAAGAATGGTCCAAATCCAGAACGCTGATAACACCAAATGCTAACAAGGATGGGAAGCAACACCATTCACTGTGGGTGGGAATACAAGTCAGCACAGCCACTATGGAAGACAGTTTGGCAGCTTCTTACAAAATTAACCAAACTCTTACCATATGATCTAGCAACTGCACTCCTTAGTACTTATCCAAAGGAGTTGAAAACTTATGTTCACACAAAACCTGCATATGGCTGTTTAGAGCAGCTTTGTTTATAATTGCCAAATTATGTGGGCGCCTAGATGGCTCAGTGGATTAAGCATCCGACTCTTGATCTCAGCTCAGATCATGATCTCAGAGCCATGAGATTGAGCCCTGCGTTGGGCTCTGCGCTGGGTGTGGAGCCTATTTAAAAAAAAGAGAGAGAGAGAAAAAAAAAAGAGAGAGCGAGCACATAATTGCCAAATCATGAATTGCCAAATTGCCTGGAAGTAACCAAGACATCCTTTAGTAGGTGAATGGATACACTGTGGTGCATCTAGACAATGGAATATTATTCAGCACTGAAAAGGAATGAGCTATCAAGCCATGAAAAGACATGAAGGAATGTTAAATGCATATTTCGAAATGAGAGAAGCCCATCTGAAAAGGGTACCTACTGTATGAGTTCAAGCATTTCACATTCTGGAAAATGCAAACTGTGGAGATGGTAAAAAGATCAGAGGCTGCTGGTTAATGACATCAGTAAGACAAAGATAAAGAAATAAAAGACCTAAACAGACACTTAATGTGCAATAATTAATGAATGTCCCCTAAGCATATGAAAAAAAATTCCAATACTCAAACTCATTCAAAATCAGGAAAAATGCAGATTGAAACCATGAGTTCTCAACTCACACCCACAAGATTTAAAAAAAAAAAATTAGAGTTGGTGATAATCTGAACAATGGGAACATTTATACATTGCTAATTGGAGAGCTTGTGGTTACAACAATTTGAAAAACAGTTTGATGTTATTTAGAGAAGGTGATAGTGTGTATTCTCTATGACCCAGCAATGTCAACTTAGTATACCTTCCAGAGAAACCCGTGCTCATATGTACAACAGTATTAGCTATAATAGCAAAAATCTGGAAACAATTCAGATGCCCATCAATAATAGATTCCAAAGTAGATAGATACATTGTGTCATATTCACAATATGTGTACGGTAAAATCAACGAATTACAGCTCTAGATAACCACATGGATGAAAATCAACCTAATACTAACACTGAATGAAACAAAACTAGCTGCAAAAGAAAACTCACTGTATGATTTGACTTATATAAAGTTCAAAAATATGCAAAATTAAACAATCTATTGCATAGGGCAGAGCTATCCAATGGAACTCTCTGCAATGATGCAAATATTCTATTAACTTTGCTGTCCAGTATGGTAACCACTAGGCATATCTGGCTATGAAGCACTTGAGATATGGCTAACATGACTGAGGAACTGAGTATTAATTTAATTTAAATTTAAACTTAAATTGTCAGGGCACCTTGGTGACTCAATTGGCTAAGCATCTGCCTTCTCAGGTCATGATCCCAAGGTTCTAGGATTGGGCCACGCATCAAGCTCCCTGCTCGGCGGAGAGCCTGCTTCTCCCTCTGCCTGCTGCTCCCCCTGTTTGTGCTCTCTCTCTCTCTCTCTCAAATACATATATATAAGTAAATAAACTTAATTGTCACCTGTGGCTAGTGGCTGGCATACTATACACTCAGGTTTATAAAGAGAATCAATGGAATAATAAATACAAAATTTAGAATACTGGTTACTTCTAAAGGAAAGAGAAAGGGAGAGAACCAGGGAGGGGTACACAGGGGAGTTCCAAAAGTAACATTAATGTTCTTTTTCTTGAGTATTCTTGTAAACTGTACATATGCTGGGGCAACCCCCTCGGGAGCTTTGTACTATCACTTTGCTATTGCTCAATAAACCTTGCTTTGCTGTCCACCAAAAATAAACAAACTGTACCTATACTGTACTATATTCTTTTATACGGTTTAAACATTCAGCAAAACAAAAATAGTGAATGAGGGGGTGGGTATGTGGATATTTACACTGTTGTTATTATTTAAAGTCTGCCTAATAAAATATTTGTATTAAAAAGATTTCTAGGACTAACTCATGTGCCCCAAGTGGAGCACGACTCCAGACCTAGTCAACCCCAACACCTGCCCCCAAACACACCCAGCCAACCCCAGGTCCCAAACCCCAGCATGGAGTCTGCTAAAGATTCTCTCTCCTTGGGGCGCCTGGGTGGCTCAGTTGTTAAGCGTCTGCCTTCGGCTCAGGTCATGATTCCAGGGTCCTGGGATTGAGTTCTGTGCCAGGCTTCCTGCTCAGTGGGGAGCCTGCTTCTCCCTCTGCCTGTACTCCCTCTCTCTCTCTGACAAATAAATTAAAAAAAAAAAAAAGAAGAAGAAAGAGATTATTTCTCCTCCCTCTGCCCCTCCCCCATCTTCCCTCCCTCTCTCTCAAAAATAAAATATTGAACCAGCCTTGCATACCTGGAATAAATGGTACTTGGTCATGGTGTACAATTCTTTTTATACATTGTTGGATTTTATTTGCTAATAGATTGAGAATGTCTGCATTTGTTCATGAGAAACATTGGTCTGTAGTTTTCTCATACTTCGTCTGGTTTTGGTTTTAGGGTAATGCTAGCCTCATAAAATAAGTCAGGAACTTAGCTCACAGTTTCTGTGGGAGAATCTTGAGTGTGGCTTAGTGGGGTGCCTCTGGCTGAAGGTCTCTCATGAGGTTGAAATTAGGGTGTTAGCCAGAACCGTGGTCTCATCTGAAGGTTGGACCAGGGGGAGATCTGCTTCCCATCCCATTCATGCAGTGTGCTATGACTGGGCTCTTCTTGGGCAGTAAGATAGAGGACTCAGTCCTTCACTGGCTACTACTACTGGCCGCTCCATAGAGCAACTTACCACAAGGCAGCCAACTTCCCTCTGAGCGGGAGAGGTAGACAGATATCAAGAATAAGTCACAGTTTTTTTTATAACCTAAACCACCTCTGCCATTTTCCATTTGCTAGAAGTATGTCACTAAACCCAGCTAACACTAAGGGCGGTGGTGAGCTGGGGTTTAATGAGTGTGTGAATACTAGGAGAGGGCTAATTGGAGGTAATTTGGGAGGCTGCCTACCCCTCCAGACGATATTTGTCTGCTGATGGGAGCAACCCCACAAAGAAAAGAAGTGATAATACAGGAGAGAAGAGTGAAGATCTAGAAAATGCAGAGGAAATCCAGGCACAGGACCTCTGCAGTTCCTGGTCCACTGTATTTTTCAATGTCCTTTCATGATTTGGCTACATGTACCTGCGTTTGATCAGAATATGTCAAAGAAATCGATTAAATCTCTGTTATCTGTCAGCAAGACCTGTCATTTGACCTTTCACAGCCATACCCAATCTGATCACATCCCCCACAGAGAAACACAGCCCAACTGTATTTCTTCAAGTATCACCTTCCACTAAAATATCTGGGGGACAGGAAATCTATTTCATGGGTCAGTCCAAGCTACAACTTGTTTCCTCCAATATTGCCTACCTCTCACCCACTGATCTCCGCACAGCCCTGCCCTGATCTATTCCCTTTCCCACGTGTTACCACCTGTAAGCCCCAACTAATAGCCTCCTTTGATTTAATGCTGCCAACCAGGACGACCTCGGAGAGATTATATGAGCAAGGCAGCTGTCCTTAAAGTGGATTCTACTTTAATTCCCCATTCTGTGACCAGCCACTAGACTACTACAGCCCACACCGTTCCCTTGTTACTGAAGGTGTGGGGTTAACAGAAGCAAACTTCAACACAGCTCAAGATAGCAACAATAAAACAATTTAAAACCAAACATTAGACATCACTGTTCTTAATATCAGCCTAATCCTGTGAAACTCTCATAGATCTCTTTTGAGCTCAGGCCTGGTCTTCTGCCATGTTGTTGGGCTGCCTGCTTCTTTCCTCCCTCTTCCCCAGCCTCCTCTGCACACTGAAAAATTTCTCTTCGATCATGCTGAGCAGTAAATGCCCCTACCCTAAAGGAGTAAGCAAGTTCCAGGCTTACTCCTGCGTATCCAAACACCGTATTAAATGACTCTGCTAAAGGGCAGAAGGGCCAAACATGTTGATTCTGGACTCAAAACAGAATAAAATCAAATACAAAACCAGGAAGAAGCCTTTAACTTAATTTTTTCTCTTACATATCCTGGTGGAAAATTTGAAGGCATGGCTTCTCTCTTATGTCTCTACAATAGCAAACAGTAATAACAATAGTAAAATCATATGCACACATTATTATTACTGTGAAGGTTAATTTTATGTATCAACTTGACTAAAGTATGCCCAGATAGCTGGTAATACACTGTTTCTGGGTGTGTCTGTGAGAGTGTTTCTGAAAGAGTTTAGCATTAAATCCACAGATGGAGAGAAAGATCTGTCCTCACCAATGTACACACATGTCATTCAATATAATCCACTGAGGGCCCAAGTAGAACAAAAAGGCCGGGGACAGGTAAACTCTCCCTTTCACCTTGATGTGAGACATCCCTCTCTCCTGTCTTCCCACATCAGAGCTCCCGGTTCTCAGCCCTTCAGATTGGGACTGAAACTACCGGTTTTCCTAGTTCTTTGGCTTGCAGACGGCATATCTTTATCGTGGGACTCCTCAGCCGCCTCAATTTCGTGAGCCAATTTCCATAATAAGTATCTTATATATCTCTATGTAGCCTATTGGTTCTGTTTCTCTGGAGAAATACACGTGGACACATATCCATGCCTTTGTTTATGCTGCACCTTTAGCCTAGCCAGTCTTCACTACATCTCCTTCTTCCTCTTGATCTTTCTCCTCAATCTAGGCCAACTCACATTCCCCTCCTTCCGGGAACCTTCCCAGACTGCCACAGCCCACATGAATCCCTTGTGTCTGAATTTGGATTCAGTTTAGATGTCATGGTTTATTTCTTTGTTCCCCACGTGATTTTCTCTGCTCACTAAGTCATAATGTTCTCTGGTCTAGGCGGCCAGGCCTCGCTCTCTCTCTCTTTTTTAGAGGAGGGGTTGGGGCAGAAAATGAGGGAGAGAGAGAATCCTAAGCAGGCTCTACTCCCAGCCCAGAGCCCAACTCGGGGCTCCATCTCACAACCCTGAGATCATGACCTGCAAAGAAAATGAGCTGGCTGCTTAACTGACTGAGCCACCCAGGTGCCTCCAGAGGGCCGGGTCTTAACAGCCCTTCTGTAATGTGATATTTATTGCAGCTTGGGTGCACAGTGTCAAGTTCATACCTGCTTGTTCAATGGACCTGTTAACTGAAGCCACTTATCCGTGTCCTCCTCTCACAGTATAGAATGTCAGAGGGCATCCAGGGGCCAGGAATAATTCATCTCTCAGGCTAGGGACTGAAGGGGAGGAGGGGGAGAAGGGGAGAGAGCGAGAGCCCATGCAGTTACCACCAGTCAGCTTTTGTCCTTAACTTTGCAGGCCCTTCCATTTGATTTTATCAGCTCACCCTAAGGTGATGGGTTGAAGACAAACTACTACGAAACAATAACGAGATGGATCTCTATCACAGAATCTGGGTTCCTCAGGGCCTATCTCATCTCAGACCCGATCTCTGCACTTGCTTTGTCCTCTGCTTTCTGTCTCCCTTCCCCAGCTTACGTGCCTCCCATGAGCTGCCCTTACTTGTGGAAGCCTTCAGGCCCCACGAGTCTGAGCTATGAGGACGCAGTGGCTCTGCATTCCCCTCCCAGCACAAGAGCCCAGCTGTACGGTACGAGCCACATTAACAAGCACTCAGACGCTGGCCGGGCGTAGGACTCCTCCCGGGCACATGTCCAATGAGCGGACGCCAACTCCAATACCATCCGCAGGCCTCACGCATCCAGGCAACTGCGCCAGCCTCCCAGGCCTCCCGCCCCCACGCCCGTGGCTTCCTCCGGGTGCTCGGCCCGCCCACCCCGCCCACTCCGCCCGCGCGCCTGCGCTCCTCGCTCCTCGCTCCTCGTCACCGCTTAGGCCGGGAGCTCGCGGCCCTGGCAGGCAGCACATGCCTGCCGCCATCTTGCCCGCCGGGAGTTCCCAGATGGGGCTGCGGCTCCTGAGCGCCGCGTTGCTGTTCCTGGGGAGCGCTCTCCCCGATTCCGGACTCCACTCTCTCCCCGAGAGGCCTGGGCGCAGCTCCTGGCGGGAGCAGGCTGGTGCACGTGGGTGGCGGGAGGCCGCGCAAGGGAGGCGGAAGGCGCTCCAGGCCCGGGAGGAGGAAGCGGCGGCCGTAGAGGGCAGTATCAGTTCATTCCCGTCTTTGAACGGCCTCCCGTGCTTGCTCCCCACTTCTGTAGTGCTTGAATTTGGCTCCCCCCGTCCCAACTGCCTTTACAATGTACAGACTACGCAGGCCCATTAATTATGACAGTGTAGTAGCGTAGCAAAAATGCCATGTGCTTGTAGAGCGCGGCTATATATGCTAAAAACATTTTGAGGTTTGTCATTTGCATTTTAAAGATTAATAATTTAGTGGAATTCAGAGTTGAAAAGGCTGGTAGGTGGCCTTGTCCTTGAGAAAAACTCACCCAACAAGTCAAATAGCAAATATTAGAACGCATAGCTCTTGTTACCCCAGTCCCAGGCTCTTTAGTTGCCATTCTGCCCAGGGAACAACGTGACACCTGGCCAGAGAAACTTATCTCATTTTTAGATTTTGGGGGAATAGTTTTAACGAACAGTGTTGGTTTTAATGCCTTTCTATTTGTAGTGATCATTTAAGGTACATTTGTCTTAAATCTCCTTCAAGATCCCCCCCAAAATACAGGCATGCCTTAGGTATCCAGATTGCTTTATCTGTTTTTTAAATAGGAATCTAAAAGATTATACTTGTACGTTAAGATTAGGAATACATATCATCAGATGTCCTCCCTGACATACAGGCATGCCTTAGGTATCCAGATTGCTTTATCTGTTTTTTAAATAGGAATCTAAAAGATTATACTTAAATACAGGCATGCCTTAGGTATCCAGATTGCTTTATCTGTTTTTTAAATAGGAATCTAAAAGATTATACTTGTATGTTAAGATTAGGAATACATATCATCAGATGTCCAGTACAAATAATATATGATTTTTATTTTTAGATTGTGGGACAGCACCACTTGCAGATGCATTGGAAGGGTCCCGGATAATAGGGGGCACAGCTGCTCAAACTGGCGCATGGCCATGGGTAGTTAGCCTGCAGATTCAATCAGGCAAAATTCTTGCTCATATATGTGGGGGAAGCTTAGTGAAAAATAAGTGGGTCCTCACAGCTGCCCACTGCACTAAGGACACTAGGTATGTATTCAGAACACAACTCTATTTTATTCTTTGGGGGGATATTTTGAAGTAGTGGAGGACCATCTGATTTCAGCCATGTTC
The DNA here is from genome assembly GCA_028646535.1 of Procyon lotor. Classification (NCBI taxonomy): domain Eukaryota; kingdom Metazoa; phylum Chordata; class Mammalia; order Carnivora; family Procyonidae; genus Procyon; species Procyon lotor. The sequence goes on from CM053611.1 coordinate 55,352,082, forward strand.
AATTAAGCTGTGTGTTTACAAGTAGCCATAATGCTTTACATGAGTACACTATTTGTTGAAATGAATCCTATAAATCAGAGGTCAACATGCTTTCTGTAAAGATAGTAAAAATGTTAAGGACTCTGTCACAATGACTCAACCCTGCCACTATGGAACAAAAGTTGCCGTAGGCAATACAACTGAATAAGTGTGCTGTGATCCAATACAAGTTTATTAATGAACACCAAAATTTGAACAAAATAGTATTTTGTTTTTGTTTTTGTTTCCAGCCATCTAAGAATATAAAAAAAATTTTTTATTTTTGGCTCATGGACTATTCAAAATAGAAGACAGTCATTTAGACTATGGGTTGGAATTTGTCAGACTGTGCTTTAAATAATGACGATTGTCTTTAGCTTTTAAAATTATATCGTAACCATGTGTTTTCCTTTCTCACCACTGGACCATAAATTGTTTAAGATTTTATTTATTTGAGAGGGAGGGAGAGAGAGAGAGCTCGCGCGCACGCATGCAAGAGCAGGGAGGGGCAGAGGGAGAGGCAGGCAGACTCCCTGCTGAGCAGGGAGTTGTACTCAGGGTTTGATCCCAGGATCCCAAGATCATGACCTGAGCTGAAGGCAGCTGCTAATCTAACTGAGCCACCCAGGTGCCCCTGTATACTACATTTTTCAAACATGCATTTCAGTTCCATAAACTGACCTGAGGAAAGAGGTAGAAAAATAATAAGATACTAAGGTACAAACTAAGGGTACAGAAGGAGATCTAGAAGAAAAGTTTCAGAGTAAGGAATCAAATCTGTTCTTTCAGGGGTGTTTTATAATGCCTATATAGCATGCTATTTTTTTATTTTATTTTATTCTTTTAGGTGGAGTTCATACCCAACATGGGGCTTGAACTCATGACCTCAAGATCAAGAGTCCTATGTGCCACTGACTGGGCCATCCTGCACCCTTAACATTCTATCTTTAAGATTTTATTTATTTGAGAGAGAGAGAGAGAGAGCACAGAGGTAGAAGCAGATTTCCCACTGAGCAAGGAGTCCAATGTGGGACTCGATACCAGGACCCTGGGATCATGACCTGAGCCAAAGGCAGACGCTTAATTGACTGAGCCACCCAGGTGTCCCAGACTTAAGCATTTTTATGTACTTTGCTTATGGCTGGAGAACAACAAAATCAGGGATCAACTTCAGGTTTGCCTGAATGAAAACCCACGCACATAGCTCTCTACTTGAAACCTCTCTTGTGATGATGTACTGCTACCTTGGGAAGAATATCATGTCATTTTTTGACAGCTTTAATTCTTAGGAAGCTTTTCTTATGTTGAAATAAGTTTCTTGGTTTTTTTAATCTGCTTTCTGAAGCCATATTTATTTAACCAATTCCTCCTCTAAGCATTTGAAGATACTGTCATATCCCACTTCATTACTGATGTTTTTATTCCTTTATTCAACATTTACTGAATGTATATTATATGCTAGGGACTGATCTAGGTGCTGAGACAGTAGATATTACTGAGGCATATTCTCTACTTTTCAGGAGGTCCTCCTGTCAGAGGACTAACTTTGCTACATTCTGTTCCAGTCCCCCTCATTTCCTAAACCTTGCACCATCAATTATCCCTTTTTCCTTCTTAGAACAAGCATTTATCAAAGACTAGCTCTGAAATTAGGTACTAAGGACGTTACATATAATTCTATGTTTAAAAAAAAAAAGTCCTGGGGTGCTTTGGGGGCTCAGTCAGTTAAGCATCTGCCTTTGGCCCAGGTCATGATCCCAGGGTCCTGGGATCAAACCCCACATTGAGCTCCCTGCTCACCAGTGAGTCTGTTTCTCCCTCTCCTTCTGCCCCTCCACCTGCTTGTGCTCACTCTCTCTCAAATAAAATAAAATCTTAAAAAAAAAAAGCCCTCCCAGTAACTTTCTGAGATAGCTGTTATCATCTGTTTTACACTTGAGGAATCCAGAGATGAGGGAGATTTGGTAACTTGCCCATGATCACACTGCTGTCAAATAGCAGCCCCTGATCTAAAGCCGGTTTTTCAACCCATGCTGTAGCTTTATACCTCACTGTCTCTAGTATTTTTCAGTTTTCTCCCTGGTTTCTTCCCTACAACCCTCAAACATGGTTAGGTAACTCCATCGTTATTTAAAAAACCAAGCAACCTATTGACGAACCCTACCATTTCTTTTCTCTTTTAGAGACTCACTTTTGCTTAATCTGCATTGACTTAAAAAGCCCACTGCAGTCTGATTTCTGTGCTCCGAACACATTACTAAAGATCCCCCTCCATGCCAAATCCAGTGACCTCTTCTAAGTCCCCATCCTATTTGATCTTTATAACATGTGGCAAAGCTGATCACTGTTCTCCCTGAAACTAATTCTTTTCTTGATAGCTAAGTCCCCTCTAATTTTCTCCATTTCCTTAATGAGTCTTTGTCATCATCTAAACGGCAACATTTCCACTCATCCTCTTGCCTTATCATCTGTACTCACTTCTAGAAATGTCTCATCTACTTCTGTTTCAGCAATCACCATGTGCTGGAAACTCCAAGTCTCTCCAGCTGAGTCATATTTCCAGCTCCCTACTATATCCATTTGTACTGGAGTCACAGTCTCAGGAAGTTGGAAAATGATTAAAATCTTTCCTCTAATCCTGTTCCTTCTCTATTCTTTCAGATAATGCATCACCAACAGCTCTGTTAAGGAATTTGCTGTCTCTACGCAGTATCTTTTTTTTTTTTTAAAGATTTTATTTATTTGACAGAGAGAAACACAGCGAGAGAGGGAACACAAGCAGAGGGAATGGTAGCGGGAGAAGCAGGCTTCCTGCCGAGCAGAGAGCCCGATGCGGGGCTCGATCCCAGGACTCTGGGATCATGACCTGGGCCGAAGGCAGATGCTTAATGACTGAGCCACCCAGGCGCCCCTCTACACAGTATCTCTTAAATTTGTTTCTGTCTCCCAATGTTCCACACAGATTAGAAAAACTTACACTATTACACACACTACTTATGCTTACACTACTATCATAACTATCCTCATGAGTGTGAAGTGGTATCTCACTGTGGTTTTGATTTGCAATTCTCTAATGACTAGTGATGTTAAGCATCTTTCCATGTGCTTATTGGATATTTGTATATCTTCTCTGAAGAAGTATCTATTCAAATACTTTGCCCATTTTTAATTGGTTTTTTTGTTGAGATATAGGAATGCTTTTTATATTCTTTATATCAATCCCTTATCAAATATATAATCTGAAAATTTTTTCTCTCATTCTGTGGATTGTCTTTTCACTGTCTTGGATAATGTCTTTTTTGGACAAATTTTTAATTTTGAACAAGTTCTATTCATTTATTTAATTTTTTGGATTATCTGTGTTTTTGGTGTTATATCTAAGAAATCATTGCCAAATCCAACATCATAAAGGTTTTCTTCACTGTTTTCCACTAAGAGTTTTTCTGTTTTTGTTTTGTTTTGTTTTGTTTTGTTTAAGATTTTATTTGTCAGAGAGAGAAAGCACAAGCAGGGAGAGTGGCAGGTAGAGGGAGAAGCAGGCTCCTTGCTGAGCAAGGACCCCACTGAGTCAACTAGCAGAGTCTGCTAGTGATTCTCTCTCTCCCTCTCCCTCTGCCCCTACCCCTGCTCTCTCAGATAAATAAATAAATCTTAAAATACAATGCAACTTTATTATAGGCTATTGATACATGCTGCCAAGGTACCCATCTTTTTATATTTTCTACATGAACAAGAGTTTCTTTGCTTTTGTTATTTGTCCTGAGCATTTGTTGTTTGTCCTGAGCATTATCATCAAACACACACACACACACACACACACACACACACACTCATAAACTTTGCCAATTTGAAGGATGAAATTTGTAAACATAAAGCATTTGTAAACAATGTATAAAGTAAAATTCCTCCTTCCCAATCCAATTCCAAATGTAAAAACTATTAAATGCTTAAGATTTTAATTGTTGATTTTGACTTGCAAAGGATTTTTCAGTTTGGTTTTTTACTTGTTTTTTGTTTTTTTTTTTTAAGATTGTCAAGATCCATGAGTTGCTTCCTGTTTTATATCAGTGTTATCATTGCTATGTATCCATCTACATTTTCTTTCTAGTTTAATTTTTATAATTCTCATGCTAATTTAATATCCAAATGTTTCATTCTAAAACTTCAAAATTTACAAAAGTAAAAGGAATAGATTTGTGAACTCCCATATGCCCATCAGTTTCAAGTTATCAACTCATGCCTGATCTTATTTCATCTTTATCCTCACCAAATCCTTCCTTCAATTGTTTTGAAGCAAATCTCAGACATACCATTTTATGTATCTCTAAAAGAAGTAAAGACTTAAAGATTTTTATATTAAAATTTTTTTACATTTAAACATTTAATCAATTTCAAGTTTATTTTACTGTTTAATGTTTTGCAGAGATTTAATTTTATTTCATGTTTCAAACTAGTTAGTTAGGGGTACCTGGGTGGCTCAGTGGGTTAAAGCTTCTGCCTTCAGCTCGGGTCATGATCTCAGGGTCCTGGGATTGAGCCTTACATCGGGCTCTCTGCCTGCCTCTCTGCCTACTTGTGATCTCTGTCAAATAAATAAATAAAATCTTAAAAAATTTAAAAAAAATTTTTTTAAACCCTTAAAAAAATTTTTTTTAATTTAATTTAACCCCTTAAATTTTAATTTAAACCCTTAAAAAAAAAAAAGGGTCATGATCTCAGGGTCCTGGGATCGAGCCCGGCATCAGGCTCTCTACTGAGTGGGGAGCCTGCTTCCCCCTCTGTCTCTGCCTGCCTCTCTGCCTACTTGTGATCTTTCCCTCTCTGTCAAATAAATAAATAAATCTTTAAAAAAAACAAACAAGAAAACAAGTTAGCCAGGTGTCCCAATACCATTTATCAAATCATTTATTCTTTTGTCCACTGGTAAGAAGTGCTACCTTACAAAAAAAAAAAAAAAAAAAAGTGCTACCTTAATCATATATTAAATCTTATGTGCTTGAATCTGGTTTTAGACCCTTTTCTTCTCCTTTCCTACATCATGATATTTTGATTTTTATTTGATATGACTTAATGTACATGAAAGTAGGATTCAATTTTTGTTATTAATCTAACATGAGAAAAACAAAGAGATTAAGAATATTTACTTAACACGTTTATAATAACATTTATTCTCTTTCAGAGATCCTTTAATGTGGAGAGCTGTGATTGGAACTAATAGTATAAAAAGGCATCATCCACACTCCAAGAAGATAAAAGTTAAAGCAATCATTATCCATCCAAATTTCAAATTGGAAAATTATGTAAATGATATTGCACTATTTCATTTAAAAAAAGCAGTGAGGTATACTGAGTATATTCAGCCTATTTGTCTGCCTTTTGATGTTTTCCAAAAACTGGACCAAAACACAAAGTGTTTTATAAGCGGCTGGGGAAGAACAGAAGAAGAAGGTAATTACAGTCTGAATTTTATTTATACATTTTTCCTGATTATTGGAGAGGGTGAACCCTTTTGTATACTCATCTCTTTACATCATGAATTTGAGCAATAGGTCTTTATAAACCATTGAAAAGGAAATGTCTTTTTTTCCTTGTATTTTTTTCTTCCTTTTAGGAGAGAGAAAGTTATCTTCCAAAACAGAAACGGAGACTTTCTCTGGTTAGGCATGCTAAGATACTTGAACCTCTAACCATTCTCAGAGAGAATGATGATTCTAAGTGTTTTTGTAGGTTTCTGAGACTCATAGGTGATAGAGCCAGCTCTGAAAGAGGATTGCTTATCATAAATAATAAGCTTCTGGCTGTCAGGAATCAAATTTAGTGTCCTTTTAATTTAATACCCTGCTTAATATCAAACAGGTTGAGTGCCATATATTTTCTTTAGTGCACAAATGAGCACTAATTATTGATTGGTTGAACTATTATGAACTATGAACAAATGAATGCAGAAAATAGTCTCTGCCTTTGGTTCTAAAAATAGTTACCATTTGGGAGCATTTACCATGTTTTAGGCCTTTTTCTAAATATATTATATCTTATCTTTAAAATATTCCTATTAGGAAGTTTATGTCATTATTCCCATTTAACAGACCAGGTTGTGGATCTGAGAGGTTGAGAAGCTAGGACACAAATCCAGGACTTCTTTATTCTACAGCCTGGATATCCAAGTACTGCATTAAGTACCAACTGTTCTTGACCAAGTCAAAAATCTAGTTAGCGATATATGAGTTCAAGTGCTGAGACTCCTTTTTCTATTCCCTACAGAAGTTAGCCATTTAAATATGTGTTGGGGGCGCCTGGGTAGCTCAGTTGATTGGGGGTCTGACTCTTGATTTTGGTTCAGGTATCATCTCAGGATCCTGGGATGGAGCCCCTCATCAATCTCCCCACTGAGCGGGAATTCTGCTTGGGATTCTCTCTCTCTCTCCCTCCCTCCCTCTTACCCTTCCTCTTCCTTCTCTACCATGGATGAATAAATCTTTAAAAAATAAACATATTTGGGGGGAAACCTTAAAAAAAGAAAATAAATAAATGAAGTTCAATTAAAATATTATATATGTGTGTGTAGATTAGGGACACCTGGCTGGTTTAATCCAAAGAGCATGCAACTCTTGATCTTGGAGTTGTGAATTCAAAACCCACGTTGGGTGTAGAGATTACATACATACATACATACATAAACTTAAAAAATCTTTAAAATAAATAAGTGTAGATTATTTAAATATGATACAGAAAAATGTATGAAAGATCTGTTAAGAGTTTTTATTTTTTTCCTCTGTGAATGCTGTTTAAACAAGTTAAGAAAGCAACATGTGTAGGGAAAAGACTATGGGCTTTAGAATCACGGACCTAAGTCTGAATCTCAGCCCTGCAACGTACGGGCAAGCTACTGACTCTTTAACAACAGTTAGAACAACTATGATCAGGGCAGCTTCCATTTATTCAGGGCTAGGTACTTAATAAAATGCTACACCCCTTAATGCATTTTCATTTAATGCCCCCAATAACACTATGAGAAGTACTATGACATGGATAAATAAACAGATTTTTTTTTTTTTTATTTGACAGAGAGAAACACAGCGAGAGAGGGAACACAAGCAGAGGGAATGGTAGCGGGAGAAGCAGGCTCCCCACTGAGCAGGGAGCCCGATGCGGGGCTCGATCCCAGGACCCTGGGATCTGACCTGGACCGAAGGCAGACGCTTAACGACTGAGCCACCCAGGCACCCCAAATAAACAGATTTAAAGAGGTTAAGTGAGGGACGCCTGGTAGCTCAGTTGGTTAAGCATCTGCCTTAGGCTTAGGTCATGATCTCAGGATCCTGGAATCAAGTCCCATATGAGGAATCCTTGCTCAGCAGGGAGCCTGCTTCTCCCTCTCCCTGCTGCTCCCCCTGCTTGTGTATACACACACACTCTCCCTCTCTCTCTGACAAGTGGATAAAATCTTTAAAAATAAATAATAAAGAGGTTAAGTAAGCTACCCAAAGTTACACAGCTAAGTGGGGAGTAAAAATTCAATCCCAGGTTGGCCTGCCTCAAAACTCACGTTTTCACTATATCATCTTTCACACTGTCATATATTGTTATGATCTGTAAGATGACAACAATAATACCTGTCAGAGAGCTGTTTTAAGGATTAAGCTGGCTCTCCAGCAACATGGTCAGTTACATGCACACACCAACCTTCCCAGTGAAAACTTTTTATAAAAAAAAAAGTTTTTAAAGGTTTTATTTATTTGTCAGAGAGAGAACGCACACAAACAGGGGGAGCAGCAGGCAGAGGGAGAAGCAGGCCCCCCACTGAACAAGGAGCCTGATGCGGGACTCGATTCCAGGACCCCAGGATCAAAACCTGAGCTGAAGGAAGACACTTAACCAACTGAGCCACCCAGGCATCGCCCAGGGTAAACTATCAAAAGAGAAAATCCTCAGGTCAAGGACTGAATGTGAAGATGGGAACTTAGGTAACTGAAGCACTGAAGTTGGCTTTTATCTTGAGGGTATTTGCCAGTGGTAACACTGAACAGGAATATCTGTGGTCTCATGGGGCCTGAGAGGGTTGAAGAACAAAGCCTACCCAAGTGTGTGTGGGGAGATTCCCATAAAGCTGGAGCCAGAGCGCTATACTCTAAGAATGAGTCAAACTCATGACTCGGTGTATAGTTCATCTATACATAGTTCACTTTAAATATGATACAGGTAGGTTGAAAATAAAAGGATGGGAAAAGTTATATCATGGCAACATTAATCCAAAGAAGACTGGAACAGAAAAAAAAGAAAAAGCAGGAATGGCTACATGAATATCAGATAAAGTAGATTTAAGAGCAAATAAAACTATTAGGGACAGTGCAGAACATAACAATGATATAAAGGTAAATCCACAAAAGAGACATAGCAATCTTAAATGCGTATGCACCAAACACCAGAGATATCGTTTTTCTTTCTGCCTTCCTTCCTTCCTTCTGAGATTTATTTATTTTAAAGAGTGATTGCGCACATGTGAGTGGGGGTGGGGCAGAGGGAAGGAGAGGGAGAGAGAAGGAAAGAGAGAGAGAATCCCAGGCAGACTTCGTGCTGAGCTCCGAGCCTGACACAGAGCTCAGTCCCAGGACCTTGAGATCATGACCTGAACCCAAACCAAGAGTTCGTCGCTTAACCAACTGTGCCCTCCTGGCAACCCCAGAGATAATTCTTTAAAACACGCATGTACATACATTTATGATATGACCCAGCAATCACACTCCTGGGCATTTATCCCAAAGAAGTGAAAACGTATCTCCACACAAAAACCTGTTCACGAATATTCACAAAAGCTTTATTTGTAGTATCCCAAAACTGGGAAAAAACTAAACGTCCTTAATTAGGAGAATGATTAAACAAATTGTAGTATATCCTTAACCCAGAATGATACTAAACAGTTAACAGAAATTAACTATTGATACATGCATCAACTTAGATGGCATTATGCCGGGCGGAAAAAAAAGCCGTTTTTAAACGGTTTTTTTTCTTTTTTTTTCTTTTTTTTAAAGGCTTTATTTATTTGACAGAGAGAAACACAGCGAGAGAGGGAACACAAGCAGAGGGAATGGTAGCGGGAGAAGCAGGCTTCCCGCCGAGCAGGGAGCCCGATGCGGAGCTCGATCCCAGGACCCCGGGATCACGACCTGAGCCGAAGGCAGATGCCTAACGACTGAGCCACCCAGGCACCCCCAAAAAAAGCCATTTTTAAAAGACACATTCTGTATGATTCCATTTATATACCATTCCCAAAATGACAAAATTATAGAGACGGATAACTAATTACTGGTTGCTAGGTGTAAGAAGGCTAGGGAGCCTAAAGATCTTTGTGATGGTGCAGTAGTTCCATATCTTAATTGTGGAAGTAATAAGAATGTACACATACAATAAACTGGCACAGAACTATACAAGCACACATTGTACCAATGTCAATTTCTTGATTTTGATATTGTATGTCAGTTACATAGATGTAAACCATTTCAGGAAACAGGATAAAGAGCACCCTGGACCTCACTGTACTACTTTTGCAACTTTCTGTGACTGATTATTTTGAAATAAAGTTTATTTTTTTTTAAAGAACAAGATATAACCAAAGCATTCTCAACCTCTCTCCCCCATCCCCAGGATTTCTAGGAAAACTGCTTAATTAAAGGGAGAAATGGTAGACATTTTCCCAGAAAACATGTAATTACAAATACCACTCATACAGAGTTACTGCCCCAAATCACTCTGAATAGAAAGTCTCAGGCTTAGGATTTAGTTTAAATAGGTCATAGACCGTTAAGGTCTCTAGGTAGCTGAGAGAAGCAAATGTACATCATTTGTATAGAAACTGAATTTCATCTAAGACCTCAAAAGAATTTCAGGCATCAGAATATCAGGCAAACCTGATAAAGTTTCAATGAAAATGGATAATTTTGAAAATCACTAAACACCAAAGCAAATAAGGTATTATGAGTAAGAGTCAGCAGGAACAATAGACAACAAAATAAGACCTGCAAAAATTTCAGATATTGGGATCAAATAATAAAAAGGTGTAGTACAAGAAATAAAAGGTGTGCTTAAAAATATGAATAAAAAGGAGCTATGAAAAAGAACCAAACGATGATAATTAAAAATATAATAATTGAGAGGCACCTGGCTGGCTCAGTTAAGTGTCTGACTCTTCATTTCAGCTCAGGTCATGATCTCAGGGTTGTGAGATCAAGCCCTGTGTTGGGGACCATGTTGGGTATGGAGTGTACTTGGGATTCTCTCTCTCTCTCTCCTTCTGGCCCTCCCCCATCTCTAAAAAAAAAGAAAAAAAAAGAAAAGAAAGAGAGAGAACCTAAAAGGATCTTTATAAATGAAAAATGTAACTGCTACAGTTTGTCACTCACTGAATGAATTAAGCATATTAGACTCAGCTGAAGAGAAAATTTGTGAGCCAGCAGGTATATCTGAAGAAACTGCCTAGACTGCGGCACAGAGAAAGAAGAAAAGAGATTATGACAGAAAGTTGGGTATCAGAAAAATGGAATAAGAAAGTCAAAAGATTAGGGGATTACTCTCATCTAATGAGAGTGCTAGAACGAACAAATGAGAATAGAGGAGAGGCAATATTCAATGGATTTGGGTTGAAATTTTTCTGTAACTGATAGAAAACATGAATCCAGAGAACCATGAGCAAAATGGATATTCCATTACAAATGGATATCCAAAACAAAACAATTCCTTTTCATACACTGTAATGAAGTTGTGGGCGGGGGAACCCAAAGAAATCTGAATACAGCCAGAAAAAAAAAGAAAAATCCTTACAAAATAACTACAGATTGGCTTTCAGAAAACTTCTCAATAGCAATAATGATGGTCAAAATACAATGAAATATCATGGTCAAAGTACTGAGAGAAAACAAATGAACCTACAACTGTGTATCCAACTAAGCTATCATTGGAGAGTAAGAGGGGACTAAAACTGACTGTACCACCAATAATCTTTCACCAAAGGAAACAAGAAATGTATCAGAAAAATAATGATGCCACCAGGGAGGTACATAATGCAGAAGTGAGCAAAAAAATAGATAACTATAAAATACTGCATACAACAGTGGTTCTCAGCTAAGGATAATTTTGTCCCAAGTACCAAGGGGACTTAGTACTGTCTGGAGAAAATTTTGTTTGTTACTACTAGACAGGCTGTAAGTATGCTACTGGCATCTTAGTGGGAGAAGCACCTAAGGATTACTGCTCACCATTCTTCAATGCACGGGGTGGTGCTCTCACCCTCCACAACAAAGAATTACCTGGCCTACAATGTCAATAGTGCTGAGACTGGGAAACCTTGGAATACAATAAAAATAATGTATAATTTGTGGAATTTTTAAAAAGACACTTAAATATTGCAGGGAAAGCTGTATTTCAGAATGTGTGATCAGAGTTAAAGTAGTCTCAGGTCTGTGTATTATTCAGAAGTGTTAAGATACTGATTAATATTAGATTTAAGCATGAATGGTCTGATTTGAATCGTAGAAATAGGGGATATAACTTGGAATGGAATAAGAAACATATGGAATAAGAAAATAAAGACAAAATCTTAATTACAAAAAAATCAAGAAAGGACAAATAAACCTAGGAAAAATGAGAAAAATAGAAAGTATAAGACAGTAGAAAGAAGCCCAAATATATCCCTAATCACAATAAATGTTAATGGACCAAACCACTAGTTAAAAGACAGAAAATTGGATTAGGGAGTAGGAAATCCACCTCACCTAGAGGGATACCTAAAAGGTAAGGATATGGAAGGACTGAAGTAAAACAATAGTAAAGAAATATATCAAGTAAATTCAAATGAAAAGAAAGCTAGTATCACTATGTAAATTACAGATGAAACAGACTAAGACAAAATAGACTTCAAGACTAAGGACAAAAAAGATTATTTTTATTTAGAAAAGATTCAACTCACCAAGAAGATGGAACAATTCTAGACTTCTGAGCCTAATAAACAGGACCCAGATAATATTAAGGAAAAACAGAATTGTATAGCGAATGTTATAACTCCTTTATGATAGTAGAACTCTTTTTTTTTAACAAAAAAAATCTGTTTTTATCAAACAGATAAAAATTTAGTAAAGATCTGGAATATTTGAACATAATTAGCCAGCTTGATTTAATAGCCAAATCAGTACACTCAAAAATTCAGAGGCTTTTATCTTTTCAAGTGCAGGTAGAAACTTTATAAAAATTGACCACTTGGGGCACCTGGGTGGCTCAATCAGTTAAGTGTCCAACTCTTGGTTTTTGCCTCAGGTCATCATCCCATGGGTTATGAGATCAAGCCCTGATTCAAGCTCCTCACTCAGCAGGGAGTCACTTGAAGATTCTCTCCTTCTGCCCCTCCCCCCACTTGCACAGGCACACATTCTCTCTCAAACAAATAAATCAGTCTTAAAAAAAAATGACCATTTATTAGGCCATGAAGCAAAACTCCAAGTTCAAAGATAGGTAAAATACAAACTGTGAACTCTGATTACGATTAATTTACAAACAATAAAAGGGATGGGAATTTTGACTGTGATGGCATGGGGAGGTTGGCAAATCCTCTCCCCTAAATAAATATAAACTAGACAAAATCATCAAAAGTGACTACTTCAGGGTCTTGGAAATCAACCAAAGTACACAACAAATTGAGGAATATTTATCACAAACAGCTATAAGTTTGGGTAAAAAGAGGAATTTGCAGCTTTCTTGCTTGTGGGTTTTCCCACCTCCCCTCGCAGATCAGTCAGTATAGTAGTTTTACCAAGGCCATGAAGAAGAGAACCTTGTTGCCAAAGCAGGTGAACTCGATTTGGAAAAGTAGTTGAAAATCCAGGCTAGCAACATTGTCCATTAAAGTAGTGAACTCATGGGCACCTGGGTGGCTCAGTCAGTTAAGCATCTGCCTTTGGCTCAGGTCATGATCCCAGGGTCCTGGGATCAAGCCCCACATCGGGCTCCCTGCTCAGTAAGGAGCCTGCTTCTCCCTCTTCCTCTGTTGCTCTTCCTTCTTGTTCTCTTTCTCCGTCAAATAAAATCTTAAAAAAAAAAAAAAAAAGTAGTAGACTCAGCAGCAACAGACAAATGGGGAAAATCCACAGCTCTACTGGCGTGGGAATACAGTCCTAGATAGAGCTAGCAGTCAGACAGTCAAAAATTTGACAGAAAAATCCCCAAAATGAGAGAGCTAGAGAATGGCTCAATAAGCGCTCCAAACATTCTTGGCTTACTAGGAAATCATACATGTGTGGGGGAAATCCAAGAGAACTCACAATAAAGTGAAAGTCAAGACAGATTTGAAAAACTGACTGAAGGGGGCCTGGGTGGCTCAGTCTGTTAAGCATCTGACTTCTGATTTCAGGCCCAGGTCATGATCTCAGGTTGTGAGATTGAGCCCCGAGTCAGGCTCTGTACTGGGCATGGAGCCTGCTTGAGATTCTCTCTCTCCCTCTCCTCTGCCACTCCCCCACCTCTAAAAATTAAAACAAACAAAAAAACTGACTGAACTTTATTTTTTAATGCATTCCCCAACAGCCCGAGTCATGGACTGACCATTAAACTACGCAGATATAGAGGCAAGCCCTATTAAGCTAAGCTAAAGATAAAAATCGGAATTAAAAACACTGAGCAGAGATATCAAAAGTCACACATTGTCGGGAAGACAGAGTGTACAGTTTAAGCCCAGGCAAATTATTTTAAGAATGACAACAGTGTTGAGGAGGGAATCAAAATCCAGAGTTGTTATATTATCTAAACCACCCAATTTTCAACGAAAATATAAGACATGCATTTAAAAAAAACCCAAACCCAAAAGTGTCACCTATACTCACTTGGTGGGGGTGGTGGGGAGGGAATGGCCGATAGATATTGACTCTGAATAGACTCAAATGTTGAATTTAGCACATAAAGACTTCAAAGAAGCTCTTTAAATATGCACAAAAAGGTAAAGAAACGATTGTTCAAATAATTAAAGGGGAAAATGTGATGAAAATGATTTCTCAAATAGGGACTATATATGGAGAAATAGTCAATTTTAAAAAAGAACTGAATAGAAATTCCAGATATTTGAAATGGCACAAGAATCAGTGAACTAAAATAGGGCAAGAGAAGTGACCTAATCTGAATAACGCAGAAAAAAATACTGAAGAAAAATGAATGCATACTCAGAGACCTGTGGTACATCAAGAATATCAACATATGTGTAATGGGATTTCTGGAAGGGGAAAGAGAAAAAATGGAGGAGAAAAAACATTCAAAGAAAATATGGCCCCAAACTCCCTAAATTTCATGAAAAACAATTTATAGGAGCTCAATAAAATACCCATTTAAGGTTTTTTTTAAAAAGGTGGCTCAGTCAGCTGAGCATCTGCCTTGGGCTCAAGGTCATCATCCATGGGGTCCTGGGACTGAGACCTACTTTAGGCTCCAAGCTCAGCAGGGAGTCTGCTTCTCCCTTGGCCTCTGCCCCTCCCCCTGCTTGCGCTCTGTCTCTCTCTCTCTCTCAAATGAATAAATAAAATCTTTTTCTAAAAAAATGAGAGAGATCCACACCTACACTTATTATAGTCAACAAAAGACAGACAAGGTCTATACACTGAAAACTGCAAAACAGGACATAGAGAAATTAAAGACCACCTAAAAAATGAACGCCATATTACTTTTATGTATTGGAAGATTCAATATTGTTAATGACAATTTATCTCCAGATAAATATGACAGATAATATGACAATTATCTCCAGATTGATCTATATATTCAATATAATCCCTATCACAATCCCAGCAAGATTTTTCATACAAATTGACAAGCTTATATGAAAAGGCAAAGGACCTAGAGTAGCCAAAATTGTTTTGAAAAACAACAAAGCTGAGGGAATTACTCTAATTTCAAAATATACTATAAAACTATAGCCATCAAGACAGTATGGTACTGGTTTGTTTACTTTAATGAAAGCACAGAGATCAATAGAACAAAATAGAATCAAAAAAAGAGAGGAGGAGGAGGACCACCCACCTTATATTTATGGCCAACTGATTTATTAAGACAAAATTTCTAGAAAAGGCAAACCCATAGTGATAGAAATCATCTGTCATTTTTTTTTTTTTCTGAGAGAGACAGAGAAAGAGGAGGGACAGAGGGAGAGAGAGAATCCCAAGCAGGCTCCATGCCCAGCAGAGCCTGATGTGGGGCTCATGTTATGATCCTGAGATCATGACCTAAACCAAAATCAAGACTCAGCTGTTTAACTAACTAAATCACCCAGGCACCCCTGAATCAGTCATTATTGTTTTCAAAAACAAAACACCAGAATTCAGAACAAGTGAACCCTACCTTACTTACCAGAGATAGGTTGTTTAAATCTCATATGAATACTTCCAAAGAATCCAAAAAGAGAGAACACACCCCAACTCAGTGTATGACTCCCAAGTCAGGTGAGTATAGTACAAGGAAGGCCAATATTATAAATGCAGACATTCCAAATACACTGTTAGCACACCGAATCTATCAAGAATAGTATAAAAAGAATTCAACAGAATCAAGATGAGTTTAAGGAATTTGAGTGGTTTAATGTTAGAAGTCTCTTAATGTAGTTTCCTTCATTAACTGATTAAAGGATTTTTAAAAATTATCTCAATAGGCGTAGAAGAAGCCCTGTTAAAAATGTAATAATCGAGACACGGAAGTGAACTTCCTGAACCTGATTAGGTTATCTGCCTCCAGGCTACAGTAAACCTCATTATTACCGAAAAACATTTCTTTTAAAATCAGGAACAATTTCATCACTACTTTCATCAGTATTGTAGTAGAGGTTCTAGCAAGTGCAATAACACCAGAAAAAGATACAAAAACACATATGACTTAAGTAATAGCAAAACACCCATTATTCACAGGTGATGCAAACTATCTACAACAAAGAATCTAAAACACATTGGAATTAAGAGAGTCTAGTAAAATGTCCAGATACAAAACCAAACTGCCACAATCTATTTCATTTTTATACACTATCAATAGTTAGGAAATGCAATTTTCAAAGTTAACAGATGTCACACCCACGAGGATGTCTGTAATCGAGTTAGGAACAAGCGTTGACAAAGATGTGGAGAAATTGGAACCCTTATGCATTGCTAGTGGGAATTTAAAATGGCATGAGTGTTTTGGGATACAGTTTGGTAGTTCCTCAAAAAATCAATATATAGTTACCATATGACTCAGAAATTCCACTCCTAGGTATACACCCAAGAGAAATGAAAACACATGTCCACACAAAAACGTGTACTCAAATGCTCATAGCATTATTCAAAATAACAAAAAACAAAACAACCTAAAGATCCATCAACTGATAAATGGATATACAAAATGTGGTATATTCATACAATGGAGTATTATCCAGCCATTAAAAGGAACGAAGTACTAATACATGCTATAAAATTATGCTAAGGGAAATAAGCTCGACCTAACAGCCCACATGTTGTATGATCCCATTTACATGATGAAATGTCCAGAATGGACAAATAATACAGAAAGTAACTTAAGGGAATTAAACTATAAGACTGTAACAGAAAGATAGCTGGAAAATCTAATAATACTCGGAGATTAGACATGAATTGGCTAATAATATTGCACCATTGTTAAATTTCCTGATCTTGATAAATGTACTGTGGTTATATAAGAAAATGTCTTTTTTGTTGTTGTTTTTTAAGATTTTATTTATTTATTTGACAGAGAGAGACACAGCCAGAGAGAGAATATAAGCAGGGGGAGTGGGAGAGGGAGAAGCAGGCTTCCCACTGAGCAGGGAGCCCGATGCAGGGCTCAATCCTAAGACCCCGTGATCATGACCTGAGACAAAGGCAGACACTCAACGACTGAGCCACCCAGGGACCCCGAAAATGTCCTTGCTCTTAAGAAATATGGACTACAGTATTTGAGAATATAGGAGTACAATGTCTGCCATTTACTCTCAAATGATTCAGAAAAATATATACACAGAGTACAAATGATAAAGTGTGAGAGAATAATTGTTGAATCTGAGTAAAAGGCATTTTAATTCCTTGTACTAGTCCTACTACTTTTGATAATTTTGAAATTATACCTAAATAAAAAGTTGCCAAAATAATTACAGAATTTAAAAAAAAAAAAAAGTTAACAGGGGAACCTGGATGGCTCAGTTAGTTAAGCATCTGACTCTTGATTTTGGCTTAGGTTATGATTTCAGGGTCGTGAGACTGAGTCCCAGGTCAGGCTCCATGCTCAGCAGCGAGTCTGCTTGAGAGTCTTTTTCTCCTTCTGTTCCTCCCCCAACCCCCTCAAAATAAATAATTTTTTAAAAAAGATTTTATTTATTTGACAGAGGGAGAGAGAGATCCCAAGTAGGCAGAGAGGCAGGCAGAGAGGGAGGGGGAAGCAGGCTCCCCGCTGAGCAAAGAGCCTGATGTGAGGCTGGATTCCAGGACCCTGGGATAATTAGTCTCTGTTATATTGGTGCAAGGATATTCTAAGTGATCAGGCGAACAGAATAGAGAACCAGACATCTGTTTCTCAGCTCTCTGCCTTACTCACTTGGAGAATCTCTAGTTACCTTTAATAGTATTGCACCAATACCATACATGTATTAATATTGTTTAGACTCATAAATTGGGCAGTAGGTTCGCAGGTGTTCATTTATTGTATTCTATAGCTTATATGTTACAAATATTCTTTCATATGCAGTCAGTATTCTTTTAATTATTTTTAAATAAAAGGCAGAAATGTGGCTTGCCTCTAAGAAGCCTATCTAGGAATCTGAATGTCATTAGGACATATTTCAATTTCCTGTGCCTATACTTTCTACATATAGACTACTTTCTAAGGCTGCCTGCGTCAAAAAGTTCAAATTTGGCTGTAGCGGCTTTGAACTTTTAACTAAGCAGTCATGTGACTACAGTGAAAAAGGTTTTCCAATGGCAGGTCCAGTTAAAACAGTGTTAGAGAAGTATTCCAGTTGGCTAGAGTTACACTTAATACGATACGATACGATACAATACATACTCCTAGACCAATCAGTGTCCTAGGAGAATGGAATTCTAGGAATGGAAGGGTTAGGTCATCAGCCCACCTACAGCCAACAGGACAATGGGGAAGGATGCAGGGCCCACAAAATACTCAGCTACCACATGCGACCACTGCAACTCAGAGGCTGATAAGATCAGATGCTGCTGTTAGAGAAGCTTTTCTATGGACTCATCTTAAAATAATCTGTCCTTGAATAGTTCCTGAAGTGTTACCCTGTATTTTCCTATCTTTTCAGTAGCAAAGAACCACTTATGTTCAGGAATTAGCAGAGAAGTGAAGGGGGTATATGAATTAAAATCTGTTTTGTTTTCATGTGGACCATCCTTCAAAACTTTGCATTCTTAGAAAATTTAATAAAAATTGTTCACCACTTAAAACCCAAGATAGAGCTCAGCATTTACAAATCTCCTTGGCCCTTGACAATTTGTTTTAAAGATTTTATTTATTAAAAAAAAAAAAAAAGGATTTTATTTATTTATTTGACAGAGACAGAGAGAGAGGGAACACAAGCAGGGAGAGTGGGAGAGGGAGAAGCAGGCTTCCCACTGTGCAGGGAGCCCGATGCGGGACTCGATCCCAGGACCCCAGGATCACAACCTGAGCCGAAGGCAGCCGCTTAACAACTGAGCCACCCAGACGCTGCCCCCCCTTTGACAATTTTTATATAGCTTTATTTTGTGAAAAGTATAAGTCCTTGGGGCGCCTGGGTGGCACAGTTGGTTGGGTGTCCAAATCTTGGTTTCCACTGGGGTCATGATCTCCAGGCTGTGAAACTGAGCCCTGCAAGAGGCTCTGTGCTCAGCGGGGAGTGTGCTTGACACTCTCTCTCCCTCTGCCCCTCCCTGCAAAGTAAATATATCTTTAAAAAAAAAAAAAAGTATAGATCCTTTTAAGAGACCTTCAAGAAATAGAGGAAGACAAAGATAACAAAAAACGACCTGAAATTCCAACTATCTAGAGATAATGGCCATGAACATTTGGCAGCCCTTCTTCCACTGTCTTCTTAGGCATATACATGGGTACATGGATACAGTCTTACACAATTGTTGAGCCACTTGGGAAAGAAAACCTATTCAACATGAACATTTTATATTACTGTCAAAACGCCTGCTCTCCGAAATCATTTACTGTATTTTTGTTGTTGTTGTTGTTAATAGGTAATGTCACAGATGTGTTACAGGAAGCAGAAGTGCATTATATCTCTCGAAAGATTTGTAGTTCTGAGCAGAGTTATGGGAAAATGATACCTAACACTTCATTTTGTGCAGGTGATGAAGATGGGATTTTTGATACGTGCAGGGTAAGACCAAATAATTTTCCTTTGAAATCTTTTCTAAAGCTAGAAGGAAACTTCATCAAGGCCTTTGATCACTTTCTGGTGAAGTCTTAATTATCAAGTTTATAAGTATTGAACTCTTTTTTCTCCTTTTTAATTAGTCCAACAATCCAAATCCTCTTGGTTTCCTGATTTCTTGGTTTCATGGTCAACTTTAGACAAAATTTGCCTTGGATTTTTTTTTTTATTACTGCTTTTATTGAGGTATAATTTACACATATGCAATTTACCCATTTAAAGTGTACAACTCAATGGATTTTTAGTATATATATATTTTAAAGATTTTATTTATTTATTTAACAGAGAGGGGAGAGATCACAAGTAGGCAGAGAGGCAGGCAGAGAGAGGGGGAAGCAGGCTCCCCGCTGAGCAGAGATACTGATGCGGGGCTCCATCCTAGGACCCTGAGATCAAGACGTGAGCTGAAGGCAGATGCTTTAGCCCACTGAGCCACCCAGGCGCCCCAGTGTTTAACACTTTGAAGAACTGTCAAACTCTATTCCAGAGTGGCCATACCACTTCACATTCCCACCAGGAGTATGAAGGCTCCAATTTCTCCACATCCTTGTCTGCACTTGTCTTTTTGATCCTAGCCATCCTTGTGGGTATGAAGTGGTATTTCATTGTGGTTTTAATTTGTGTTTCGCCGGTGACTAATGATGTGGAGCATTTTTTCATGTATTATTGGCTAGCCATTTGTTGATCTTTGGACAAATGTCTATTCAGATCCTTTGCCCAATTTTTTTTTTTAAGATTTATTTATTCATTTAACAGAGAGGAGAGAGATCACAAGTAGGCAGAGAGGCAGGCAGAGAGAGGGGGAAGCAGGCTCCCCGCTGAGCAGAGAGCCCCATGCGGGGCTCGATCCCAGGACCCTGAGATCATGACCTGAGCCGCAGGCAGAGGCTTTAACCCACTGAGCCACCCAGGTGCCCCCGTTTGCCCAATTTTAAGTTATCTTTTTATTATTGAGTCATAAGCACTTTTTTATATAGTCTAGATACCAGTCTTTTACCAGATATATGGTTAGCAAATATTTTCTCCCATCCTGTGGTCTCTTTTCATTTTCCTGATGTTATGATTTGTAGCATAGAAGTTTTTTTATTTTTATGAAGTCAATTTATCTATTTTTTTGTTTTGTCTCTTGTGCTTTTTGAATCTTTATTTCTCTTGTCTTCACTACTTCTAAATACATCAGCACTTCGTTCCTGAGCAGGACCCCATACTCGAACTTTGTCCTACTCATTCCGGTTTCTGTAATCCAGGGTTTACAGAACCCGACTGTCTTCCTACTGTCCTTTTCCTTAAAAATTTTGCTTAGTAGAACAAGAGAACCTAATCTAATTGAATTGCATTCATAAGCCAAACTTCCTCATTATCAAAATTTAACTATTCAATGCCTACTTTCTATAGAGAAACTGAAAAGACTTAAGAAATACAGTCCTTAATCTTTAGATGCTGAAACCGTTATCTCAGCATTTTTTTTGTTTTGTTTTTTTGTTTTTGTTTTTTTAAAGATTTTGGTTATTTATTTGACAGAGACACAGTGAGAGAGGGAATACAAGCAGGGGGAGTAAGAGAAGAAGGCTTCCTGCTGAGAGGGAGCCCGGTATGGGACTCCATCTCAGGGTCCCGGGATCATGACCTGAGCTGAAGGCAGATGCTTAACTTACTGAACCACCCAGGTGCCCCTCGGCATCCTTGTTGTTTTCAGTGATTACCAGTCCTTGGCAATAGTGTTTTGGTTCATTGACGGTCGTGCAGAAATCAGAATAGACATCTGTGATTTGTAATAGATCTGAGAGCTTTAGCCATTTACCCGTTACCCTGCACCAGTCAATGTGAACACGTAGAAAGACACCAGCTCTTACGAGGTGCTAGTTTACTCCTGTCCTCTAGTTAGCAAACCATGCACACACCTTGAAGACTCCTTTATCCATCCTGAAGTTGTACTTCGCACATACAGCATTAGGCAATAGAAGTATTCTACTGGTATTTACAGTATTTTGCACATTATTTCCTAAATTATATTTCTCTCGAGTAACTGTACTCCGAAAGATCCAAACAATGTGACTCAGACAATTCTGGTTCAAAACTATGCAGATAGGAAGTTAATTCACCAGCTTTAGAGCCCCTCTAAGTATCAGGCCAGACTGAAAGCCTCCTGAGTTGGAATATACGACTGAAAATCTATGGATCTTTATAACTTGAAGGTATATTAAAAATGTGTATTTATATAAATGTATGGCTAATGTGATTAATTTATTCCAGCTGTACTGTTGTTTAAAGACTCCTAGAAGAAACTAACACCATTTTGGGACTTTTTAAATAGGGTGATAGTGGCGGACCGTTAATGTGCTACTTACCAGAACATAAACGATTTTTTGTAATGGGAATTACCAGTTACGGATATGGATGTGGTCGAAAAAATTTTCCTGGTGTCTATTGTGGGCCATCCTTCTACCAAAAGTGGCTGACAGATCACCTCTACCAGGCAAGCAATAAAGGCATATTTAACATAAATATTCTACTTGGACAGGTCCTTGTAGCCTCAGGCTCTGTTGTCTTATTAGCAATTCCATAATGAAATTCTGAAGAATCTTTGTTTTACATTGTGTCCCTCTCCATGTGCTATATAATGAATATCATTTATTCTTTTGGCAAGTAATTGCCTATTTTACAATTCTTATGTGAATATTTTTTGGAACAAAAGGATTGTGACATATTAAATATGTGATTATAAATTTGGCACTGAATCACATGCTTCTTTGATGTAGTCTCATTACTTTTTATGTTATAATCATAATTTCACATTTGTAATACTTTCCTAGAGTTTGTATAGAATTTTCAGTTATTAGATACCTTATGTATATAAATGCCAAATAATAAAGAGTTTATAATTAAAATGCAAGCTGTTCTTTTGTTAAATTAATCAAAACCATTTCCTTTTAAGTTAGATTTTAGTTAAAGCCATTTATTTGATATATATTTTTTAATTATCATCTTGTTTCTGGTTCCAAGGTATACTTGGAGAAAGAGTATTTGCCTATTTTTAAAATTCTAATTGAAACAATTTTTAAAATATTAATACTTCCCTCCTTAGGCCAAAAAAGAATGATAGTTCAGACACCCCCCAAATAATTTACTTAGTATTTAAAAATTTATAATGTGACTCTCTTACAGCTTTTACCTACTTTCTAAACTTACTTTCTTGAAGCCCATGCTCGAATTTTGTATTCCTTGGGTTCTCTGAACCGTGAGGAGAGGTGGCTAAAATGCTTGCTAGGTAAAAGAGGGACTCCAGCCTGGGCTAAACTTTATGATGACTAATCTATAAATTAAATTATTAAAACAAAATAACCAGTTGATTGTATTAGTATCTACTATTAATAAATTCACTTCTCCTTTGAACTTTGGGAACCTATGTAGTAAAGGATAAATAATTTTCTCATCCTTGTTTTTTTTTTTTTTTTTTTTAGTTTTTTTAAAGATTTTATTTATTTATTTGAGAGAGAGAGAGAGAGACCACGAGTAGGCAGAGAGGCAGGCAGAGAAAGAGAGGGGGAAAGCAGGCTCCCTCCTGAGCAGAGAGCCTGATATGGGGCTCGATCCCAGGACACTGGGATCATGACCTGAGCCGAAGGCAGAGGCTTAACCCTCTGAGCCACTCAGGTGCCCCTCATCCTTGTTTTTATATTCAACTAGCTAAGAGGCATCTGGGTGGCTCCATTGGTTATATTCAACTAGCTAAAACCAAGAATTTTGTTTTTGTTGTTGTCATTTTGTTTTGCTCTAACCTAATTTCAGGGTTTAACTGAAAGTAAACATGAGTTTCCCATCTATTAATTCTCTTGGCAGTGGTGCCTGGATGGCTCAGTCGGTTAAGCATCCAACTCTTGATTTCGGCTCAGGTCATAATCTCAGGGTCATGAGACTGAGTTCTGCATGGGGCTCCATGCTGAATGTGGAGCCTGCTTGAGAATCTATCTCTCTCTCTCTCTCCCTCTCCCTCTGTCCCTCCCCTCCCTATCTGTACTTGCAGGCAAGCCTGCACACAGACAGGTAAGTTCGTGTACTTTCTCTCCCTCAAAAAAAAAAAAAAAAATTCTCTTAGGGATCACTACTGGTTTAATGCTCAGGAGATAGAAGACTGATTTTTATAGGCTTATAAGCAACACTGCCAGGGTATTGACTGTTCTTTCTTAAAAGAGACCCCAGGTTATTCATTAACAAGGTCTTATAAGGAATTACTCAGTAACGCTTGCATAGTAATCAGCATAATGTATTAGTCTTTTCCTATTTATACCACCTGAGTACCATTCAGATTCAACTGATAGCCCTGAATGTTAATATTAAGGAACTCTTCTAAAATATATTGGCAGCAAGCTCTTGTTTTTCACTTCAAAATAATGTCTTAATTACTCTTTAGGTATGTATTTCTAATAAAGCAGGAGCTACTACAAGCAACTTATCTTTTGCCCAGCTTAGATCACTTACTTCAGGCAACTAGAATTCAGTTATAAAACATTTCCCTCTACCAAAAGAGACTATTAGAGTACAGACTGCAATTTTATTTTTATTATTTGAGTATATTTGACACACAGTAACAAAATGACAATACATACCTATCAATGATTACTTTAAATGTAAATTGACTTAATTCTCCAATAAAAAGTCATAGGGTGACTGAATGGATTAAAAAAAGACAAGACTCACCTATATCGTACCCACGAGAGACTCATTTCATACCTAAAGACACACTACAGACTCAAAGTAAAAGGCTGGAAAAACATACTGTGCAAATGGAAGGGAAAAAAAAGGCCAGGGTAGCAATACTTATAACCAACAAAATAGACTTTAAAACAAAGACTGTGGATGCAAAAACTCTCAGCAAAATATCAGCAAACTGAATTCAACAATACATTAAAAAGAATCATTTACCACAATCAAGTAGGATTTATTCAGTGATGCAAGGATGTTCAATGTTTGCAAATCAATCAGCAGGATACATCACATTAACAAGAGAAATGATAAAAGCTATATTATCATCTCAACAAATGCCAGAGTATTTGACAAAATATAATATCCATTCATGCTAAAAAAAAAAAAAAAAGCCACTCAAAGTGGATTTAGAGGGAACATACCTCAACATAATAAAGACCATATATGACAAACCTGGAGCCAACATCATAATACAGAAAAACTGAGTTTTTTTCTCTTAGGTTGGGAACAAGATATCTACTCTTGCCACTTTTATTCAATATAGTACTAGAAGTCCCAGCCACAAGTTGGATGCTTGTCCCAGACAAGAGAAAGAAATAAAAGGCATTCAAATTGGTAAGGAAGAAGTAAAACTGTCACTATTTGCAGATAACATGACATCATATAAAGAAAACCTGAGGTCTCCACCAAAAAACTACTAGAACTAATTGAACTCAATAAAGCTGCAAAATATAAAATATGTAGAAATGTGCTGCATTGCTATACACTTAAAATGAAGTAGCGGAAAGGGAAATTAAGAAAACCATCACACTGCACCAAAAAATAATAAAATACCTAGGAATACACTTCACTAAGGAGGTGAAAGACCTATGCTCTGAAAATTATAAAACACTGATGAAAGAAATTGAAGACAATACAAATAAATGGAAAGATATACCATACTATGGGTTAGCATGCACTAATTAATATTGTTAAAATGTCCATCTTACCCAAAGCAATCTACAGATCCATTACAATCCCTGTCAAAATACCAAGAGCATTTTTCTCGGAACTAGAAGAAATAATCCTAAAATTTGTACGGAACAAAAAACACCCTGAATAGCCAAATCAATCTTGAGAAAGAAGAACAAAGATGAAGGTATCACACTCCCAGATTTCAAACTATACTACGAAGCTATAGTAGTCAAAATCGACACATAAATCAATAGAATAGAATAGAAAGCCCAGAAATAAACCTGTGTTTATAAGGTCACTTGAAAAGAGGCAAGAACCATGGGGGAAAGACAGTCTCTTCAGTAATGGTGTTAGGAAAACATATGCAAAAGAAAGCATATATGCAAAAAAAAAAAAAAATGCAAAAGAATGATACTGGACCACTTTCTTACACTATAGAGAAAAACAAACTCAAAAGTCAATTAAAGAGGGCGTCTGGGTGTCTCAGTTGGTTAAGCAACTGCCTTTGGCTCAGGTCATGATCCCAGAGTCCCAGGATCAAGTCCTGCATAGGGCTCCCACCTCCATGGGGAGGCTGCTTCTCCCTCTGACCTTCTCCTCTCTCATACTCTCTCTCTCTCAAATAAATAAAATCTTTTTTTAAAAAGTCAATTAAAGACATAAATGCAAAACCTGAAACCATAAAAATCCTAAAAGAAAACAAAGGCAGTAATTTTGTGAACATTGGTTTTATTTTTTTTTAATATTTGTTTGTCATAGAGTGAGAGCACAAGCAGGGGGAGCGGCAGACAGAGGGAGAAGGAGGCTCCCTGCTAAGCAAGGAACCTCATGAGGGACTCAATCCCAGGACCTTGGGATCATGACCTGAGCCAAAGGCAGATGCCTAACCAACTGAGCCACCCAAGCATCCCTGGACACTGATTTTAGCAACTTTTTTTTTTTTTATCTGCCTCCTCAGGCAAGGGCAACAAAACCAAAAATAAACAATTAGGACTATATCAAACTAAAAAGATTCTGCAAAGCAAAGGAAACCTTCAAAAAAATGAAAAGGCAACCTACTAAATGGGAGAAGGTATTTGTAAAGTATATATTCAATAAGGGTTAAATATCCAAAATATATAAAGAACTCATGCAATGCAACACCAAAAAACACAATGTTATTTAAAAATGGTCAGAAGACAGGGGTGCCTGGGTGGCTCAGTTCGTTAAGCATCCAACTCTTGGTTTTGGCTCACGTCATGATCTCACAGTCGTGGGATCAAGCCCCGTGTCAGGCTCCGTGCTCAGCCCAGAGTCTGCCTCAGATGCTCTCTCCCTCTCTTTGCCCCTCCCCCACTCTCAAATAAAATCTTTTTTTAAAAAATAGGCAGACGACCTAAATAGACATTTCTTAGACATGTCAAGGAAGACATCCAGATGGCCAACATACACATGAAAAGATGCTCAACATCACTCATCATCAGGGAAATGCAAATCAAAACCACAATGAGATATCACCTCACACCTGTCAGAATGGCTAGTATCAAACCCTCATGCACTAATGTTGGGAGTGTAAATTGGTGTAATCACTATGGAAAACACTGGAGATTCCTCAAAAAATTAAAACTTCAGCATTATCCATACAACCCAGCAATTCCACTACTGGGTATTTACCCAAAGAAAATGAAAACACTAATTTGAAAACATATATACATGCCTATGTTCCTTGCAGCACTATATGCAATAGCCAAGATATAGAATCAACACCCATCATCAGATGAATGGATAATAAATTTGTAGTATGGAATATTACTCAGCCATAAAAAGGGTTTAATCTTGCCATTTGCAACAACGTGGGTGGACCTAGAAGGTATTATGCTAAGTGAAATACGTCAGACAAATACTGTATGATTTCACTTATATGTGGAATCTTAAAAACAAACGAACAAACAAAACAGACTCATAAATACCAGGAACAAATTGGCAGTTGTCAGAGGGAAGGGGCATGGGAGAACGGGCAAAATAGGTGAGGGCGATTAAGAGGTACAGACTTAACTGAAATAAAATAAATAAGGATATAAAGTATAGCATAGGGAATATAGTAAATAATATTGTAA
Organism: Procyon lotor; assembly: GCA_028646535.1. NCBI lineage: Eukaryota > Metazoa > Chordata > Mammalia > Carnivora > Procyonidae > Procyon > Procyon lotor. The sequence continues at coordinate 55,379,292 of CM053611.1, forward strand.
TAACTTTGTTTCTTTGATATGACATTTCTCATTTTCACAATCAGAAAGTCAAATAGCAAATATCAACACTTTTATAACAGCAAAGACCTTTCCACCTCTCCAATCACACAAGCTTGTACCTTGCTTTTTTTTTTTTTTTTAAGACTTTATTTATTTATTTGACAGAGAGACAGCGAGAGAGGGAACACAAACAGGGGGAATGGGAGAGGGAGAAGCAGCTCCCCACAAAGCAGGGAGCCCAACACAGGGCTCAATACCTGCACCCCAGGATCACTACCTGAGCCAAAGGCAGATGCTTAACGACTAAGCCACCCAGGCGCCCCTTGCACCTTGCTTCTTTTGCTCATTACTTAATAAGGAACCAATCAGAACTGCTGGACTCTAAGAGGGTGGGGGCTTGGTTTCATTTTTTTTTTCAGTAATATTTATAGCCCCTCTTTTGTTATTCAGAATCTATAAACATAAAGGAAAGCTAGTCATATGTGAAATATTTATAAATGAATCAAGCAATACAAAGAAAAATTCTTAGGTTAGTCCAAGTTTTATATTATTTTTTCTTGAACATAATCTCTACACCCAGTGGGGTGCTTAAACTTATGACTCCAAGATCAAGTGTCACACACTCTACCAACTGAGCCATCCAGGCATCTCCATTATTATAATAACTTTGAATGGTGACAGAAGGTAGCAACATTTATGGTGGTGAACATTTTGTAATGCATATAAATATTGAATGATGATGTTGTATGCCTGAAAGTAATATAATATTGTATTATGTACTTCAACTGTCCTTCAATTAAAAACAAACAAACCAGGGCACTTGAGTGGCTCAGTGGGTTACGTGTCTGACTATGGATTTGGGTTCAGGTCATGATATCAGGGTAATGAGACTGAGCCCCACATCGAGCTCGGCACTGGGTATGGAATCTGCTTAAGACTCATTCTCCCTCTCCCTCTGCCCCTCCACATCCCTACCCATGCTCTCTCACTCTCTCTTTCTCTTCCCCCTCACTCAAAACAAAAACAAAAACAACAACAAAAAAACCTCTTTGACAAAGCAGGAAAGAATATCCAATGGAAAAAAGACAGTCTCTTCAACAAATGGTGTTGGGAAAATTGGACAGCAATATGGAGAAGAATGAAACTGGACCACCTTCTTACACCATACACAAAAATAAATTCAAAATGGATGAAAGACCTAAATGTGAGACAGGAAACCATCAAAACCCTAGAGAATGCAGGCAGCAACCTCTTTGACCTCGGCCATAGCAAATTCTTACTAGGTAAGTCTCCAGAGGCAAGGGAAACAAAAGCAAAAATGAACTACTGGGACTTCATCAAGATAAAAACCTTTTCTGCACCAGCAAAGGAAACAATCAACAAAACTAAAAGCCATCCTACAGAAGAGAGAAGATATCTGCAAATGACATACCTGATAATGGGTTAGTATTCAAAATCTACAAAGAACTTACCAAACTAAACACCCAAAAGAAGACAAATAACCCAGTTAAGAAATAGAAGATATGAATGAACACTTTTCCAAAGAAGACATCCAGATGGCCAACAGACGTATGAAAAGATGCTCAACATCACTCATCATCAGGGAAATACAAATCAAAACCAGGATTAGATACTACCTCACACCTGCCAGAAGGGCTAAAATTAACAGCACAGAAAACAATAGATGTTGGTGAGGATGTAGAGAAAGGGGAACCCCCTTACGCTGTTGGGTGGAATGAAAACTGGTGCAGCCACTATAGAGGTTCCTCAAAAAGTTAAAAATAGAACCGCCTGGCAACCCAGTAATTGCACTAAGAGGTATTTACCCAAAGAATATAAAAATACTGATTCAAAGGGATATATGCGCCATTATGTTTATAGAAGTACCATCAACGATAGCCAAATTATAGAAGGAGCCCAAATGTCCGTTGGCTGATGAATGGATAAAGAAGATGCCGTCTATATGTACAATGGGATATCGTTCCACTGTCAAAAAGAATGAAATCTTGCCATTTCCAACAGCGTGGATGGAGCTAGAGTGTATTATGCTAAACAAAATCAGTCAGAAAAAGACAAATACCATATGATTTTACTCATATATGGAATTTAGGAAACAAAACAGAAGAATTTAGGGGAAGGAAAAAAAAAGAGGGAGACAAACCAGAAGAGACTCTTACTATAGGGAACAAACCAAGGGTTGCTGAAGGGGAGGTGGGCAGGGGATGTGCTAAATGGGTGATGGGGATTAAGAAGAGCACTAGGTATTATACGGAAGTGATGAGTCACTAAATTCTACTTCTGAAACCAATATTACACTGTATGTTAACTAACTAGAATTTAAATAAAAATTTGAAAAAACAAAAACCTCTAGCTAAACTGACAAAAAAGACACAAAAATATCAGTATCAGTATGGAAAAGAAAGTGTTTTTATAGATCCTACAGATAATAAAGAGATTAGAAGAGAATACTGTGAACTCTACGCCAATGTATTCAACAACTTAGACTTGTTAGGTGGCAAACTTCTGAAAGACACATTACGAAAACAGACACAAGAAGAACTAGAAAATCTTAACATTCCTATATTTACTAAAGAAATTAAATTTGCAATTAAAAATACACAATATGCATATTTATATAATTTTTAAATTTCTAAATTTTATTTTAAAATGAAACTACCCAGAATAGTCAAAGCAATTTTGAGAAAGAACAACAAAGTCAGAGAACTTAAACTACCTCATCTCAAGATTTTCAGTAAAGCCACAGTAATCAAAACAGTGTGGTCCTGGCATATGGATGGAATACAGACAATAAAGCAGAACAGAATTCCTGGAAACAGACCCACACATATATGAGCAATTGATTTTCAACAAAGTTGCCAAGATAATTCAATTGAGGAAAGGATAGTCCTTTCAACAAATTATGCTGGAGTAACTAGCATATTTCCATATGGAAAAAATATTAACATTTATGCAATATACTTTAAACTTATAAAGTGCTGTCAATTATATCTCAATAAAATTAGAAAAAAATTAACCTTGTCCTTTAGCTCATATCCCATATACTAAAAAAGAAAAAAAAAAAAACTTCAGTTGAATCACAGGCCTAACCTAAATATAAAATCTAAAACTATAAAACATGTAGAGAGACAATATAAGACAAACTCTTTACAACCATAGAATAGGCAAGGGTTTTTAGGCGGAAAAATCAGGAGCCGTAAGAAGAAAATGTACAAACTGGACTTTATCAAAATAAAAGACACAGCTAAGAAAATGACAACATGGATGGACTTTGAGAGCATTATTCTTTTTTTTTTTTTTTTAAAGTCTGATTGATTTTTAAAGACTTATTTATTTTAACAAAAAAGAGAGAGAAAAGGAGAGGGGCAGATGGAGAGGGAAAGGGGGAATCCCAAGCAGACTCCCCGCTGAGTGCAGAGCCTGAGTTGGGGCTTGATCCCACCACCTCAACATCATGACCTGAGCTGAAACCAAGAGTCAGAAGGACACGCAATTGATGGACTGAGCCACCCGGGCACCCCTTAATGGCATTACTCTAGGTGAAATAAGTCAGAGAAAGACACATACTATATGATTTCATTTACATGTGTAAGGAAAGAAAAGAGAGAAAGAAAGGAAAGAAGGAAGGAAAGAAGGGAGAGAAGGGCAAGGAAAGGAAAGAAAAAAAAGAAAAAAACAAACCCACAAAAAAGAAAAAAAAAAAAAAAAAACAAATTCGTAGATGAACAAATTGGTGGTTGCCAGAGGCAGGGGGAGCACAAGAGAGGCGACAAGATGGGGACACTGCTAAGAGAATCAAAAAGACAAGTTAAAGACTAGGGGGAAAAAATTCACACATTTGATAAATGACTTATACTGAGAGTATACAAAAAATTCACAATCTTCAATAAGAAAACAAACAACCCAATTTAAAAATGGGCAAAATACACACAATTAATACACACAAATGGCAAATAAGCCCATTACAAGATGCTCAACATTTTTTTTTATTTATTTTTTTTAATTAATTTTTATTAACATATAATGTATTATTTGCCCCGGGGTACATGTCTGTGAATCATCAGGCTTACACATTTCACAGCACTTAACAGCACATACCCTCCCCAATGTCCACAGCCCAGCCACCCTATCCCTACCCTCTGCCCCACCTCCCAGCCACCCTCAGTTCGTTTCGTGAGTCTAGCAGTCTCTTATGGTTTGTCTCCCTCCCCATCCCTTCCTGTTTCATTTCTCTCCCCCACCCCCCCAAACTCCCTCCTTGCCTCTCAAATTCTTCATATCAGAGAGATCATGTGATAATTGTCTTTCTCTGACTGATTTATTTCGCTTAGCATAATACCCTCCAGTTCCATCCACGTCGTTGCAAACGGCCAGATTTTGTTTCTCGTGATGGCTGCATAGTATTCCATTGCATATATATCATGTGTCTGTTGGCCATTTGGATGTCCTCTTTGCA
>CM053611.1:55384265-55444625 GCA_028646535.1 Procyon lotor
AATGAGAGATCATTACATGTCTTTTTAAATGGCTAAAATTTATAAAGAAAACCATACCAAGTATTGGTGAGGATGTGGAATAGCTAAATCTCTCATCCACGTACAGTGGGAATACAAAATGGTATATTTGCTTTGGAAAACAGTTTGGCAGTTTCCTCAAAAGTTAAATATCTGCCTACCGTGTAACCCATACATTCTATTCATAAGAATTTATCCAAGAGAAATGAAAGCCTATGTCCACACAAAGACTTGTACACTGATGTTCACATTAGCTCAATGTGTGACAGCCAAAAACAAACAACCCAAATGTCCATCAACAAGTGAACGGATAAATAGTTATTGATCCATACAACTGGAATGCTACTTAATAAAATCAGTGAATTCATGCAACAATGTTGCTGACCTTCAAAATAATTAGGCTGAGTGAAAGAAGTCAGACAAAAAAAGCACATAATGCCCGATTCCATTTACTTAAAATTCTAGGAAACAGGCATTATCAATCTCTAGTGACACAAAACAGATCAGTGTTTGCCTTGGGATTGGGAGGACAGGAGGAAGGGATTACAAAGGGGCAAGGGGAAACTTTTTGGGGTGATGGATATGTGTATTATCTTGATGAAGTGATGGCATAACAGGTATATACATATGTCAAAATTTATCAGATTGTACTTTAAAAATATAGTTTATTGCATGTCAATTCCACCTCAAAAAAGCTGCTAAAAATGGAAAAGATATAGTATTTATATGTATAGGATATAACAATAATGAAACAACAAAACAATCCTGTATCCAGCACCCAGTTTAAAAAAAGTAAACGTTACCAGGGCCAGGGGCAGGCTCTCAGTGGAAAATTGTCAGACTGTTCATTTCAGCTCAGGTCAGGATCTCAGCCCAGACCAGGGCTCCCCACTACTGGGGGAGTTGGCTTGAGATTTTTCTCTCCCTCTGACCCCCACCCTCTGCTCATGCTCTAATTTTTTTTTTTTTTTAAGATTTTATTTATTTGACAGAGAGAAACACAGCGAGAGAGGGAACACAAGCAGAGGGAATGGTAGTGGGAGAAGCAGGCTTCCAGCCGAGCAGGGAGCCCAATGCGGGGCTCGATTCCAGGACCCTGGGATCATGACCTGAGCCAAAGGCAGACGCTTAATAACTGAGCCACCCAGGCGCCCTCTAAATAAAATATTTTAAAAAGAAGAAAAAGTAAATGTTACTATTATTTTTGAAAATTTCTGTCTTCCCTGACCCACCCTAAAGCCAAGGCTTTTTTGTAGTTGTTAAAAACAGATGAATGCTTCAAGCTATTTTCTGCGTGTTTTAGGTTCCCAGAGATGAATATTCTGGAGATTTTTACCTAAATTAGCGGAGTAATGAAGCAGTCCCACACAGTCTGAAGTTCAACTTGCCCTTTAAACAGGCGAGCCAAAACAGTGACTTAAAAATAACCCCGTTGAGTTAGGAATGTCCGAGAGCCTCAACCCAGAATACAAAGGGGGAAATTCTTATTGACTGTGGTCAGGCAAGCGTGTCTAACCACCTCCTCTTTTAAAATACGGATTCCCGGAAAGAGAGGGGCCAAAGGGTATACGAGAGGGGGCACTTGCCAGCAGCCTTCTGGTCGGGTTTCACCAGGCTCCACCCACAGGTTTTCTTTGCAGATGTCATTGGAGGACCCGGAGAGGGCGGCCGTTAAGTGCTCCGTGCAGAGAAAACTCCAGCAGGAAACTCGCAGTAGTTCCCAGAGAAGAATTGCTTTGGAATAAGCGACTGTAATCAACTTTCCTTCCAAGGGAAGCTGGGAACCTTCTCCCATGGCTTCGTGAAAACTAAGCTGAATCTTCTGCCAAACGCCTATAAATTAGGTGAAATGGGCCCCTCGCCCATGATCTGACTTCAGCTGCCTCTCCCTCTCCCCGCCAGTTCTTTCCCCGCTGCTGCGGACTGGCTTTGGAGCGTGGCCAGAACTCTCCTCCTGCAAGAAAGGAGTCCAGGGCTAACTGGTTGCTCCTTCTCTGCGGAGCGATGGCGCTTTCCATCTTTATCCTAAGGCTGTTCGTCTGCATCCTGGCATTTCCCATATTCCTGCTGAACTTCCTGGGCTGGTGGAAGTGGATATGCAAAAAATGGTTCCCCCACTTCTTGCAGAGGTTCACCGTGATGTACAACGGGCAGATGGCAGGCAAGAAGCGGGAGCTCTTCGGCAACCTGCAGGACTTTGCGGGCCCCTCCGGGAAGCTGTCCCTGCTGGAGGTGGGCTGTGGTACCGGGGCCAACTTCAAGTTCTACCCGCCCGGATGCCGGGTGACTTGTATTGACCCCAACCCCAACTTTGAGAAGTTCTTGATCAAGAGCATTGCAGAGAACCGACACCTGCAGTTCGAGCGCTTCGTGGTGGCCGCGGGGGAGAACATGTCGCAGGTGGCTGATGGCTCCGTGGACGTTGTGGTCTGCACCCTGGTCCTGTGCTCGGTGGAGAGCCAGGAGCGCTTCCTCCAGGAGGTGCGCCGAGTGCTGAGGCCGGTGAGTGGGGGGTTGTGAGGAGGACTAGTTGGTGGTAACCACTGTCACCAAGGGCAGTTTTGTCAATTTCAAGTGGCTCAAACATTCAAACATAAAAAGTAAAACTACTAGAGACGGCACTGTTGCATTTTTAAAAATCTTAAGAGTCAGAAAGAAGCTATAAAGGGAAAGACTGATCCTGAATACATAAATTTTTAAAAACTTGTACAAGAGAATTTATTTCTTTTTTTAAAGATTTTATTTATTTATTTGAGAGAGAGAGAACATGAGAGGGGAGGTCAGAGGGAGAAGCAGACTCCCCGCAGAGCTGGGAGCCCGATGTGGGACTCGATCCTGGGACTCGATCCTGGGACTCCGGGATCATGACCCAAGCTGAAGGCAGTCACTTAACCAACTGAGCCACCCAGGCATCCCTGTACAGAGAATTTAAAAAGTACTATAAAGTACCAAAACATAGAAGTATTTGCCAGGGTGGATAGACAAAAAGGTTAACCTCCTTCATTTTCAAAGCCATTACAAATCAAGAGATCAGTAGGATTTTTTAAAAAGAAGAAAAACACAAGAGAAAAATAGGCAAACAGGAACAGAAATATAAATACAGATAACCAATTACAGGGGTGCCTGGGTGGCTCAGTGGGTTAAGGATGGTACTCTTGATTTCTGCTGGGGTTCTAATCTCAGGGTAGTGGGAATCCAGCCCCCACCTCCAGCTGGAGCTGGGTATAGAGCCTGCTTGGGATTCTCTCCCCCTCTCTTTCAGCCCCTCCCTCACTTCCTCCCTCCCTCCCTTAAAAAAAAAAAAAAAAAAAGCCAATTATGTGATAAAAATGCTCAACCTTCCACACAGAGAAACTAAAGCAAGATACTGTTTTTACCTATTATACTGTCAGAGGCTTTTAAGGTCAATATGGTATTGGGGTTTGTTTGGGAAGCAGGATACCCCCATACTGGAAGAAGCGCCCTCTTTGGAGGGTAATTTAATAATATTCAAAACTTAAAGTGCACACAGTCTTTTATCCAGTAGTAATTTATCCTGTAGCCCTACTGCACAAATATGCAAAAACTTGTCTATTTGCAAAGACATTCTGTGGAGTATTTGTAATAGCATAAACTGGAATTATCCTAAATGTCCATCAATAGGAGGCTGTTCAAGTAAATTGTCTGTCACATAGCATAAAAGAATTCTGTGCATCTGTTAAAAAGAACAAAGAGTTACCTATGTAAATATGAAAAATCCCCAAGAGATAATGTTAAATGAAAAAAAGCAATCAAAGCATAGACTATTAAGTAGCGTCTAGGCCCACTGTGTGAGGGCTCTCACACACACACGTACATATACATGTGTTTATGTTAATGGGAATAATGGACAAGAAACTTTTTTTTTTTTTAAGATTTTATTTATTTGACAGAGAGAAACACAGCGAGAGAGGGAACACAAGCAGAGGGAATGGTAGCGGGAGAAGCAGGCTTCCTGCTGAGCAAGGAGCCCGATGCGGGGCTCCATCCCAGGACTCTGGGATCATGACCTGAGCCGAAGGCAGACGCTTAACGACTGAGCCACCCAGGCGCCCCAAGAAACTTTTTTTTAAACATTTTTATTTGTCAGAGAGAGAGAGTTATCCATCTATTTTAGAGAGAGAGCACACAGACGAGGGGCAGAGCGAGAGAGAATCTCAAGCAGACTCCATGCTGAGCACAGAGCTGGACACGGGGCTGAATCCCATGAACCTGAGATCATGACCTGAGCTGAAGTCAAGAGTCAGGTAGTTAATGGACTGAGCCACCGGGTGCCCTGAAATGCTCTGATTCTTATATCCAAATGCTGGGTTCTTGTGTCCTAAGACTGGGCAGTAAATGGGTAAGGCCAGTAAGTGTTTTGCCTACAGCAATACCTCTACAAAGCAAGTAAGGATTACCTGTATTTTCTTAGCACTCTTAATGAGATCGCATTCTTGGTAGTCTTCCTTAACTCCTGTGAGGTACCTGCTCTCTGCTGTATATAACCAGGAGCTTATTACAGTGTCCTTTAACCCTCACAACAGTCCTTTATAACAGATACTGTCTTCATGATGTGAAACTTGCCCAAAGTTACACAGCTAGTAGGTCTGACTTTCCTTAATGCAAATATTCTCACTTCTACATCACAATGACTGTCGTTAGGGCCTTTTTAATCTCTCCGACTTCAACATTTTTGCCATTTTTGCTGGCTGTTCTTCCTCTGCCCATCTCTAAGTTTTCAAGGACCATGCATATACAGATGGTTTCCAAATGTAAACATCTAGCCCAGATCTTTCTTCTAACCCCAGACCATATCACAGTTATATCACATGTCACCTGACATATCACATCATATCACAGTCACCTGAACGGGCGACAGGCATCTCTAGCTTAACCTATGTTAACCCAAGGACGATATCAGCCTCCCCAGACCTGGGCCGCCTCCTGTTATCCTCTACCTGTTCTTGTCTATGGAAATTTTTTTTTTTAACCCACTCAGGAGATTCCAGGTTTTCCATTCCTGAACACAGGTTTTTGTTTTGTTTCTAAGATTTTATTTAATTGTCAGAAAGAAAAAGTGTAAGCATAAGCAGGGGGAGCGGCAGGCAGAGGGAGAAGCAGCCTCCCTACTGAGCAAGGAGCCAGATGCAGGACTCGATCCCAGGCCCTGGGATCATGACCTGAGCCCAAGGCAAATGCTTAACCAACTGAGCCACCCAGGTGTCCCCCTCAACCCAGGTCTTATACCTAACCATAAGAACTAGGGAAACTGCCACCTCTCAGCTCTCTGTCTGGGATAGGCAAGACTAGAGTAGCCAGAGTGTGACCGTCACCATGGGTTTTAGAGGGGATTTGGAGGTCCCTTTCCCCTTACTCCCCACAGAGGTAGAAGGGGAAAAGACTTCCAAAGTCCATCTGATAATGTATAACCTCTACTGTGTTTACACTTCACCCACATTTATAATAAAAATACCTGAATAAAAGCCTTAACAACACAATGGTACCATAACTTCCATATGCTTTTAGATGCTTCAGTATTTTAATTCATCATAGCATTTACATCCTCATAACAATGTTACAAAAGTATAAGACATGACTGTTTAGTCCCAGGCAGTGCTGGGTATAGATTCAGACTCTCCCAGGTTTGCAAAGCAGAACCCAAGAACAATGTTCAGAGGAAGGAAAGGAAGGAAGGAAAAGTTTTTTAAAAGAAGTTAAAAAAAATTGTAATTCAAAGGCAAACAACTTGGGTGCCTGGCTGGCTCAGTTGGTAGAGCATGTGACTTTTTTTTTTTTTTTTAAGATTTTATTTATTTATTTGGGAAGAGAGAGAGAGCACAAGGAGAGGAGGGGCAGAGGGAAAAGCAAACTCCCCGTTTAGCATGGAGCCCAACATGGGGCTCAGTCCCAGAACCCTGGGATCATGACCTGAGCCAAAGGCAGGTGCTTAACAGACTGAGCCACTCAGGTGGGACTCTTGAGATTCCTTAAAAATAAAATTAAAAAAAAAAAAGGCAAACAAACTGGGTGAAACATTTGTAATATATATGGTCTTATACTAAATGCCCTCACTAAGCAGTGAGAAAAATTCAATACCCTATCAGAAAACTGATAAAAGACATCAGCAGACAAAGCAGAAGTCCAAATCACCAATAAAGTTTAGCAAAAAGATGTTACATATATTAAGAAATTAAAGATATACATAGTACTGAAAATGAAATACCATTTCACCCATCAAATTGGCAGGATACAGTGGAAAAAGTATAGATGAGAGTCTGTTGGAAATTGGCATTCACACCCATTGCTGACATGAACGTAAACTTAAAATGACTCTTCCATAGGGCAATTTGACAACCTGTGCCAATAGCTTTCAGCAGGCACAGACTTGGGCACATGGGTGGTCCAGTCAGTTAAGCATCTACCTTTGGCCCAGGTCATGATCCTGGGGTCCTGGGATCCAGTCCTGTCTGTCATAGTCGGGCTCCTTGCTCAGTGGGGAGTCTGCTTCTCCCTCTGACCCTCCCCCCCCTCGGTGCTCCCTCTCTCAAATAAATAAAAATCTTTAAATAAATAAATAAAAGCTTTAAGAAGTAACAGACTTTTGACTCAGCAGTTCCCCTTTTTAGCAAGTTATTTGGAAATAATTATGGATGGGCACAGAGATGTATGGATAAGGATAGTCACTGTAATAGTATTTATAATAATGAAAAACTGGAAATAACTTCAATGAGAATGATTAAGAGATGTTACCTTCAGTGGTGTGAAATATTGTGTAAAGAGCTTTAAAATCACATTTTAGAGTAATATTCAAGTACACAAATAAAATAAAGCAGGTTACTAAACAGAAGGTACATTCTAGCCTTAGTTTTAGGGAAAAGATACATATTCACACAATGTGCACACAAAATCTTAACAGTATCTTGAGATGATAGAACAGTGCTTTTCTGTTTAAACTTTTCTTCATTTCCTAAGATCAACATATGGGCAAGGCAGTATTACCAGTCTCTGGAGCCGGACTGTCCAGGGTCAAACCAAACCTGATCTAACATTTATAAGCTCTGTGACCTCAGGCAGGCTGCTCATTTTCTTTGTGACTCACTTTCCTCATCTGAAGAATAGGACTGATACTACCTACCAAGTAAATTTACGGTAAGGATTAAGTGAGTTGATGCATGATAGGCATTAAGGATGGTACCCTGCACGCAGAAACTGCTGCCAGGTGTAGTTATCATGACACATTACTTTTAGGATCAGAAAATACGTGTTAATTGCATTAGATTGGCAGCTCTGGATAAAATTGGACAGAAGGTGAGACTATTGGCCAAAACGGCGTCTTAGGCATTTATCCATGCCTTCTCATGGAGTTAGTCTTTAAGGCCACGGAAATCGAAGCTTCCATCATCTTATAAACCTGTTCTTCCCAAACTAAAATCCTGTGGGTTTTGTTTTTTTTTTTTTTTTTCCTTTTTCTTTCTCAGGGCGGGGCTTTCTATTTCCTGGAGCATGTAGCTGCTGAGAGCTCCACCTGGAATTACTTCTGGCAACAGATCCTGCAGCCTTCCTGGTACCTGCTGTTTGACGGGTGCCACCTGACCAGGGAGAGCTGGAAGGCGCTGGAGGGGGCGCGCTTCTCTGAGCTCAAGCTGCAGCACTTCTGGGCGCCACTGTCCTGGGAGCTGGTGCGCCCCCACATCTGTGGTTACGCCGTCAAGTAGCCTGAGTGGGGAGTAGAGAGCTGAAGGGCACATAGCTTCAGGCTCCACTGACACTTCAAATACTAATTGGAAGAAAGGAAAGCTTTTTTTGGCTTGTTTTTAAGGTAAAGTTGCATTTCATCCTCAAGAGTTCATGTTACAACCTCTTCAGTCATTTTCTGTTGTCTCCCAGAGGATCCAAACCAAACCAAAGCAAAACAGGTTTCTCCCTTAAAAGGAAATGCTAGGCTTTCATAATTGAAGTTTGCCATTACCCCAAACTTTAGCTTATGCGATAACTTCAAAATCCTTCCAATTTATATTGTTACCTGGCAGATTTCCATTCCCCCCCCCCCACCTTTGAGAGCTTGGTGCTAAGAGGCAGTGAAATCACTCAAAAGAGGACTTGAAAAGGGAGAAGTAACAAGATCTTAAAATGTCACAGACTGAACCAAGAAATATCGACTAGTTGAAAATCCAAATCTAAACGGCCCAGGTCTTTTTGAAAGAGAAATCTGAGTCTGTCTGTTGTTCTTGGTATTAGGGGGACTGGTTTTCGGAATGAATGGACTAGGAAGCCACACCTAGCTCTTCCCGGCATTGTTGTTTTTACTCCTGCAGTCCACTGATGTTTATTTTTCTGCTTTCCAGTTCCTTTTTTTTTTTAATTAACATATAATGCCAATCTTCAGTTCTTAAGATGAAGATTGTACTTGACATATTAGTATATCTAGAAAAATAGCTGAGGCACTTAAGTTTCTTGAGTACATTTTCCTTATTATGGAGCATACACTTTGCTGCATGTCTTAAATTGTAGGTAAGGAAAGGCCAACTGTAGTTAGGAAAACCTTGTATAATTATGTATGCTTTGAAAGAGCCCCTAAAACCTAGGCATTTGGGTAGTGTGTAAAGAAGTAGACATGTATTGGGGGGATTATTCTGACCAAATTTCCACGCCTGTCCCAAGATGATTTCTTTGTTCCTTGCCATTGTGGAAACCTCTGAAAATCACAAGTGCTTTGAAAACAAGTATTAGGTTGGTCAATCACAGGGATTAAGAAGAGCATTTTGGGGCGCCTGGGTGGCTTAGTTGGTTAAGTGTCTGCCTTCGACTCAGGTCATGATCCCAGGGTCCTAGGATCAAACCCCGCATGTGGCTTCCTGTTCAATGGGAGCCTGCTTCTCCCTCTCCCACTCCCCTTGCTTGTGTTACCTTTCTCACTGTGTCTCTCTCTGTTAAATAAATAAAATCTTAAAAAAAAAAAATAGCATTTTCGGCAATAGTATGTATTTAAATAAGTTTAGTATATTTCCTGTAAAGTATAATGACTTTACAAAGGTACTATTTTAAATATGAAATCAATCAATAAATTCACATAGATTTTAGGGATGGAAATAAATGGTTTATGTCCTTGCTGGCTTGGCTTCACTTTTTTAATGTCTCTGGGAGGGGAAAATCAAGCTATTTAAACATACAGATTTTTCTTTCTACTACCAGGTAACTATAAACACAGCTAGGGGATTTTAGAGAAAGCAATTTTGGAAGGATCAGAATGAATTTTGAAAGGTTCAAGTCCAAAGTCCCCCACTTGTAAAATCCATAGAGTAGAAAGGACACTTAACTATTCTCTCTTAAACGTTAAGAGTTACTGTTATGGTGAGGTTGGAACCTTTGTCTAAGGCCTCCTGAGCTCTACAGCAGGAATCTTCTCCCTCTATAGTCTCCCCAAAGAAGGATCCTCCTTAACCAGCCACCCCACGATTGGTTAGGTTAGTCTGGTGACTGAGAAATAGGAAAAACCATTTGTTGACATGCTGAAGTGTTATCAGCGTGTTGGAAGATAAGTAATGCCAAAGTACAAAGTACTAGACACATTCTTAACAATTCCTTCTTGTCTAAGTGGCATGGCAAATATTATTTGCTCACATTCTGCACAAAACTAAGACACAGAGAAATAGAGTGTCTCACATTTCACAAATTACTGAGCAGGTGTTAAAAGCCCCAATTCCCAAAACTACAAAACCTGTTTCAGCATGATCAGGGCATGTTACCTCCTCACTGCCTTCCTCCACAGGCCAGAAGACGCACATTTTTGGTCATTCCAACAGCCCGTGGAAGTGACCTAAGCCCATGCGAAATGGAGACAGAAAAACGCAAAACATGTCCAACATGCTGGTTAGAATTTCTCTGATGGCAAGTGGGCACAACTCTCAACCAAAAAAAAGGCTTAAATAGAAAAAAAGACTTTAATGACTCAAGTTAGTTGGAAAGACGGGGACAGAAAGCCTCAGGCACATCTTGAGCAGGGCTCAGCTGGTACTCTCCGATGTCACAGCTGCCCTCCTCTCTACCCTCGCAAGTGGGGAGTCTGTGGAAGTAGGTGCCAGTCTTCATGCTTTCAGAGGCCAAGACCAGTTGGAGAGATCAAGTCTACTTTTTGCAAAAACTCCAACCAAAGCTCTGGATTGGGTCTCAGTTGGTTCATATTGACAACGCGGAGTCACAAGCCCATGCCTGCACCCATTCTAATGTTTAGACCCAGTGGATTGTGCTGCCTGGCTCAAGTACACGTCACAGTGCCTCATTCCTGGGGCTGAGCACACCCAGATCATGTGAACCGAGACAGGGTGAGCTGTATATCCTCGAAATGAAAACAGGGCCTGTGACTGGGGAGAGCAGGAATGGGCGCTGAGAAGGCACACCACAAACGCCCCCTGGAAGCACATCGCTGCATCTAGTAGATCAGACCCTCTGCCTGCTTTCCTGTGGTAGATCACAAAGTCCCACACTGAGAATGCTGACTTCTCAGGAGGCTAATTGTATACAACAAGGGAAATGAAAGCAAACGACACTGGCTTTGACACCAAGTCCTGGCTGTGCCATTTGTTGGCCACGTGACCTCGGGCAAGTGATTTCTCTAGTGTCGCCTTCCTCATCTGTCAATGAAGGTACTATCCCCCTGAAGGGTTATTGTGAGGAATTAATGAAGTGAAGCACTTGGTACTTAATAAATGTCGAACTTCATTCAACAAATGGTTACTGTGGACTCCGCTCGGCTTAGAGCGGAGAATCAGCTAGACTTGTTCCTTGCCCTCATGGAGCCCACAGCTGGGATAAGTCCTGACGATGAGGGACAAGCACCAGGTGCCAGGAAGAAGGAATCTGACCCCACCTGGGAGCATGATCACAGGCTTCCTTGAGGAAGTAGTATCCGATCTTAATTCCAGAGGATATTAGTACTGGGGCACAAGAGAACAGCTTGTGCCATAGACAAATAGAGGAGGAAACACAATCTGTTTGAGGAACTGAAGATAGGCAAGGCCAAGCCACACAGCCAGAGGGGAGGGTTGGTATGACTACTTTTTACATTGGCTTCTTCCTTATCTAGGTAAGCCCCGGAATCCAGGAGCGCGATACTTGATTTTAATGGCTAACAAAACACCGTTGAACTTGCTTATATTTATATTATAAATCATTCTGATCCTACGTTTTCTAATACTGTAATTGTTTCTTCTGAATTCCTACACACTTCAGACTTAAATAGCAAGTGAAGCACATATTGTGTAACAGTTCCTTTTGTACTCTTGACCCTTAACAGGAGACTTTTGCTTTAGAAAACACAGAACTTAATGCAACTGAAATTCAATTCTTATTAATAAGGCAGTTGAGAATGGAATGAATCATGGCCTCCTAATGTCAACAAAAGCAAAAATGAAAACTGTTCAGTAAGCATCACTTTAATGACTTCAATACCTAAAACCAAAAGCACTCGGGCTACATTAAAGAAAAACCAGAGTTCCCTGACCCATGGAACCACTGGAATCAAGAACAGAGGTCATGTTCATCGAGGGCACAGGAAATGAACACAGTGTGGCCCATATTCCCAATTTGTAGTCAACAAACATAAAACAAAAAACCCAGTAATTGGCCAAGAAAGGTATTATTTTGTTCCTAAAAGAAAGTATTTGGGAACCTGTAAAGAATTACACAGAAACAAGAGAAATTGCCATTCAAAATTTACCAACCTAAAAGTAAAAATCTCTCACGTCCAACAGCTATAATTCAGGCTGTGTCCTTCTCAGTCTTTAAATTGTGTCTGACACTGATGTCAACCTTTTCCTTGGAATGATCCTTTTATTCCATGACTCTAATAGCTAATATAACTGTCCATTTATTATGTGTCTTCTTTATGCCAGGCACCAACTTTTTACGTGACTTTTTTTTTTTTTTAAAGATTTTATTTGAGGGAGAGAGAGCATGAGCAGAGGTAAGGGGCAACGGGAGAGGGACAGCAGTCTCCCTGCTGAGCAGGGAACCTGATATGGGGCTCAATCCCAGGACCCTGAGATCATGACCTGAGCAGAAGGTAGATGCTTACCTGACTGAGCCACCCAGCGCCCCTACACAATTATTTTCATATAGTACTCAAATCACCTACAACTGACAAATGAGAAAGCAGACCAATGGATGTTCTATCACTTGTCCAAAGCCACATGGGGAATGGTCACACCAGTATGCCTACACAGTTTACCTGATTCCAAGCCCAGGCCTCCCCACAATGTTGCAGTGCTTCTTGAAGTCTTCTCGAACCCAAGTCCCTGTGCGGGGGACCATTCACAGCGAATGGTCCCTCAAGACTCATTCAGTCTGTGTTCAATCCCTTGATCCTTGTTTATACTCCTAGGTTGTGAGCCATCACCTATTTGAAAAAGATTCTTAAACCTCACACTTTTGCCATTCCTTTGTTATTGAGAATTGAACATGTCAAAAACAAAATTTATTGTGTCCTTCCCTAAATAAGCAACAGTTTCCAATTTTTTCAACACCTATAATTATTTCCCAAGGACCAGATAAAGAGATGCCCTTCTAGAAAGCATCTGCTGGCTGTTTCAAGAAGCTTCCTCCTAGAGAAGTCTCTTAGCATTCAGTAATACCCACGGGTGTGATTTCACACCACTAATCTCTTCTTCCTTTCTTCTACATGCCAGACACAGTGCTTACTAAATAGCAGGTGCTCCCAAATTATTTACCGGTTAATTCATCAAGTCCTGCCTTTTCTACACACCTCTCAGGTGGTCCCTTCTACTGCATTTCCACAGCTGCCATCTTACTCTGAGAACTAAGCCCCGGATGACCACACACACAGACTGAGTGTGGACGGCTGGAATGACAAACAAACCATTTCCATAGGAACTTGCTAGGTATTGCATGATTCAGGGATAGGGCAGAAAAACAGCTCTAAGGTGAGGGGAAGATACTACATCTGGATATGGTAGTGGGAAAACACTCCTTTTGCAACGGATTCGGCCTTCTTCGCCTTCCTTCACCCAATTCGCCCCACCAACCTAGGATGGAAAAATAGAAGCTCAGCAAATAACTTTCCTGGGGCACAAACAAGTGGTTTCCTAGGAAGGCACGAATGTCTGAGCCAAGTCACAGTCTCTCATGCTATAAAATGCTCCAAACAGGTCCCATGCTTTCACCACCCATCTTCATGCCCATAATTTCCAAACACTTCAGCCATTCCTGCAGCTCGACATTATAAAAGCAGCTCCTCAGCGTGAAGTTGAATTGAGGCTGCT
Source organism: Procyon lotor (assembly GCA_028646535.1). Taxonomy (NCBI): domain Eukaryota; kingdom Metazoa; phylum Chordata; class Mammalia; order Carnivora; family Procyonidae; genus Procyon; species Procyon lotor. The sequence goes on from CM053611.1 coordinate 55,397,561, forward strand.
CAGCAATGCGTTTGGGGACACCTGGCAACAAACACCTCAACACTTCTCGCAGCTTTGCAGGCCAATGGGAAAAGCATGGGGTTCAGGATCAGACCGTTGGAAACCAAATCTCATCACTGCATCTTACCAATATTTTGTTCACTTAGCATAAGAAGAGACCACCTCCTACATCTCCTGGCATTCTTGTGAAAATGAAGGGCATAAATCCAAGAGGTACTTTGTAAACTATCAAATTGCTGCTCATGTGTGCTGGTGTTTCTTCAGGTGGTGCCTTACTTGGGTCAGGGTCCGGCCTCCATAAGCATTTCTGAGAGGAACAGGAGGAGTTTATCTTGCTGCGTAGGAAGAGATATTTTACTTCTATGATGGATAGAAGGCAAGATAATTATATGGTATATAATTATACCATAATGTTTTCTGGAGACTCAGCACACCTTTTTTAAAAGATTTTATTTATTTGAGAGAGAGAGAGAGCGAGCACACAGGCATGCAAGTACAAGAGGGGGTGGGGGGAAGGGCAGAGGGAGAGAGAAAACGTAAGCAGACTTCCTGCTGAGCACAGAGCCCAACTGAGGGCTCACTCAGGGCTTGATCCCACCACCCGAGGTCATGACCTGAGCCGAAACCAAGAGTTGGACACCTAACCAACTGTGCCACCCAGAAGCCCCTCTGGAGCGTTGGTACACTTTTAAAGAAACAGCTCATAAAAAACAACTTGGCATGAGGATGCATGGGTGGCTCAGTGGGTTAAGCGTCTGCCTTCAACTCAGGTCATGAGCCCGGGGTTCTGGGAATTGAGCCCCACATCGGGGGCTCTCTGCTCAGCAGAGAATCTGTTTCTCCCTTTCTCTCTCTACCTACCGCTCTGCCTGCTCCTGATCTCTGTCAAGTAAATAAAAAATCCTTAAATGTTTTTTCAAAATAGAACTTGTCAAAGCTCCAGTTTTGGCATCTAACAATAAAAAGTTCGGCACCTACATGAGATGCTGCCAAGAACTTCCACACAGAGTGCTAGAGACACAGATGTCATTCCCCAAATCCCTTTAATCTTGGCTCACATTTTACCTGTCGGGCTATGAAAGCAGCAGCAATCAGTTCGAATTCCATCTCACCTCTCAGGTCATGGGAACAGATCATTCACTCTGATCCCAGAGGAAGAGTTTCTTTTCAATTTTATTGTCCACCAAAGCTTGGGAACAAGGAAATCTAAGAAACTTTTTTTAAAAAAGCAAACACTGAAATATTAAAATAAATATGTAATATTTACTTATAAGTATAAATGTTGCCATATATCAAATTGCTTACCAACCCATGCAACCTCATTTGCCCAAATGTTGAAAGTGGGAGAAAACACTGGAGAAAGTGGGCACAACTAATAAATCATTCACCTGGCAGCCCGCAGTTTTGCTTTTGTGCTTTTATTTTCTTCCCTTTGTATTCTGGGAAGGAGGCATTCTGGGACCCTAAGTAAAATTTTATGAAGAAACATTTGTCTTTTGCTCACACAGCAAGTGCACACCCATACCTGGATGACAGATGTCTGAAAGTGTGAGGATTAGGTTAAAAAAAAAAAAAAATGGTGCCACTGGGTATCTTTTTTTTTTTTTTTTTTTTAAGATTTTATTTATTTATTTGACAGAGAGAGAGATCACAAGTAGGCAGAGAGGCAGAGAGAGAGAGAGGGGGAAGCAGGCTCCCTACTGAGCAGAGAGCCCGATGCGGGGCTCGATCCCAGGACCCTAGGATCATGACCTGAGCCGAAGGCAGAGGCTTTAACCCACTGAGCCACCCAGGTGCCCCTCAATTCTTAATTTTTATAGGATCCTAGGAAACTTCTTGAGAATCTGATGAAAAGTCTAGATCCTCCAGTAAAAACAAGGTACCAAACAACAACACCAAAAACTTAAAAAAAAAAAAAAACCAACTTAGCATTGCTTTCCCTCAAAATTGCTATGCTCTTTTCCTCCCTTCACTGTCAAATCTCTTAAAATATCAGATACAGTTTTGCATCCCCCCCCCCTTTTCACTCACTCCTCAATCCATTATCATTGGGTTTCCAGCCCTATCTGAAACTGTTCTCCACAAAGTCATTACTGCTTTCCAAATATAAAGGCTTCGTCCTCTTTAGGAGCTCTGTAACATCGGATTCTAGCTTCCCTTCTTGAGATCTTCCTCCTTTCTCCTGTGAATCTTCTTGATCCTCTGGCTGCTCCGTCTCAAGCTCCTTTGCTGCCCTCTACTTCCCCAGGATTCCGTGCTTAGTCCTCTCCAAACCTACAAATTTCCCTTAGTGGAGTTCCACAGAGCTGTCCCGTCCAATTCCCCATCACCACCCTCTCCGGGCCTTTGGGGCAGACTGGCTGCGTAACGTGCCGGGCACATGTCAGCCATATTAGTTTGCTATTGCTGTCATAAGAAATTACCACAAACCTAGTGATTTAACACAATACAAATGTATTATCTTACAATTCTGGAGGACAGAAGTCCAAAAATGGGTCTCACTGGGCTAAAATCAGAGTGTTGGCAGGGTGGTTTTCTCTGGTGGCCCTAGGGGGGATCTGTTCTCTTGCCTTCTCCAGCTTCTAGAGGCCACATGTGTTCCTTGGCACATGTATCCTTCCTCCATCTTCAAATCTCTCTGAAACTGACCAACTTTCTTGCCTCCTACTTTCACTTATAAGGGCCCTTGTGATTACACTAGCCCCTCCCAGACAATCCAGAATAACCTCCCATCTCAAGGTCAACGGGACAGCAACTTTCATTCCACCTGCAACCTTAATTTCCCTTTGCCTTGTAACATAACGTATCCAACAGGTTGTGGGGATTAGGATGTGGACATATCTGGGAGTGGGGAAGAGGAGGAATTATTCTACCCATCATCTCAGCTAGACTGGACAAGAAAGAAAAGGCAAGTATGTAAATGATAGCAGGTACTTCAATGAGGTGCCGGGTCGGACTAACAGAGCCAAGGTGAGGACATTGTGGAATGGCAAAACAGTTGTGGGAAGAATTGAATGAGGGATACAAAGGGACAAACTGCTTTCTGTACACTCTAGGTTTCAAAGAGAAAATTAGGCTGCATTTTATAAGACAGTTCATATTTGTCCCTCACAAATCTCCCCCTGCCAAAATTTCTGGAGCCTTCCCGTATTAATCCCTTAATTCAGAATCCTTTGATGAGCCTGAGGATATTTTTCAACCTTTCCCCAAATTCTTCAGGAACTTTAAAATTAGGAAACCCAACAAATGATTTTTAATATGCAAAAATGGTCCCAACCGGGTGAAAATATATTTGAGCTCACTCACAACACATGAAATGCTAATTAAAACTACTGCGAGATACCATTTCCTACCTATCTGCAAAGACTTCAGAAGTCTGACCACACATTCAGTTGAGCAGGCCATGGAGAGACAGACATTTCCATATATTGCTGGCGGGAATGTGATCTTGTACATCTCTTGTGGAGTCTGGCAATATCTAACAAAAGTATACCTGCATTTACCTTTTGGCTCACCAATCCCACCTCTAGAAATTCAACCCGAAGATACACTTCCAACAATATGAAAACACAGATGCACAAAATAATTCATTATAGCATTGCTTGTAATGTTGCCAAACTAGGGGCACATACATATGAATGCTTGAATAAACTATGGCTTCTGCCCAGTGGAGTCCTATATATCTGTAGGAAGACACAGACGTGCGGTGAAGTGACAGGGTGTGATTTCAAGGCACATTGTTAACAAGAGCTATGTTAGTTTTGTAAAACTACAGTGTGGTCCCTTCTCCATAAAAAATATGGGTTAATAAGAAAACACATTCGTACATGTTTATTTTTGTAAAAAAAAAAAAAACAAGAAACTTCAGAAGAATAAACGAGAAGCTAGTGAGATTGGTTTATCTTTGGTGGGTGGATGGGTGGAAAGAGTAGAAATAAAGGGGAGAGAGAAGTGATACATTTTTAAATGTATTCTTTTAGTTTTGATTTTGGGAACCATGTTAACATCTTACATAATATACGCAAAAGAATGTCTTACGTAAAATAAAATGAAAAATGAGGGGAACCCTAAGATGGAAAAATAAAAAAACATCTCATTGTAGGGGCACCTGGGTGGCTCAGTCCGTTAAGTGTCTGCCTTCAGCTCAGGTCATGATCCCAGAGTCTTGGGATTAATACCTACATCCGGCTCCCTGCTTCTTCCTCTGTCCCTTACCCCACTCATGCGCTCTCACTCTATAAAATAAATAAGTAAAATATTTTTTAAAAAACACAAAACCACATCTAATTGTATTCCAAATGAAGACTAACCACATTGATACAGGAGGGGGGGAAAAAAAATCAACCCAAGTAGCTTTTTTCCCAAATAAGTTTTTTTTAAAAAATAACAACTTTGTTAACATACAATTCACATATCATAAAATTTAGCTAAAGTATACAATTAAATGGGTTTTTAAAAAAGATTTTTAAATTTATTTGAGAGAGAGAGCATGGGTGGTGAGAGGGCAGAGGGAGAGAATCCTCAAGCAGGCTCCTGCTGAGTGCAGAGCCCAACGCAGGGCCTGATCCCAGGACCCTGAGATCATGACCTGAGCCCAAGGCAGGCACTTAATCGACTGAGCCACACAAGTGCCCCTAGTGGTTTTTATTATATTCAGACTTGTGCAACTATCATCACTATTTATTTTTAAAGATTTTATTTATTTGACAGACAGAAAGAGAGAGAACACAAACGGGGTGCGGCAGGCAGAGAGAGGGAGAAGCAGGCCTCCTGCCAAGCAGGGAGCCCAATGTGGGCCTCGATCCCAGGACCCTGAGATCATGACCTGAGCCAAAGGCAGATGCTTAACTGACTGAGCCACCCAGGCGCCCCCATCACCATCTATTTAAAATTTTTTTCATTAACCCCTAAAAAGACTCTGTAACCATGAGCAGTCACTCCCTATTTTCCCCCCACTGTCTCAGAGCCCTAGGCAACTACTAATCTATTTTTTTCTCTATAGATTTGCCAATTCTGGACATTTTATATAAATGAAATCACACATCATATGGTCTTTTGTGACAGGCTTCTTTCACTTAGCCTGTTTTCAAGATTCATCTATCATGAAGCACATACCAGTACTTCATTTCTTTTTATGCCCAAATATGCCAGTGTATGGATATATCACATTTTATTTCTCCATCAAATGATGGATGTTTGGGTTGTTTCCATTTATTGGGTACCGAGAAAAACGATGCTATGGATATCTGCACACAACTTTTTGTGTAGAAATGTTTTCATTCCAAGTGATTTTTGAAGACCGTATTTTGACTATTTTCCCCTATGACAAAAAAGAACCATAAAAATATTTAATAGGCTTGTTTTCCACAGAAGTATGGGTGAGAAATTCTGAAATGAATTTTTGTGTACTCTATCCAGAAGCAAGCAAATAAGTAAATACCCTGAAGATAGTGGAAGCCAGGTCTCCCAGAGAGAGGGGAATCACAAATATGAAAAGGGGAAAGACTAGAATGAACTCTGTGGAACTGGGTTAAACTTGGAAATGTTACTACCCACTCATGATTTTAATATAGATAATACACAGGAATACAAACAGACAGATATAAATCCTAGTTCTGTCTGCTGAGAGGGCCTAGAAGTAATGACACTCCAGTAACAATGAACATCTCTAAAAAACAACAACAACAACAAAACACCTCTAATACCCAGAACTTGGTTTCTAAATACCATTCTCCACTAACATGAATCAGGACTCCATAAAGAAATGACTGATTTCAGGGAGAGGGCAGAAAAACTGCAAATTTAGCCTGGAACATCTTGTTATACCAAAATATAAAGAAGAAGGTTTGAAGAATGATGGGGTCATGTCAATAGGACATTGAAGCCAGCTTAAAGGGCCTCCTATGAGCCAAATCTGGGACAATTTGACCATCAAAATAAATAATGATAGTAATGGATTATAAGCCACCGAATGAAGTAGACATTCATGAGTCCAAACTAATGTAAATGAATAATTATATAGGAAAGAAGAAAAAAATAAAATAAATGCGGGGGAGGGGAGAGCACCTGGGTGCTCAATCGGTTAAGCATCTGACTTTTTTTTTTTTTTTTTTTTTAAGATTTGTTATTTATTTGACAGAGAGAGACACAGCGAGAGAGGGAACACAAGCAGGGCGAGTGGGAGAGGGAGAAGCAGGCTTCCGCCAAGCAGGGAGCCATATGCAGGGCTCAATTCCAGGACGCTGGGATTATGATCTGAGCCAAAGGCAGCCGCTTAATGACTGAGTCACTCAGGTGCTCTAAGCATCTGACTCTTGATTTCAGCTCAGATCATGGTTTCAGGGTTTTGGGATTGAGCCCTGCATCAGTCTCTGGGCAGTGGGGAGTCTGCTTAGGATTCTCTCTCTCCCTCTGCTCCCCACCCCCTTAACGTGTGCACATGTGCTCTCTAATAAATAAATATTTTTTAAAATTAAAAAAATAAAACAGGAAAGAAGGGAAAGCAATTCCTTCTATTAGAATGCCACTGGAAAATTATAAAAAGAATGAGGGATTTAGAAAATTACCATCTGGCAAACATAGTATTAATTGATTTGGGCAAGGATCATCAATGGATGCTGAAATTAATGGGTGATTAATAACACATTAATAACACATTAATAACTGATAAATAACAGTACATTTATATAATACTAAAGTATCTTCTCACAAAATACTTTAGTATAAAGGGAAAAAATCATAACTTTACAGCAGAGAAACTGGCAGACACCACCTTAATCCAAGCAATCAAAGTTGTGGTGTACCAGAGTCAACGCACACCAACTCACGTGTGGCACATCTTTTCCCAATTTTGCATTTAGCAATCACAAAACAGCTTGAAATTGGCCGTTGTGGGAGTATTTACACCATGGAAATTGGCAAATATTACAAATCAGGGCCACCTTTCCTCTGGATAACCAGCTGTTAGTCACTTCTCAGAATAGTGGCTCAAAGTTACTACCAACAGACAAAGTAACTTATGTGCCTATGGTATCTGCCACTTAGAAGGACACAACATCACCTTTGTGGTATTCTGCCAAAAATGTCTAACTTCAACCTAATGATGAGAAAGTATCAGAAAAAAATAAATTGAGAAACATCCTACAGAATAATTGACCTGCATTAGCAAAATATCAGGGTCATGAGACAAAAGAAGATTTTGAGGATTAGCGCTATATGTCAACTTGACTGGGCTAAGGGATGCCCAGAGAGCTGCTAAAACAGTATTTCTGGGTGTTTCCGTGAGGGTAATTCCCGCAGACATTAGCAGTTGAATTGGTAGATTGAATAAAGGTCACCCTCATCAATGCAGCTGAGCATCATTAAATCAACCAAGGGCCAGAACAGAACAAAAAGGCAGAGGAAAGGTAAATTTGCTCCTTGCCTAAGCCAGGACATCTATCTTCTCCTGACCTCAGACATCAGAGCTCCTGGTTCTCAGGCCCTGGGACGTGGACAGGAACTTACACCATTGTCAGCTTGCAGATGGCAGATCATAAGACCTCTCAGCCCCCACAAACACAAGCCAATTCCTACAATAAATCTCATCTATAAGTATATAGAGATATGCAAGCTCATACATATGTACATTTGTATATATGTATGCATATATATCTCCTATTGGTTCTGTTTCTCTAGAGAATCTTAACACAATGACTAAGGAAATGTTCCAAGTTAGAGGAAAACAGACTTGAAAACCAAACAGTATGTATTCCTGACTGAATCTTAGACTAAGAAAAAAAAAAGTCATTAAGGTCATCACTGGGACCTTAACTGGTGAAATATGAATAAAACTTGTTGCTTATGGTATTAGAGCAATATTAATACTCTGATTTTGACCACGGTACTATGGCTACAGAAAAGTATGCCCCAAATGCCTACAAAAGTTTTTAGGCGTTAGGGCGCATCCATATGCAACTTGCTCTCCGACGGTTCTCAGGAAGAAGGGGAGAAATTTTTCTTGAGAAAAATGATAAAACGAAAGTGGCTAAATGTTAACAAAGAGAATCTGGGTGTCGAAAGTGCAGTTCTTTGTCGTATTCTGGAAACTTCTCTGTAAATTTGAACTTATTTAAAGAATTAAAGTTATAAGGAAAAAACCCGTGAACGCTACCTGGTTCTCTGCGCTCATCTTTGCGGCTGCAGTCGGAAAGAGTCGGTGAGCCAGGACTTCCCCGAGGCCTCCAGCACCCGAAGGCTGTGGGGTACAGAAGCCAAAGCAGCATCCGTCACCAGCCCGCCCCAGCCTCGTGCTCCGGGCGCCGGAGCGGGCGCAGGCGCATGGCAGCGGCTCGCTCAGCACCTTCCTGCACCCACCCACCTGCCTGGCCCTCACATTGGCTAAGGGAGTAGTGACGTAACGTCCTTCACAGCTGGGTGCTCGTGAAGCTCAAGGCTCTCCAGTCGTCACAGGTGTGAGGGCCTGGCCTCTAGGAGGCCCTGCACAGGCCCGTGGCCCCTCGACCCGTGATCCAGGCCCCAGTGGGTGCCCCTCTAGCAAGTGCATATTCTTTAAAGACAAGACTCTTGGTCTCAGATGGCTAATAATGCCCACTGCCACCCAAGCCCAGTGTTGTAACAGTGGGCCCACTTTCCTCTTGATTTGGGGTCTTGGAATGAGGGAGTGGGACTCACAGCCACAGAGGGAAGTTGGGAGCTCCCTGTGAAAGCGGAGTAAAAGTAAAAGCATGTTCTTCAAAGACTGTTTCCTTAATTTGAAAAGCTAGTGTTTGTGGTCCAGGTGCTGTTATTAGTGAGTTTCCAAGCAGGGGATGTGGAAACCTCAGCCAATACCAGCTGGCCACGCCCCCCGGGGTGGAGGGGGTTGTTTCTGGGTTTTCCCATTGTCAATTAGTAGGAAATTGCACATAAATGTGTCCTGGCCTTACAAAGCCTCTTCTGATCTACAGCTTCCCGCTGAAGGAACACCAGGACACAGGCAGCAGGTGGTGGGGTACCCCAAAGGTATGGTTCTTATGCCACTTACCAAGTTACATTTTCTGATGAAAGCTGATTCATAGCATGAGCACCATATTTGAATTTTTAGGTGAAAATTGTGGGTTGCATGGATAACGGACTGAGGTGCTTGCTAACCATGGTGATTATGATTATACTTGCTCTTTCGAGTTTCCCTGATTCCTGTGTAGACAAGAAGATTATTTCCATTGTCTAGCATAGCACCTGGCACGTGGTAGGTGCTTGGTAAATATCTCAATGACTTTATAATGCCCTGCACATTCTGAAGAATTGCAGTGATCATTCTCCCATCACCTGTAAATTTGGAGGTAATTTTGCCTTTGTTGGCACTGCCGTTGTTCTTCAAAATGATATTTTGTAAAAGTATTCTCTTACTGTTTGTGGAAGTTCTGAGGTTCTCAATGATCTCAAATGCTGAACAGTGAAAGGAGACTCAATAACCCAATTATGATCTGTCTTTACTCTGTATTCATGGAATCTGATTATCATCACCTCTCTTTACTTTTGCCCTTTACCCCAAACAAAATGAACGGATTCCATAATGAAAAGGGTGAAAGAAACATGACTGTTTATTTCAATTGAACACCAGGCAGATCAAGCAAATTGAAGACAGACGAACACATGATCAGCAATATACTGGGAGAGAATAAATGGATTTTTAATGATTTGCAGCAATCACATTTATCCCCTCATGTTACTACAGAGAAAAATGTCTTCAGATAACCAGTGGTCAGCAGATGAGGAAGAAGGCCAACTCTCCCGGCTGATCAGGAAATCGAGGGACTCCCCCTTTGTCCCTGTAGGTAAGTTGACTGGACACTAGAGAACTGTTTGTAATAACAATGCATTACCCAGTATCTTTGAGGAATGAAATGGTTTTTATCATAGAATTTTTTTTCAGGTAATTTTCTTTCACTCCCTTTCATTAGAGATCTATCTCAAATTACTAAGTCCTAGTCACTCTAACTGGACTAGATTGAATGAGCTTTAACACTTCTGTGACGACTCAAGATCATCATCAAGCTTATTATATTGAAAGTCTGTTAGTGACTGAAATGTATAGGTCTCTTTGTTTTCTAACTCCAATCTTGTTGGAGAACACAAGTTCTTGTGTCCGATGTTTACAGATTTTTGTTTCTTCCATTAATATTGAATACAGTAAAAAACCTCTGCCTCCAGTATTCTGTGGCACCAGAAGCTAGATACCCAGGTTTAGAGGAATTGTGAGTCCATTCGGAGTAAGGAAGCTCTGAATGAAAGCCTAGGCTACCGACCAGTCTGTACACTTGAAAGCATGAACTTTGTAATGTTCATGTTCAATGGCCCTTTGTGCTGGTTTCCTGATGTGTTCCAGATGTTGAGGTTGATGGTTAAGTAAACTCTAGATTAAAGAAGTGTTTTTATAATTAGACCTGGAGGGGCGCCTGGGTGGCTCAGTCGTTAAGCGTCTGCCTTCGGCCCAGGTCATGATCCCAGGGTCCTGGGATCGAGCCCCGCGTCAGGCTCCCTGCTCTGCGGGAAGCCTGCTTCTCCCGCTACCATTCCCTCTCTCGCTGTGTTTCTCTCTGTCAAATAAATAAAATCTTAAAAAAAAAGACCTGGAGTCTTAGCCTCTTTATCCTTCCCCAACATAGACTTAGTATGTTTACACTTAGAACAAATACTGTATGTATCTGGACTTAAAAAAAAAAAAACCCCACAGGGGTGCCTGGGTGGCTCAGTGGGTTAAAGCCTCTGCCTTCGGCTCCGGTCATGATCTCAGGGTCCTGGAATCGAGCCCCGCATTGGGCTCTCTGCTCAGCAGGGAGCCTGCTTCCTCCTCTCTCTCTGCCTGCCTCTCTGCCTACTTGTGATCTCTCTGTCAAATAAATAAATTAAATCTTTAAAAAAAAAAAACCCGCAAAATCTAAGTACCAATATTATGTTTTAAAACCTAAGTTTTCTCTTTCTTCTTTTGGATACTTAAGCTAATCTAAGCATTATTATATACGGCAGCCTTGACTCTTTCCTGGTGTTCATTTGGTCTAGAAACGATTAAAATAACTTACTTAAATGAGATTTATATTATGTAAGTTGCACTGACATAAGTGATTAATTCCTTAAAACTTTCCCAATCGGTATGTCGTTAGGTTTTCATTGTCACTGCAAATCTAGCAACTTCAGTGTCATTATTCGCATATCAAAAAGAATCAAAATTTTACTTTATAATATGCTTTTTAGAAGTTTAACTTAATTTGATTAAAACTTAATAGCACCCATAAAAAATGGAAATAAATAATGCTATAGTGATTAACTCATCTTCCTAGCATTTTTAACTGGAAAAACAATTCATAGAACTTGATGCCACTTGAACAGATCACTATCATGAAGAGACATTAATCACTGTGCCTATCATAAATTAAATTATTTTTCCAGAGACATTTAGGGTGATTAAAGTAGAAAGATAAAAGTGTTTCCAGCTAAATTCAATTACATACAAACTACAGAGACACTATATGGAAAACAGTAAAGGTTCTGACTTTAATTTCCAAAGGAAACAAAACCAAGTTAACCAAGAACAGAGCTTTGATTTGATAAGGGAAGAGCATCAAGTTTTTGCTGGAAAAATAAATGATAAAATTTGAATATATATTGTTGAATAGTTTAGCTATTGTTATTTTAATAATATCTACTATGTATTTCCTGCTGCAGGACAGTGTCCTGTGCAGAGAATTTACAAAACATTTTTATTTATTAAACAACTTCCATCATTATACTCTATTTATTATTTAAAACTGTCTTATGATCACTGTTAAGGTCTGTATACACATTATATAAATACTGAAACTCTGTGTTGATAATTTGTTTTTGCTCCTTTCACTCAACATTTTCATATGTACATTTCTGTGTATTAGCACCTCATATACTTAAAATTTTTTTCATAGCTATGGCAATATTTCCTCTGTTTGGGCCATTTCACTTTGCTGTTACTCAGTTTTTGTTGTTGTCCAGTTTTTCCTCATACATAGTGTAGCTTTGTGTCAACTTCTTGATGTTTCTTTTGCTTATTTCCCTGGAATATGAATTTCCAGGGTAGAAAGAACATTCAGTTGTTTGTTTTTTTTTTAAAGATTTTATTTATTTGACAGTGAGAAACACAGCGAGAGAGGGAACACAAGCAGAGGGAATGGTAGTGGGAGAAGCAGGCTCCCTGCTGAGCAGAGAGCCCAATGCGGGGCTCGATCCCAGTCCCCTGGGATCATGACCTGAGCCGAAGGCAGACGCTCAACGACTGAGCCACCCAGGTGCCCCAGAACATTCAGTTTAATACCACTTATTATATATTTCCAGAGTTCTTAAGATTTGGCTAAACTTACAGAGCTTTCAGCATCATACCTATTTGTCAATGTGCCTATTACTGTTTTATTATTATTTGTTTTTTGCTGTTTTTGTCACTTTAATTTTTATTTCATTTGCCAATCAGCCTATAAAATATACATGTAAATGCAATTACTCTCTTATTTCCATCTATTAAATGGATTCTGAAAGAATATATCCTCACCCACCCATAGAGACACACATGTGCCAACAGAACTAATCAAAACTTGCTAACCTATATAATAGGATTAGACAATTGCATGTCTATATGAACAACAAACATATGGAAACTGAAATTAAAAACATAACACTATTCACAATCACTCCAAAGAAAATGAAATGCTTAGATACATGCTTAAAAAAACATGTATACCATCTGTACACTGAAAATTGCAAAATGCTAATGGAAGAAATCAGAAAGGACCTAAATAAATGTGAAAACTACATGTAGTATTGTGTCCATGGATTACAAGACTAAATATATAGTAAAGAAGAATATAAATACAAAGAATATATGTCCGTTCTCCCCAAATTGATCTACAGGTTTTGTGTAATACTTATCAAAATCCCAGCAAGGTTTTTTGTAGATAAGACAAGCTTATTCTAAAATTTATATGTGAAGGCAGAAGTCCTAGAATGGCTAAAACAATCTTTAAAAAAAAAAAAAAAGGATAACGTGGGAGAAATCACTGTACCTGATATTGAGGTATACTAGATGGCTACAGTAATCAAGACAGTGTGGTGTTGCTGGAGGGATAAATACACAGATCAACAAGACAGAAGAGAGAACCCAAAAAAGAGACCCATACTTTTATTATGCAGAGTCTCTCTATTCTTATGTCAAAATATGGCGTTTTGTCCTCCTCATTTTCTCTAAAGTCTACTTTACCTTCTTTTAGATGTTATAAATATGCTATTCTGTTTTCCTCTAGTTTTTTTTTTATTTTATGTTTATTTATTTGATACAGAGAGAGAGAGAGAGAGATCACAGGCAGGCAGAGAGGCAGGCAGAGAGCGGAAAGCAGGCTCCCGGCTTAGCAGAGAGCCCCATGTGGGGCTCGATCCCAGGACCCTGAGATCATGACCTGAGCCAAAGGCAGAGGCTTTAGCCCACTGAGCCACCCAGGCGCCCCTTCCTCTAGTTTTTATTGATATTATTTGTTTTGTTTTTACATTTAATTCTAACTCATGCAGAATTTTTTTGTAGGGTCTGCTGTGAGTTACAAATTCAAATTAGTTCTCCATACCAAAAATATTGTACCAATGGTATTTATTAAATAACTATTCCTTTATCTGTTGTTGTTTTTTTTAAGATTTTATTTATTTATTTGACAGGCTCCTGGATGAGCGGAGAGCCCAATGAGGGGCTCGATCCCAGGAGCCTGAAATGATGACCCGAGCCAAAGGGAGAGGCTTTAAACCACTGAGCCACCCAGGTGCCCTTGTTTTTGGTTTTTTGATTTGTCACAAATTAAGTTCTCCATGTTTTAAATATCTTTGTAGAATCTTTCCTATTCAGTTGATCAGTTTTCTGTCTTAGAGCCAATGACATAGGATCTTGGTTGTCACAGCAGTATCTTCACCCCTTGACATTTGTAGGGAATACAGAAATATTTGTGTGTGCTCCTGGAGTTTTCTAGAGTCACAGATCTTTCTGGAGTAACGTACTTCCTATGCAAATATTTGTACCTTTTCATCTCATTAAAATTTAATATCTTGGGGCACCTGGGTGGCTAAGTCGGTTGAGTGGCTGCCTTCGGCTCAGGTTGTGATCCCAGGGTCCTGGGATTGAGCCCCACATTGGGCTCCCTGCTCGGCGGGGAGCCTGCTTCCCCCTCTCCCTCGGCCTGCGGCTCTGCCTGCTTGTGATCTCTCTGTCAAATAAATAAACAAAAAATCTTTAAAAAATAAATTAAAAAAATAAAATAAAATTTAACATCTCATTCTATAGGAGATCAAAATTGTAATCACTTTACTAGATTTACTCCTTGTTTGATAACAAGTAGAGAGGAATAAAGCTAAACATTCAAAAGGTTTGCATGCTGGAATTTTTGGTTGGTTTGCTCACTGGCTCAGTGACTTGACCCCAAGTAAAAGCCATGCACGACAGGAAATCATGCCTCAGGAACATTAGAAATTACTACACTACAGGATTCAGGTTTTTCTGGGAAGAGTCAAAACTGCAAATATTGAATCCGTGAGTATTAAGGGTCTGTTTTAAAAATCTAGTGGATCAAATCCAGCATGGTTGTTCTTGATGTATTCTTTGGTATGTGGCCTGCTTACCTTCTAAGTACTGATCCTTCAAACATTTTTCTATTCGGCTCTCTAAATCTTGGGGATTCTAGCCTACTATTTACATAACCTCTACTTTTTTAATTCACAGGAATAGCAGGCTTTATGACTGTGGTGTCCTATGGTCTTTACAAGTTAAAGTACAGGAAAGATCAGAAAATGTCCATTCATCTTATTCACATGAGAGTTGCTGCCCAAGGATTTGTTGTAGGAGCTGTGACTCTAGGTAACCTGCTTAACTTCTGTCTTATGTTCAGCTGTCTTTGAGAATATTTTAATTTATTTTAAAAATGAATATTGAGTGAAGGTGATATAATGGAGGAGGAATGGCAAGAAAGACAGAAAACTTCACTTAGTTGAAGTTGCTTCCCCGTAAGAGGCTTTAATTCCTTGGCATTTTTTTTCTTAAAGATTTTATTTATTTCACAGAGAGAGGGAGATCACAAGGAGGCAGAGAGGCAGGCGGAGAGAGAGGAGGAAGCAGGCTCCCCGCTGAGCAGAGAGCCCGATGCGGGGCTCCATCCCAGGACCCTGAGATCATGACCGGAGCCGAAGGCAGAGGCTTTAAACCACTGAGCCACCCAGGCGCCCCTAATTCCTTGGTATTTTAAGCACTGAAAGAAAAAATCCAGTAGACAAAAGGTACAAATTTCCAGTTACAAAATAGGTAAGTCCTGGGGAACCTGGATGGCTCAATCTGTTGAGTGTCTTAACTTGATTTTGGCTCAGGTCATGATCTCAGGGTCATAGGATCAAGCCCCACATTGGGATCCACAATCAGTGGGGAGTCTGCTTGTCTCTCACCACTCTCCCTGCTCTCACATATGCTCTCTCTCAAATAAATAGATAGATAGATAGATAGATAGATAGATAAATAAATAAAATCTTCAAAAAAATTAAAAATAGGGGTGCTATTCCCTATTTATTCCCTAACGCTGTAGGTCAATTATACCTAAAAAATTTTTAAAAGGTAGAGAGCTTAAAAAAGGTAGGGAACCAGGTTATGGGTTCCGTTACCTTGTATAGTAAAAGGAGAAGTGAACAGTTTGCATCCTATGTAACCCAACTAAAGCAGTGGTTCTAGATTTCAGCTTTTGTCACTCACCTGAGTCAGTTCCCAGCCTACGTGAACAGCAGAATTATTAACGTAGTTTAACTGGGAAGAATACATTTTTAGGGCCCTTAAGTCTCAATATCTGTTCTCCTATTCTCAGTCTGAGCAATGGGCAAACCTTTTTTAATTAGTCTATAAATTAAGCAATACTCAATATAGCCAAATGCAAAGAACAGGTGTAAAATTAGTTGGTTAATTCCAGTTATATCAACAGCTAAACCAGATAGTGCTCACAAGAACTCCACTTTGGGACCTAAATCATCTACCTTTCTTTTCGTCCACATTAATGAGAACAAGCCACGATGTTCTTAGTTCTCCTTCATACTAAGCCTAAGAATAGGTCTAGGATTATGGAATGGCGGGTGTGGGGCTTGTGTATAGGGAGTTACATGGCAGTTATCTTATTACCATGAGCTGTGATATGCAGGTGTTGAACAAAACACGAGAAACTTCACTACAGAATTACAGTGCTCATTTTCATCATTTAGCAAATAGCTATTGAGCACTTGCTATGTGCAAGGCCGTGTGCCAGTCTAGAGAGACACAGATAAGACTCAATCCCCACTCTCAAAGAGGTCTGTCTCCTTAGGGAGAATGACCAAGAACAGAAGACGACAGTATAAAATCATAGATACGATGACAGATAGCACAGGTTGCTCTGGAAGCATAAGCACAGAGGAGGGGCCTTTAACTAGTGCTGAGAGTCCCGGGGAGGCTTTTCTCAGGAGGTACACTATAGGAGCCAAGCATGTGGAGGAATTTAGCTAGGCAGAGAGGAGACCAGGATTCGAGACAGAGGGGCAAAAAAAAAAAAAAGCACAGAAGCATGGCACCCTAGTGGAACTCGATGTAGCGTGGTGTGGTAAGTGAATCAGTCAGTGATGAGAGAAGCAGAGCTACTGGTAGTGATATATAATAAGACATTTATCATAGGTATTTGGCATTACATGATTGTGAGGCTCTTGCATATGTATCAAGCCGCTGGGGCCCAAAGTGGGCGGGGCAAGCACATAGGATGTAAAGTGAGAGAAGCAAAAAAAGTCTGGAGCTTACAAGGATGAGCTGGGAACACACAGGATGGACTGTTTGGAACCCTTGTGGATTTCTCACCATCTCTAAGCCTCTAAATTGATGACGGGAGTGACAGAGGACAAAATGATGCCCCTCATCTGGGAGCTAAACAGGGACCTGGCCAAGGAGTCA
The DNA here is from genome assembly GCA_028646535.1 of Procyon lotor. Lineage (NCBI taxonomy): Eukaryota > Metazoa > Chordata > Mammalia > Carnivora > Procyonidae > Procyon > Procyon lotor. The sequence goes on from CM053611.1 coordinate 55,414,545, forward strand.
GAAAAGGTGGAGGAGGAAATTCAGCAGAAGCCACAGTAGCTGTACTCCTTGTTGTTGCCCCATGCCAGCCAAGGGGACCAAAAGATAAGCAAAGATGTGCCGCAATGGTGCCTCCCAAGCATAAAATGAATTTGGCCTGCTGCTTCACTTCTGCCTTCTAAATCTTATGCAAAATGTCCGTTCTGCAATAACTCACAGAATAAAAGGAAAGGAATTCTGGAAAATGTTATCGTTTAGCGAAGCTGACACAATATAAGTTCACCGTTGTCTACCCCTTGTCAACCCGGCATCCATATACACCTCTTTTAATATGCACTTAACTTTGAAATAAAGACAATGGCAAAATCAACTTTGAAATAAAGACAATGGTAAAATCAACCATTCAGTGTATAACCAAAAACATGCTAATTCTCTCCCAAAAGAGGACACAAAAATCCCTTTATCCATCTTTGAGTGGTGTGGATTTGTCTTTGAGGAGAGTCACATTTCCCTTCGATATGCTGTAAGCCAAATCTGGAAATATAAGGGTAACTATTATTAACACTTTTTACATTAGATGGTAGATAAATGGAAGTGGCAAATAACAAAAAAATGGTTAATGTATACACAAATGTATTCAAATCAAAATAAGGAAGAAATATTCATAGCTATCAGACTTTATTTCTACAACTGGTCGGAATGTCATGGCTGGTGTTATAACCACGTTCTAGCCATATCATACTCCTTTTGCCGTCAGTAAGCACCTTGGCTATTCAAGGTTATTTGACTGGTACGGTGACCCATACCTTCATTCCTAAATGGCCTGTGTCATTAGCATCCTGCTTGTATTGGGTATTGTTTTCCATTGTCTTTAGTCACAGGATATGGGAGTACTAAAAAATGCCCCAGAAGGTATGCATTCCAGATACACACCTCCTTACGCTACCTTTGTATTGTATAGTAGTAACCTAATTTCCTCTTGATAGTCACATCAGATCAATGTAATGGACTAAGGCAATGTTCTCTGGAATGGAGAGATGATCAAGGTCCCTGCAGACTCGATTATGGTGTAGGCTGGAGACTTCAGGCAGTCTTTAGACTGAATAATGAAAGTATACCCTTGGCCCAACTGGGTGAAAGCACAATGCTTCTGATAGTCTTTATTAGAAGATATACAGGAAAAAAACAACAACCAGATTAATAGCTGCACACCAAATAGCAAATATGTTTGTACCAATATGCACAGCAATGAAACCACATCTGAACGGCAGCTGCAGTCACAGTGATCACCTGATTAAGTTTGTAGAAATCCATTATCATTCCCCAAGATCCACCTGTCTTCTAGTGAAAGAGGCAAACTGAATGCATATGTGGTAGGAATCGCCACCCTAGCACCTTTTAAAATCGTTTATGATGGTGCTAATCTCCATAATCCATCTGGGAATGCAGCATTGCTTTGGTTTACTCTGTTGGTAGATAGAGGCAAGTAGGATGGCTTACGGTTGGCTTTCCCGACCATAATAGCCCTTATGCCACAGATCAGGGAACCGATGTGAGGATTCTGACAGTTGCTAGGTTTGTCCATTCCAATTACACATTCCAGAACTGGGAAAATAATTCAGGGACCCCCCAGGCCAACTGACCACCTGACCTCCAGAAATTTCTAACATGACTGGTAGAGCACCCTAATTCTCAAGGCATCAGGATCAATTCAGAACCAGTATTTAATAATTTCCCACAAATGGGATTATTTGCCCTTCCTTGTACACAGGCACATTGGTGAACAGTCATAGATCCCTTTAGGAAAAGCTAGACAGAGTATTTATATTTTTGGCTGCATAACAAGGTCTTTTTTTAAGGAGATCTGACCTCTCCTTTATTCAAGGGACTCTGGGTCTGCGAAGTGACTGAATCTGGGAATTGGTCAGGGGGCCACAGCTGTCTATAGTGATGATTCAGGTGAAACTTCTACTCACCAAACTTAGAGCTTTTCTGCTTATATGCTGCCCACCACTCTTATGTCTAGGGACACCATAATCAATTAGCCAATGCCAAAGATCTTTGGGGCTTAGACTATGCTGATTACTGTTTAGTCTTTGCTGCCCATTACAGTAATCACGCTTTCCTTGTCTTTGTTGATTAAATGATGCCACTTGACCCCTGCCACTCAGGATCCCATCATCTCCATTGAATTTAGGAAGCCTGGCAATTCCCACTGTCATTTCTGGCTTACGGGAAACAGTCACCACAGAACACTCCAAGGATGCCAGGGACTCCCTTCACAAATGTATTCTGCACAGCCCTGGTGAAGGAAATAGATATATTTAGGGGGTGAGGGAGCAGGGTAAGTCCACTTTACATTCCAATCTCCGTAAGCCTTTGGATATCTTCCTTAATAGTGGGGTTTCTCAATCAGCAGTACTGACATTTTAGACTGAATATTCTTTGTTGTGGGGGTCATCTTGTACATTACAGGATGTTTAACAGTATTCCCAGCATCTACCAGGCAAACAGCACCCACCTACCTCTAGTATGACAACCCAAAATGCCTACAGATAGTGCCAGATTTCCCGGGGGAACAAAATTGCCCCGGTAAAGGAGAATGACTGCCAATACAGAATCCCTGCTATACCCTGGACGTAAACCAAGAAAGCTCTGCTTTCCAACTTCATTTAGCGGAGATTACCTTTCAGCCCAAGTTTTAGTCATTTGCAGGAAGGAGTGCAAAGGAGTCTCAGTCAGATCCAGGAGTTCAAGGACCCCGTTTCACGGAAACCTGCCCGTAGGTCCCCATCCTAATTTTCAGGATCCCACTCTTTCCAAAGCAATACCCTAACTGTGACCATAAGAGACTCTGTGAGGTTGGGAATTTTATTAGGTTGTGATTAGCCACCAACAGGATTAGTTCCTGTGTATGTTTTTCAAAAATAATAGCCTCGTTGCTGAGTTTCTTTCTGGAGCTGAGTTTCTTTTTGGAAAGTCATAAGGCTTTCAGGTTCCTCAAAGGACCTGGATTAAGGATTAGAGGCCTTGAGTCCATCATTTTGTGTTCCCAAGTTCTCCAGCACACTTAGGAGAAACCAGCCTAATTATCCTCCTTATCTCCACTAAATGTTCTATGACAGTAAATACCTGATCACCCAAAGCCCATTTTCTACAGGCACCTGATTAAGGTTATCTATAGGTGACAATCTAAAAAGATGTTTTACTACTGCATGCCATGGACGCTAGTATCCTCTTTACTCCTGGAAAAAAAAAAAAGGCCATTAATATCTTTAAATCTAATCAGATCAGAGAACCAATTTCAGATGACCCAGAGCCAATGCAGAGAACCTGCCCTCATGGTTATGTTCCTCTGGAAGCTTTTGATACCCAAATCTGTACCAGTCAGGGTTCAATCAGAGAAGCAAAACTACCAGTAGTGATATACAAGAAAGGGATTTAATATAGAAATATGACCCTAGCCAATTTGGAGAGCTGGTTAAATAGTCCCTGTTAGACTGCTGCTTATGTTTCTAAGGCTGGGGCCTAAAGTTAACAAGACAGCAGATGGGAAGGAAAAATAAACTGGGATCTTCAAGGAAGAGCTGGAACCCACAAAGAAAAACTTGGGTCAGTCTCCTACTGACTCCACAACTTTGATCATGGTGTGACCTGTAGGAGAAGCTGGACATTCTACCACGGAGCTTGTCCACTGGCCTAGGACCCGAAGAAGCTACAGGGGGAGATCCAGAAGGAGCTGAAGGATCTGTGGGCCTGACTGTTGCCCAAAAATGGCAAGCTGAGCCAGCTGGTGAACAGCAGCAGGCACAAGCTGGGACAGCACCTGGCAGCCTGCACCAGGCCTTCCAAGTGTTAAAAAGAATACAGCAGCTGCGGCTTCAACTTTCACCTTCAAATCTCAAGCAAAATGCCTCCTATGAGCCAAGCTGACCCAGAAATATGCAGGGACAGAAATTCTGCAAAAACCAGTTACAGCCCAGCAAAACTGATAGGAAACAAATCCCCGATCGATGTATATGGTTGCAAGCTGAGGCATTAACAGGAGGACACGAGTCTGTGGAAGGTTTAAACGGAGAAGCAAAGTAGTCAGGATGGCAGCTGAGAATGATGCCGGCTCAAACGCAGGTGATATGAAATCGTCTGAACAGAGGGTCACACTCAGAAAAGACAGAACAGTGGTTATCTACGGAAAGGAAGAGATATGGTCACAGAGGGAAAGCGGGGGGGCTTCCAAGACGCTTCCCATATTCTATTTCTTGACCCGCAATTCCAGGTAATTCACTCTACAACTGTTAATCTGGTCGTTGAGACTGTGTCTACCATTTTCCATGCATATTCTATTTCACTATGAGGAAAAGGAAAATGATTAGGATTTGTAAAGCAGGGGTGAGAACAAAGGCAGAGAAGGAGTCAATTAGATGACGAACTAGGTCTGAATTAAAGCAGGAATAGTGAAAACGGAGAGGAGACGGATTCTGGGAATGTTCAGGACTCAGCAGCTAAGTGATTGGGAGAAGGGAGGAAGGGTGGGAGGGAGGGAGAAAGAAGGAGTCCAGGAAAGGTGTGCCTTCACTAAGATAAAGAATGAGGAGGAACAGGTTTGGTGGGAGGGTAAGTGCATATTGGACAAAACAGTAATAGCTAATAGTTAATGAGTGTTCACGTTGTGTCACCATTCTTTCTATATCACTATCTCATTTAATCTTTTTTGTAGGTCAACTTTATTAGTAGTAAGTTTTTATTTTCATTCTAGTATAGTTAACGCACAGTGTTGTTAGGTATACACCACAGGGATTCAATCTTAGTAAACACCTCCTTCACACCACCTGGCCTACCGCCATACACTTCAGTACCGCTGCCAACCGCCACAGTTCACCTTAGATGCTGCGGGATTACGGCCAGAGACTGCTGTTACTGTAGACGCCAGCCACTAGGGAGTGCCCAGGCCACCTGCACTTCTGACCAACTGGCTGCAAATTCAGGGGTTCCCAAGACTCCCTCAGGTTTGATACTTCACTAGAACAACCTACAAACTCAGGAAAGCTCTATACTGACTACAATTTTATTATAAAGTATCTAAATCAAGGCCAGGCAAATAGACACGTAGGGTAAGGTCTGGGAGGGTCCCAAACTCAAAGCTTTCTACCTTTTCCATATGGAATCAGGGCATGCCACCCTTCCAGCACATCAGTGTGTTGACCAACCAAGAAACTCTACTGAGCTTCAGCATCCAGAGTTTTTATTGTGGCTTCATAATGTAGGCATGATTGACTGAATCACTAGCCCCATGACAGAACTCAGTCTCTAGTCCTGCTCGCCTCCCTGGAGGGCTAAGAACCCTCTAATCATCTCGTTGGGTCTTTCTGGCATGACTAGCCACATCCTGAAGTAATCTGGGAGCCCACCATGTGTCACCCCATTAACATAAATTCAGGTATAATCCAAGTGGCCCATGAGTAACAAAAATACTCCTCTATCTGGGAAATTTTTTTTAAAGATTTTATTTATTTATTTGACAGAAAGAGAGAGAGCACACACACACAAAGCAGGAGGATTGGCAGGCAGAGGGAGAGGGAGAAGCAGGCTCCCCGCTGAGCAGAGAGCCCGAGGCAGTGCTTGATGCCAGGACTCTGGATCAAGACCTGAGCCAAAAGCAGATGCTCAACCAACTGAACCACCCAGGCGCCCCTCTCTATCTGGGAAATTCCAAGCATTTTAAAAACTCTATGCCAAGAACTCTGGACAAAGAACAAAGTCTTTGTTTATTAATAATCCCATTTCCAGATAAGGAAACCGAGGCTTAGAGAGGAAAAATACTTCTTGCTCACAATCGCATGGGTTATCTACTCCAGAGCCTGAACTCTTAATTTTATATTATACTGACTGAGATGCCTATGGCAGACGTCTCCAAATTAGAGTACTCATACCCTAGGAAATGTATAAGAAGATCCATGGGTATGCAGGAAGAAAATGTTTTTATCTTAAAAAAAAAAGCTTTACTCATATACAGACTAGTCACAGTACATTTATATTGTTTATAAATAAATGAACACTTTGAGGGGCATGCTCAACTTATTTATTTATGCACAATTTAAAAGTTTGGCAGCCACCTACCTATGTATGTGAAAATTTCACATATGGTATAATGAATATGTGGGTCTCACATTCAGAAGAGAGCTCTAACTTGCTTACCAGTGAAGGTATGAATGAGGTGAGAAAAGGGCTGAGATCAGAACTCCAGGAAATACCAACATTTAAGAGGCAAGCAAGAGGTAAGCATTATCTATGTCTAATAAGCACAGGGAAATGAGTTCTACAACTCTCTCTGCATCTTAGAATGTCTCCATAGATACCACAGTGCATCAAGTAAACATGTTTTTGCCTTGGATTTTATACATCTGTGACAGTTCTACTCCTATTCCGTTAGGAAATTGTGCAGACAGCTGCCTTCCTTGGCTACAGGGTGCAGCTGAGAACAACAATTTTACCCACCCTTTATTCTCTGCGCACTCCTTGAAGACGTCAGGAAAAAAAAGCAGAAGGAAAGGAAGTAAAGAATTTAGTTTAGACAATCTACTAGATAGCTATGGTCTTGATAACTAATACGGTCGCAGGGGAGGGAGGTGAGTGGACTCCTTAAGTTGCTGTGGGGTACACTTGCTGACATTCCTGCACGTCAATGAAACAACTTGCTGACATTCCTGCATGTCAATGAAACAACTCGGACTGGGGTGCCTGGGTGGCTCAATGGGTTAAAGCCTCTGCCTTCGGCTCAGGTCATGATCTCAGGGTCCTGGGATCTCTCTCTCTGTCAAATAAATAAATAAAATCTTAAAAAAAAAAAAAAAAAAAAGAAGAAAAGAAAAAGAAACAACTAGGGCTATTTCCCTTCACTACTTACCCTTCTGGAAGACCTCTATCAATCTCTCTGCCTAAACTCATAGCTAATTCATCCACTAGCCTGTAAACCTCTAGGAGGAAGGATTCAATCCCTTCACCTTCTTTTCCCTTGAGACACTGAACACAAGTGGGCCCTGAAGAGAGGTGTACCAGGTTGAGATGTCTATTATTTCTATGTTATTATCTAGCCAAATCTCCTTACTCTCCTCACTTTTTCACCAATATTTTAAAAATCACATTCCAGGGTGGCAAAGTGACATTATAAATTTGGATTTAGATTTATATTGATCTTAAAGGGCTCTAACTTTTTTGGGTCTGTTAGTTTGTCTGGAGCCACTTATATGATCCAAGCCAAGAGTTAATAAGATGGAAGGCATTTGTTTTTAAGCTGAGGGACAGTTTTGGAAAAATACAAGTAGAAGAAATTCAGCCTTTGCTTTCCACAGATACCGTATTTATATATATCTTTTTGTTTCTAGGTGTTCTCTATTCTATGTATAAGGATTACATCAGACCAAGATTCTTCAGTGTGTCCAAAAAATGAAGCTACATCTAAGATAAGAAGGCTTCTGAAAACCATTCATTATGAAGACTAAATTCTCAATATGTAGCAAATTATACTGCAGAAGAATGAGACAGGATTCTCATAGCCTTGTATATAGTAAGTCTTAATTGTTTATGAAGTCAATTTCCAAATCAACAATCATAGTCAACTCAAAAATATCCTTGTTGTCTTTCAGAACATGGGACATGATTTTCTGACTTAGAATTTTTACTTTTTAGTTAGTGGCAGAAAATAATCTATATTATGCCAAACCAATCTGAAAATCAGGAGTTATAATAGTGGCTACAGAAAAATTATCTATATCTATATCCATATTAAGTGTAATACTCTATTCATCACTTAATCCATGTAGGGCAAGGTAATTAGAGCTTTAATAAATTTCTTCTGAGGATGGGAAACAATTATAAGAATAGTCATGTTCTTATTTAAATTTGGTTTACCACTACACCCCCTTCTAACCTAAAAATTTGACTATTTAGCCACAAACATCAATGTTCAACATTTAAATATATCTATGTATTCATTTTATACTTCTTAAAACTTTTTCTAGGAGCACAAAGGTAAACTGCTAAAAAAAAAAAAAAATTCCTTTCCCCCAGATGGCAATTGTGGGGGTGAAAAGAGTTAGTCTAATGCTATTACTAATCTGTTCTGACACTAGAAAACACAGAAACCAAAGTGGACATTAAATGTTAAGTATTACTGTGACCTCAAACTCTTCTATAACTGCCCCGTGGTTCTAAAAAATTAACTAGACTTTGTGGAAGTCCTAACTGTTGTGATTCAGATTTACTCCCCTAAAACTCCAAGCCTGGAAAAAAACAAATGAAAAAAGTATTCACTGAGGGGCGCCTGGGCTGCTCAGTGGGTTAAGCCTCTGCCTTCAGCTCAGGTCATGATCTCAGGGTCCTGGGATCGAGCCCCGCATCGGGCTCTCTGCTCGGCAGGGAGGCTGCTTCCCCCTCTCTCTGCCTGCCTCTCTGCTTACTTGTGATCTCTCACTCTCTGTTAAATAAATAAAACCTTAAAAAAAAAAGTATTTACTGAAATAAAATCAAGAATGTACTATAATACTATAAAGTTGATCTGTGGTGGTGATTTCTTTTTCCTTGATGTCTCCTTTAGTGGAGGGCTAATCTGACAGGAAGGCGAAGTCTAGTATTTGGGAAAGAAAAAGATGTAAGAATATCTGAAAATACGTCTGCATTCTGGATACTAACCCATTGTTCTGTGTATTATATACACTTTTCCATTGGCATAGGTAGTCATTTTTAAAATTGTCATTTACCTACGAGGAAGCTCTTCTGGTGCTACCAACAAGTATACCTATTTTGGTCAACACTGTCCTGTTTGGAAAATAGGCAAGGAAAGAATCCACTACTTTATGCCACTAAATAGTCCAGCAGCTGGATCTAATTTGTCCCATGGAGGTCAGGAAAATTGAGAACAGCTGGCATAGAAACATCATCCTTCAAGTTGATTACACAATGAAAAGATATTTCTAATCAGGCTACTGGAAAGATTCTCTCAATATATACTCTGCATTAAAAATAAGACTTATTAAGGGGGTGCCTGAGTGGCTCAGTCAGTTAAGTCTGCCTTTGGCTCAGGTCATGATCCTAGGGTTCTAGCATCCAGTCCTGCCTTGGGCTCCTTTCTCAGAGGGGAGTCTCCTTCTTCCTCTGCCTCTTCCCCCCTGCTTGTGTTCTCTCTCTTCTCTCAAATAAATAAATAAAATCTTTAAAAAAAATAAAAATAGATTTAAGTGTTTAATTAGAAATGAGCTTTTCTTATAAAACCCAGTAGCTTCCAGAATTTTTTAAATTTTATTCTGAGAGAACTTTAGTATTATATTTATTGCTTGAAAAAAGAAATGCAAAGCATTTATTTACTAAGATAACTATGCATGAGAACTCACAAATTGTGTTTAAATTAAAATGCAAAATCATCTAGGGGCACCTCAGTGGCTCAGTGGCTTAAGTGTCTGCCTTCAGTTCAGGTCATGATCCCTGAGTCCTGGAATAGAGTCTAGCATCAGGCTCCTTGCTCATCAGGGAGCCTGCTTCCCCCCTCCCACTCCCCGTTTGTGCTCTCTCTCTCTCCCTCTCTCTCTGTCAAATAAATAAATAAAATCTAAAAAAAAAAAAGAAAGAAAGAAAAAGAAAAGAAATCCAGATTTGTAAATCATAAGTTAAAGAATGATTAAATGTTTTTAACTTAGAAAAGAAGTGTACCCAAGACTCACTCTTTAGAAATCAGTCTCTTCTACTGGTTTTAGCATGACTCAGGTCATCAAACTTTTTGATTACAGGAGTTATATGACCTGATGGGCATACTTATAAACTTTTGTAAACTCTAGTCTCTTCCTAGTAACATATAGCTAAAGGAGGGAGATGAGTTAAAGAATCTCCCAAGTACTTAGTCTCTGTTTAATCAAGTACCTCATCTTTTTAGGAGAGGCAAAACAGGATTTTTTAACTTTTTTTTTTTCTCCTAGCACTCTCTAGATAAAACTGAGAAATTTAATTGCCCAGGAAGGGAGGAAAATCCAAACTGGTCCATCTAGAGTTGTTATCTGCATATAAAGAATCTAAAATACTGAAATTCATTTTAAAAAATCTCTTTTTCAAGTGAAAGCTGTTAACTGATGCTAATTCAGTTTCATTTTTAAGAGCAGAAGGATGCTAACCTACCTCATAAGGGTGCTACTCTTACCAGAAGTTTCAAGGGCCCCTGATGGAGAAATGAGAGAATTTTAAAGTATGATCTTAGAAAACTTGCCACTTAAAGGGCCAAGTCTTTATAAATGAAGATAAGCAATGTCTAGATTTAACAAAAAAAAAAAAAAAGGCTTACTAAAAAGCACTAACTTTTAAAATAAGACAGATCAGATATTTACCTTTTGAAGCTGAAAGAGGAAAATGATGCTCAAAGTCATACAAAAGCTGCAGTGTTTGCAAACACAATGCCTCTGTGGCTAGAAGGAAATGAAGGAATGTGAGCCGCCCCGCAGTACAGTCCATGAAGATGGGCAGCCACCATTCATTCCAGCCAACTGTAATTCCATGCAGGAATGTGAGCCCAGTGTTGAAAATCTCCTTTTCCAGTAGATAATTATGCAAAATATTTCAATCTTTAAGTATTAACTTTTTTATTATAAAAATCTTAAGGAAAAAAGTCCCAGTTAAGAAAAGGGGTCAAAAAGAATCTATAACCCACATGTAGGCACGCAGTTTATGACATGAGAACTAGTCATCTAAGTCCTAGTCTAGTTCTAATCTCATATTACTCAGTATAAATATCTTATAGTAAAATGCTTAGCATTCAGGAAAATTCAACATTAGAAATATTAGCCATTCCTGGAAATAGACTTTGGACCCAGAAATGGTGTTTGGAGTTTTGATGGGAAAAATGGGAAGAAAAGACATGGTTGGACTCCACAAACATTAGAAAGAACACAAATACGTCCATCAACATCTTTGCAAAAGTAAATGTTAGAAGTTTCTTCTCTTTTATACTTAAAAACCTGAATGCTAGAATGGACTGAGTTACAATGTCACATGGAAAACTTATCATTGGTTAGAGCATGGTTTCTGAATCTTATTACAAGGTATTAAGCTCTTTGGTAAATACCATCATTCCTCTGATAAGATTTTAAGAAAAGCAATAGAGAAAATTATAATGAAGAAGCACACCAATAACCTGGACCAAACATGACTGCTGAAAAGAAATGTTTTCCTTAGAAATGATATGCTGGTATGATAGTAGTCGCTAAGGGTCTAGTCAATTAAAGCAGATACGGAATTTAACTGGCCATAGTCAAGTATCACTTTAAAAGGTAAGTTAATTTGACCAGGTAATTCTGAAAAAGAGCATTACTCTCTCTCCTTTCTCACTTGTGACCCAGATAAAACAAATACCTGATTTATCTGAATACTATCTTTAAAAAAAAATAAGAGCTATCAAATTTTATATAACCTTAAAAACTCTACCCAAACTGCTATGTTCAGGTTTACATAAATATATACACATATATATTTTTAAATGCCAGAAGTCAAGACACAAGCCCATAGGGGTGTGTGGCCACGAGAGGCCAATCATTTAACTCTGGCTATTGTAGGACAGTTGAGGCGGGTGGGTCTCTGCCCTACACTTAACAGCTGTCAGCTTTTAATGCCCTTCCCATGAGGAAATCTTTGCCTTTTGTTCAAAACATCTGAACAAAACTCACCTCTGAACTAACAGAGATATGTTAACAGGACACCTGGCACAAAAGGATTAAGACAAAGTAGTTCTTATATAGTTTCTCGGGCTGGCCGTCATCTAGACACAAGTGAGTCGGCATCCACGGTGTTCAGAAGGTAGAGTTCAGGCTGAGCTGTCAATCCCAGATGGTACTGAGGACAAAAAAAATGGAAAAGGGTTAGACTGATTTGTAAGTATTTATTTATTTATAAAGATTGTATTTATTCAACAGAGAGAAAGAACACAAGCAGGGGGAGGCGTAGACAGAGGGAGAAGCAGGCCCCCCCTGCTGAGCAGGGAGCCCCATGCAGGGCTCGATCCCAGGACCCTGAGACCAGGACCAGGAGCTGGAGGCAGACGTTCAACCAACTGAGCCACCCAAGTGCCCACTGAGCTGCAACTATTTAAATATTGTAACTGGCATGTGAGGACCTATAATCAGCACATCCATAAAGGCCTTTATGTGCTGCTATATTGATTTTTATTTCAGAAAAGAAATGGCTTACAGATACATGGATGGTTTATGATATAAAATAATAGCTAGGAGCTGAAATAGTTAAGAATTAAGAACTGAGATAGTGCCAAATGCCCTCAGCAAAATTTGCACTTTGACCATTCTTGTGACACGTTTGGCTGCTTTTTTTTTAAGATTTTATTTATTTGACAGAAAGAGAGAGCACAAGCAGGGGGAGGGGCTAAGGGAGAGGGAGAAGCAGACTCTCCCCTAAGCAGGGAGCCCAGACTCCAATTCTGACTCTGGGGCTGGATCCCAAGATCCCAGGATCATGACCTTAGCTGTTTGACTGAGCCAACCAGACACCCCAGGATGGCTACTTCTGATAAGGACACTGAGAGCCAACACACTGGGTGCTTTTGTACTCTGGTACTGTTTTAGAAACCAAAAAAATCCTAAATAATTAAAATATTAGAATTAAATACTAATTCTAAATTATTAGAATTAAATACTAATTCTAAATCCTGAGCCGTATTATCCAGGCCTCATGATCTTTTGGCACCTGAGCAGAGAAAAGCCTTTCGTTTTTAAAAAAAAAGAAAAAGAAAAAAAGCGGTGAGAGGGAAATGATCTATGGGTCTCAAATGTTTATCAGGCTGAATTGGAATTACTTGGACTGCTTTTAAAACATGGCCAGACTGCCTTCCTGGAAACCTGAATCTCTATGGTTTATTTGTTTTGAAGTAGGCTCCACATCCAGCGTGGAGCCCAATACTGGGCTTGAACTCTTGACCCCGAGATCAAGACCAGAGCTGAGATCAAGAGTAGGATGCCTAACAGACTGAGACACCCAGGCAACCCCCCCCATTTTTTTCTGAACCCCTATGGTTTGTGTTGAGATCTGTGATGTTACAGTTTACTCCTTTCTCTTCTCTGCATACACCCAGAAAATCACTAAATCTCATTTTAGCCTTACTGTTATTACTTAGGGGTTAGGAATGTTATCACCCCTTGGCATCAACAGCCTGTAAATTAATGCAGAACGTAGACTATAAACCCATAGAAGGAAAATATCCCTGTTATAGTATAGTGGAAAAGGCACTAGAGTTGGGTTCAAACTCCAACTCTGCTACTTCCTGTGACCTTGAGCAAGTTCATGCACCCTTCTGGAGCCTTATCCTGCTGACTTGTAAAAATGGGAATAAATTCTACATTTGAGAATGCCAAGTACATTAATATGCTGTTAATCTTCAACAAATGTAATTTTTTAATATATTACAAATTGTCCTGTATGTATACCTCATAGGCTTGTGATGGCTGTATGAAGATGACCACAGATGAAGCCCAAGATAAGACTAGGGGAGAGAAAACTTTTCAGATGAGCCTCATTCACTTCACGGTCTTACACCTCAGGTTTTAGTAACCAAGAGCGATTGTCACATACACTATAAATTTGCTGCAGCCCTTTCACAAGAGCTGAGGTGGGGGGCTTTCTCATTATGTGGTAGGCAAGAGTTGCATTATTAGTCCTGTGATCCCGAGTCACTCAGATGACTTACTAGACAAAAACCTCCTCGTTGCAGAAGTTTGTCATATAGACACTGAGAAATGGGGCCAAATGACACAGGACTAAGCTAAATGCTTGTCAGTGGCAGAGAGGTACTGCAAATGAGTAAGCTTAATAGTTCTTAGCTGAGGTAGTTATAGTTCTACTGAGGTAGAATCACAGAAGGCTCTCTGCCTTGTCCACTTTCTGCGCTTACCAGAAGCATTCAAAGTTCTTTCAAATTTAGCACAGACCAAACAAAATTAGTCTACCAGCTGGCAACCTGTGAGCTAAAACATATTCTATCACTAATTAGAGTATCACACAAATACTGATGTGTTCCTGGTCCTGCCAAACACCCAGCTTGGTGTCTTAACCTTGCACAAAGTGTGTATTATGCATTATACAGGATGGTTTGATCATGACAGTGTGGGCTCTAGAGTTAAGCTAGTCAAGTCAAAATGCCCATTGCCTATTCACCAGTGATGTGATGTGGGGAAGTTACTTTTTGGCTTTTCAGTTGCCTCATCTATAAGGAGGCTACTCCTCTTGTTATAACAATTCAATGAGGTCATAGGAGTGCTCAGACCAGGATGAGCACATGGTAGTCAGTGTTAGTGGTTTTTAACATTCATAAAAGCTTAAGGTGCCCAGAGAAGCTGATACATTCAGATGCACTGATCCTATCCAAGAAAGAAGCAGAGAGCATTCCAGAGGGCAGAGCTAAAAGAAATGTCTCAAATCAAGATCTTCACATTGTTGCATAGCTCTGAAATTAAACCCAGGTTAAGAAAGAGCTAAATGAGGCAGGACAACATGGAGAACAAAATTCCCAGATTACTTCTATTGTGTTTCAGTATCTGGCTCCTGTAAGACACTCAGGAAAAGCTTACAACAGAGAAAGGGAAAATGAAGTTCTAGGGACAACCTTGGGATAAATGAAGTGCTGACTTTGACAAAGTGGGTAAACTGGTATTAGTGTTTGGCAGTTCATCAGGTCTTCTCAGGAGTAAACCTATTTACACCTCCATCCCTTTAAAAGAGAAAATCACTACCAATGTGGGCTTACAATGTCATCTAGGTGGTGGCTGATGTTGCAGTATTTTGGAAGTATTTTCTTTTTTTTAAGATTTAATTTTTATCATTTATTTGTCAGCGCACACGCAAGGGCAAGCAGGAAGAGCGGCAGGCAGAGGGAGAGGCAGCAGACCGATGCTGGGCTTGGTTCCAGGACTCTTGGATCATGACCTGAGCCAAAGGCAGACACTTAACGGACTGAGCCACCCAGGTGTCCCCGGAAGTATTTTCAAGGTTAAAAAAATACCCAGGAAACCAAACAAGAAAAGGAAAAAAATTTTTTAATTACAAACCAATTTACATAGTGTTAAACGGGCACTAATAGCTTAACTGTAACCACTTGTAATACCACTAGCAGGACCTCAGAGGAGCCAAACTCCAGCTCTTTCCCAGCCGTTAACTCCATTGTGCTGTGACAGCACAATGACTTCATGTCACGTTATGGAGAACAAGGACCACTTTACATAAAGTACAACTGTATATCATTAACATTGGGCACGAACACTGCACACGCTGGCACTGGGAGACTTCACAGCATTGTTTATTGCACCCAGAGTATTAGTTGAAGTACACTTTCTTTCTGACAGGATCAAATGGAATACAGTATTGAGTATTTTTAACACTGTCAAACATTTCCCATTCCCAATGTAAATGTCAGTGTCAAACACTACACACATAGTATTATAAAATGCCATTTAACTGGGAAGAAATTTTCCATTGTCTCGAGTCATAAACAAAACTTTTAAAAGAAAACAAGCAGCTTTACCTGAACTTCTAAGTATAACGAATCTGACTGACTGGACCTACCCAGACTCAGGGAAAAGGTAATGTGTTATTGTACTGTCTTTACAAAGGATTTTTCTTGTCAATTTTGCTTTCACCTAGTCCAGCCAGATGAGAGATGAAGATGTCAGCCCCCAATATCTTCACAGAGTGCCCTTATGACCAGCTGGGGGAATGAAGACAGGGACAGGGGCAGATGTGAGGAGGAACAGTGAGGGAAATTTATCTTTCATGATACTGTGCTTGAGGGACTAAGATAAGGTATGGTCAGTGATACACAGCAGTTTAGCCTTAATGCCTTATAAAAGACAGTCCATCCAGTCTATACCCTTGACTTTGCACAAAATATCAGCAATAATGCAGTTAGGGGCTCAGATGAATAGAGAATGTCAATCAACCAGGACTCTAGAAGGAAAGCTCCAAAAATGAGAAGTTCTTCAATGCCATTCCCATTATTATTCTCATCAAGTCAATGGCTACAACAGACTTGATTATTTATCTCCACCAGACAAATGTGATTTGCTTTGATATAATCACATAATCTCAGGCTCCACATGTAAAAGTGTCAGCAGTGGCTGAAGAGCAGCAGGTTCATGCTGAAGGGACCCATGTCCTCTGACTCCAGAGCTCCATCATCTGGTCTCAAAGTTTTTCCCCTCTGAGGGAATGGCTGAAGAGAGGTAGCCCAGTGCAACCTTGCTGAGAGAGAACCTTCAATCACAGTGATTCCTACTGACTTGCTGAGATATAAAGAGCTTTGCAACAGTTAGGTCCATAGCTCCCGAGATAGCCTTGCAAGTTGTCTTGGGCATGCTTCGGAAAACCATGACAATTCTGGTAGGAAGTGTCTTTTAGGAATAAAATGGATGGCTCTTCTTTCCTTTAAAGTCTTTTCCCATTCTGAAATCTCATGAGAATGTCAGTTCATAAATGCTACCATCTTTTTCTAAAACCAACCTCCTGAATGAGGAAGGTGAAGGTTTTATCAATCTATGTGCTCAAGAGTAAATGTCATCAGGAAAGCTCTGTACTAACATGGAAGTTAAGAAATCAGGACTCAAAAGAAAATCCTGATAGGCTTTCAATCTCTGAAGAGAATCTGCTCAGTGATTTTCCAAGGTGATTAATAACCACCACCTACATGTCAGCTTTGCTGTTTGTTCGCTTATCACTGTCTTTATCCCTCTTAACCTCCACCAAGAAATTTAAAATGGAAATAAGTTAAAAGAATCCTGAACCTGAAAGAGGTAGATTTTTCATAATTTTATACTTAATATGGATGAAACCAGTTTAATTGAGATTTTATTTTTTTATAATTAAAATAACTGACAGGGTATGCGTAAGAAAAGTATTTCTCAGCCTTTTATCTTTTTATAAACAAAACCTGCATACCCATTCTGTAATTTGTCTTATGAAAACTTTATTACATTTCTCAAATTTTTTTTTTTTTTTTTTTAACACTCAGCCTGGTTAAGAACAATGCAGATAGGATTATCTCTCAAAAGGATAAAACAAGCTGGCCCTTGGGCAGCTACTTAAGAGTTTGTATTGGAATGAGAGCAGCAAAGTCAGCTTTTCAAAGATTCTATCTAATTCAGTTCCCAGGTTAGAAGGTCAGGAAGAAAAAAAATTCCATCTTTTCAAACATACACTGAAACAAAGTCTTTCCCAACAAAGAGTTGAGTCTTAAATGCAGTCTGTGCAACAGCACATACTTTTGGCTATGTTCACACAGTAAACCATAGAAACACACTGGCTCTGATGGCTACCTGTGGAAGACAGACAGACTGATCCAGTGTTTACTTAGTATGGCCACCAGTGGCTTCTCCGGTCAGCAGGACTTTAGAGATGCTTACCGTGCGCCCACAGTCCAGGAAGGACATGCCCAATGCAATCAAACATTGCCAACCCTGAAAGATAAAATATGGTCATCATTCATCAACCTCTCTGCAGATCCTTCCTCCAATCATGACTGCTCACACTGCACTGCTCAGATGCAAACCTGCTCTCTTCCCTCTTTTTTTTTTTAAAAAGATTTGTCAGGGAGATAAGGGGAGAGAGAGAGTGGGAGAGAGAGAGCACACCAACAGGGGGCAAAAGCAGAAGCAGGCTCCCTGCTGAGCAAGAAGCCTGATGTGGGACTTGATCCTAGGACCCTGGGATCAGGACCCAAGCCAGAAGGCAGATGGTTAACTAACTAAGCCACCCAGGCATCCCCCTGCTCTCTTCCTTGAACATTCAACTCTGCTCATCTCCTATCACCCAAGTTGCACAAGTCATTCTCGCAACCCCCCTAAGACATCTTAGAGGGGTGCCTGGGTGGCTCAGTGGGTTAAAGCCTCTGCCTTCGGCTCAGGTCATGATCTTCAGGGTCCTGGGATCAAGCTCCGCATCAGGCTCTCTGCTCAGCAGGGAGCCTGCTTCCCCCGCCCCTCTCTGCCTGCCTCTCTGCCTACTTGTGATCTCTCTCTTTGTGTCAAATAAATAAAGTAAAAAAACTTAAAAAAAAAAAAAAAGACATCCTAGAATCTGCCTTCCTCAACAGTTTCTTCATACTATTTTCAATATTGAGTTCCCTGTGCCTACTGCTTTGTATTTGTTGTTTGTTTCTTTTGTCCAACTGGGAGTTCCCCAAAGACCATTTTTCTTCAGTCCTACCCCATTCCTCATGATGTAGGTGGAGACAACGACTGACAGACCAATACAACTGGGATAGTACCCCAAACTGCTCAAGTACTTCTTTTGAAGCTTAATAGCAGTAACCAACCCTAGAATCAGTCCTCAGCCTAAAAATGGGTCTTCAACAACCTCCACAGTCTCAGGGTACCTGAGGACAACTCAGTCTCTTCATGGCTAATTTGCAGGAGGCAAGGATTCCCTTAACTTCTATAGTGAATTTTTAAAAT
Source organism: Procyon lotor (assembly GCA_028646535.1). Lineage (NCBI taxonomy): Eukaryota > Metazoa > Chordata > Mammalia > Carnivora > Procyonidae > Procyon > Procyon lotor. The sequence goes on from CM053611.1 coordinate 55,433,003, forward strand.
AATTCCTGTCAAGTCAAGGACATGTTCAGTTACTTTGGTTTCCCTGGAGTAAATCCCTAGAATATAGGTTCAGCATAATCCTAGTGTGCTCAAGGTTTACTAGGGAGGAAAGAAGAAAAAATAAATCAATCTAGAGCTGGATCGATAATTTTTCAATAGTCACTAAAGTGATCTTCTCAATCTAGTACTTAACCTGTGTCCGATATTGGCAGGGGGACCAGGCAAGTTTAAAAAGATCAGCAGGTCTCCAGCCTCCATCCTTAACCATTCTCTGCAGCATATACAGTATAAATTCTGCTGTCCCTAACCCTCCATACATGCACTTTTCAGAGAAACTTGTATATAACAGGGAGGTGGGTTTGCTGTCTTTGTTGCTAGAACTATTTTTCATTATTTTCATTATAACTATAAGTAACGTTACAAGGAAATATCTTAACACAACCTACTATCACCATTTTTAACATAATTTATCCGATTTTGAAAAAAAAATTTATTATCTTGGAATACATTATTCAGCATTCATTTTCTGTGTAGCTATGCTTTTATAACCATCATTTTTAAATAACTCTTGAGTAATTCAATGAGAAAATATCACTATTCTTTCTTTCGTAGACAGCTATTAAAATCCTGTGCCACTCTACTTTCTATACTATTCTTTTAATTCTTCAAAAACACTACACTCTCTTATCAGGAATTTTTTTAAAGTTATTTATTTATTTATTTGAGAGAGAGCACAAGCATGAGCAGGCAGAGAGAGAAGGAGAGGCAGACTCCCCACTGAGCAGGGACCCCGAAAGGAGGCCTGATTCCAGAACCCTGAGATCATGACCTGAGCTGAAGGCAGATGCCTAACTAACTGAGCCACCCAGATGCCCTCTTATCAGGAATTACTAAGAATGGAAACCAGACAAAAGTAACATGACAGCTCTTAAGAGTCAAAACAAATTTTATGGTTAAAAATACTGTTTAACCACAGTGACCTAATAATTTCACCTAATAATTTCACGCAAATAGTATTATTAACCTGGAGAGAGGATTGCTATGTGCTTAAAAAAAAAAAGATTGCTATTTTGCTCTTTTGGATCCTTTCATTTTGGTGTTAATAAGCCCCATCTCTACCATCTCTGATACCTATACCCCCGCCCTCTCCTGAAAAGACTTACCAGGTAAAACACAAAGCTCAGATAAGCCACAATGACCACAGCAGCTACCACAAACAATGTCACATGCCCTAGTTCCTGGACATAAACCAGGACAAAGTATATGTTGATGGAACAGACGATAAGGACCAATATCCCGCCTGCGATCCTCCAGCCTCTGTAAAAGAATCATCAGTCACTGGTGGAACAGTCCAACCCATTCACAAGCAGAAAAGGACACTGTCCTGTGGGGTAGACAGGACAGGAGTAAGAGCATCTCAAAATGAACTGAAAATTGTCCTTACTATGTCCCAAATAAAACACCAATAGGGAGAAAGAGGAGGGACAATACTATCAAATAATCCTCAGTATTTAAGAAATGCAACAAGTCCCGAGTACCTAAGATGCAACAAATAATTTCAAATACCCCATGCCCTTTCAAGAAGTATATAAAAGGTATTCGTTTATGCTTTTCTCATTAAGACCATTTAACATGGAATTAAGGTGCTTTACACTGAAGCTGAAGAGTTAAAGCCCTAAGAGTGGAACTTTCTCATGCTAGAAATAAAAAATGTGCTTGCCTTTTTTCCCACATTCACAGTCTCTGTTCTCTGAGCCAAAGACTGAGGGGCAGCTCTAGTATTTACCTCTCAAAACATGTGGTTCCCCTACATGACTCATTTTCTGACTGGCCTATTCAATAAAGATATGCTTCCCTCACATGTTTTTGGGGAACTGAGAGAAGTACACTCACATCCCATTGGCAAAGTCATTCATTACTGGTCGCAAGCTTGTAAACGTGAGGATGGGTATCAGAGCGAAGGGAAGCTGGAAAAAAAGGAATGAAGATCAGATGGGGCTACTAAAGATCCTTGAATAACCCCTAAGAGCAGCACTGTTAGCACAAGGGAAACACACAACTGGTCTCATCTACCCCATAAGAAATTACTCCTATCATCCCAAGATGCTCATGCATTATGCTGAAACCTATAGAGCCGTCGTTAACTTAGCATCGATTTTGATCCTATCTCTTTGTAAATATTCATATCTGCCTTGCCTGTTTAACCTCAATGGGACCTAGCAGTGTCCTATGTTATTTAATGTTTGCTTGGGTTAAAAAACAGTCATTTTATACTCTATATATAATTATAGCAGATAATTCCCATTCAATAGCCTTTTATAAACCAAAACATTTCTAAAAGCTTTTCAGATACCAGGGATTCCATACATTTACTGCAGAGTGAGACTGTGCCTCTTTCTTCCTCTGAACTTTCCCCAGCACCCACACCACAGGCTTGGCACTTGAGGGCAATACATAACACTGCCTGATTAAATGGAATGGGGGTTTCCCTAGCTCTCTCCTCACCTGTAAGCTCTGCAGAACATTGAGGAAGTCGTTCATCCCTGTTAGACGCTCTACATCCTGAAAGATGGCAACAAGCAGAGTGGGGATGATGGCAATGGAGCGAGTCAGAATCACTCGGGCAAAGCGTGTCCATTTTAGGTTCAAGAATCCCTGGAAGAAAACACAGAAGCAGGATAAATGTCTAGAACAGGAAACAGAAAAAGGTTTGGGGAGTTCAGGAAGACCCTAGAAACATGAGATTAAGAAGATGTAACAAAAGGGCAATCAATGTTTTCTTCCTCTAATCTATACCCATCAAAACAGCACATACCTCCATGACAAACTGGCCAGAATAAGTTCCTGTCATGGTGGAGCTCTGTCCTGCAGCCAAGATCCCAACTGCCCAGATGTAGAGTGCAGCCGGCCCAAAGTAACATCCTAGTACAACACCCTGGGAGAGGCAAGGGAGAAAGATGTTTTTGTCAATGATTTGCTCAGATAATGACCAAAACAGAATTTCTCTGTAGCATTTCTCCAACTTCTTTGCTACATACCAACCTACACCAAGTGCTGTGCTGGGCACTACTCCATAGAAGCTTGACTCGGGACCTGACCTCATTTTAGGCCTTCAACCTAAATTTTGCTAGATACTCCTTCATTCCTCTGTTTAAGTCTTTTCTCCAAGTTCCTAAAGCCTTTATCCTCAACCTGTATCTTAAATGTTTTAAAAAAAAAAAAAAAAAGTCTACACAACATTTCCCAAGTTATATTACTTAACACACTATTCTGGAAGATAGTAACAGGAGTGAAGAGAAAGGTTAAATACATTTGGGAAATACTACATAAACTATGTATTCTACTCTTGGGAGGTTCATAATGTAACCAGCATAAAAGGGACTGAGAGGTCCCAAAAAAGAATACTTTACGAGGATCACTTTCTTTAGTCTCCCCCAGTTAACATCCTATAAAACAATATACTACCAACATAACTCTGGGAACTGATGATATAGTTCATCTTTCAGCTGATCCTCTATTCCCTCCCACATAATCCAAAAATGCTTGCTTGGCATCTAGACCTCTGAAGTAAATGACACTCCAGAGAAGATAGGTTCAGCTCTGAAGCGAACCCATAAAAAAGATCAGATACTATATCAAGAATATTGATTCAGGAGCACTGATCACAAATCTGAAAAGGCTTACCCCTTTGTAGATGTCCACCGCCAGTGTCGAGTTATCGTCAGGAAAAAGGTGAGTGTGGGGACTGCTGTTATTTCTACAGACTGCAATCTGGAACACAAAGCAGTTTAGGAGCAACTTTTATTTTTGAGGCAAGGACCAGACCAGAAGAGTGTTCCTGCAGATCACAAACTACAGGTCACATGCAAGTCACCTAGGAGACACTGGAGGTAAGACACTGGATACAAGTTGTAACGGGAGCAGGGACTGGCCGCAATGGCACTTGTGGTCTTCTTCCATAATCCTTCTACAGCCTCATGCCATCAAAAATATTTACTGAGTCAAGAGTGTGCATGGTAATACATGAATGCTGGTGCACTTTAAGTGATGGCAGGAGAGGGCCTTTAAGAAATATAAGGGGAGGGGGGCACCCGGGTGGCTCAGTGGGTTAAAGCCTCTGCCTTCAGCTCAGGTCATGATCTCAGGGTCCTGGGATTGAGCCCCACCATGGGGCTCTCTGCTCAGCGGGGAGCCTGCTTCCCCCCCTCTCTCTGTCTGCCTCTCTATTTGTGATCTCTCTCTCTGTGTCAAATAAATAAAACTTAAAAAAAAAAAAAAAAGAAATATGAGAGGACTCCTTAGTCATAACAGAACCAGGAGTCATAGGTCCTATAGACAGGCAATCAGGAATCAAGATGACAGAGAATTCAGGGGCGCCTGGGTGGCTCAGTCGTTAAGCATACGCCTTCGGCTCAGGTCATGATCCCAGGGTCCTGGAATTGAGCCCCGTATTGGGCTCCCTGTTCAGTGGGAAGCCTGCTTCTCCCTCTCCCATTCCCCCTGCTTGTGCTCCCTCTTTTGCTGTGCCTGTCAGATAAATAAATAAAATCTTAAAAAAAAAAAAAAAAAAAAAAAGATAATGGAAAATTCAAAATGCAAAAGAGTATATCTTAGCTAGTTTCTGCATTCTGTTTGTTGACTCCTCCCTACCTGTCCTCACCTCCAAATGGCAGGACTGGCAAACAGGCTGGCAGCTGATAAACAGGAAACAAAAGGGGATGATGACCAAGAGCCAGTAAACATGAAGTCACAAACACAACAGCATGAGGCAATCTTCATTCTGAGGTAAACTCCCTTCTGAGCCAATAGCTAGGAAACATGGGTCCAGGCTTGGTCTATCCCTAGACTCTGGACCCTGACTAGTGCTGTGATAAGGGGGCAGCCCTGAGGCTGGAGATCTGTTTCTCCTGAGCTCCAAGTCACTGTCACTTTGCCTACCCCATTCTGGCCTTCACTACCCTCACATTCAGTACCACTCATGACCCTGGCTTACTCACCACCTGGTCGTTGGTTTTTTCAAAAAATGCTTCAGCAAAGACTGAGACAACAAAGACGTTGATGATGAAGGAAACAAAGAGAGCGATGCAGGATTCGATGAAAAAGTACTTATTAGCTTCTCGAACTTCCTGCTTATTGGCTCGGTTTACCTGTCTGGACTAGAGAGATAAACAGCAAAGTCATTTTTTTATTAGTTAGAACAAGTTCCTTTGTAATATTTCATAAGTATGGACTTAGCTGAAAGATTTAGAGGGCAAATCACTGACCATAAGAAATGTGAGAAAACTTACTTACATACCAGCTCATTAAGTGAGTAAGGACTTCATGACCCTCTGACAACACTGCACATTCCCCAAACAGGAAATGATGACTATGTGCTACTGAGCTCTCAGTTACTGTGGCTAGAAGAACCACCGACATAAAAAAAAACCTGATTTTCAGTCCTAACAACCTTAATTATAAAGGTCTCTGAAATCTCCTGGCAAACTACTATATAAAACTGACTGATAAAACCTTGGTTGGGCTCTTTACTCCTGATCTCCTCAAGGTCACTCAGTCTTTTGGGATTTAAACACAAGAGATTTGGTGTACTTTTGGACCTTTTATGAAGAATTTTACTCCCAGTTTCTCTGTCACCTTTGTGACAAAAACAGAGTCTGCATGTGCGAAATTTATAAACACCCAACCATGGAAAAACCTTTCACTCCTTTAGGACTCTAATGCGTTTCAACTGTGTGTCCCCTGCAACTAAAGGAAACATAAATTATCTGGACGACACGGATAGAAGGGCCATGCTCACCTTGACTAAGGCAGAATGCAGGTACATATTGTGTGGCATGATGACAGCTCCCACGATGCCCACAGCCTGCTCGATTTGTGGAGTGCGGCAGCCTGAACAGGATGGCAGGAACATGCCCTTGAGTACCTGGCTCTGGTTGGGTTTCACTGTAACATACTACATACCAACATACAACTATTAGAATATGAGACCAGGGAAATAATGCAGTACTAGGAAACAATCAGCATCCATTGCTCCTTACAACACTTTCTTCAACAACCACCTAGAATGATGAGGAATATAGAGCCATCAGAAAACCAAGCAGCGTGAGGGACTTGCTTCCAGAGGTCTGAAAATTCAGGCCCAGATATACGAATATTTCACATTGTATTTTAGATATACAAAGTAGATGTGTAGAGTATGTCATTTATATTCTTAAGAATTAGATGGCTGCTAAGGGCCTCATTGACATTAGCTTCACAACCACGCCTATGAGACAGACCCAAGAATATAGTCAATTTTTGATTATCCATACTTCTGCTTCTATTCACCTATGTTTATCTAAAAATCAACTTATGTTTGCCACTAATGTATGATGAGGCACATTCATAAGTACTTCTCATACATACTTTCTCCTGGTTCAGCCTTTCTCTTGGAAGCCTTAGGCCAATCTGCATAATCTACTCACAGATGAGATGTGCTTTTTTTTCTTTTTTTTTTTAAAAAGACTTTATTTCTTTTAGAAATAGAGAGAGAGAGTGTGTGCTAGGGGAGGGGCAGTGGAAGAGAGAGAATCAGATCCCTGAGATCATGACTCAAGCCAAAATCAACAGTCAGACACTTAACCAACTGAGCCACCCAGGGACCCCAGATTAGATGTACTTTTAGTAGTTCAGCCAGGCCAACGAGCAAAAAGAGTTTATAACAAGTGGCCATAGAAAGCTACTATTGGGGCACGTGTGTGGCTCAGTCAGTTAAGCATCTGCCTTCGGTCAGGTCATGATCCCAGGGTCCTGGGATTGAGCCCGACATGGGGCTCCCTGCTCAGCGGGGAGCCTGCTTCTATTTCTTCCACTTCCCCTGCTTGTGCTGCCAAATAAATAAATAAAATCTTTAAAAAAAGAAAGAAAGAAAGCTACTATTACTGCATATAACGGTACTGATTCTTAGGAGTATCCGAGTTGGGAAACCAGGAAACATCCACTATATCCTTTATAATGCATTCACTTACAGTACAGAGAAAGTTCAAGCTGCAGCTGGTATAAGCCAGGATAAGCAAAACCAGAACTCCGCAAAGTTAACAGCCAGGAATAATGCTGCAACTCCCCCCTTCACCTTCTCTAAGGCCACTCTGTTGAGCTAGCCAACTTGGAACCAGGGAGTCTAGTCTAGAAAGTCCTAAAAAAATCTGGTTATTTTTGACCTAGGAGACCAGCAGGTCTTCCCGGAGACTAGTCTCTATAGATCATGTTTCTTCAAAATTGGCCTAGGCTGAACTGGCTTTTTGTTAACACATGTGATATAATTAAACCATCCTAGCATTATATAGTCTTAAAAGGCAAAAACAAAACAAAACAAAACAAAACAAAACAAAAAACCTCTCTTTTGGTTATAAAAATTAATGAATAGCCTGCAACACTTGCCTCATATCCAAATGTGAGGGCCATAATGGTGATGAGAAAGCCAAAAAATGCTTCTAATTTCCGTAAGCCTAAAAGGAGAAAATGCAACAGTGAGCTCACAAAAGGCAGACTTCTCCATCAGCTAGATGATGGGAAGCAGCTCCTGTGACTGACCCCTCCATTCCTAGTCTTCCTTACCATATTTGTCCAAAAAGAGAAATACGAAGGTATCTGCAATGGTGATGAGAACTCCACCCCATAGAGGAACCCTAGGTCAGAGATAAGAAATGGAGATTAATGGGAGGAAAGGAAATGTTGAAAAACACTTTCTTTCCAACAGTTCTCCACATACAAAACACTTGGAGAAGCAAGGACTCATGGGAGAGGGGACGGTGGCAGGCGGTCAGGCCTTGGGTAGTTTAAGATCACAGCACCAAATGAATGAACTACATTCATTCAAACATTGACTGTCTATTACTCAGACATTTAGGACACAAAGCTGAAAAGTATGGGTCTTACCCCCTCAAGGAGCTCACTGTCTAGTGGGACAAACTGATATATAAATAATTTTAACACACAATGTCACACACTGTATAACAGAGGGATGCATAACCCGACATGAGAACATGGAACATACAGAGCCTACAGCTGCTGGGAGAGAAGGTGGCTCCAGAAATGTTCCATAGAAAAAATAATACTTGAATTGAATCTTGAAAACTGAAAATTAGTTTGGTTTTTGTTTTTACATTTGCTTTGAAATCTAGCAAAATATTACTTTCTGGAGGAAAACCCCCTCACCTTCCTACAGACAGGAGATTGATGGCAATAGCTGAGCCAATAACTTCTTGCATATCTGAGCCAATGATAGCCAACTCCACCATCAGCCATAGGATAATTCGTGGGACCTAAATACCAAACAGCAGAAAGACATGGTTCTAATTAATCATTTTTAAGAACTTTCCTTATAGTTTGGAATTCACATTTGGCACTGACCCATCAACAGTCCTTCATAAGGCTTCAGTCTAGAGATGAAGTACCAGCACTGGGCTCCATGGCCCGTCATTGCACATGCCCCCAGCTGGGGAAAGCAAGGATGCTTCTATTTGGTAGTGCCTATGACCCAAGATCAGGACAGCAGCTGATCCCGATTTTTTCTCTTACCTTCCACTCAACAGAGGAACGGAATTTCCAATCATTAATTTCCACTTAATTTCCTGCCTAAAAACAATCCAAAAGTTTTAGGGGAAAATGAGGATGCTAATATGGTCAAAATATTATTCAGAAGAGAATAGAAAATGACCACAAAATAACATGATCCTGACCATGGCTAAATAGACAAAACAAAAATGAAGAGGCTAGAGTCAACCTTAATGTAATATAAGCAAGTGAAAAAGGACAAACATGTAAAGGGACTCAGGGCAAACTACTTGAAACCAAGTGGCATATAACAAAACAGGAACCTAATCTGGTCAAACAATCCAGCTGAAAAGCAAATTTAGTTAATACTGGCTCACTGAGGCCAAGAGAAAACAAACAAAACAAAACAAAACAAAAAACAGCTTCAGGTATGTACTACACAAAAAATCTGTCACAAAAAACAACTGTTAAGATACATGAAGAGAAGCTACAAGAAATTATAAATTACTAAGATTTTTTTGAGAAGCATATAAGGGGAAAAAGAGCAGATAAGGATAGTATTTCAGAATCAGAAAAGGAGAATAAACATTTAGGATGAACCAGAGGCAGATCATTATCTCATCTAAAGATGAAGCTAGGTTAAAACTATCTTCCAGACAAAAGGTCCTTTCCTGCCTTAGGTAGCAGTAAGAAAGGCCCAAAATGTCCAGAAAAAAGCTGTGGAAGACAGTGTAACCTCCAGCTGTGGAAGAAAATGTCCAGAAAAAAGCTGTGGAAGACAGTGTAACCTCCAGATGTGGAAGAAAATGTCCAGAAAAAAGCTGTGGAAGACAGTGTAACCTCCAGGAAGACCCTGTAATTTTTCAGGGTCAACTGAAAAATAATTCTTAACAAATCCAAAGATCCTGCCACATACAGTTTATAATAAAAGAGAAAACCTTTATTTTTCAAAATCATGACAAGGTCAAACAAAAAAGAAAATATATATAATAGGAATATGGATGTATGAATAAAAGTGCTTAGAGCACTCCCATCCTTCCATGAGCTGGGCACCGCTAGATGTCAGAAGGCGGAATGAATGGTAAATATTTATTCAAACAGAATTTTTCCAAGGAAGCTTTCTGTCAAAAAATGAATCTCAAGTTAAATTTTGAAAGAGTACAGAACTATGGGTTGGCAGCAAGAAGGGCTACAGAATTTCCCCTGGAACTCATCTGTAGAGCCCCTGACCACCAAGTCCTCCACTATTTCAGTATGTATCACGAGGCCAGCACACTCTGCCAGACACGCGGGCTCCTCTGAGATGAGGAGCGAACAGGACAGTGTCTTGTGTCTAGTGTCCAGGCAAACAGGACACTACATTGCTCACCTTGGGATACTGACGATGACACACTTCGGCAAGATGCAATCCCGTTACCACTCCCAGTCTAGCTGCAAGGCGCTGGAGCAGCAGCCCCACCAGGGTGGCCAACAGAAGAATCCACAGCAACTAGAGAAGAACAAAATCCCATCATAACACTCATTAGACACATGGAGTGTTTTCGTTTGGTTGTCTGGCGATGTCAATGAGAAATACTACATTCAGGAAAGAGCCCAGGTCAAGACTCAAATGAGCTGGAGTTCTGCCTCAGCTTCTGCACATAACCTGCTAGGTCACCTCAAACCTTTCTGAGCCTTGGTTTCTCCCTTGTTCAAGGCAAACTATGTGGGACTGGATAAAATAAAATAAATGTTAAAGCTAACTATGTGTATAAAATAAGTTTTAAAAACCAGATGGCAAAGTACTTTCACCCAAGTGTCACTGCCAATGAAGGGGCATGTAGCTGCCAAGGCTGATGACATCCAACAGGCAGAGAAGGGAGAAAGGATGTGAGGGTGGACTGTGTGTGTTAAACAGGGGCAGGGGTAGGACTAGATGTTCACCTTAAATCCAGCCACTGCTCCAGACTGCAAATCAGATTCGATGTTTCCTGGATCCAAATAGGCAATGCTCATAAGAAAGCCAGGTCCCGTGAAAGCCCAGAGTTTACGAAAGCTAAAACAAGAATACTATACAAGAGAGGAAGAGATCAAACTAATTATCACCTCCAAACTACTGATCTAATTTATCTGTTATTTTTTTCACATATAAAGCAACAATATCACCTTCACAAGAACAAAGGATTTAGGATGTTGGATATTGGGTGTGCCCAAGTTCAACTTTCATCTTACCCACTTCTTATCAATAAACTGACCACTTCTCAGTCCAAATAGGAGCCCTTCTCTTACCTGCTCTTTCCATCAATCAGCCTCTCATTCTAAAACCTGAGTAAGAGGGGCGCCTGGGTGGCTCAGTGGGTTAAGCCTCTCAGGTCATGATCTCAGGGTCCTGGGATTGAGCCCTACATGGGGCTCTCTGCTCAGCAGGGAGCCTGCTCCCCCCACCCCTGCCTGCCTCTCTGTCTGCTTGTGATCTATCACTCTCTGTCAAATAAATAAAATATTAAAAAAAAAAAAAACACAAAAACCTGAATAAGAATATCAGTACCCTTGTGCCCAACCACTACTCAAAAGGGACAAAAGCCACTGTAAAAAACATGAAATTCATACTTTCTAGATCAAAAAATAATCACTTGTACAATGTGGCAACTATTTCCAAGGTCCTCGTTTTCCTGAACAGTTATTGTAAACGGTTACTCTGATTACAAAAGTTGTCTTCAGAGACTGCTTGCCAAAATTAGATCTGAGGCTGTTGCTCTTGAGTTGTCAGCAGACTTTTCACTACTAAGTCTTTCCTAAACAGCATTTTCCTCCAAGGATTTGTCACTAACCTCCTCCTCAGGAATGGTGATCTTCTCATCAAAGTAGGTGGTAAAGGGCTCCTGTGAGTGCTCAGTGGACTGGGGGAGAGATGAGGTACTATAGGCAGGGTTGAGGGTACCAAGACTGGGAGAGTCCCCATGGTCTCCAGAAACATCATCTAAATTAATAAATTTGAGAAGAAATAAAAATGAACAAAATACACTAACAACTTATCCTTAGTAACTTTTAAATCTTTTTAACACCTCCATGCACAAGACCAACCTGGCTCCATTCAATTTATTTCTAA
>CM053611.1:55453502-55547142 GCA_028646535.1 Procyon lotor
ATATCACTAAACATCAGTGAAATGCAAATCAAAGCCACAATGAGATAGCACCTCATACCAGTGAGAATGGCAAGTATCAAAGACAAGAAACAAGTGTTTATGACTATATGGAGAAGAGAACTTTTGTGCACCGTTAATGGGAATATGAACTGGTATAACCACTGTAGAAAACAATATGGTGATTCCTCAAAAAATTAAAAATAGAAATACCATATGATCTAGTATTTCCACTATTGGGCATTTACCCAGAGAAAATGAAAACACTAATTCAGAAAGATATATGCACCCCTAGGTTTACTGCACAATTATTTATAATAGCCAAGATATGGAAGCAACACAAGTGTGTACAGATAGATGAAAGGATAATGAAAAAGTGATAAATACACACACACACACACACACACCTATTACTTAGACGTAAAAGAATGACATCTTGGCATTTGTGATTTGTGACAACCCAGATGGACCTAGAGGGTATTATGCCAAGAGAAATAAGTGAGACAGGGAAAGACAAATACCATATAATCTCACTTACATGTGGAATCTAAAAAGCAGAACAAATGGAAGAAATTCTTAAATATAGACAACAAACTGATGGTTATCAGAGTGGAGGTGGGAGGGAAGATGGGCAAATAAGTGAAAAGGGATTAAGAGGTGCAAACTTCCAGTTATAAAATATAAGTCATGGAGATGAAAAGTACAGCATAGGGAACACAGTCAATAACATTATAATAACATTACATGGTGACAAATAATAACTCCATTATATACTATAATGTATAGAATTGTCAAATCACTGTTGTACATATGCCACTAAGGTAACATTGTATATCAACTATAATAATTTTTTAAAAAGCAGTGTGAATTTCTAAATTATTCTTGAGGATGTAAAGTCTAGAATTTTTAAAACTTAGGTATAAGTGTATCCTATTTTTCTCTTATGAAAATAAATTTGATATAAAGTGATAAAATGAAGAAAAGATAGAGTGAGGACTGATTACACCTACTTCTGTGAAGGAACAAACTGAAAAGTCTCTGTGGTGTCAGTTTAAGAAAAAGGTCTCAAAATTCTAATCCTCACTACCTAAATAGAGAATGTCTTCATATTAGAATGTTTTCAGCCAAAAGCCACACAAACACACCCAGTTCATAAAGTACAAACAGTACTCCTATTGTATCATGTGCTTAATACGCATCAGGGATTCTGTATGTGTGGCTTTCTCACTCTGGCACAATGGCCATTAAGATACCAGCTTAAGCTGTTCTTTGTTTTACTGACTTTGTATACCAAATAATAATCTCAAAATTGAGAGAATCTCGCTTAGTCTACCAGAGACCACAATTTCAACTCAACATCAAGTCTGTGGTTTCTCACCTGAGCTGGACTTCTGAGAATCTATGTTTTAGAGCTGAAAGAAAAACCTGACATTGAGAATATCTAATGATAAAAAAAAGAAAGAAAAAGAAAATGTCAAGCAGCAAACAGGGAGGGAGTCAGATATGGGGAGGAAGAGGACAGTTGATAATGAAACTGGCTGCCTGGGTGTCAAAGATGATAACAGCTGGGAGAAATGTGGCCAGGCTTCAAGAGGTACTGATCTCTTAGACAAAAATATCACTCATCCACCAGAGACTTCAGAATTAGGAGGGCCTGATGCCTACAAAACAGAACTTTCTCTGCCCATTGCCGAGGCTTAAGCAGCTTTCACACCTCTTTGTCACTGAGGTCTTCCTTCTATATAGGTTGGTCTTTGTGCCTCTCAGTTCTCACAGAGAGCTTCCTTTGATTGCCTCCTAACCAGAGGTATATAGCAGCATGTTTCCCTTTCGGGGAACCAACCTGGCTTCTCGGCCTGACACATGGATCCTAGAACACAACTCTAAACTCTGTGAACAATTTCAAAGACCCCTTTATATTGAAATAAGACAATCTATTAAACCAATTTATACTCACTCATGCCTCAGAAAAAATGTTTTGCCCTCACACTTGCTTGAGTAATTTTTCTCTCACAAATGTGATGATTATTACTAGACTACATTCAACTCATTTATTCCAATGACACATATTGGACCCTTGGATGCAGTCTGACCTGAACAATTTGAGTACATATTTTCCTCGACATGCCTTTTCTTAAAGCAAAGAAAAATTACATGTACAGACAACACTTACTACAAGATTCTCTGGCTGCATATATGCCTCCTTCTGCTCTTTGGAGCCTGTTAAAATTTTAATAATTAACTTAAAGCCTTCTCCTTTCATTACCTAGGAGCTTTAACAGACACTTGATCATTAGTGATAAATGGGACCAAGTCGAACAAAAATAACCCATATAAGAAGACCTACTAGTAATAAGCACAAAGGAAAGACTGAGAACCCTAACTTCCCAATTTAAGTTTTTACTGGAAACTTTGGTCCTTACATTAAAAAATGTAAATTACTTCAGCCTTAAATTAAAAGTGGAAGACGAATTAGACAATAAATATATTTTATTGGCCTGGCCAAATGTTTTATATTCCATTCTGATGTTATACTTTATAATACAAACAATGCTGCATTTTATGCACAATATTCCTGATGATACCTCAAGGGCTCTTCTTTGTGTCTTCATGGGCCAATAAATGTTAATTGTTCAATCGATGGTTGCTAAATTATCAAAAGAATAAATGGCATCTGTCGAGTGAGGCGACAAGGGTCAAGGTCTTCCAAATTCTTATATTCTGCACATTCAAATGCTCCCTGCCTTCTTTTCCAAAATATTTTATTCAAATCAGAGAGACTCAGATAACAAAAATGACAATACTAGGCAAAATGCTTCCCTTTCTGCCTCAAACACTCAAGTCTTCGAAGATGTCACTCCCTTTCCTCCTTATTCAGGCACAAGTAGAGAGCTTCCAAAAAGACACTGTTCTCTACTCTCAACAAACCAACATCCAACTTTCAACCCTACAGAACTATTAAACTGTCTCGTTCTAAAGCTAAATGAGTGAACTTATAGCATCCTTACTTCACCCAAATTGGTCCAGCATACTGCTGCAGTAAGCGATGCTCTTTTTCATAAATACAGAGTTTCTCATTTTGTGATTATGCTATGTGTATAAACAGCAGCTTTCATGCAGTCTTCCAGTAGTGCCTTCCAGGTAACACTAAGAAAACTTGGGACTTTTAAGCTCATAGTAAGGGTATAAATCTGTCAGCAAACATTTGTGTACGTGAAGAGACGGCAAGTAATAAAGAGGTCTTTCACTCCACCACCCACCCCACTTTTGGGTGGGGTCACCCACCCAAAAGACGCTTCTTTATGGATACCATTCTCTAACCTCTAACTTTACTTCCCTGAGTCAGAACTGAAGTAAAGATGCTTAGTAGAGTAATCCAAGGAACCACTGCTGATATCCTAACACTAAAGATTAGATTCATACCAAGCTTCCCCATTCATTAACAAGAAGTGCTGCCCAGAAATTCCCCTTCCGAGTCCCACAGCCATCCCGGAAACATGAGAAACCAAGTATGCTGCAATCACGGCCTTTCTGGTATTGGATCCAAAATAAACTGTGCCTAGCCTAAGGCTGTAAATGAAATTTTTTCCAGTGAAAAACTAAACAGCCAAAGAAGTTCTGAGATTTCATTTACCCAACACGGCTATCACAGAAATATCTAGTAGAGCGATAGTTTCCAACCTTATTTAATGATAAAAATAAACGAAAGCCTCTAATCATATGGAATTATACAATACCTTCAGGTCAGCATTACCGCTATGGATGGAAAAGAAGAGCCTAAGGGTTCTTTCAGGATAGGCTCAGGATTCTGAGCAAAGATTAAGTTAAGTAGTAATGTCAGAATTCTTTAGTTTGGAATCTTCAGGGGAAGGAAGGCACAGGTAAGTTAATAAAAACTCCTACATGCTAAGAACTGTTCAAAGCACCTTACATGTATTGTTACTTGTCACTCACCAACAACTCTATAAGACTGTTATTATCAATCAATCCCCATTTTAAGTACTTGGAAACAAAAGAACCAAGAGGCTAATAAGCAACTTGCTCAAAGGGTTACACAGCCAAGAAGTGGTGCAAACTGCTGGGACTTAAATCTCACACGAGGCAAGGTAAACAGTGTCCCCCGGTTTCACCAATATTCACTAAAATTATGACCAGCAAAAATTTCTGGAAGCCTATCTGCCCTTGCTTCTCCTTCCACAAAATGTTTCCTTTTGTCTTCCACTTTAAAGATGTGCCACGTTCCTTTAACTTTACAGCACCCCTCTGAAGGCAATAGACAACATGAAAATATGTTCATTTTACGCACAGGAAAACGCGAGCCCAAGTTTCTCAACTTCTCCCCTAATGATGCTCTTTGAAATCGTCAGTTCCATGAGGTGGAACTTCTACCCAAAGTAGAAAGGAATCCAAAAACGTAATTACCAAAATACAAGCGACAGCTCTAAAAGCAGGGATCTAGGAAACCGAACAGTCGGAGAGCATACACCCCACGTACACACCGTGTGCCACAATGCCCCCTGGAATAGTACCTGGGGCCTGGCAGGCGCACAAACAGCCCTACAACCAATCTACACACGAATGCTCAGCGGCCTCCTCAGGCCCTGCACTCGAAAGCGCTCCACGGAGGTCGACTGCACTACAGTGCACTTTATTGTTGGAGAGAAGCGGCGGGAGGCCCTGGGAGCGGGCGCGGGCCCGGGCACTGCAGATAAGGAGGCTGCCGGGACCTTGCCCTGTCTGTGCCCGCCGCCTCCTCTGCGGCGTGAAGCGGGTTAGCGCACCCTCGATCACGGGTTCCGGCGCGGCGGCAGGTCCAGCCGGTTCGGCCATTTCTCTTAGGCCTGGGCGGGGAAAAGACGAGGGCCCCACAACCTCAGGCGTCCGCTTCCCGCCCCCAGCTCTCCGTCTTCCTCGAAAGAATGCGGCTCCGTCTGGGCCCCCGCGCCTCAGGCCCTCCCGGCCCGCACTGCCTCTCGCTTTCCCGCACGGCGCCCCGCGCGTCCCATACTGGCCCCGGCGCCTGCTCCCCGGCCCACCCTCCGGCCGCCCTGCGCCCTCCCGGCCCGCCTAGGGAAAGCGGGGCGGTCGCGTGACCCCTGACCTCGCCGGCCCCTCGCCTTACCGGCTCCGCAACCACCTGACAAGACCGCCTCGCGCTGGCCGCTCCATATCCCGGGAGCAAGCGCCAAGCCGGCCAATCCCCTACACGCCCTGCGATTGGCCGACAGGACCGCAGTTGCACATTCCTATTGGCTGGATTCCTCGTATTCCCGCAGCTGCGGGCGCGCGTGGCCAGCTGACGGCGTCCCGAGGCTCCGCCCGCTCCGGGGTCAAGCTGGAGGCGGGGCCGCGGCCTGGGCGGGAGGTGCCTCGGGCGGAGCCAATGCCTGCGCGCAAAGTTCCCACGGCGGGGGCGGTCCTGGGACACACGAATTTCCTACCGTAGTTAGCCGCTGCCTCACAGTAGGTACTGGCAATCGAGCCCCTTTTTTCCGTAGACATTGCTCTACGGGGAGGGGCTCCACCATGTAAAGTTTAGCCAACCTGGCAGGACCGTTTCCTCTCGTCCCCGGAGCCACTTCATAGCATCTGCTGCCTCACCAAAAGCAATCCACACCTGGGAGGAACCGCGAAACACCAGCTAGTGCAGCCAGTTCCAGCACATCAGGTGCCTATTCCCATCCTACCTGTCTGTCTCGCTTCTTCCCCCAGGCTTTATCTCTGTCTACCTGAAAGCAACCCCACTCCAGCCCTTCCCTGAAAATAATGGCCAGACTAGTAGTGCTTTAGAGGGAAGAAAAATGGTCTGACAAGCCACCCTCATTTTCGACAGTATCCTTTAGAGCATCCAGAAACATTCTTCGACATCCCCCTACAGCTTACATTAAAGATAACCAAGCTAATTTAACCAAATTGTAGACCTAGAAAGGAAAAGCATCAACCCCTCCGACTTCTTTCTTCATGTAAAAACTGGTAGGAGAAAATTCTATTAGATAGTAAAAAGAGTCCAAGAGAGGATGATAGGAGAGTGAACTGCAAAAAGAAAAATACAAATCAAGTACAAAGTAAAAAAAAAAACAAAATTCAGAGACAAAAAAAAAGTGGGCCAATTATCGTCAGTTATCTGATACAGGCTGGTTTCCATACAGAATTTCTCCTGGAGAGAAAAAGAAAATGCACAAATTAGTTCTGAGAATCTCTTAACAAAACATCTGGGTAGTTTCAGCAAGACTTGATGAAGTCCCTCTAGACCAGAACCTTTCCTTTGGGAACCTCTGCTGCAACTACAAGGTAAAATAGCTAGAGCCATTCTTGGCACCCTGCCAGGTTTGCTCAGCTGAGCAACCTCCTCTGCTTTTTGCATAGTTGCCCTGCTACTTACTGAGCTCACAGTGTGGAGCTTCCTCCATCTTAGCTTGCTTCTTCATTGTGCAGACTGGATTAGAGTTTTCCTAGTGTCGGCTCCAGCCTCTATATATGCAGACAAGCGCGCCTCCCTGGGTTAGATAAGGGCACTTTGGGCTGCCCTGAGCAACACCACATTGGTAAAGACACCTCGGGGAGTTTCAAGAGGCAAGCCACACCCTTCAAAGCCTGATCACATTTCATCTTTGACCTGCTATGAAAAAGGAAGCATCATATATCAGCCACTCCTGGAAATTAATGAACAATTAATTGAGTTTGAAAACTTTTGGTCTAAGATTTCATCTTTGATCCATTCGGCAGGAGCTGAAGGCCAACCTGTGAGTGCCAGTGGATGAAAGGGGTGGAGTAAAAGGAATTGCGTTCCTTCAGGACGCCACTCCCCTTAATGTGAAGCTGGTGGGGGCACTGGTACCAGGCCAGCATGTGTGCAAGGACTCTGCTCCCCTAAGGTGTGAGCTGAAACCAATTAACCTCAAGCCCGACAGTCTAACAGAATTTTCCATAGGTGTGTGCCGCACTGATGCAATTATGAGGAGGCTCAGTGTGTGGGTAAAAATACCGCCCAGCCTATTCCTTGGGATCTGAGGGACCTGCTGGCATTAGTGTGGTTAATCAGTGATGCGTAGGCCGACCACAGAGCCATGCAAACCCAGGACTGGGGTGCCTGATGGAAAAGAAAAATAAAAAAGAAATAACCCGAGACTAGAAAAAACAAATCCAGAGCAAGTCCAGAATTTCTCAATCTGGGAGGAGGGGACCTGAAAGAATGAGGAAATGATGCCTCTGGCAAATAGTTTAGTAGGCCAGCTGGAGGCACAGGTGCCAAGGAGACAGATGGGGGAGTGGTGAGGAGAATGAGAGGGGATACTGGGAGGAAGAAGCTGCTGCCTTCAGAAAGTTTCCTGACTTAAAGAAAACCTGCTTAATATCGGGAGGAACATATACAAATAAGTATAATAGAAAGAAGTATCTTAGAATGGAAAAGAAAAGAGTAATAGATTTATATTAGTCAAAGTAGGCTTCCAGTAAGTGGTTCTGCTTCCTACTCAGAATAGCCTTGGGTCAGTAGAAAGATCTATGGATCTCCTGCCCTGGACCCAGATGAAGATCTCTTTGCTCCAGGATACACACAAGCACTAAAAGTCATATCAATTCAACTTGACCTGTTCTCTGTCCTTGTTCTACCTCAGACAAGTTCCCTAATATACAGCTGCCTTGGATGGGGTTGGCCACCAATTTATCCCCCTTCACAAGAAGGGCATATGAAATCATCCATGGATTAAAATCTTGGAGGAAAAAGCCCTATTTTAGTTTAGGAATTCCAAAAATGGGAATGGATTTTACAATGAGACTCTACCATAGCCCCTGTTTCCTTTACACAGCAGTTTCTTCCAATATATACACTCTACTCATATACACTCCAGGTCTGCAGTTCCTACTGCCATTAATGAAATTCTTATTCTGTATCTATATCAAGCACCATATTTTACATCACAAATGTGAATTATCCTCGCAATAGATTTGTAAGGCAAGAACTGTATTTTGCAATTTAGGAACCTAAGTCTTAGGGAGGTTTCTTGCCTAAGTACATACATCTAGTTAGAAGAGCCAGGCTTGGGGCACAAATCTGTTCTTCAAGAACCAGCACTCAACTACCATGCCGAATTGCCTCTATTGTGTACACCTCAAACAATTCCCTTTCATTCAAATCTAGTTCAAAAACGATCTTTCATAACATCCTATTGTAAGTTCCCCAAACATTCCATATTACTACCCTAGCCAACTCATTTCTGTATAGATGTTAAAATGCATTTGCCTCATGTGTGCCCTTTATTGAAATAGAAGACTTTTCTTTTCATGCTTACCTTCTACTCACTCTCCCTCCAAGTATTCTTTTTGATGCTTTTGTTTTCCCTGAAATGCTACCTGGAATTTAACCCTTCCTGCCCCTCCCCTTCCTTACCTGGAAAACATTATTATTATTATTATGATTATCATCATCATCATCATCATTATTATTAATTTAAGCTTCCCTTAAAATATCACCCCCCCCGGCTCCTCCAGGCAGCATTAGCCCTATATTTTGTCTTCTACCTAAGGACCTCTTATTCTACTCTACCACCGGCTCATTCTGTGTATATTTGAGAGCCTACTATGTGCCAGGCCTACATGGGGTGGTATAGATACAAGCACAAATAAGATAAGCACAGCCCCTTACAGGGTTATTGTTTTTGTATATTCTTCTTGTTGTTTTTGTATTTATTCTTCTCCCACTAAACTGTAAGCTTCCCAATAGGGGTGATTATCTTATCTTCATACAGCTGCTGCTAACAAAGGCCAGACTCATAGAAGTTTCATAAATGTAATAGCCCTTTTTTTTTTAAAGATTTCATTTATTTATTTGACAGAGAGATCATAAGTAAGCAGAGAGGCAGGCAGAGAGAGAGGGGGAAGCAGGCTCCCCGCTGAGCAGAGAGCCTGATGTGGGGCTCGACCCCAGGACCCTGAGACCATGATCTGAGCCAAAGGCAGAGGCCCTAACCCACTGAGCCACCCAGGCGCCCCCCCCCCCCATTTTTAATATGTTACAGCTGACATGTTGCCTGACAGGGCATTACAGAATAATAATTAGGATATATCTATTTCTATTTGTGTATCTATTCCCAAAGTTGGGTCTTACCTATCCTAAAAATATTCCTCCCTTGACTTCTCCTAGCCTCGTAACGCTATTCCTGTGATAAACGCTGGAATGCACAGGCAGGACTCCCTTTGAGAAGGAAGGACTTAGGACCCAGCTGTTTGAAGTGAGAATGCTGCCGGCAGGTGGCCCTGGGCTGTCCTCTCGTGCCCCTTTCTCAGGCAGCCCACACGGAATGACTGACAGCCCACATGGAATGACTGACTTACGTGGGAGTATATGATTCAACCTTCTCATCCCTAACCAGGGGTAGCTCAGAAGGTTTGCTAAGCCTTTGTCCTATGTTACAGCCCAACTTCTCCTTCTGTGCGGATTTGCTTCCTTCGCTTCCCTTAGTGATGATCTTAAGATCACTTCCTGATAAACTTGCTGCCTCCACCTAAGTTGACTTCCCTTCTTAATTCTTCCCGTAACCCAAAATCAGTGTTTCTGAAAAAGTGACCCGCACTCTACTTCCTCAACACTCATTCATTTTTCCACCCTTTGTGATCCACCCCGGAAATTACTTTTTTGTTAGCTAAGTGATACCATCATTGGCCATCTATGGTCAGAAGCTCCTCAGCTCTTGCCACATTCGAAATGTTGTACCACTGCTTTTTCAGCTCTTTCTTTCTTTGGATTCCATCATACTCCGTTCACCGGGTAGTTCTCCTGTTTTGTTTTGTTTTAAGACTTATTTATTTTAGAGAGAGAGAGAGAAGAAAAGAGCATGAGCAGGAAGAGGCGGAGAGAGAGGGAGAGTGAACCTCAAGCAGACTCTGCACAGAGCCTGACACAGGGCTGGATCTCACAACCCCAGGATCACAACCTGAGCCAAAACCAAGAGTCAGACGCTTAACCGAATGCACCAGCCAGGCACCCCTAGTCCTCCTATTTGGATTTGCTCTTCCTCAACTTTCTTCAATTCCTGTATTTCTCTTCTTTCCTCCTATTCCTTAAATGTAGGCATTCCTTAGGTTCAATCCTCAGTCCTCTAACTCTACCTAATCTCTGCAACTTCAGTGTAATAGTACCAGGACCCACCCAGCATTAGAGACATTTGTGGGACAGGTTGGAATAATGGAAAGAACAACCTCTTAAGAGTAAAGTATATCTGGATTCCAGGTCTATCCAGCTGGGAAGCCATGGGTATGTTCTTACATCTTTGTGTTTCATTTCTTTATCTGAACTGGGTATGATACCAACCTCATTAGGATTCTCCCTCTATTTTTTTGTTCCCCAAATGTACCACTGTTCTTTCTTGCCTCCCCATCTTTTCACATGCTGTGCTTCTGTTGGAACATTCTTGGTTTATGCATCCTTCATCTGGCTAACTCCTACTCACCAGTGAGGTCTCACTTGAAATACTTCTTTCTCCAAAAGCCTTCCATTAGCCCAGGGTCTGATGAGGCATGTCTTCTATGTAGTCCTATGATGCACTATGCTGTATTCTTCCCTTTTCCACAGCACTATCCCACTGAATTGCTTTTGCTGTTTGCATTTCTCTTGGAGAGCCAGGACTTTGTCATGTTCACTAGTGTATCCTCAGGGAGGACTCCAAGGCTGTGGTCACATCCCTTCATAGCCATAGCACCATCTCCTTACTGACAGTGATTCCCAAAGGCCATTATTCCCTGCACCCTCTTTGCCTGAGCTACAACTGCCTCTTGGACTTTCTCCCTGGTTGTCTAGCTAGAAAGTCAACATTCCTAACTATCTTCCTTTCTATTCAAACCAGGTTGTTCTTACAATTTCCCTACATTCCCAGTATTTGAGACTTAAAAATTGAAAGTCATCATGGATTCCTCATCCTCCCTCACATCTAATAATGCCAGTTACTGTAGCCTACCTGCACAAGGTCAATTGTTCCCTTCTATTTCAACTGCTACCTTTTTTGCTTAGGCCTCCACAGTGCTGACCTCAACAGCCTCAATTTCCCCCAATCGACTTGATCATTTCTCCTCCCCACTTAGAAACTTCCTATTGCCTGCAGAGTAAAGAAGGAAAGGGTAGGTCATATTAACTGAGTGCTACCTCACGCCATGTGGAGGATGTTTTACATACATTATCACATTTAAATACAGAATAGACTTTTCATCTGACATTCAAAGTTCCTCACACCGTGGTTCAGCCTTCTTTCCACCTCATCTTCCACCTCTCTACCACGCAGACCCTTCATTCCAGTTGAATTTCATATTCTTTCTTTCCCAAACACATTGCCTGACCCTATGCTCTGGCTCCTTCTGTTACCTCCCCTCACAGTTCTAGTATCCACTTTTTAAGACCTAACTCAAATGCTACCTACTCTTTCAAGCCTTTCCTGATTCTCACAGGATGTGACTTCTACTGCTCCTAAATCTTTGTGGGGATTTTTGGCTCATATTTTTTCTTTTATTATTTGAGTTTATTCTCTACTTTCCGTCACTAGATTATGAGCATCATATAGCTATACATACTTTATTTTATATTATTCACTGCACCTAGTAATAAACTTAGCACATCCTTAGCACTCAATAAACATTTGTGATATTGAACTTAAGATTGGATTTGACTTTACATAAATGTAACCCATAACCGTGCTTTTCAAACTGGGTTTCAATCCATCTTATTGAATGGTGAAATCAGTTTAGTGGGTCACAATCAGAATTTTTAAAAAATGAAATAGGAAACATCAAAGACTGTCACAAATACTAAGGTAGGTATTGCTTCATTAAACTTTAATAATATGTGTGTAGTTTCTTACTGTAGCAGTCAGAAAAGGTGGAAAAACACCACTGTAATACATATGCATTACTTCAGTCAGCTGATTATAAGCTCCTTAATGCGAGAAAGCAGATCTGGCAAACCTAATCTTATAATCAATGAGAACCAACCCCCTACTAAGAGTCCCACTCATACCAGGAAGCTACCGGAGGAAGTAAAAGAGGGACTCAAGGCAAACAGCAAAGTCCTATCTTAAGTGAGTGTCTCTTGTATTAAGAGAACAAAAAAATAAATTCATGAAGAAACCCTACAAATACTTAAGCAGATGAAGAGCTATAGAATAGGCCTAGGATTTAGAACCAGAAGACCTACATTTATTAGCTATGTGATGCTGAATGAACTGTTAGATTTCTCCGAGCTTCAGTTTGACCAACTAAAAGAATAACATATATCCCACCTCACATAACTGTGTTAAAATTAGGTTCTAGGAGCACCTGAACGGTCAGTTGTTTAAGCCTCTGGCTTTGACACTGGCCATGATCTTTGGGTCATGGGATCAAGCTCCACGTCTGGCTCCCTGCTCAGCAGGGAGTCTGCTTCTCCCTCTCCCTCTGCCCCTCCCTCCACATCATGCACATGCTGCACCCTCTCTCTATTAAATAAAATCTTTTTTAAAACTTAAGTTTTATATACACACACACGATTATTTTGTGAAGTATAAACATGTTCCAAATTTTTAGGTAAAAACCTACATGTGTTTTTCAGTAAACAAGTGAAAACTGATGTGGTACAAATTATACAGTTAAATGTGCCCTAGGAAAAAAAATAACTGTGCACTAGGTATGATTTTCATCTTGTTTTTTGATTGGGAGTGACAGCCAGAAACCCTTTCAGGCCAGTTGTGCTCAAAGGGAACTGAATCCCTCACATGAGTGGGAAATCCAGTGGCACATCTAGCTTTGAACTGGGCTGGATCTGAGGACTCAAATATCACCAAGTCACTGTCCACCTGTCTCTTTCTAACTCCCTCTCACTCTGGGTTCTGCTTCAGTCCTAGCATGATATCATTCTCAAGCAGGTTCTCCTTGCACAGTGGAACAATAGCCACCACCTGATCTGGACTGATATGATCCCCACAGTTTGCACGTGAGAGTATCTCTCTCCTTACTGTTCCAGCAGAAGCATCAGGGAGGGCTCTGTCTGATATCTAGCTAGCATGGGTAGTTATCAGAAGCTGAAAACAGGGCCCGGGGGTGCCTAGGACACAAGCTGACCCTTAGAGCTAGGGGGTGTGGTCAGCCCTACCTGAGTCAGCTGGACTGAAAAAGAAACTGGTGGGAGTCTTCTGTAGGTATGGGGTCAGAGATTCAGAATGACCAAGTTTCTAAAGCTGAATAGAATTAGAAAGACTTCATGGTTTCTTCTGTTTAACCTTACCATACAACAGAAATTGGACCCAGGGGAAGCTCAGTAAATGGTGTTAGTGGGGATAATGACCCATGTACCACAGTGAATAGCAAGACTGGTGGCAGAGGTCCTGGGTGACCCTACCAACACTGGGTGGGGAGAACTTCCCTCTAGTTTTCTTACCTCTGTCCTTTTGCTCCAATTGCTGTGGACGTGCCAGGCAGCACAAAGTGGCTCCTGAGGGTGGTTCCTGCTGATGCTGGGTAAAGGTCCCTTATCCAAAGTCAAGGACTAACACAAAGGAAAAATTCCTCTGATCTCAGTCCTTAGCAAGGGTTATGGTTATGTCCCATGGAAGATGAAAAGCTTGGGGTGGGGCCTGTGTGAGGGGGTGGGAGTGGGAGAAGTCAGAAAGCAAGAGACCCGCCCTCCCTAATTGATTGGTGACAGTTTCCCTGAACTTGGAACCCCTATAACCAATCCCTACTTGGCACTGCTCTTCATCCAGCGATGCCCTTATCCTTGAATTGACCTGACTTCTGGAATGTTTGATGTTAATTCTTTATAGTCCATAGTAGCTAGATTGGTCTATCCTTTTTTTTTTTTTTTAATTGTCAGATGGATATGTCCTTTGCTTATCTGTTTCTATTTTCATAGAGTATGAATTCTTAGACCATGTTCATGAAAATATATATTCTACATTTAGTTCAGTGTCTACCTTGATTGCCCATTATAAGCAGGCACTGATAAAGGCTTTTTGATGGTGATTATGACTGTAAATTACACTAGAAATCAAAGGCTACCTGTTGTAATTTTGGACTGCAGCTCCTCCAGAAACACTAACCTCCTCTCTTGTAAGTCTTTTCTTGCAAACTCGTTTCTACTGGACTCAGCTGAAACCTCCAGTTTGATGGCCAGGAGACCTGGGTTCTAATCTCAGATTCACCAACTTCCATGTGACTCTTAACATGCCTTAGCTTCACAGACTTCTACTGCAAGAGGAAGAAGTTCGCAGGACTTATAGGTAGGGATGAGAGGTAAAACAAGGAACTAGATGGGGGTGGGGGCACCTGGGTGGTTCAGTTGGTTAAGCATCTGCCTTTGGCTCAGGTCATGATCCCAGGGTCCTGGGATCGAGCCCCGCATCAGGCTCCTTGCTCAGAGGGAAGCCTGTTTCTCCCTCTCCCCCCCCCCCCCCCGCTTGTGTTCCCTCTCTCACTGTTCGCTGTGTCTCTCTGTCAAATAAGTGAATAAAATCTTAAAAAAAAAACCAAAAACTTCTTTTTTTTTAAGTAGGCTTCACACCCAATGTGGGGCTTAAACTCACCACCCTGAGATGAAGAGTCATGTGCTCCATCAACTGACCCAGCTGTCCCTCAAAAGATATCTAAACAAGGTTAAAATACAAATGACAGATGGAGAGATAGGGAGAAGGTATCTGCAACATACCTGCCTATCAGAAAATGATTGGTATCTAGCATCTGGGAAGGATTCCTATAAACCAATAATAACAAAGGAAGATAAACAATCCAATGGAAAAATGGACAAAAGATGTAAGTAGGTAATTACCAGAAGACATTCAAATAACCAATAATGTAAAAATCTAGTCCACTTCACCCAGAAAAATGCAAAGTAAGCTGACAATGAGATTCCTTTCCCATCGACTGGATTAGCAATAATTTAAAAGTCTGACCATTGTAAGTGTCGGGGAGAAGCTAGGATTTGCGTATCCTATAAAACTGACACGACCACGTTGGAGAGCAACTTGGCAATATTTCTCAAGTCTAAAACGTACGTGTCCTTTGATGCAGAAAGTCTATTGTCTTAGAGCAGTGTTTTCAATCCATGAATGGGTCATGAAATCAATGTAGTGAGTAATGTCCAGCAGTTTACAAAAATGGAATAGAGTAGGAAATAGAGTGCATATAACCTAAGTAGATATTACTTCACTAAACTTTTATTTCATATATGAAATGAGTCTTTTTTTTTTTTTAAGATTTTATTTATTTGACAGAGAGAAACACAGCGAGAGAGGGAACACAAGCAGAGGGAATGGAAGTGGGAGAAGCAGGCTTCCTGCTGAGCAGGGAGCCTGATGCAGGGCTCGATCCCAGGACCCTGGGATCATGACCTGGGCCGAAGGCAGACGCTTAACGACTGAGCCACCCAGGTGCCCCTGAAATGAGTCTTAATATAAAATGTATTTTGTACTATGAGTTATAGTTTTAAAAAACACTGAAAACATTGCTTAAGAGAAACTTTCAAACAGAAGAACAAGGAGATTTGTTCAAGGACGGTTCCTACAAGGCGTGTTTGTAATAATGAAACATTGAAAACAACATAAATCTTTTTAGTAACAAATAGAATAACAAATTGGAGTGTATTCAAGTGATGGAGTACCACACAGCAGCTAAAATTAGTGAATTTGGTCTACATGGATGAATTCTGAACAAATTTGAGGGAACTAAAAACAAATGCCACATGAAGGGGCGCCTGGGTGGCTCAGTCAGTTAAGCGTCTGCCTCCAGGTCAGGTCATGATCCCAGAGTCCTGGGATTGAGCCCCAAGTCGGGCTCCCTGCTCAGTAAGGAACCTGCTTCTCCCTCTCCTACCCTCTCATGCTCTTTCTTGTTATCTCTTTTGCTATCTCTGTCTATCTCTTGCAAATAAATAACTAAATAAAAATGAAAAAAATACATGCCACATGAAACCAGTTATAGTTGAATTTTGAATAACACAGGGGGTAGACAGACCTACACAGACAAAAAACCGTCTGTGTTTTTTAAAAAAGATTTGTTTATCTTTAGAGAGAGACAGAGAGAGAGCACACACACATGAGGGGAGGAGTAGAGGGACAGGGAGAGAAATTTCAAGCTGACTCCTCGCTTTTATTTTTTACCTTAAAAAATACATCTATATCTATATTTATATTTTTTAAATAGGATCCACACCCAACATGGGGCTTGAACTCATGACCCAGAAATCAAGAGTCAGATGCTTAACCTAATGAGCCACCCAGAAGCCCCAAAACTCCATGTGTAACTTTTTTTTTTTAAAGATTTTATTTATTTATTTGACAGAGAGAGAGAGAGAGATCACAAGTAGGCAAAGAGCAGGCAGAGAGAGGGGGGAAGCAGGCTCACCACTGAGCAGAGAGCCCAATGCGGGGCTCGATCCGAGGACCCTGGGATCATGACCTGAGCTGAAGGCAGAGGCTTTAACCCACTAAGCCACCCAGGCGCCCCTCCATGTGTAACTTTTGACTCCCCCAAAACTTAATAGCCTACTAGTGATCAGAAGCTTGACCAAAAACATAATCAACCAATACATATTTTGTATGTTTTATATGTTATAGCCTGTATTCTTACAATAAAGTAAGCTAGGGAAAAGAAAATGTTATTTAGAAAATCATAAAAAGGGGGGGGCATGGTGCCTGTAATTATTAAACATGAAATCAATTAAAAAAAAAAAAAGAAAAGAAAATCATAAAGAAGAGGGAGCATCTGAGTGGCTCAGTGGGTTAAAGCCTCTGCCTTTGGCTCAGGTCATGATCTCAGGGTCCTGGGATCGAGCCCTGCATCAGGCTCTCTGTTCAGCAGGGGAGCCTGCTTCCCCCTCTCTCTCTGCCTGCCTCTCTGCCTACTTGTGACCTCTCTCTCTCTCTGTCAAATAAATAAATAAAATCTTAAAAAAAAAAAAAAAGAAAATCATAAAGAAGAGAAAATGCATTTATAGTACTGTGCTGCATTTATTGAAAAAAAGTGGACCTGTGCAGTTCAAACCCATGTTGTGCAAGGTCAACTGTGTATGAATTTTTAAAACATTAGTTGGGGGGGCGCCTGGGTGGCTCAGTGGGTTAAGATTCTCCCTTCAACTCAGGTCATGATCTCAGGGTCCTGGGATCAAGCCCTGCATCAGGCTCTCTGCTCAGCAGGGAGCCTGCTTCCCCCTCTCTCTGCCTGCCTCTCTGCCTACTTGTTATCTCTCTCTCTCTGTCAAATAAATAAATAAAATATTTTAAAAAATAAAAATTAAAAAAATAAAGCATTAGGGGGGCCTGGGTAGCTCAGTTGGTTATTGTCTGCCTTCAGCTCAGGTCATGATCTCTGGGTCCTGGGATTGAGCCCTGAATCAGGCTCCATGCTCAGCGGGGAGTTTGCTTCTCTCTCTCTCTCTCTCTCTCTCTCTCTCTCACACACACACACACACACACAATTGCTCCTCCCCCTGCTCATTCTCTTTCTCTCGAATAAATAAATAAAATACTTAAAAATTTTAAAAATTAAAATTTTTTAAATTTCTTAATTTAAAAAGTCCATATACTATTTATGCAGATATATATGTTCAAAGATATATATTATACATAAGATATATTCAACATATAATTATATATTATATTCATGTATTCATACATATACAATATATATTCAATATGTAATTATGTATTATAATATATATATTGAAAGTATTAAAAGTGGACTGATATAAAGAGGATGCCCAGAAAGGGAATGAAATGGGACTTTAGGTGGTAGATACCTAAATAAATGTTATAGTATTCTAAGTTCTCTTCCTTTTAGAAGATTAAAAAAAATTTTTTTTGGTAATCTCCGCCCAATGTGGGGCTTGAACTCATGACCCCAAAATCAAGAGGTTCGTGCTCTTTTAGCCAGCTAGGTGCCCCAACAACATTTTTATTTTATTTATTTTTATTTTGGGGGATGCCTGCCTGGTTTCGTCAGTGGAGTGCACAATTCTTGATCTCAGGGTCATGAGTTTAAGCCCCACGTTGGGTATGGTCTACTTAATATATATATATTAAGTATGTACATATAAGTACAAATATGTATATATAAATATTAATACTTTATTTCTTAAAGTAATCTCTACACCCAATGTGGGGCTCAAACTCACGACCCTGAGATCAAGGGTCACATGCTTTACCAACTAAGCCAGCCACATGCCCCCCAACAACATTTTTTTAAAGATTATTTATTTATTTATTTATTTGACACAGAGAGAGAGTGAGAAAGCACAAACAGGGGGAATAGCAGAGGGAGAGGGAGAAGCAGACTCCCCACTGAGCAAGGAGTCCAATGCAGGACTGGATCCCACGACCCTGGGATCATGACCTGAGCCGAAGGCAGACGCTTACCTAACTCAGCCACCCGGGTACCCCCCAACAACATTTTTAATACATAAGAAAAAAGGCAATTAAGAAGTTTTCATCTTGCTCAGAATTCTGAGAGGGTATCATAAAACTGCATTAAGCACTGGTTATTAAAAATCTTTCATCCTGGGATTTTTTTTTTAATTTTAGTACCTGGGAAGAGAAACATGCCAAAGGCAGCCTGTCAAACTCAATGAATTAGGATCTAAATTTGGCAAATCACTGCAGTTAGAATTTCTCTTAGCAAAAGAGATTTCTCTTTCTCTGACGTTTCAGTCTTCCCTGTCTTTGGACATGCTGTTCCTTCTTCTTACAAAACCCTTCCTTCCCATACTTGTCTCCAATTTATCTTCCACGATCTAGTTCAATCCTGACTTCTCTTCATCTGGATGCCCCACCCCTGACCAGCAGAATTTATCAATTACTACTCTTTCTTTTTAATTCTCACAGTGCCTTGGACATTTCTCTGTTATAGCACTTATCACATGATAGCACAATAATTTTTTTAATGGAATCTTCTCTACTAAACCTCTGAACTTTTTGAGGGAAAGGTCTGCCTCTTATTTGCCTTTGTTTTCCTAGAATCTCATGACCCTGAGATCAAGAATTGTGCACTCCACCGACTAGCAGAACTGCTGTAGACTTGACCCTTAAATGTTTGCAAAAGGAACACAAAGTTCTGATGACTAACTAAATGACATGGGTTTGGGGAGTTCAACTCTGATTCTCATTTTCATACTGCCAATCTGGAGTACTTAAAGGTGGTCACCATTTGGGGGCATTCTAGTGGTTCCTCACCTTCTCTCGTCCAGATCCTTATAATAACCTTTTTGGTACCCTTAGCCTCCAGTCTCTTCCCATTCTGATCCATCCCAGATAGCACTCCAGATTAATTTTTATAAAACATCATCTTCATCTTGTCATTCCTTTGGGCAAAATGCAGTAGGACTCTCTAATCCTTTCCAATCAAACCCAAATCTCTAGTCTTCACATATGAGGTCCCCAGAAATGCAGCCTCACTTCAGTATTCCAAACATATCTCTTGATCATCTTATAACATGAACTACAGAGGGCTGGAATCTTTAACCTGTCTGACCTCTGACTTATTCTGAGCAATAGGAACAATCTCTGGCCTAGGGGAGATGCTCAATAATTATGAAGTTAATGAATAGAGGGACTATTCCTAATATTCAATCATTTTTTTCAGCTAGTTTTTTTTTTCTTGTTCTCTATATACACCAAGCTCCTATCGGCCCATCTTTGTGTCTGCTAATACCTAATAAACAACGCTTAATAAAATGTATCACAAATTTTAACGTATGTGTCCAAATATAAGACTGTGCCTTGTTTTTCCAAAGACAACAACTTTAAAAAAATGGTTTTTGGTTAACTTCACATATATGAAATAGTTAAATGTCTACTTTAAGTAGTTACTAAGTTAGTGAAAATATAAGTCTAGGGGCACCTGGGTGGCTCAGTGGATTAAAGCCTCTGCCTTTGGCTCAGGTCATGATCTCAGGGTCCTGGAATCGAGCCCCACATCAGGCTCTCTGCTCAGCAGGGGAGCCTGCTTCCCACCCCCATTTCTCTGCCTGTCTCTCAGCCTACTTGTGATCTCTCTCTCTCTCTCTGTCAAATAAATAAATAAATAAATAAATAAATAAATAAATAAATAAATAAAATCTTTTTAAAAATTACATGTGAAATATTTATTTAGAGAGAATGCTTTTTCACTCAAACTTTATAACACTTTTCAAATTATCAGTGCCTTCATCATCATTCAAGCCATTTTTATTACCAACTAGCTCAATTTACAGATCACACCATCCTCAGTATATCCAAATTGTTTGAGCAGTTTTTTTCTAAATTCATATTATGCATATATATTCCTGATATCCACAGTATAACCTCTTCCTGTTGCTTTCTAAAAGGCTTACTCACAAGATCTAACACTTGACTGTCAAGTCCTAAGCCAAGAATAATTCCTTAAATCTATGTTAAATTATTTTGCCTCTTTTTTGTTTTTAAGTGATTCCATCCAGTGATGTCTCTAAGCTTGTGGAACTAGCATCAACTGGGGCGCCCGGGTGGCTCAGTCAGTTGGGCATCTGCTTTCCTAGGACCCTGGGATCGAGTTCCTAGTTGGGCTCCCTGCTCTGCCCCTCCTCCCACTCATTCTCTCAATCAGTCTCTCTCTCCCAAATAAATAAATAAATAAATAAATAAAATCTTAAAAGGAAAAAAAAAGACCTAGCCTTAACTGAGGTTATTTGAGGATGCATTTTCCCCAAACCCTTTGACTCATATAAAATATATAAAACAGAGATCACAGACTAGAATAAGGGACTTTGTAAGAACACAAATTCCAAGGCAACTTCCTTTCTGAAAAATTATTTTGAGAGGAAAAATAAAACTTATACTCAGATTTTTTTTAAAGATTTTATTTTTTTATTTATTTGACAGAGAGAGAGAGATCACAAGTAGGCAGAGAAGTAGGCAGAGAGAGAGGGGGAAGCAGGAGCCCCTGCTGAGCAGAGAGCCGAATGCGGGGCTCGATTCCAAGATCCTGAGATCATGACCTGAGCTGAAGGCAGAGGCTTAACCCACTGAACCACCCAGGCACCCCTATATTCAGATTTTTAAGACATTTGTTCATTTAACAAATATTTAACGAGCACTTCTTGTGTGCCAAGCACTGTGCTAGGGACTAGATACAGTGACCTTAGCATCTCGTTGGGAAGACAGTCATTAAATGTCTAATGCCACAGCTAATTAATTATGATCATTTTAATTACAATTAAGGATAAGTATACCCAGCTACAAGATAGAGGAATAATAGAGGAACCTAAGTCTGTGGGATTAAAAAATAGTTTCTCCAGCAGAGCTATTTAAATATAGTGCAGCAGTAATTCATGTACCCAGTCTATCTGGGTTCAAATACTGACTCAGATCTTGAGTGTGTTACTTAACCTCACTTGCCTCATTTATAAAGTGGAGTTAACAATAGTACCCACCTCATGAAGTTGTACTGAAAATTAAATGACTTAATATACATAAAGCATTAAGAACAATTTTGGCACATGGTACCTGCTTAATAAATGTCATCCATTATTGTCATTTCAGCTGGAACCTGAAAGACAAGCTGGGAGGAAGGAGAGAAGCTCCAAGCAGGGGTGCTCAGGTGGGTCAGTCAGTTAAGTGTCTACCTTTGGCTCAGGTCATGATCCCAGGGTTGTAGGATCGAAACCCACATGAAATTCTCTGCTCAGCAGGGAGTCTGCTTGAGAGTCTCTCTCTCTCTGCCCCTCCCCTACTTGAGCTCGCTCTCTCAAGCAAATAAATAAAATCTTCAAAGAAAGAAAGAACAAAAGAAAGAAAAAACTCTAAGCAAAGAGCAACATATGCAAAAGCCCAGAGCATAAAGTTGCTTAGCCTGCAGTAGAACTTAAAGGCCAGTGTTTCTAAGCATAGAAAGCCAAGGGGAGGAAAGATACCATGAGATATGAGATGAGGCTGGGAAGATAGGCTGAGGTCAATAACGCAAAGCTTTGTAGGTCGGGTTAAGGAGTCTGAACTTTATCCTAAGAGTGAGGAAACATGAAACGTTTTATAAAGGGGAGTAACAAGCTTAGATTTGCAATTTTCAAAGCTTTCTATGGCTATGGAATGGAAAACTGGTTGGAAAGAGGCCTTTGGCCCCTATTTTATAGATGACGGGGAAACCAGTAAGGAAGTTGATCTAGTCTTCTAGATCAGAGGTGGGTGGTGGCACAGAAGAGAGGAGGAAACTGGATGACTAAAGAAATAGACAGAACCAGCAAGACTCACTGGGCGTATGCTGCCGTGAGGGGCCATGGAGGGAGAGGCACTAAACAACAGGCATATATTTGGAGAAGGAAGGAGAGGAGGAGGGAATTCCCGTGATCCTGCATATTGTTATACTGCATGAAATGCCTTCCCTCTACTCCATCTTTCTAGGCACAATACTTTCCCATTTCCTCCACAAATCTGTCTCTGATTAATCTTGTCCCCTTCTTTCCAGGAGTGTTCTAGAATTTTAGAGCTGAACATTCTTGAGCTACATAGTGGCTGAGAGAACTTAAGACACTGCCTGAAGACAGAGATCATGTTTTAGTCAACTTCCTGTCCCAACCACTTCATCTCCCCAACACCTGTGGAGATCGTCATTACAGAACACTTTCTCTGACTTCATGAGTGGTACAGTCATACAGCCTATGCTAATATAAAGCTCCCTGACCCATTAAGCATTGTATGGATCTAGTACAACCATTTTCTTCTTGGATCTTCACAGAATTCTTATAAAATAAGAACTATTACAGAGGAGATAAACTCAGAGCTAAAGCGACATGTCCAAGGTCACACACACTAAAGGAAATGGCAGTGCTAAGACTTGAACCTAGATCCTGTTTCCAAATGGGATGATTTTTACAACTCTCCATGAAGGGATAATATTTTTATGTACCTGAGAAAGTAAACTCTCAGAGTTAGCTAAGTGCCACTTCTAAGAATCCTTCCTAGTTTTAATAATTAATTTATTCAAGAATATTTATTGAGCACCTGGCGTGTCTGCATGGCAGTTGGTTAAGACTCAGGTCTTGATCTCAGGGTGGTGAATTCAATCGCTGTGTTGGGCTCCACGCTGGGGTGGAGCCTACTTTTTAAAAAAAAAATATTTATTGTGCTCGCTTCGGCAGCACATATACTAAAAAAAAAATATTTATTGAGCACCTACTACATTCTAGGAATGGCACCTAGTATTAGGAGTAAGGTACAGCAGTGAACAAGGCAAGAAGATGCTTGCCCTGTCTAGTCCAGGAAAGGGGCCAAGCAAGGAAACAAATATATAAACAGTGTTAAGTGGTTAAGTGCTATTGAGAAAATATACAAGGTGATGGGGGGAAATGTGTATCCTTATTATGGACATTACTTTGACTACAGTGGTCAGAGAAAGCCTCTCAGAAAAGTGACATTTGAAACTCGACCTTGGTCTTCAGGAGGCGCTTAAGGAAAGGCATTTCCCCACAAACCTAGTTAGAAAACCGGCGTCTAAAGCAAAAACGTACTGCGTGTGCACGGGGGCCGCTCCCAGGCTTCCAACCGGGGCCACCTCACCGGCACTGGACAGTTCCTGGCCTAGCGGGGCCGCCACCACTAGAGGGAGCCGCAGGTCTCCCCAGGCCCCAGGAGGCGCCGCGGCCCCAGGCACCGCCGCACTGACAACTGGCACCTACCGCGTCTAGGCCCGGAAGCCCGGGGTACTGACAGAGGGCAAGGGCGACGCTACGAAGCCCTAAGGAATTGCGAGGGATCAGCAAGCCCTCAGTGAGAGGACGTCCTCAAGATCACTAACCCAACCACCGACAGACGTCCGCACTGCCTCGGGGACAGCCAGTTTCCGGCGCCTTTAAACCAGGAAGTACTGGCTGCACCCAATCCTGGTCCTTCTTTCTCCACTTAGTCTTAGCGTCGGTCCTCGCCTGGGGAGCGCCAGACAGGCCGTCCACGGACACCAATCAGCACTCAGGAAAGACGCATGCGTTCTGGAACAAACGTGACGCACGGTGAACTTTGACCTAAAGACGACCTCCTCTCTTCTCCCCCTCCCTCGCTGTGAAGATGGCGCTCTCCAGGGTGTGCTGGGCTCGGGCTGCTCTGTGGGGTTCGGCGGTCACCCCCGGACCTCATGTCACCCGGAAGCTGCAACTTGTTCGCTGTGGCCTGGCCTGGGGGGGCCCTCGGTGAGGGACCTGGGAGAAGGGAAAGCGCTTCTGACGTACAGGCCTTTCCAGTGTCTCAGCCTTGTGTGCATGCTTCTCCTAATTCTCAGCGTTTTACGCCCCGGCCCCGGGTTTTTATTCTTCTGCTCAGAGCTCGCACCCGGATCGTGCCAGTGATAGGGCTTCCTGACCCTCACAACTCTCGGTGCCCCATATTTTCCGAATTCCCCACGTGTCCTGAAGTCATCTTTCAGCCTCCCCTTTGGGCTTAGGTTTTGCGGCTTATCTCGATTCCATCTCTTTGGCTTCAGCACGCTGTTCAAATGGTCCCTCAGGCTTTGCGCTCCTGGCATACTCCTACCACACCCGACATTCCTTCCTGGCTGATTTCTCTGCACGATATTTTTCTCGGTCTGATTGCTTATCTCCCCTTGTGCCCAAGATCTTCCTTGGATTTCAGAAGATTCAGTCTTAGCATACATTATCTGAGACTGGCGTTTTACAGTAGTGTAAAGGGGCTCCAGGACTGCTTCCCAAACGGTCTCTTTGATCTCCCTTGTAGGTCTTCAAAGCTTCACCTTTCACCAAAGGCAGACGTGAAGAGCTTAATCTCTTCTGTGGTGGCCAAGACAAAAGTGATTAATGGGAAATACCATCGTTTCTTGGGCCGTCATTTCCCCCGCTTCTATGTCATGTACACAATCTTCATGAAAGGTAAAAGCAAAACAAATTCCTCGAGTCCGTTCATGGGCAATGTCAAAGAGTTTAGAATAAGTAAGATTACTTGCATGTTTTGCTATGTGGTGTGAGCTGGGGTGTTTTTCTGTTTCATAAATGCTTGAGGATTAAATTATTTCTAAGTTAGCACTTTTGAAGAATGTTTCTAGAAAAGTATTATGACAACCTCTGACAACATCCAGGGGGAATATAGGTATTTTTGCATTTTTCTTAACCACACACAGCTGACTATTGTAGAAATTCTTTGACATGCACAAGGCCAGGCATCTGTGGCTTCACAGACCTTGCCCTGTGATTTATCAGTTCACTTGGTGCATAAGAAAATGTGGTCTAATGCTTGTCAGAGATCTGTCCTAGGTAGCATGTCGTGGAAACAGCACTACATATACTTATTTTCTAAATGTTTTCGTTTAGATCAGAGCTGTGCTGGTTACTAGAAGATGATATAATGATATGTGTCCACTCTGGTGCCAGACTGCCTGGGTTCAAATCCCAGCTTGTCACTGGCTGTGTGACTGAACTAGTTACTTAAGCTCTCTGTCCCTTGGTTTTCTCATCTGTAAAATATGGAAAATAATAGGACCTACGTATTGAACATATGGCTGTGAAGATTAAATAAATACATCAATACATGTAAGGTACTTAATGGCCTGATCATAGTGTGTACTCAATAAATATATTGTATTCTATACTTTTATCATAACGCAATTACAGTAAACTACCATATTGTCAGCTGTGAATGTTATCATGATCATTACTAGCTTCATGGACTTGCAAAACCTAAAGTAGAACTAGAATGGCTGCTATGTCTGCTACCAGGTTTATAACTAGGATTAAATGAGAAAAGGGTCTGGAAAACCATTTTGGTTGGTTTTTTTTTTAAGCTTTTTTTTTTTTTTCAAGATTTTACTTATATTTTAGAGAGAGAGCACGAGCAGGGAGAGGGGCAGGCAGAGGGAGAGAGAGAGAAGCTGACTCCCCACTGAGCAGGGAGCTGGACACAAGGTTGGATCCCAGCACCCTGGGATCATGACCTGAGCTGAAGGCAGAACGCTTAACCTACTGGCGCCCGTTTTTAAACTTTTAATTATGGAAAATTTTAAACATGCACAAAAATAGAATAATACAATGAATTTTCATGTAGTCAGCCTCACTTCAATAGTTACAACTCGTGGCCACCAATCTTCCTTAAACACTTGCCTTCTCCTGTATTATTTTGAAGCCAACCTAGACATTATATCATTTCATTCATAAATACGAAAACATTTTTAAAAACTAAAGCCTTAGGTAAAATGTAAGGATTATCATCAGATGAACAAAAAAAAATGCAATCATAGAAATATGTTGAATTACAGTATTTCTGAAAGTGTTCTAGCAAGGAGATAAGTTAATCTCTGGGAACTACATAAGGTTAATTGAGCAAGATTTTCTGAGGTTAGGGAGCCTTTGAATTTTACTTTAAAGAGGGAATGAGTAGAGTGAACCAGAAAAGGGAGAACATTCCATAGTAGATCACAGAAGGCCAACTTGACTGAAAGATAGGTGATGTGCTAGGGGGATAAAGAATAAGAAGAGAGATACAGGTTGGCCTCACAAGAGTTTCAAGTGTCCTGGTTTAGAGCTCCGATTTAGTGTCGGAGAGGGCCAAGTATGTGTGTTGTGGGTAAACATGGAGTTGGAAGCTGTGGTAAGTTCAAACTGGGATAACGTCACACTCTGTCCTCTACTTTAATGAGGCAGGATTGCAGATGTTATGGGCTGATGCCAAAAAGGCTAGAAGAATAAAGACAAATATGTGGAAGCACAATACGGAGTTTCATCAACTTCCATACCGGGAGATGGAGCATTTGAGACAGGTATGGGCCAGGGGCAGATATCCAGAAGTTCATGGTGAGGTAATTAAAATTAACCAAGATCTCAAGCTTTTGAGATCTTTTTTTTCTTTCTTATCTTGTTCACCCCTGAGCAGCCTTTTTCCCTCCACTGTGAGATCGAAATACTGAACTAAATGACAGCATCAGGTTATTTGTCAGAATTGGGTTTATTCAAAGTTGTAGCCCTCTATAATAGAGTTCCATAGAGATTCTGGAATATTTTCCCCAAAAAAAGTTATACACACTAAAATCCAATTCATTTCTAAATATATAAAAATCTTCAAGGATCCAAAAGGCAGCAGGAAATTAATATTTGGTGGTGACTTGATGGGTAGTTTTGAAGCTAAAAGTGAGAACCTAGGACCCATTTGGCATACAAGGAAGAATTTGTTGAGAGATTCAGTGTAATGTCAGGCCCGTACTAGACATTATTTGGGATGCGAAAATGAACAAATCAGGGCTTCTGTCCTCAAGGAATTTACCAACTAAAGGTAAATAGAAATAACCTTGATCCTTCTCTGGGCTGTAATAGAAGTTTACTGCACAATGTCGGGGAGGGATTGTTCGTTGTATTAAGAACTTACTTGGGTTAAAACTGCATCTGTCTTTATTTCTGCTTAGTTCCGTCGAGACGTCACCAAGTGTCTTTTCCTAGGTATTATTTCCATTCCACCCTTTGCCAACTACCTGGTCTTCTTGCTAATGTGAGTACAGATTTCTATCTTCCCAGCATATTGAAGAAACATAGATTTTTTTTTTAATTAAAAATCATTTAAAGAACTTTCCATTTCAGAAGTAGCAGAGATTATCACACTTCCTGCTCCAGTCTTCTAATTAAGCCACTCAGTAACACTTGGATTACTGGATCAGCTGTGGGTGTAGGTAGCTTAGACTTTTCCTGTCTCTTAGCTGCCCCTATGTGTTGTGAAATAATATTATGACCTTTTCCATCATCCCTAGAGGCAACAGCTCGTTGCCTAAGAAGCATAGCAATTTGGGAGAATCTTTTTTTTCAGGAGAGAAATGCATCTCATATTCTGATAACATAAATCTTTATTACTTGACCTTGTATCCAAAGATGATAGTTTTATTTATTACTTTATTTTAAAGATTTTATTTATTTGACAGATAGAGAGAGAGAGCAAGACAAGAGAGGGAGAGGCAGACTCCCCGCTGAGCAGTGAGCCTGACGTTGGGCTCAATGTCAGGATCCCGA
Organism: Procyon lotor; assembly: GCA_028646535.1. Classification (NCBI taxonomy): domain Eukaryota; kingdom Metazoa; phylum Chordata; class Mammalia; order Carnivora; family Procyonidae; genus Procyon; species Procyon lotor. The sequence continues at coordinate 55,481,446 of CM053611.1, forward strand.
GATCATGACCTGAGCCAAAGGCAGACACTTAACTGACTGAGCCACCCAGGAGCCCCAGTTTTGTTGTTATTTTAAAAAATTTGTTTATTTATTTTCAGAGAGAGACAACAAGAATGAGTGAGCACGGCAGGGAGGGGCAGAGAGGGAATCTCATGCAAACTTCTCGCATGGAACCCAACAGGGAGCTCGATCCCACGACCCTGAGATCATGACCTGAGCCGAAAGTACAAGTCAGACACTTAACCGACCGAGCCCCCCAGGCACTCCCAAAGATGACACTTTGAAACTGCGATCTTGCATGTCAGTTTAGTTATCTGTTGCCGTATAACAACTGCGAATCTTAGTGGCTTTTCATGGTTTTGTGGGTCAGGAAACTGGGCAAAGTTCAGGAGGTGACTGATTTTTCTCTTCCATGTGGTGTTGACAGAAGTCCCTCAGGGGCATTTAGCTGACAAAGGGACTAGTCTGGATGTTCTCAGGTCACTCGAGTCTGGTGCCTTAGCGGGGAGCTGGAAGGCTGGAGCTCTGAGGTAGAGTGACTCCAGGCCTCTCTAATGCGGTGGCCTCAGAGTCATATGGCAGCTCAGGGCTCCAGGCGTGAGGGCTTCAGCAAGTAAGAATCTGCTTGGCTTTTTATAGCTTTGCCTTGGAGGTCACAGACACTAAACTCTGCTCTGCTCTATTGGTTGAATCAGTCACCCAGATTTGAAAAGTAAGGGGACATAGACCTTCTCAATAAGAGGAATGCCAGAGAATTTGCGGCCATGCTCTAAAACCACTGCACATGTAGAAAAATGAATTAAAAAAACAAATTTACCAAAAAAACCCCCAAAAAACAAATTTGCCTTGAACATTTTACATACACATACGGACTGTACCACAGTTTGAGGTTGTCAGCGTCACATACAAGGAGTGGCTCTGTGTGCACCTCTCCAACTCTGTCCAAGATATGTTCTTCAGATGCTTTAGTTCAAATGAAGTCATTTTCTCTAATTACTGCGTGCAGGGCCGTTCCACTACCGCTGCCTTTCACATAACCTCAGTAATGTTGCCTGCAATTATATCTGTAAATCTCAGTCTGCGACTCATTTACAGAAAAGAACAGTGAGGTCGGGAGGGAAGTCATGTCTCCGCCTCTTCTTCCTAGCATTCACGTCCTCCAAACGCCTTCTTGGATCACTTTGAAAGATGCCTGTTACAGCAAGTGACATTGTGATTCCTTTTCCTTTCAGGTACCTGTTTCCTAGGCAGCTCTTGATCCAACATTTCTGGACCCCAAAGCAACAGATTGATTTCCTAGATATCTATCATGCTCTCCGGAAGCGGTCCCACCCAGAAATCCTTTGTTATTTGGAAAAGGTTATCCCTCTCGTTTCTGACGCAGAACTCCGGCAGCATATGACAGAGCTGTGCACCAAGGTATTCCTCCAGCTAACCCTCCCTGCAAACTCGCGACTCTTGTGAGCTCCTGTTTGCACTAAAACTAGGGAAAAGGGCCAGGCAGGACCTTCCTAACCTCTGCCAATCTCTCACCTCTCCCAAGATACAGCATGGTACCCACCCAGCAGTACATGACATCCTGGCTCTGAGAGAGTGTTTCTCTAACCATCCTCTGGGCATGAAGCAACTCCATGCTTTGCAAATGGTGAGCACTTAGAGGCTTTCTGTGTCCCGCAGCCTCACCTTGCCTCAGGTTGTGTGCGCGGTGGTGACTGTGTTGACTTTCTCCTCCTGTGTTTATATGTTACAGAAAGCCCTAAGTCGAGCCATGCTTCTCACACCTCATCTGCCTTCTTTCTTGTTGAGACACCGTTTAAAGACTCATACCGCCGTAATTCACCAGCTGGATAAAGCTTTGGCAAAGCTGGGGATTGGCCAGCTGACTCCTCAGGAGGTGAAATCGGTAAGAACTTACTGCGATGTCACCCCTCAGTCCTTGGTGGGCTTCTGAGCTCACGGGGCTGGGAGCTTACAGAGCGCTCCTGTTTGGCGTGTGAGAACAAAGGCCAAACTCTTTATTCTTTCACTCATTTCTGTGTCTTTTTTCTCAGTGAACCTAACTCACGGGAAAGGAATTTAATTCCTTTTAAATTTTACCCATAGTAGTTTCGGTTTATGTTTCTTTTCTTTTGGCCCTTCAAAAACCGAGGACACTTTTTTATTTTTTATTTTTTTAGATTTTATTTATCTATTTGAAAGAGAGAGAGCACAAGCAGGGGGAGCAGCAGGCAGAGGGAGTGGGAGAAGCAGGCTCCCTGCTGAGCAGGGAGCCCAATGCAGGGCTTGATCCCAGGACCCTGGGAGCACGACCTGAGCTGAAGGCAGCCGCTTAATTGAGCCACCCAGGCGCCCCCGGGGACACTATTCTTTAGACCCACTGTTTTCTGTTATATAGGCCTCCTCGCTTGCCCCCTTGTCTGTCATAGTTCTCCGCCATGGAGAAAGGTTTCTTGTGGGCATGAGGTTATAACTTATTTAAAGGAGATTTTGCATCACGGTGGGTTTACAGTTCGTGGCGTATTTGCTATGTGATTATTGAGGACTATTCCTCTTCTGAGTGATCCAGGCTTGTTATCTTCGTGGCCTGAATTCTACCCATATTGCTGAAGAGAGGTGTCGAACTTGGCTGGGAGAGTGGCTACAGATTTCCTGCAGCCTGAAAGGTAAGACACATCCCTGTGGTCATGCCACGAAAGTCCAAAGTATTTTTCTGTTTGATTCGAAGATTATTTTGGAGTTGATAATGGAGTGCCGTGAGACCCTTAGTTAATATATATATATCTAACTGAAAGGGCATAAACTCATTTGCCTGTGGGGTTGCTAAGCAGGAATGAAGTGGACGGTGCCGACACGAGGGAGTAGTGAGGACTGTGGGAGCCCAAGAGGGCACGCGTGCCAGCCTGCAGCAGTGCCTCAGGCCCAGCACTACTGATGCTAATGCCCTGTGCGTCAGAGGATTTGTGGCGCTGTCCCTGGTCGCTGCCCACTAGATGCCAGCAGCATCCTCTGCACCAGTTCTGACACGCAAAAATGTCTCCAAACATTGCCAGACGTCCAGTGGGGGAGAGGAGAACAGAATTATCCCAGTTGAGGAGCACTAATCTAAAGGCCTTCAAAGTCAGAACAGACACCCTCAACTGGCTAAATAAAAAGTACCCGAGGGTGGGTATTAGGCCTGGGGGTCTCTTGTTGGAACCTTTGGCGAGGCCTTGATGTCTCCTACGCCCGTGAACGTCAGAGGGGGCCTACTAATCTCCATGGAGCCAAGAAATGTTTCCAGAGCACCAGCTTTTACCAGAAGAATCCCAAGGGTGACAGTGGTGTTCAGCAGTATTACCGTCTCTGAGTTTTGTACCGCCACCCCTTAAGAGTCAAGAAATGAGGCTGAGTAGAAAGGAGTGTCTGGTGGATGGAAAGGAAAGTGTATGTGCAGGGACTGGAACAAAGCAGGGGAACCTTGAGAGCAGTAGCCTCTCAACGTCACTCCTCTGCGCTCGGCTTCCCACCTCTAGTATCCAGCCCCGTGCACGCAGGCAGTTAGAAAGCTACCGGTTCCCTGGCCAGGCCCTTAACACTGATGGTGTTTACAGAACCCGAGCTGTCCCTCTTGCTACACAACGTGGTCCTGCTTTCCGTCAACTACAGTGGGACAGGGCGCTGAGCGAACGCGGAGCGGATGGCATTGTCCTGCGGTCACAGAGGACAGCCGTGCGGTACCAGACAGCACTGGTTGGCGGGGGTCCGTGTGCCCCCTTGGGTGTGTGGGAGGCAGGGGAGCTGGGGCCGCCGGCTTCCCAGCGTGCCTCCCACGTCGGAGCTGGAACTGCAAGGAACCCTCTTCGCAGAGGTGGCCCGCGTGCGCCGTCATCCCAACTTCCCTGGGATCAGCCGGAGCTGGCAGCGGCCTCTGTCCTGGCCTTTCCGTGTGAGGTTTTAAGTTCAGGTCCTGGGAAGTGAGCTTTTGCCCCCGGTGGAAATCCTCCTCTGGCCGAGGTCTTAACCACTGCCACGTTCCTTAGAGCTGCGTTTTCGTTCCAGTTTCTGGCCGGCGAGGGGAACGGCACTGTTGAACTGGGCGCGTTTCCATCTGCGCGTGTACTTCCGTGCTGCCCTCAGTCCTTCTTGTGACGACCAAAAATAGGCTTTTTGTGTTTTGGGTCCCCTCACTGGGTTAACCACTCCCTTTCCTTTCCAAATCCTTGAACATCTTTTTTTTCTTTTTTAAGCAAATAGTTATTCACATATGGGAACTTTCTAATGGAAAAGATGAAATACAAGTGCTTCTTGCCCCTTCCCATGTTTATAGCCTTCACCCCCCCCTTGGTCTCTTTCTGGGCTGTGGGGCAGCCCCTAAGGATGTTCAACTCTGCTACCTCCACTGTGCTGTAAGGATAGTGGCCGTCTTCTCTGGGCCATGGATTGAAGCTCTAGGCTACTAATCGCTGCCCTGCTTGGGAGACCAGGAGAGGCCTGCTTTGTGAGCAAGTTGGGTTTAGCTTTTGTCTGTGTCCATTGTTGACCTGTAGTAACTTATTGTAAACGCATGAAGCACTGTTTTAAAGCCAAGTAAAGACTGCCTGAAACCAGTTGCTGGAAATGACTTCTGCATACTCTAATTTTTTTGCTAAAGATCCTTTGACAAGACTGACAAAGCCCAACTACTGGGGGAGGGAGGTAGTTGGAATAGCAGCTTCTGATGGGATGGAAGCTCTGAGGGAACTGATTCGACATTGATGCTCTCTGCTGGATTTTAAGATGGTCCCAAGGAAGAGGGAATGTAGAATTAACAAAGGAGCTCCCAGAGCAGGGAGCTCTACAGGCCGGGAAAAGCTCCAACAGGGCAGGATCCAGGCCTGCTTCAGCTGATGGGGTGAAGGGCACATGATGCAGGTCAAGCTCTTGATGCTCCAAAGAGAATGTTCTATTTTTCCATCATAATGTTGTTAACATTAATCTCTGACCTAATTAGTTTTATACATGATGCTAGAGAAACACCCTGTCTCTAACAATTAACAAGACTGACAAGATAAAGAGTAACACACCATTCTTTTGAATATTTCTTTAATATTACATTTAAATATTCTCTTTAAATACAGCATTATCACAATGTAAAGGACCTAAAAGGCAAAAAAAAAAAAAAAAAAAAATTCTTTTCAGAGACCCAGACAAGCTTTGGATTCACATTGAAAATACTACCTGTGTACAGTATGTGAGAAAGGAAACTAGAAAATAATGATTCGCCTTAATAAAAGATTTCTTTTATCTAGGCCTAGACTGAGCGGGACCAAAGCCATCTGCTCCTGTGATCAGAGGCCTAGGCTTTGCTTTTCTAGCAACCATGAGCTAGAATTCTGTCCAGCTCAGGTAGCACCAGAAACGAGACGGATTAGGTTGTAGAAAAGGCCCTTTGCTTGACAAGATGATTAATGCTCAATGTTAATATTCAGCATTAAAAAACTTGGGATCAGCATGAGTCAAAATTGTTGAGTTAATGGAGGGATGGACTTGGATTAAGAAACTAGTTTTTCAGATATCGCTTCTTGGCCTTTAGGCTAAGATCTAATGAAGAAACTAGTTTTTCAGAAAAACCAAATATCTTGGGGGTTGGCAATCAGTTTGACAATTAGATTCAGATTCTTGGTTTGATCCCAAAGGCTAAAGTGTCTCTTATTGAGCAGCTGGAATCCACTTCCTAGGTGAGGCTGGAGCCTTCCTAAGGAGGGAAATGTCTAGCGCCCACCCTCCCCTTCCAACACAAACTGTCGGGAAGATTCTTCTCCAGAGTCGAATTTGCAATGAAGCCTCAGTCTTGTATTCAAGGGGCCGGCCGAAGGTGGGAGAGTGGGGCTCAGCTTGGGAGAGTGTCTAGATCTCAAGTACTTAAGACTGTTTTGTGAGGCTGGGGATGGGGGGAGACAAGGTCCTGTACTGAAGAATTCCCCTCCAAACGTAAAACCAAGCAAAACCGGGAATGAACAGGAGAGGCAGACTGGGTTCATCTTTTAAGTACAGGGCCTCACAGGCTCAGGTGAGAGATCCGATAGGTGAGCTGCTGCTGGGACATACATAAAGGGTGCTTTAAGGGCCCACAAGAAAAGGCTTGGTTGAGCAAGGGAAGTGGGAGGAGTTCTCTCCCCCACCGGAACCAAAAAGGTTTTTGCTTGTTCTTTGCCGCGTAATAAACCATACCAGAAGTGAAGCATGACGTAAAGGGTACTAGAGAAGAGTGTTCTGCTCCCTCCGGCCTCCAAAGGGAGACAGAGATAACTACTAATAAAAAGAACTCCGTGGTGGTCAGTGGAGCACATCCTGGAACGTAAGCTGGACATAAGATGAACAGAAACCGTGTCCCCCCATCGAGGTAAGAACTGAATTTGAGTCTCACTTTATAGGTCTCAAAGGTTATAGTCAGAACTTGAATTCTTTGGAACCTGGGAGCCGCATTTAAGAATTAGTTTGGCTTCCAGTTTTTACTTATCGGGATGGAGGATCCGATAAACATCTGCAGTTCTTGGGGTTGTGGGGGAGGGGGCAGGAATAAGAACTCTCCAACCCTGTATACCCTGTATCTACAAGGGTAGATACGGAAAAATAGAACAAAAACTAGCCAGTGACTTTAGATTAGCACATCCTCTGTTCCTTTAAAGCTCAAACCTCCCAGAGTGGGGGAAAGACCCGGGTGAAAAAGCAAGCGTGGCACAAATCAAGTCTTCTTTCCAGACAGCAGCCTGTCCCTGCTGCCCCTTTCGGACATAGTTAGTGCTCCCTATATGCCTCCCATGGGACGTATGAGTCCCAGCCCAAAGGGGCCTGACAGAGCGGGCCTCAGACACAGACAGGAGACTCTGGCTCTTCAGGCCACATCCCCAGCCAATCTCACTTTTTCTTCAAGGGAAAAGGATGGAGGGGGTTAAAAAAAGATAAATAGACAAGTTAATTCTAGTACCTAAGAACACATGAAAGAAAGAATTCAAGTTACAGACCAGGTACCCCAGTGTGGGGAAAAGGCCAGAGAACATCAAACAGGTCAGATATTAACTTATTTACCAAATGGGGGGCCAGGGAAGGCAGGTTAAATTTTTATAAATCCTGAAGGTTTTCTACAGGAGCAGAGACCCTCCTATCCGCTCCACTCTAGGTCTGGCCAGATACTCCGGCTGATGATACACCAAAGTCGGGTATCGGGGTAACTGATGAGAAGATGAGCTTGTACCCCACCTGGAGCTCAGGGAAGGAGAAGGGGCTTTGCCATGCCGTTCAAATCACTGTGTTCTGGTCCCCATGTAAAGAATAGCTGCTTAAATGACCCAGCTCCTGGGAGATCCTCATTCTTTGTTCCGGGGCCCAGAAGGCTCAGTACGCGGCAGTGTGCAGCCGCCTCCGCCCCAAGACTCTCCCCAGACCGAGCTGGGACTGGTCTCCTTGGTTGTGTTTACCCTTTAAAAAATACTTTTACAAACAATTCTTTCCCACCCATTCCCCCCGCCCCGACCCCAATAAAATAACGTGGGAGTAGCAGCTGCTTCTACAGTTTTGTTTTGAAATGGTGTTAGATAAAATAAGGGAATAAATAGAGAATGGGTAAGAGGCGGAATCTCCATCCCCAGGTCACACTGCCAGAGGGAGTTCTAGGGAAGAATCTTCCGGGGGCCTGTCCTCACTGGGCTGTGAGGCTTTCTCCACCACACAGCCCTCTTCATTGTCCGTGCGGAAGGGGAGGCTCGAGGGGGACCACGAGGGGCGGAAGTCTTCATTCTCGGGCTCCTCAGGGTGACAATCTCCGGGCACTAGCGCTTCTAGAGTGGACGTTTTCCCCACTTCGGATTTGCACAGGACAGCCGGGTCTGTGGGGCTACAAGCCACCAGTGAGGTAACAGGGAGGGAGAAGACGTTCAGATCCTTCTCCTTGGGGAAAGAGGGTGGGGCGTCTTCTGTGCTGGGCTCTCCTTTCAGCCCCAGGACTGGCCTCTGCTCCACCTGATAGTAGACCAGGGGTCCGCTGTTCAAGTAGGATGGGCTGTTCACTGCTGACGCAGTGGGGTGGTCGGAGTTCTCGGCAAAACACAGGACCGAGGAGCCTGGGGGCAGCTGAGCCTGGATGAGAATGGGGGCCGTCAGGCCTGGGCACAGCTCTTCGGGAACAGCCAGGGGCTCCTCCAGGATGCACACGCCCAGGCTCTCTATGCTGGAGTCCAGGCTGGCGCTAGAGCCGCTGGAATCTTCCTCGGCCTTGAGCCGCTCCAGTTCCTCCGCGCTCTGCAGGTGCATCACTGCCGTCTCGTTCTCAGCAATGAACTCCTGGAAGTCCTGTGTCTCCGAGCCCTGGGCTCCCGTCAGGCTGCCGCTGGCCGGCGGGGAGGGCTCCTCGTCGGGGGCCGGCGGGCGGCTCACCTGCCGTTTGCTCTCCAGCTCCAGCTTCATGATGGTGTGGAGGTAATGAGTCCGGACCCGGATCGGATTAAATTCAATGCGCCCAGCCATGTTCCCACAGCCGTCCCGTGAGCAGCCGCACGGGAAGGACATGCGATCCACCTGAGGAGAGGACAAGAAGGTTGAGGGAAGATGAGACTGCCAGGCTTAATAGAGAGGAGACATGAGCTGGCGGCAAACACAGGCAGCTGGGAAGTGCCTTAAAAGAGGAACCACGAGGAACAAATGTATCGCGCAGCATGACCTAACAGCGCTACATGGTAGCTGTCAGGTAGTTTCAGTTCCAGCACAGCCAGGAAGAAGCAGTGTGCCCTCTGGACGGTCCTTACCTCAGGGGCGCCTGGTCACTTAGGCATCTGACTCTCTGGTTTAGTCTCAGCCCAGGATCTCAGGGCCGTGGGATGGAGCTCTGCATCAGGCTCCGCGCTCAGCGCAGTCTTCTTATCCCTCTCCCGCCCCACCCCCCCTTGTGCTCTCTCCAATAAACAAAATCTTGGGGTGGGGAGGCGCCTGGGTGGCTCAACTGTTAAGCATCTGCCTTCGGCTCAAGTCATGATCCTGGAGTCCCAGGACTGAGCCCCACATTGGGATTAAGCAGGAAGCCTGCTTCTCCCTCTCCCACTCCCCATGCTTGTGTTCCCTCTCTTGCTGTCTCTCTGTCAAATGAATAAATAAAATCTTAAAGGACATTTTTTTTAAATATCTCTTAATGGGGTGCCTGGGTGGCTCAGTCGTTAAGCGTCTGCCTTCGGCTCAGGTCATGATCCCAGAGTCCTGGGATCGAGCCCCGCATCGGGCTCCTTGCTCGGCGGGAAGCCTGCTTCACCCGCTACCACTCCCTCTGCTTGTGTTCCCTCTCTCGCTGTGTTTCTCTGTCAAATAAATAAAATCTTTAAAAAAAAAATCTCTTAATATCTTTAATATCTCTTCAGGGCTTTGTTTCCTCTTCCAAATAAAACGTAGCCAAAAATCACGTTAAAGGGCCCTTCCAGTTAAAAAGTCCAGATACAACTCTCTGAATGCTGACAGTTCTCAGAGTAGAAATTTTTGTGCCTCAGAGACTTTTCCAGAATTCACCTAGTTTATTGAGAAAACAAAGGCTGGGGCCCAAGCCTACTGCCTTCTGCAGTGACAGGCAAAGGCAGTAGAAGATCTAGCTGGTCCAAAGCAATATATTCCAGGGAAACTAAGCAAAAGTGACTTAGTTTTGCTAGGGTGCTATAATGATGGTTCAAATGTAACAATGGCCAGCTTTTCACCACCTGCTTCATCTTTCCCTGATGGTGGGCCAGTTGAGGTCTAGAGCAGTTACTAAGGTAACTAACTTACCAGGAATATCTGGAAAGCAGATCCTCTCTGCCTCCTCTCCCTTTTGGACCCCAAGAAGGAAAGAAGCCCGCACATACCAAAAATAAAAAAACGTGAGAAAATATATAGACAAATACACAATGTCTTCCTATGATACCAACTTCTAGAACTCTCCATTCCAGTTCTTAGGAGCAGTCCAATTCTTAGGACTATTCTCAGGACCGTGTAACAGACTGACTCATTATGGGACTTCAGTCTGGAAAGCAGTATTTGGCCAGATCTGCTACAGCTATTACTTACCTAAAAATAAGAAAGGAAAAGTTCTGTACCCTTGGGGCAAATAATACATTATATGTTAATTTAATATATATAATAAAACATAAAAAAAGAAGAAAGGAAAGGCTCGTTAGGATACAGTCAACGATCAGGACTCGGCACCCACATCCTCAGTATACAAGTTCCAAATAAATTTCATCCTTTGGGATAGTACTGCTGTTTTCAATGGAGATATGCCTTCCAAACTGTCCCTTGTCAGGCCAGCTAGGGGATGATGACTTCCATCTTTTAGGACCCTGGACGTAGGCTCTGCCAGGCCAAGTTCGATCCTGAATTATAGGAACCCGAGAATTATTCTGAGTTTTACAAAACTGGAGTAGAGGTCCTGTAAGTATTTATAAGATAAAACCTGCAGGCCTACCTTGTCTCCCTGCTTCCTTTTAGCTCATGAAATCAGTCAATACTTAAGGAACAACTACTAACATTAAACTTCCTAACCCGTGTTCCCCCATCTTCTGACAGCGGCTGCTTATCACTTCTGAGGTGAGAAACACAGGAAAGATAATTGCTATCTCCCCAGCTGAGGAATCTTGCCATGCTTGGTTTTTTCCTTGGAGGAGGGCTGTGGAACTAGGGTGTGTTCCCACTCATGGGGAATCCACCCACGGACCACGGGCAGCCTCCCATGTTCACTGGTCCCCCACACCACACCCCCTGGACTCTAGATCTGCCATCCTAGGCCAATTGGACTGACCTGGCATTTAATCCCAGCCTGACTACAGGCACAGGCTTCCGGGTCACAGTACAGACGACAGTCACAACCACACTCTTCCCGTGACAGGCGGATGGCTCGAAGTTCTTGCTTCTCTTCGGCATCAATGCGGTGCACCCCTGAAGCCCTCAGCAAGGCCCGTCGCCGTTTGGTGGGCAGGGGCTGCAGGAAGAAGTAATCGTCCACCTCCACATTTTCCACATCGATATCTTCATCCGAGACATCATCCAGGGTCAGGCCATCGGCCTCCACCGACTCCACCGTCCCATTCTTGGTCAGCTGCCAGGAGACAGGAAGCAAAGGTCAGCCTCCAGTATTCTCGGCAGGCACCTCCTCGCACGGAGCCTCGAGAGCAGCAGAGCCCAAGGAACTTTCTGGGATGATGGGCATATCCATGCTGCTCGTAGCACATGTGGCTACCCAACTCTGTACATGCGGCCGGTGCAAAGCAGAAGGGGGACATCTTAATTTTATTTCATTTCAATGGAGAATAAATAGCCACATGTGGCTAGTCGCTACCACACTGGATAGTTTAAGAGAATAAATCGAGAGCAGGAAGCCAGGAAGCCTCAGGCAACTCTAACACCTCCCGGTTGACACAGAAGCTATCACCTTTCCGGATCAAAGTTTCTCAAAGCCCATGTCTCATCTTCCCTCCTAGAAGACAGTATTTTCCCACAGATATACCCTCCATCCCCAGCCCTGGGCGCCGTAACTTCAGCTAACTTGACTTCTAACAACAGGGAGGAGGTCTACCAATGGCTGGATGTTCCTTGGATGTCTAGATAACCTCGCGAGACACCCTTCAGTCTGCACCCCCAAGAACCCAAAACCACAAAGAGCACACTAAAGTGTAGTACAAGGCTACCAGGTCTTTGTCAATGAATCTGAAGCGCCACGGTGTGAAGAATTATCTGCATACGCAGAAGAGCTTCATTTCACTGGGAGCAGGAAAAAACAACCAATTAAACAGCTATCAAAGAAAGCCCTCACTTCCAACCCACAGCCTAGAATATACTCATTCTCCTTCCTAATCCCTTTTATTTGATTTCAAAGAAAAGCTGTGTGTGAAGTAGGGTGGCATATAGAACACTGGGGTACTCTCTAGGGGCAGAAATCTGGGTTCTCTAGACGAAGAAAGAGACCCAGGAAAGGGAGTCTCCGTGGAAGGACAGGCTGAAGACAACCTGGCCGGATGAATTCTGAAAACTCACTGGAGAATTCAAGGAAACAAAATGAGACTGCACGATTCCCAGAGCTCCGAGAGCTACTAGCAGGATGAGGGCCAAGCTCCTGGAGGGGCTGGTTTATTTCATCAGCTCCAGCCACACATGAGTGCTAGGGAAGGAACCACTCCTGGGAGAGATGATGCAACGACCCGGCTAACCAGCTGCACACCTGTTGTGTGTGTCTGGGGGAAGGGGGGGGACACACATACAGTGGTGCTTCTGGGCGTTTCCTGGGCTGTTATTTCTGTACCAGGCAGATCCACGGTGAGGGGCCCGTCTGCCGACCTTGGGACTGCTCCCCCCGCCCGTTTTGCTGGGGACGGCCGCCTCCTAAGCACCCTCCCTCCTGCTGTCCCCTGGAGGGAAAGAGATCAGAGATGCAATAGGAAGAAACCCACGGAGAGATATAGGAGTTTCACGTAACACGACAGGGGCGGCATTTCAAATCAAGCGAGAGAGAGAGTCTTCTGGTCATTCAATGATTTGGGGATAACTGGATATTTTTCTGAAAAATAAGTAAAGCTGGATCTCCAATTCATACTACCCAAAATAATGAATTCCATGTGAGTAAAAGGCCAAAATTAAAAAAAAAAAAAAAAAAAAAAGAAAGGATTAGAAAAATTACACATCATTAAAGCTCCAGAGTACCAGGAGCTTTTTTGGGGGGTGGGGGATGGAGGGCGGTGGGGGAGGGAACAGCCTAAAAAGGAAAATAAATATTAGATGGCACATGGGAGATGCAAAAGGTGTATTTTTTTAGATTACCGGTCTCCCTGTAGAGTACAGATATGGGAAAAACTTCCAAAAGAGAAAACTGGACCTGGGGAGGGCAAAGTAAAGGTTTTCTCTTGACACAGAAAGATCTGTTAGTTGGCACACTCGTGCTGCTATTCACTAAATCAACTACTAAGTAGGAATCCTATGTCAGCTTTGAGGCTGCCTAGCTTTGTCCCTGGACCTCCGACAAGGGAGGCCACAGAGTGGGATGGAATCGTGCTTTGCCAAGGTTATCCCTCTACCAGATCTAGGAGAGAGATTTCTTCTAGGGAAAGGGAAGAAAAGCCTTCACTGCAAATGATGAGAACAGTATTTATTCCCCTGCTGTTGCTATAGCAGCAGGAAGGTGATAGGGTCAGAGACGGAATTCCTCACACACAAGAAAGGGACACCTCAATGTCATTCCAGTTAGAAAAACAGGTGGAAGGCCCCGGGAGTTGGCTGCGGGAAGGAGACGTAGCTCTCAGAGGGAGAAGGGAATGAGATACCGTTAGCCCACATCCTCTGCCCTCAGTTCTGCAACCACACCACGTTTTGGGATTTCACCCACAACCCTGGAAATAATGCAGCCACCTGTTTGAACACAGGTCCTCAAGCTTTGGGCCCACAAGAAACTTGGCCGAGCCGAAAGTAATGTTCTCCAAACGCAGAACTCGGAACTCGGGGGGGCGGGAGGGGGATGTTGTTGCCGCCTGGTGGAAAGTACGGCTGCGGAGGGCCAAGCAGGGCCAAGAGCCCCTGGGCAGCCGTGAAGAGCCAGTCTGTACGAGATGGGTCTTCCTCCAGCCCCGCTCTCCTCCTAGACTTGAATAGCGGGTGTGGCATCAGATGGCAGGCCCATACCCTACAAACTGAAATAACCATTTGGTAATGCTGCTGCTCACACCCACAAGACCATCACCTGGAGGGGACTGGCGTTACAGAAACAGCAGGGCCTACGGGAGAAAACCTGTTCTGTGCAGCGGGACAAGAGGCAGTCCTCTGACAAGAAACTGAAACACTGTGCTTCCTCGGGCTCCCAGGGTGGCAGACTTGACTGTTCTCAAGTATTCGCACCTTAAACTTGTAAACAATTTACTGAGAGGCCAAGGGTAGGGAATTCTAGGGAAGCCATTTTGCTATCTCATGTGGGCTCCCCACCAGAGACAAAAAGAATGGTGTCTCAGACTGAGATTTGATTCCAGATCTGAGACCTCTCACCTGAAAGATCTGGAATGTCTACACGCCAAGGGCAAGTGTCCAATTAAAAATAATCAAGAGACCTAGATGGTTTCCTGCTTTATCTTGGCACATGGTTAAGTACCCAGACCCCAGACCCCAGGCCCCTGAGGCACCTTCATCTTCTTGGCATGGAGTTTCTCCTCCTTCAGGTGCTCACGAAGAATCTCCCGATGGTTCACCTCCTGCTCCTGAGCAAACTCACAGAGCGTGTAGCTGCGCACGGAGTTATGGCGCTGGGCCATGCCCAGCGAGCTCCCTCCCTGGCTGGGCACACTGGTGAAACCCTGGCGCCGGGCAAAGTAGTATACGGTCACCTGGTCGAAGCGGACATTCTTCCTCCGCAGCTGCTTCTGCCGCTTGAGGATGGATGTGGCTGAGAAGGGAGCACAGAGCGGTTTTACCAACCCTGCCTGGGGCCCTCATTCTTTCTCACCCGCGGAGGCGCTCAACTGTTGTCCAAAGTGTTCTCTGTAACTCGAGACACTTCTAATCTTCCCATCACAAGTGCACGGTTGGGAGGGACCCTGAACATCGGCTGGTCCGTACCACTGCCTCCAGGCTGACTTCACCCATGGGACCCCAGGAGCGAATTTTGGACATCAGCTGGGAAGAGGATCTCTGGGTGATCTTTTCAGACTATAACAATTTATATGGCTTCACTGTCCAATGGGACAACTACTGGTCACATGTGGCAATTTAAAGTAATAATTAAAAAAAAAAAATCTAAAATTCAGCTCCTCAGTTACACTAATCACATTTCAAGTGCTCAGAGCTACATATGGCTAATGGCTACCATACTGGGCAGTACAGATATAAAACATTTGTATCATAACAGAAAATTCTATTGGACGTTGCTATCTAGAGCTGGGGATGGGGTACTTCTTCTTTAAAGGGCCAGCCAGTAAACACCATGAGGTCTCTGCTACAGCTACTCAACTTTGCCACTGTAGCATGAAAGCAATTACAATGTATGGGGCTGTGTGCCAATAAAAACTTTATTTACAAAAATGGGCAGTGGGCCAGATCTGGTCCATAGGCAACCTCTGATCTATAGAATCAGAAGTTCTTTCCAAGAAATTAATGGAGCCATCAGAATTAAGAAATCCGGAGCCGCCCCAGTTGTCCAGGCAACATTTATGTCCCTCTAGAGCTACAATTGGGTGGGACTCTGGTGGGTTAAGGGTAGAATCCTGGACTTCTTCAATTTAATTCAGCCCATTCTGGGGACCTATAAACCACAGCATAGGAAAAATGAGCTAGAGTAAGTCAGACCTCAGTCTACGATATTAGAGCAATAAAGTCCTCCGAAGAGTGAGGTTGGGCTAAGGGTGGAAAAGACCATGACTCGGGGAAAAGCCCCCCACTGGAGAGAAGCTCTCTCAAGGACTGCGGCGGGCTCTGATGCTCAGAGGATGTGGGTGGAGGCTGGGGGTGGAGGGGCTCACTCACGTGTGAAGCTGGCAGCTGTAGGAGGATTGAGGCTGTCACAGCTGTCAGCACTGTCACTGCTGGAGATCTCATCATCTGAGTTGGAGACCGATGAGCCCACATCCACATCATCAAACTTCCTCTTGAGACTCGAGCCCGTGAAGGCATCCATTGGTTTCAAAGGGGTTTCCTTGTGGAGCCCACCACGTTGGCCCCAAAGCCCCTGCTCACCACCGGTTAGCCAGGCGCATTAGGATTCTGCCCAGGAGAAAAGAGGAATCAGCATTCCTGTCCTGAGCCGGACCCCTCCCAAGTCTCTACACACAGCTCTCCAGACGAGGAAAGTCCCTGAGCTAGCGCCATGTCTGGTCTCTCGAGACAAGGTCATTTCTCTACTTATTCTGGCCAATGTTCTCCTACTTTTATTTCCCTTCGGCCCCTCCAGTCTCAGTCACTCTAGAATAATGAGATGAGTAACAGCGGCACCTTTCCGAGCAGAGGGAAGGCCTTTGGTTCCAAGCCAGCTGGACTCTGGGTTTCATTAGCCCGGGGATAACAGGAGCAGCTCCTGAGCACACAAGGGGGAGCTCTCCAAGGGGCCAGCACAAGGGACTGCGGATCACGGGCAGAATTAGGCTGTGCTTACACCTAGACTAGATCCAATTATTTTTCCTGGTAAAAATTTAGCCAGGCTTTTCCCAAAGTGTATACATTAAATCAACCAGTTCCATGGGTGTTAATAGCTTTAGGTGGAAATAGGACTGCTGTGTCCAAATAGTTCAGAAAAGTGCTCACGACAGGACAGCTTGGAGGCTTTTAATATGCTAACGAGCCAGGTGAAGGGTGAGAGCAAACATAGCGCAGGGGTTCCCACACCTGATCACGGAACCCTTCATTTCCAGAGTGTGTTACGAGGGAGAGGGGTGTGCAAGTGATTCTTGGAACACACTTTGGGAAATACTGCTCTAGGCTCTAAGGTTCAGAGTCTATCAGAAGCCCAGGGAAATACTTATACCCAGATCTTCACAAGGGTGGAGATTCTCACCCGGCTGCTAGAAAGGTCAAATTTGGTTCTAAAGAATGGGCTGAAGATTAGAATCCGCGCTGCCTTCAAAAAGCGCCGACTCTTTTCCAATCTCATACAGCTCCATAAAACAGGGCTCGGCTGGCCAACCACCATCCCCTGTGCGAGGAAAACTTAGCTTTACCATCTGAGCCCTCTGTAAGGAAGCTGGCACGGGGAAAACACATAGCAAAAGAAGTGCCAGTTGACTCTGGTCGTCAACATGGCAGGCAGGGTTTGACAAGTCACACACACAGAGTCCGGGATGCTCCGTTTCCTGGGGACAAAGCTTTCTCCTTCTCCGTCTTTGGGCTTAAGTTCCCAAGAAAATGAATCTGCTTGACAGAAAGGCTGTCAGAGCCGGAGCCGCACGTGATGCTACGAAGCCTCCCTGCTTTGCCTCGGTAATGCCAGAAACTCCCCAGACTATGATCTCACTAGTTGCTAATTATGCAGCAGGAATAACAACACTGCCCGGGAGGACAGGGCCGCATTACTGCAGAGCAGCTACCCAGAATGTACTATGGTGCCGACAGATGCCTGCTGCACAGTCAACCAGACCTAGTAAGTACTAGAGGGAAGACACTTCCCATCTATCCGTCCAGATCCTGTGAAAATTCGCATTCGAGTCACAAGATGTACCTAAGAAACCTCAGCCATCACAGGTCTCCGACAAGCACATTCTTGAAATAAATTTGGCCGGGCGGGGGGCGGGGGGGTGGCGGGAATCAAGTACTTGCTAAGAACCATAATTAAATTTAAAAAGGAACCCAAGGTGTCAATTCTGTTCTTCAGGTTACTGATCTTACCACTGGAGGTCACATTCCCAGGACATATAAAAATGGAAAGAGCCGAGGACCTTTTAATGGGGTAAGATTTCCACTGGGCTTAAAGATAACTCTTTTTTTTTTTTTTTTTTTAAGATTTTATTTATTTGACAGTGAGAAACACAGTGAGAGAGGGAACACAAGCAGAGGGAATGGGAGCGGGAGAAGCAGGCTCCCCGCTGAACAGAGAGCCCGATGTGGGGCTCGATCCCAAGACCCTGGGATCATGACCTGAGCCGAAGGCAGACGCTTAACGACTGAGCCACCCAGGCGCCCCAAAGATAACTCTTAACTAACAAATTTCTCATTCCATTCGAGGATGGGGGGGCGGTAATTTTTACAATTAAGAACTCATGTGGGTGGGATAAAAAAAAAAAGAGAAGAGAGAATAATGTTGACCGCCGAACTGAATTTTTCCTCCCCACTTAAAAAACTTATCAACCAGATGAAAACTCAGACTTCACTGAAAATCTGCTTTCTCAGAAAGGGCCTAAGTCCAGCTCTAGTTTTCACGGAGATGTCTAGTGTTGCTCCTGGGACGGTAGCTTTTTCCTCAGCCTGGAAGCTTGCAGGGCTTTGTGGCTGGAAGCAAAGGTGCAGTCCTGTTCTTTGCTCCGGGGCATCCCTTTGCCCCTCTGCTTCGGGTAGTGTGGCTTCCCTTTGACTATTTCTCTTTAAGCCCTGCCTAAAGTTGGGTTTGGTCCCAAATCATCTTTATTATTAAAATTCACACTGTCGGGGCGCCTGGGTGGCTCAGTGGATTAAAACCTCTGCCTTCGGCTCAGGTCATGATCTCAGGGTCCTGGGATCGAGCCCCTCTCTGCTCAGCAGGGAGCCTGCTTTCTCTCTCTCTCTTTCTCTGCCTGCCTCTCTGCCTGTGATCTCTCTCTCTGTCAAATAAATAAATAAAATATTTAAATAAATAAATTAATTAATTAATTAATTCACACTGTCTTAACCCAGCTGCCCTCAAGGGTATCACTTCCTCTGGGGCAGCAAAGATTGCTGGGTCTTTGTTCCATTCTCCTTCACCCTTTTCTCTACGTCTTCCCCACTTCCACTTCTGGAATAGTGGCTTCTGGGCAATGATAAGAGGGAGGTAAGAAAGAAGGGGAAAAAAAAGAAAGAAAAGCTGTGAAACCTAGAAGAAAGGTATTTTCCTTAAAATGCCGGGGGATCCGGGCACCTGGGTGGCTCAGTGGGTTAAAGCCTCTGCCTTCAGCTCAGGTCATGGTCTCGGGGTCCTGGGATCGAGCCCCGCAAAGGGCTCTCTGCTTCCCTGCCCCCCCTCCCCCCGCCTGCCTCTCTGTCTGCTTGTGAACTCTCTCTCTCTCTCTCAAATAAATAAATAAAATCTTAAAAAAAAAAAAAATGCCGGGGGATCATCTGAACCCCTGGCTATGTAAGTAGGTAATGTGCATACTGACTGAGCTCCCCTCACCCCACCCAGGATCCCTCTGCGTCACTTTCTCTGACATTCACTCCACTATATATATATAATCCGTTGATTCTGTCCTGACAACCAGTATAAATTTAAATTTCAACCCAGCCTTCCGTGCCCCACTCTGGTGTGAACCTGACGTGTCAGAAAAGATACTCGCTGGGTACCAAAAACAAACCTCCTATCCACTTCCACAGTGGCCTGAAGAGACCTCTCTGCAACAGAAACAACTAGAATAGGTCCCACACTTTCCCAGTTCATCAGATCAACCTCTTTTCAAACCACAACTCGAAATCAGTCCTTCCCACCTCTCTCAAACATTCATTGGCAGAGGATCGATGCCTCCGTTCAAGAGAAACACTTGTGAGTTACACTCCACGCACTTAAACCCATACAGAAATAATGAAGGTGAGACTGGAAATGCAGGCCATAACTGACAGTTAACTGTCAAAATGACCAACTCAAACAACAAATGCTTTTGGGGAAAATAATGCAAACCCCCATAAAAGCTTTTTTGATGCCAGTGAAATGAAAGGTCAGCTGACACTTCCTGGCTACATGCTTTATGGTCTTTTCTCCAAGTGTTTCTAGTTGAATATTTCCCAAAGGTATATGAAATAAAGATTATCCACAGTATACAGCAGATATGAGGCTAGCACCAAATAAAGATCTATAGTGTATGTGCATTTTAGTACTAGATCTAAGCCTTTTCAGGCCTGTAGGATTCCTATCACAACCTCCCCAAAACAAAAAAACAAAACAAAACAAAAAATACAGCTTATAGGAGACCAGCAAAAGAGGGACCGCCCAGAAAAAATTCTGTGGATTCAACATGTATTTGCAAAGTTTAGGTAACAAAAACCTCTCTCTTGAGTATAAAACAATAAGACAAGGTGTATCTCACAGAAGAAAGCCTCTTCATGCCACTGGAACCCAACCTTCTGCTAAAGGTCAAGGGACCAAAATCTCTGGTAGGATTGTCAGGGGTCATCTTCTGTAGCTGGGTTAGAGGAAGGCAGGCTTGCGGCCAAGTGTTTGGATAAACCTGAGTGAGACGACCTGAACTGTTTCCCCTTTTGCAAGATATTGCAGTTGATTTTCAAATACTATGAATTTCATGGATCCATGTGTCCTTGTGATTACCAGGATCATGAACTTATAAAGTGCTTGAGTGCAAACATACTGTTTAAACTAGATATTTTAAGAAAGCCCACCTCTAGCCCTCACTGTTTTTTGTTTGTTTTTTTACCCATTCCCTAACACAAGGTTAGAATTTGGCTTTCCATGTCTAAACTACCATCGTATGGAGGACACAAGATCTCTGTGGGAGACCCGGAACATGATGCTGCGGGAACCATTAACTCTCAAGGATATCCAGTCATTTATAACTCTAGCACACACCAATATCCTCCTAGCTTTGGAGATTAGCAAGATATAAAGTCAGAAAAGAAAATCTGAATCAACTATGCATTTACCTTAAACTGAAAACTGCAGGACAAGAGGACACTGTGTCTCTTGGGGATAACTTCTAACATTTCATATTGAAGAACGGTTTGTGTGTCACACTGCCACTCTAACCCCTTTAAAAGGATAAATCAAGACCATGGCACTAAAAGGGATGGATGGCAGTCAGCTGCGTGTTTGGGCCTGTGAAAAATGATCAAGCTAGCAGCCAGGGCAAGTGATGCTTTCGTTTTCCCCCACAACGCCAGAAAAATGGGAGACATCAGGAACCCGAGCTGAAAGGACATGTCAAGGCATCAGTTCCCTTTAATGGACAACCCTGCTGAACCCTTCAGCTCCTGGCCCATTTCTCGGATGCCTGCTAACCTTCCCGCTCATTCCAATCGTCTGCAGCCCCTGCCCAGCCTTCCTCATCCCTTCCTGTCTGCTACTCACAAATTCCCAACCACTCCTCCCACATTTTCCTCTCTCCGCCCTCCCCTTCCTTCACTTCCCTCCATCCTACATCATCTCCACTCCATTCCGAACTCAACCCTCATCCGCAATCCTGCCAGCTTCCAAGCCGCCCATCGGTCTCCCCCGAGCTGCCCCCGCAGTCTGGGCCCGCGTCCTCCGTGCCCCTAGCTCCCACGCCTCTCCCTACTCTTTCCCTTCCCAGCGGCGCCCTGGCTCCCCGCCCCCCGACCGCTCCCGTCCGAGCCTCCCTCATTTCTGACCCCTCCATCCGCGCAGCTCTGGGTTGACCACTCCTCCACAGCCGCCTGAGGGCCGATCCCGAGAAAGGACGAGGCGGCACCCTCCGCCCCGCACCCCCAGGCCCATTACCGGCCCCGCCGCAGCTGCCTCCTCCCGTGATGGTCTCTGCCGCCCCCGCTGCCGCCGCCGCCGCCGCCCTAGCCCGGGTGGGAAGGAAAGAGAAGATAGCGAGTCCCGGGCCCGCGGCGACGGTCGGGGAGTTCCCAGGGCGGCAGGGCTGGGAGGGAGGGCGGGTGGGCAGATCGGCCGGCAGGCGGCGGAGGGCGGGCGGCTCCAGCAACTCGGGCGCCCCCGGTAGCAGACGCCCAGAACCGCCCCGGCTCCGGCTAACAATAGGCTCCGGCCGCAGCGCTCTGGCTCTTATAGGCGCCGGCACGTCCTGACCGAGCCTCGGGGCAGGCTGGGAAATGGAGTTTACGTGCCAGCCCCCACGCCCGCGGCATGCCGGGAATTGGAGGCGGTGACCGGCGCAGAGCCGAAAGTCGCCTGTAGACCGGCTCTAGAGGCGAGGTCTCTGCTGCAGTGGAACCTGGGAAAGCAAGTGGCGCCGCTGCAGCCCTCGGAACAGGAAGGGGGACAGCCTCAGCCACACATCTTCAATGACTAAACGAATCTGCCTGTAAAACTCCTCTTTTCCTTTCGCCAGAACCGCACTCCCATGCCTAAAGAACATAATCCTCCTTACGCTCGCCCGTGGAAGCTTAGTCTTAAACAGCATGACATGCTGCAGCCTGCCTAAGGCGTAGAGAAGAAAATAACAATGTATTGAGTTACGGCAATACGAATTGACTGGTTGATGTGTGTTCTATCAAAAATATTTTTACATGAGCTGATCTTCACAACTTTGCAACTCACTTTTAATATGGGAAAAACGAAGACTCGGAAGTCATAAGTTACGCCATTTGCCAAGGACACCCAGCCTTGGCTTGTGGTCTCGGAATACGAGCATACTTCTCTTCTTTGACTTATAAGGCCCTACCACATGTAGGTAGGTATATCCCCTCTCCCTACCACCCTCACCATCTGCCATCCTCTTATCCATATTGTTTCCTTCTACTTTTCCCCTCCTGTACTCTGTTTTAACTACCTTGGCCCATTGGCCTCCTTGCAGTTCCTTCAGTGATCATTCTCTCACCTCAGGGCCTTTTCCCTGAAACACTTTCCCAGCAGGCCACATACGCACTCCTTAATTATTTGCTCAAATGTCCCCATATCAGACTTTCCTTAACCATTTTCCTAAAATGGTGCTTCCCCTTAGTCTCTATCCCCATGGCTTATATTTCTTCTAGGCATTTACCACCTGGTGTATATTTTTTAGTCTTCTCTCACTTGACTTAATTCCATGAGAGCAATGAATTCCTTTGTTTACTGTATCATGAGCACACGGTATAGAGCCTGGTATTTGACATTTAGGAACTCACTAGGTATTTACTGGATATTGATTGGATGGATGGTACAACTTAAACTCAGGTTAGGCTGGTTCCGTAGCCTAGTGCACTTTTCACTGCAACCAAGAACTGTGAAGCGGCTACCAGCCAACCCATCTCAGCTTTAGAACTGAGAACTTGGCTAGCTTGGACAAAATACCAAAGATTCCAATCCTCTCACCTAGGCGACATCAGAGGCTCCATGAGGCCAGGAAACAACAGTGCGAGATGAAAAAGCAAATCACAAAAAAAGCAGTCCTTAGTATACCATGCATTGACCTCTCCCTAGCTCCTGAAATTTATGTACGATATAATACGTGATGCAGAGCCAGAATGCCTGAATTCAAACCCACTCCATCACTCAGTAGTAGTATGACCCTTGGCAAGGTATGTAACTTCCCTGTGCCTTAGCTTCCTCATCTGCAAAATGGGGGGTGTCGACAGTATGTATCTCATAGGGTTTCATGAAGATTAAATAGTTAATATAAGTATAAAACCTTTGTAATATAGTCAGTGCTATATAAATGTTCATGCTTCTGTCTTTCCTGGACACACAGCTAACAAAAAAGAGAAAGCCCCAGAGGACTCTGTGAGCAGAGTTTGAAATAATAGCCAAAGGCCATGTTGGATAGGCTAAAAAAGTGTCTCATATGCCTACACATCCACAATTTGAGTCATGGAAATTCATCAAGGTACCATCAGCCTCAATGCCCACAATTTGTAGGTTAATGAAACTGAATTAGAAGATAGCCAAACCAAAGGTTGCATACCCTTTGAAAACATAGCAGAAACCAATTTGGCAATAAGCTCTGTATCAGTCAGAAGATCACCTGCACCTGTAAGAAACATCACACCTACATATCATAGAGTCACTTATTCAAATTTCATTGTCTTGGTAGAATCACCAGATAAGTTATTGCAATGGTGCCAGTTTGCCCATAATTGCAATTCTGTCTCCTGCCTAAGCA
Organism: Procyon lotor; assembly: GCA_028646535.1. Taxonomy (NCBI): domain Eukaryota; kingdom Metazoa; phylum Chordata; class Mammalia; order Carnivora; family Procyonidae; genus Procyon; species Procyon lotor. The sequence continues at coordinate 55,504,833 of CM053611.1, forward strand.
GAGCTTGTAGAGGGCAAATGACCAGGAAGCTCAAATGCAGACTAGAAACTACAAAAACAAAGTGAAAAGAAACGCTAATAGCCTTTGGTGTCTAAATTCTAAATGTTACTGCTTTGTTCCAAACCACACCGCAACATATGTATGAACCAGCTCAGAATGCCCAAATCACAAATGGGTGGTTTGTTTTAGGGACAAAAATGTCAAAGCAGAACAGGAAGAAAAGGGGCGCCTGGGTGGCTCAGTGGGTTAAAGCCTCTGCCTTCGGCTCAGGTCATGATCTCAGGGTCCTAGGATCGAGCCCCACATCAGGCTCTCTGCTCGGCGGAGAGCCTGCTTCCCCCTCTCTCTCTGCCTGCCTCTCTCCCTACTTGTGATCTCTCTGTCAAATAAATAAATAAAATCTTAAAAAAAAAAAAAAAGAACAGGAAGAAAAGACACAATCAAAAACAGCAGCTACGAATGGAAACCAAAGGTCAGATTTCATGTCCTGGGCAGTTTACAAATCTGTCTTGCAGTTACATGTCTACACGGAGAGGTGGTTTTGTAATCCATAGTATCCTAAATTTATTGAGCAATTGGATAAGCGTACTAAACACAAAACTGTGTTTTATACTCAATATCCTTTTTTAATCTCCCAATCATATAAATTAAGTATGATTTCATTTTTAAGAAGAGAAAATTGAGGTTTAAGAGAATATTTTGTCCAAGGTCACATCCGGGAAGAGCAAGATTTGAGATTTGAACAGAGGCTTATCTGACACCAAAGTATATACTGTATCAACTATTCTTTACCACCAAAACAAGGCGGGGGTAGGGATGGGGGTGGAAATTAATACTATGTATTCAGCTTCTTAGAGAAAAAGAGTTAACCTGTAGATTTAGCCCTGAGGTTGACATTACTAATTTACATTTAATTATAATCCAAATCTAGAGAGGCAGGCACCTCTTTGTGACTAGTTACACAACAACAAAAAGAGATGAGTATGCACAAATCTGGGGAAAAGTGCCACAGCAATTTAAAACCACAAACAATGAAGAAACTATATGCTTCAGGAAGATTTCAGAAAGGACACACACAAATTGATCTATATATGTGCACAATACACACCCTATTTAAAAAAGCGAAATAATCAGATTTAAGGGGGTAGAGTGCAGGGGTGAGTTTAGCGAGGGCAAGCTTAATAAGCTTAAAGAAAGTGAATCGAAGTCTAAAGCAAAGTTTGAAAGATGTGTAGGAAAAGATAAATAAAAAATCAGGCAGAATTCGGGAAAAAAACCAAATAGGAATCTGTAGCAACTAAAATCTTATACAAATATATGAAAACACAGATTCCATGATAGAGACTAGTTAGTACTCATGCCCCCAAAGAGCCCATACAGTACAAAATAATGCAATAATATAAATGCAATAACATTTTTAAAAACAAGTTTTTTAAGTAGCAAATTTCCTTATAATTTACATTAATCCAATTGGAAATTTCAATTCATATAGAACTTTTTTTTTTTTTAAGATTTTATTTATTTATTTGACAGAGAGATCACAAGTAGGCAGAGAGGCAGGCAGAGAGAGGAGAAAGCAGGCTCCCCACTGAGCAGACAGCCCGGTGCGGGGCTTGATCCCAGGACCCTGAGATCACGACCTGAGCCAAAGGCAGAGGCTTTAACCCACTGAGCCACCTAGGCGCCCCCCATATAGAACTTTTAAAATTCTGATTTTGAGAATGCAAATGCTAGACTTAGGTACAATTTGTTGTTTAGATCTCTGTTCTTAAGGAATAACACAGAGGATATCTAGAAGTAAAAAGGAAAGGTAAAGAAAAAAAGGAGGAAGTGGAAATAGATGGACAGTTAAGGTCAAAGATAAGATACAAGGTCATTAAAGGAAGCAAGAAGGAGAAATAAAATATTAACAATTCAGAGAAAAAAACATGCTGATATCACATAGGGCATCTTTTTTCCATTCCATTTTGCAGTGGTAGTAAATTCTTCCTCATTTAAACCTTAGAGCTTATATAATGAAACAAAAAATTTAACCACAAACTAAAAATAAATATTCTAGCTTTAGGGAAAGCCTTAGCCTACAAATGAGAACGTAGATCATTTTCAGAAGCAGAAGAATGATGCAGGATACTCTGCATGAATTAGTACATAAATGATGCAGCTAGGTGGGGCATTTGTGCCATTCCTGTTGAGATTGGAGTTCTCAAAACAGACCAGCAGAGGCCACAAACAGATCAAATTCCTATAGAGGAACCATCCATAGCCAAAGAAGCAGAAGAACAATTCAGTAAAATGATAATACAGCTTAACTTCAGCTCTGATCAAACTATCTGGCATTGTTAGGTAATGGCTAGAGAAAAAAGCTACAGTGAAGAGGGATAAGTTCAGTCTTGACTTCAAATATTTGTACCCCAAATTTGCTACTTTCAAAACCAAAAGCTGAACCTTCATTCAATCCTTCATAGTAATTTACAAGACAGCCCAAATCTCTGCAGCAATCCTGTCCAAAAGATTTGCTTGAGGGGCGCCTGGGGGCTCAGTCAGTTGGGCATCTGCCTTCACTACAGGTTATGATCTGGGGGTCCTGGGATCGAGCCCTGCCATCAGGCTCCTTGCTCAGCGGGGAGCCTGCTGCTCCCCCTGCTTGGGCTCTTTCTCTCTGACAAATAAATAAAATCTTAAAAAAAAAAAAAAAAGATTTGCTGAGAATACTTGTCAGAACACCCCTCATTAGCATAAATTAGAAAGGACTCGTTCCATTTTGCCCAGCCCTCTGCACTCACCAAACTTCCCCAGTGGTGAGACTCTCTACCCCTCACAGCATACCTAGTACCTGACTCTGCCTGGCGTCCAGGAATCAGAGGATCTGCCCCCTTGTGTGGACCTTCTTCAGTCTCTCAGGCTCTGGTTGTCTTGTACTTGATGTAAGGTACTCTTTCCAGCCACTGTGACCATTATCATTCCCCCTCCCAAGAAATAGCTTCCTGAATATAAATCATTTATGTGGGTAAACATTATTACTAGTCCATAATATTGGACAACCATTATTTGATAGCCATATTTCTATAATGACTAGGACTTAATCCTTGGGAGTCCTGCAATGGGCTACCTGCTCCTTAATTTTCCAGTAACTCCCTTTTAACCATTAAGTCTTTATGTAGCTGATTCTTCTGGATAGCACTTACCCCTCAAAGGGAACAGTACACACAACACTCAAACAGGAGCCTACTCCACTTCTCAGGAGGCTCTAAAGCTAACTGTTCTCCTTCTCAAATACCATCACTCTAATAAAACCATTAAACCATCTACTCAGTTTAAATATCAACTGGCACATTGTTAAAAATATAAAATTCAGTAGATTTTACTTCTAGGAACATATCTTAGAGGCACATACAAAAAACTTATGAAGATTTATTTTCAAAACGCACTTAACCTAAACGACATCTATAGGGAATGGCCATCTTTAAAAAAGAATGATGTAGAACTATAAATTCTAATAATAGAAAGATGTTCAAACTATGTTAAATACAAAAAGCAAATAGCAGACCACTGGTGTAAAACGAGCCCATCTAAGTGTGTGTGTGTGTGTGTGTGTGTGTGTGTGTGTGTGAGAGAGAGAGAGAGAGGGAGGGAGGGAGGGAGAAGGATGGGGACGTATTTTGTAATGATTATCTCTTTGGAGTGGGACGTATTATTTTCATAATAAAAGCTAGTTTAAGATTTTCATTGAATTGAAAGGATCAATAATAGTAAGCAGATGTGATTTTTTTTTAAAGATAGAGAAATCTTGTATTTTATTTTTTAAAGATTTTATTATTTATTTGACAGAGAAACACAGCGAGAGGGAACACAAGCAGAGGGAATGGTAGCGGGAGAAGCAGGCTTCCCGCAGAGCAGGGAGCCCGATGTGGGGCTCGGTCCCAGGACTCTGGGACCATGACCTGAGCCGAAGGCAGACGCTTAACGACTGAGCCACCCAGGTGCCCCGAAATCTTGTATTTTAAAGATTTATTTTATTTTAACAGAGAGAAAGATCACAAGGAGGCAGTGAGGGGGAAGCAGAGAGCTGGATGCGGGGCTTGATTCCAGGACCCTGAGATCATGACCTGGGCCAAAGGCAAAGGTTTTAACCCACTGAGCCACCCAGGCGCCCCTAAGCAGATGTGATTCTTAAAAGCAAGTTGAATCATCGCAATGTTCTATCACTATACCAATTCTCACCAATTGTATAGCATTGGCCCTATAAATACTTTTTGGAGCTAAAGAAAGCCTAAACAATTTTCTGGTTAACTTAGGACCCATGATTGCAAACTTGTATAAATTCATTTCTTTTTAAAAAAAGATTTATTTATTTGAGAGAGAGTGAGCACGCACAGCAGGGGTGGCCAGGGGCAGAAGGAGTGAGAGAATCTCAAGCAGACTCCCTGCCAAGCACGGAGCCTGATGCTGATGCCAGGCTCGATCTCATGACCCTGGTAGTGGGAGAAGCAGGATTGGGCGCCAAAATCAAGAGTTGGACGCCCGGCTGACTGAGCCATGCAGACACCCCTATAATTTCTTTCTTTTTTTTTTTTTTTAAGATTTTATTTACTTATTTGACAGAGAGAGATCAGAAGCAGGCAGAGAGGCAGACAGAGAGAGAGGGGGAAGCAGGCTCCCCACTGAGCAGAGAGCCCGATGTGGGGCTCGATCCCAGGACCCGAGATCATGACCCGAGCTGAAGACAGAGGCTTTAACCCACTGGGCCACCCAGGTGCCCCACCCCTATAGTTTCTAAAAAACATACATATGTATATATTTTTCTATAGTAAATTTGAAGACTACTCTGAAAAACTCTAATAACCCTAAGTAAATCCGTGGTAATATAATGTAATCTGTGGCAAATATAGTAAATAGATTTCTATATGTCATCTGCAGTAAAGAAGAGTCACAGATTCAGAAGGAAACTTGAAAGTCGTCTAGTCCAACCCTCCCAGCCTAATATTCAGACAGAATAATAAAAAAACAAAAACCAACCAAAACAAAAACAAAAACGACCAAAACCAAAAAACTAACAGCAGTCTTGGTGAGGACGGAACCGTCTTCTCTGAAACGGAGAACAGTCCCAGGAACGTAATACAACCAGAAATGTCCCCTTTCTGAAACAGGGACATCTGGTAATCAACATTTTCATTTAAAAAAATATTTTGGCCTAATATGTTAAGTCACCCAGATCAGTTTTTAAAAAGTTGCTTGACTTCATTTTCTAGTTTCAAAGTCCTCCATTTGTTTCAAACCAAAAGAAATCAGACCATATTGTGGGTTGATTTTAATGAACAAAATTCTCTGTATAAAAACATTTAAACTTTATCAAATGCTTTAAAAACACACACACACACAGATCCAAATCCATTACAGAATCTTTGAACATTATCTTTTTTCACCTCAACATAATGTGTAAAGGGATTTCTCGATAAAACTACATGTGAATAAAGACAACCCATAGTCTTACATGTGTGTGTGCACACACACACAGACACACACACGCATACACACACGCACACGCACACTCTTTAAGAACTAAAATAAATGGGAAGAGTATGACTGGGATCGGAATGAATTTCTCATAAAGCTTATATAAAAGAACATGACATGAGTCAAAGAACTTCCTATACCAAGGAGAGATGCAGAGAGGGCAAACAGAAAGCAGGGGCTGGCCAAATGCATGAATAAACAGTCTGAGAAGCTCATTCAAGAACAGTGAATCTGGGGAGTTACAGACGACCCCTCATTTTCACCACCTCAGTCTGTGACTCTGACAACTAATGATCCTTCAAAAGCACGTATGTTCTCGGTTTTTGTAGGTCTTGATTTGTTCATCATTATTTGGGTGTGGTTTGTCCCTGTCAGTGGTTGATTCCTCAGCTGGCACGCGGTGTTCCATCCTATCCACCAGCAAAGCCACGGTCAGAGACGGCAGCAAGCACAGGGTGTCGCAAGGGCGGCATCGTGGGCCGGCGGTTGAACCGAGCCAGACTGGCCGGGTTGGGGTTTCAGTGACACTGCTTGCTAGCTGCCTGTGGCTCGGCAAACTCCTTGGCCACTCTATGTCTCCTCGGCCTCACCTTCAATTAGGGATCGTTATTACCTACTTCCTAGAGGATTATTAAAGAGGAGTTAAACAAGGTAATCCACTTAAAGAATTTATCACACTACGAGGCACAAATGCTCAGTAAATGTTAGCTAAAATTACCATTAGTCTTGGTATCACAGGGCAACCAAAAGAACAATTCTATTTTATCTCTGTATTTCTCCTCTTTGGCCAGATTTTCAGGGGCTGACTGTGGCAAAAGCCAGTATGTATGATGCAAAAGAGACTGAGGAGCTAGTCTTAGGAATATAGATGTTCACTTTTATATTAGAAAAAAATTACATGGCTCCATATCACAAAATTTAACATCTTTCCATTAAACATCACACAATTCTCATCATCGTTATGCCCTACGAACACCCTAAATGGTGTGGAGTTTCTAATGATATGCAATAACAACAGGGTCCACAAATTTTAACTAAGAAACAGCTGCAGAAATGCAGGTTGGGCAATAATCTGTGTGTGCCACAAAAGCTTGGGCCAAGAGATGTCTGGGGTTCTGCCTCCATGGCCTGGACTCCCTCACACACAGTCAGATGGGTCAGGTTCCCGCAGACCTTCCAATCTCTGTTAGCGAGCGACTCCCTTCAGGAGGGAAGCTTCCAAGGGGGGAAGGAAGCAGCAGCCGTTGAGGATGGAATACCCGGCACCTACTTCAGTATGATATGATAGCTATCATTGGTTTCTGCTGCAAAAGAGAGAGAGAATAATCTTTAGTCACCTCTAAAACACAGTAGGAGAAAAAAATATATGTTAAGGATATTTGGAGAAGGAAAAAAAAACTCCCGCAGGACAAAGGACAACATACTTCTTATCACACAATACTTAGAATGAATCTGCACTATAAAAACAACAGGCCTTGATCTCTTCATTTGTCCACAGAAGGTGGGAGAGAGTGGCAGAGTTATCAGTTACACTTAATCTGTTCTGATAATGGCCAGAAGCCAAATCATACAAAGGAACAATCTCCAAAGACATCACTTTCTCTACCTCAAATATGGTACTTGATACTTTCCCTCTCTCCTCAAAGAAGTAAATCATGAAAAACATCTCTTAAACTCCTTAGAGAGAGGCGTCTGTCTTACTATTTTATTACCTTTCATTGTGTCCAGAATAAAACAGGCTTCTTCCTGAAAATTCTGTATCATCTGAGAAAAGAAAAGTTGCTAATTATTAAAAACTTGGGTTTGCTGCAGTTATTTAGACTATATGACTTTTTATTATATTGGACTTAAGGAAAAAATAATCCTTTGTTTTCTCCCATTCACTTTTTAAGTTTTAATAGCTAAGCAGTCTAGGGGTGCCTGGCTGGCTCAGTTGCTAGAGCACGTGACTCTTAATCTCAGGGTCGTGAGTCTAAGCCCCTTTTGGGCACTGGAGCTTACAATCAATCAATCAATCATTCAATAAGTAAAAATAAAATAAAATAAAATCTAAGCACTCTAAAACAAGTGATCTTAAAATTATAGGATGCATTTTCCTGGATTAATCCGAAGACCTTGCAAGGGTGCACAGACATTGGGGGCCCATTCAGGAGAACTGGCTTCCAGGTCTCCATCTCCCATATGTACACTTTCCCAAAACTGCCCAAGCCCCTTTGGTTTTCCCTATCCACTTTCTCTTCTAAACTCCCTTCTCCCATTTTATAAAATAAAGGCATAAGTTTTACGCTCCTGGAATACTACCAAGATGCCCCACCCCAGGGTTCAAAAGCCTCCAGGATGCCAAAGTGTGACGATATGAACCCTAATGACTGGGTAACAAAATCTTTTTTGAGTCATGTGGTTTCTCATTCTTTCCTTGCACCAGAACTGGATACTGACCTAATCACAAACTGTCAAATGATAGGTGATTCAAAATAATTTTTTGTAATGTCACTATCTAATTTTTGGCATCTAACTCCAAAGTTAAAAAAAAAAAAAACAAAAAAAAACCCCAGTGCTGTTTTTATAAAAAACTCCATCCATTCCTGTCAATTTGTGCGAATCAGATTCCATAGCATTATATCTAGGGGGATAAAGCATGACGGAAGTGGAGCTGAACTCTATTTCATTCTAGAAATCAGCAGAGAGTATTCATCTACATATGAATTAACGTGGGCAGGGAGGGTAGGGAATCAGAAAATCCTACCCATCTCTTTAATAGATACACTTCTAATACATTTTTCTTAATCTTTAAAAATTTATCAAAACATAAAATACATTTATGTTTATTGATTATATAATTATGGTGCTCATTCTATTCAGAAGAAATAATTTTTAAATTTTTATTGAAACCAAAATTCTTTTGTTGAAGCAAATTTGTTTCAAAGAAAAATGGTAAGATAATTAATAAAAGATGTTTGAGGGACGCCTGGGTGGCTCAGTCGATTAAGTGGCTGCCTTCAACTCAGGTCATGATCCCAGGGTCCTGGGATCGAGTCCTACATTGGGCTCCCTGCTCAGCAGGGATCCTGCTTCACCCTCTCCCTCTGCCTGCTGTTCCCTCTGCTTGTGGTCTCTCTCCCTCTCTCAAATAAATAAATAAATCTTAAAAAAACAAAAAAAAGATGCTTGAGCATAAAAACAGGTTATGGTAAGATAAAATTCTACAGGAGAAGTGAATGGAAATAGGAGTTCAAGGAAACAAAGAGATGATATAAAACCTCTGTTAAAGAAAAGTATATTCATGTATTTTTTAAGAGAGTGATGGTGGCATTACATTGCTCTTCTATTTTGGTTACATGGAATATAGTTAGAATACTGATGTAACCATTTCATTTTTAAAGGTTATATGATATGCCCAGAAATGACACATTTTGTGACTCTTTAAACTTGAAACAAAAAACTTTAAGTCGGCCTAAAAATGGGCAAGGGGCTACGTGGTTTTTAAAAATTATTTTAGAAAGCAAGTAAGCAAAAATGTTTCCAAGGCCCTGGTCTAGTAAACAGAGCCTGTGTCCCAGGAGGACGGCTCTTGCTGCTGTCACAGTGCTGTGACTCAGCCGCACTGAGAATCTACCTCGTCGCTGATGAGCACATGGATCCCTGTCGGCCCCTGCTTGTAGATCTGGCTGATCTGGCGAGGGGAGATGCTGAAGAGCTGAGCGAGTTTTTCTGTCAGTTCAACAGCTGTCAGTTCTTCTAGATAGATGGCATGGTACACTGCAAAAGGGGTGGAGCAAAGGTAGTGAGGACAGGCTTCTCTGCTCTCAAAGGTAACCCGATCACGAGGAATGCCCACCTTTCTAAAGGACTCACAGACTACCCGAGTTCAAACCCCGGCTGGGCCACCTGCTGGCTGTGTGACTGGGGCGAGGTGCTTAACATCCCTAAGCCTCACTCTCCTTCATCTACATGCTGGCGAGAACAATAAATGTACTGCAGAGAAGAGATACCGGTTGCAAAGATTAAAGCAGGTCACTGGGCTGAGAAAAGTGCCCAGTACATACGAGGAACTCAATAAGCGTTAGCAGTGACCATTCTAGCAAATGCTGGATCTGCCGTCTGAGGACTTCCCACCACACAGGCTCAGACATCATCTCCTCCCCTTTCCGGAACACGTGGCCTGGCCTGTCCAGAACGACCTACCGAAGAAAGTACCATTTGAGTCTCCATCCTCATGCTTCTGCTGCTGCTGCTGCTGTTGCTGCTGCTCCCTCAACTGCAAGGATTCCTGACAAACATAAATGGTTAGCCTTGGGCGCACCATCCTGAGGAGGAAAACAAGGCTGTTAGTTTTACGGTTTTCGTGGGAAGCACATTTTAAGGGAGAACTTGTGTGTGTCTAGGTTAACCCTAGAGGGCGGAGTTAAAAACTGGCAGTCCGTGGGCCAAGGAAGCTCACGTGCTGTCTCCTTAGCTCTCCACTGGGGTGTACGTGTGTGCATGTGTACACGCACACGCGTGCATTTTAACTGAATTCGTTCCAACGTCATATAAACCTCTGCAATTTCGGCTTTTCTTGAAAAATCAGATCTGGCGATCTGAGACCCTCACTCTCACAAGGAAACAATCAGCTGTTCTCTTCACATGATGCCCGCATTCTTCAGTATACTCCAGATTTGACTGTCGCTCGTTGACATGTGGCCTCTGTATTATTTGAGTTTATGACCTTTGATGTAAACATTAGAAATATTCGAAATGTGTGGGCCACTGTTGCATGGGTCCGGTTCAACATATACTTTCTCCTTAGAAACGCCACTATAAAATGGAGAATCTTATTTCCCTCATTACCTTCTCCTAAGTAGCCTAAGCCTTCTGTCCCTTCTTACTTCTTAGACAATGGTATTCAATTACCTCTTGATCTGATCATCCCATTCCTATTTTTAAACGCTCTTTTATTTTTTAAGAGAGAGCAAGTGTGTGCATGCAAAAGCAGGGGTAGGGGGCGTTGGGGGGAGGAGCAGAGGGGGGGAGAGAGGGTCTCAATCTCACGACCATGAGATCATGACCTGAGCTGAAATCAAGACTTGGGACACTTAACCGACTGCATCACCTAGGCACCCCTTAAATGCTCTTTAAATAATATGTTAAAAAAAAATGAATATCCAATTCTTTTTTCTCCAAATCATCAACCTCTGAATTTTTCCCCTTTAAAATTTTCCAAGGTTAGAGCCAACCTGATTCAACATTTCTTGTGATGTATTCAAACAAAATACTTCACGATCTGTTTCATTATTTAGTCACTGATTTAGTACTGTGGCATTAACCTCTATGTTTTTTTTTTTTTTACTCAAGTAGGTAATACTATTACCTACTTGAAACTGAAAAATCCCAAATAGGGACTGCAAATTACTGTTTTACAATTTGTAAGTGGACACTGAAGTAATTCCTATCCAATTCAAGAATGACCTCTTCTCTGGTTAAAATGGACTTGGGACCTTTGCACTTGTTGTTTCTCCTCCCTAGAGTGCTTTTTCCTCATATGACCCCATAGCTTCCATCCTTCTCATAATTCAGTTTAAATACCCTCGCCTCAGAGAAGTCTTTCCTGACCATATTCTGGGTACTCCACAGGTTATGACTTTGTTTTTATTTATTTGTCTGGTTTTTCTTCAAAGCACTTATCAGTATTGAAAAAATTCACTGTTCATATTTTTATCTCTCTCCCCATTAGAAAGTAAACTCATAATAATGGGTCCCTTGTTTGTTTTGCTCATCAATGTATCCCTAGAGCCTACAATAGGACCTGGCTCACAATAGGGATAATAAGTATTTATCAAATGAAAAAACTACCTAGAAATGAAAAATGGGATATCATGAGGAATTTCCTTGGATCAACTGTAGTAAAATGGTATTTTTCATCTTCGTTTATTTGGTACATAGCTGGCACTCAAAAAAAGAATGTTTTGACAAGATGTAGTGAGCTGTGCAAAGAATACCGTGAAGAGTCTCCGAATCCAAATCTACATGAAATTTGAAATTCAACCTCGCTGATATTTTTACACCAATTACATACCGGCCTTTTAATGCATTAAAAAGTCGGATTCCATCGGCAGGGCCACAGATTTGGATCACATCATCTCTAGTTAGTTTCAATAAATCTGCCCCTGGAATAAATATAAGAAAATGGGTGATAAAGGCAAAGGCTGTCTTTGTTAATGACCACTAAAGTGGCCCAAATCTTTGGCAGGGTACATAAGCCTCTCCATGACCTGGCCCGTTTCCTATCTCACCTCATTTGCCACCCGGTTAATTTATGCACTTGGCACCATGCTTTCATCATACTGATGACGTCTAATGAGCAAGTTGTTCCTCCTCCCTGAAATATCCTTCCACTATCTGACCAACAGACTCCTCCTTTTCCCCAAAATTTACCTCATGCATTACACATGTCCCCAACCACAGACACTCCCCCAATACCCTGCTTCATACCACTTATTGACTGAATCACAACTATTTATTTTCTCAGGGTTTTAGTTTGATTTGATTTGGGTTTTTAGTTTTGGGTTTTGTTTTGTTTCGTTTTTTGATACTAGATGGCGAATGATGAGAAAGTATGCCTTAACCATTTGTGTATTCCTACCACACCTGGTACCCAGAAGGTGCTAAAGTGGAATGTGCGGGTAAAATACAATACAGTGATATTAAGGGAGAAATTTCAGACTCCGTACAAATGCCCTTGATAAAATACTGTATGGAATATACATTTTAAAAAGTATTGTACAGAATAAATATTTTTAAATTAAAGTGAATTTAAACTGAGAAGTCTTTCTTTTTAAGTACTTCACAGCACAGATGCCTCCGGTGAGAAAGTCTGAAGGGTTCTATGAAATTCACCTAATCCTAAAAATGCACAAAGATTTCTCTTTCCTTCTCCCTCCCTCCCTCTGACTCACACACCCCCTCACATGGATACTAGGAGGCTCTAGAATGTAAAGGAATATCCTGTGTTGGGAAAAACAAAAGGCCAAATAAATTTAACCTGAGAAGTTTGTAAAAAGCCTTGTGAACGTCGAAAAACGATTTCGATGCAGCCACTGCTGAGCTTCCTGAGGTGTGGTTGTTGGCAAGAGGTTCTGAAAGAGAAAGCAAGCATTTTCTTTTTCTTTCTTTTTTTAACTAAAGAGATTATCTCTTACATCACTAGGTAACACAGAGCTAAACACACCCCTACTCAGACAGGCCTAGTTGGCTTGGAAGTTATTCATACCTCATCAATCTTCCTTCCCTAACCACACCAGAAGCCCGTGGAATTCCATCCTTATCTTCCTTACTAGAACACAAGCTCTTTAAATGCAGGGGTCCTGCATTAGCTTGTTTCACCTCCCTGGTCCCCAGCACAGTATCTAGTTCATAGTCAAAATCCAATAAATGTCTGTTTAATGAATGAATAAATATCACTCCTTAAAAGCTGGGCATTTTTACTGAACTGCACAGTTAACAAAGTATTAGTAGACATTGCAAATGACTTACATTTAATTTTAGACTTACATCTGTGACTGGAGGGGGGGGCTCTGGCTGGTGGTTTGGCGAACCATTTCTAAGGAAACAATGAAAACGAAAAGGATGAGTCCATGACACATACAAGAGTTTATCATCTCATAGTAAGTCTCAAGCTAGATATTTTTTTCTTTTAAGATTTTATTTTTAAGTCATCTCTACATCCAACGTGGGGCCCAAAACTACAACTCTGAGATCAAGAGTCGAGTGCTCCACTGACTGAGCCAGCCAGGTGCCCCTAAAGCTAGAGATTTAAAGGAATCTGTGCTCTCTCATAAAGTAGTCTTAGTCTGATAGTCAATACCTCTATTATCTGCTAATGTAACATTAAGATTATGGGGAGAGGGGAAGAAACTGTCACTTGCAACGTTTTTTTTTTTGGACAAATTGAAAAAATATCAAATTTCAGTAAATTGGGATTCATTAGATAAATTATGGCATGAAGAATATTTAATGTAAGAAATTTATAATAGAGGGGCGCCTGGGTGGTTCAGTCGTTAAGCGTCTGCCTTCGGCTCAGGTCATGATCCCAGGGTCCTGGGATGGAGCCCCGCATTGGGCTCCCTGCTCCGCAGGAAGCCTGCTTCTCCCACTACCAATCCCTCTGCTTGTGTTCCCTCTCTTGCTGTGTTTCTCTCTGTCAAATAAATAAAATCTTTAAAAAAAAAAAAATTTATAATAGAAACAAAAATATCAGAACATAAAAGTAATCAGTATATTACTATTGTATCAAATATATAAATACACACACAAACATATACAGGAAAAAAATACCAGAAGAAACTTTATGCAATGCAATGCGGTCAAATACTTTTATAATGAAAACCAAAATAATTGTTTTCAAAGGAGCTTCGAAAATTAGTGCTACCTAATTTATGATCCACAGACTATCTCTACACCCTCTGTTTTTCCCTATATTTCCTTTTGTTCTAAGGATTGTTCCTATTTCCTAATGCTTACTTCTTTTTAAACTTTTTTTTTAAGATTTTATTTATTTATTTATTTGACAGAGAGAGAGAGATCACAAGTAGGCAGAGGAAGGGGAAAGTAGGGTCCCCACCAAGCAGAGAGCCCAAAGCGGAGCTCAATCCCAGTACCCTAAGATCATGACCTGAGCTGAAGGCAGAGGCTTCAACCCACTGAGCCATCCAGGCACCTCGCTTACTTATTTTATGGGAGAGAAATGTGAATCTAATAAAAGTAATGACAAAGAGAAGAGAAAAAATTTTAAAACACAACTCTTAAATTCTTTAATATTTATAAACGCCTAGGGGTGCTTGGCTAGCTCAGTCAGAAAAGCAGGTGACTCTTGATCTTAGGGTTATAAGTTCAAGTCCCAAGTTGGGTATAGAGATTACTAAAAAAATAAACAAAAAAACAAAAAATAAAAATAAAATTGTCTATAAGTAGACTGTATAATCCATATGGATGGTAAGAGATTTCTTTCAAAATAGATTTTTTTTCTTTTTTTGCCTTAGCTGCAAAATTCAGATTCAGTATTTGAATTTAGTAATTAACTTATCACGAAGCCCTAATTATCTATTCCCTCTATAACTTCTACCCATTCTCATTCTTAACTGTTATATTTTGAATAGTGAAGCTACCTTAATTACTTTTAGAAGCAGACTGAACATAGAACCTACACAGATTCAAAAACAAACATTATAATAAAAAAAAAAAATCACACATTCAGTAGCTTATTTCAAATTTCAATACGACCTATGTGGAATATGTGTTAAATACTAAGACCAAAGACAACTTATTTTAACTGGCATAGGCAACTGTACTGGCTTTCAATTATCTCTGATGATAAAAGACAATAAAGCAAGATTAAATGCATCCCATAGAGAATTCTAAAACTTCATTTTAGCTATCATCGTCAATCTTCTTCCCCAATTATCAAAGATCCATAATTATTAGGTATTAGGATCATTCTTAAAAAGTAACAGAGCGGGGCGCCTGGGTGGCTCAGTGGGTTAAAGCCTCTGCCTTCAGCTCAGGTCATGATCTCAGGGTCCTGGGATCGAGCCCCGAGTTGGGCTCTCTGCTCACCGGGGAGCCTGCTTCCCCCTCTCCCTCTGCCTGCCTCTGTGCCTACTTGTGATCTCTCTCTCTGTCAAATAAGTAAATAAAATCTTAAAAAAAAAAAGTAACAAAGCAGGGGCTCAGTCGGTTAAGCGTCTGCCTTTGGCTCAGGTCACAGTCCCAGGGTCAGGCTCTCTGCTCAGTGGGGAGCGTGCTTCTCCCTCTCCCTCTGCCTGCCCCTCTGCCTCCCTCTCTATCAAAGAAATAAAATCTTAAAAAAAAAAAATTTATTTTTAAAAAAGTAACAAAACAAAACAGATTTTCATGTTTGTATAACTGTGTTTCAGTTCCTGAGGACCACTCTGGTAAAAAGTATGCACAGGAAGCGAAATGACCACAAGATAAACAATGACAGGGAGGAGTGAAAAGCCCAGAAAATAAGTCTCTGAATCACTAAAAATGGACTCTAAATGCTGGGTTTTTTTTTCTTTAAATGCTGTTTTCTAACAGGAAGACAAAAGAAGAGGAGAAAGGACTGCATAAAACTCTTTTCAGTCATTTTTGAAGATAATCCAAACCTCAGTTAATCCATGGATCCATCAAAGAGCGACCAAATAGAAGAACTGATTGATTTAGAAAGAGCTTCTATATGGGAAGATAATGAAAGAAGACATATTTAGGACAACACAATCTAATTTCATTTCCCACACTTACCCTTCCCCAAGAGAAAAGCTGCTGTGGGAACTGTTGAAGCCGGGTGATGGGGAATTATTGACATATGTGATCTCGGGCCATGGAGAACACTAAAAACAAAGAACAACTTAAAGGACATGTGATCCCAGTGTCCCACCAAAACACTGTTACATGAATAACACATCTCGATTAGCATATCTTAATTGCACAGAGGTTCCTATAATGAAGAGAAAAAATACCCAGGACAAGTAAATCTTGACTAGGTTAGAAGTTAGGGTGGGTTTTTTTTTTTTTTTTTTTAAACTGAGATACAATAGACATACAACATTGTATTAGTTTCAAGGTGTACAACATAATGATTTGATATACATATATAGTGTGGTATGAGGGGATTTTCTTTTAAGAATACAAAGTACTGACTGAAATCACCACCAAAAGAAATCCTTTCACCTCTGTGAGTATAGTTGTCTCATAGGAAGGCTGGTATTTCTCTTTTTCGTGAGGTGTTCGTTTCTCCATTTTCTCCCGATCTGTTTTTTGCTTTCTGTCTGCACCTTTGGGCTGGAAAGAGAAATGTTTTAACTCATCAACTGACTTTTGACCCAGCAGTGTTATTTCTAAAAGCTTCAACAGTTCCATGTGAGACAGGGATGTATGTACAATGATGTAAAGACAAGATGTATCCTTGCATCTAAGAAATAGGAAATTTAACCGTGTGATGGAGCTGAAAAAGAATAAGAGATCTACAGCTATGGACATGGAAAGATCTCTAAAGCACAAGCTGACTGAAAAAAGGCAAGCCCCCTAACAATTCATACAGTACAATCCTACTAATGTTTTGAAGAAAAGAAAATATGTGTATACTTATTTACATGTGTATATAAAAGCACAGAAGGGGATCAGAAGGATACATGCTAAATTTTAACAGTAGGGACTTCTAGGAAAGTTTGGAAAGTCAGGATAAAGGGGGTAAAGGGGGACTTTGGTCTGAATACGTCAGTATTGATGAACCTTTTGTAATGAGAATACAATTTATCCATATGATAAAAACAAATAAGACCAAATTAACAAAACAAAGCCAAGTACCAATGTAATCCAAAACAATATTTCATAATTTTGTGAGCCTTTACAAGAGCTTGTAATTTCAACAGACTTTAAGAGCTCTCAGTGAAAATCCATGTTTTAGCCTCTAGCTCCCCTTCCAAGCCCCTCCCCATACGAATTCATTACCAGGCATCTCGGGAATGATCTCAAGGACTCTAGCCTAGACTAAGTCTTCACAGTTGTTGAAAAAAGACAAGTTGACTTTATGACTTGGTAGCTAATGTTAAAATTCAGACGAAGGGAAACTATACAAGGGACAGCAGGAGGCCCAGGAATACCTTGAAAACTTTGATCTGGCAGCTGGCTGAGTGTAAGTGCTCAGTATATTCCCCATTTTCATTTTCCTTGAAGGTATCGATTTGTACTCGGAACGGCACTCCCTTTTCTCCTCCATGCTTCCTCATAGTGAACTCTGTGCTAATGCAGTGTACCTACAAGGAATACAGCATCCAGGTTTCAGTACTGCTAGCTAGCCACATCAGTCAACGATATTTTCTGAGCAACTAACAGCAAAACCTTTAAAAACACTATGAACGCATATGAAAAAAAGCTTTTATGCAAGGCGCACCTGGCTGGCTCAGTCGGTAGAGCACATGACTCTTGATCTCGGGGTCATAAATTCGAGTCTCACATTGGGAAGAGTGTTTACTTAAAAACATCTATGTAAATAAAATCTTTAAAAAAAAAAAAAGACTTTTAGGGGCTCCTGAGTGTCTCAGTCAGTTGAGCATCTGCCTTCAGCTCAGGTCGTGATCCTGGGGTCCTGGGATCGAGTCCCACATCAGGCTCCCTGCTCTGGGGGAAGCCTGCTTTTCCCTCTGCCTCTGCCTCTCTCTCTCTGTCTCCCATAAATAAATAAATAAAATCTTAAAAAACCCACAAAAACCTTTAGGGGTGCCTCGGTTAAGCGTCTGACTATTGATTTCAGCTCGGGTCATAATCTCAGGATAGTGAGATTGAGCCTCGTGTTGTGCTCTGCACTCGATTTGGAGTCTCCTTGAGATCTCTCTCTCCCTCTTCCTCTGCTGCTCCCCCTGCTTGTGATCACGTGCTCTCTTGCTCTCTCTAAAGAAAATTTTAAAAAAATTTAAAAATTAAGAAAAAACCCTTTTACTCTCTTTTTGATCTTAAAGAATGTATATTCAAATGGAGGAAATATGGAAGCTTAATTATTTACAAAAGAAAGTAGGGGCGCCTGGGTGGCTCAGCCAGTTAAGTGTCTGCCTCCGGCTCAGGTCACGATCCCAGGGTCCTGGGATCGAGCTTTGCATTGGGCTCCCTGTTCAGCAGGGAGCCTGCTTCTCCCTTTCCCTCTGTCATTCCCCCTGCTTGTGCTCTCTGGCTTGGTCTCTGTCAAATAAATAAATAAAATCTTAAAAAAAAAAAAAAAGAAAGAAACAAAGTAAATATATAAATCCAATGCTAACAAAAGCTACTGGGAGGAACTAAATTCATTAATACAGAGTTAATATAAAAGAGAAGTGATTTCTGTTAGTAAAAGTTTCCTGGACTTTAAGGTAGAGTTTAGAAAGCGCAGGCACCATCCATGCTGGAAAAATAGCAGATATGAAAACTCACAGGCAATAGTGGGGAAAGAAAGGTTTGCAAAGGCTTGCTTGCTACTGCACAAAGTGAAGACCCTAATAAATCTTAACAAAGAAACCTCGACTGACCAAATATTAGCTTAGGTAAGTTGTTAATTTCTCTAAGCCTCAAAAACTATTTCTACTCCACAGGATTATTGCTGAAAGTTTTAATTAAAATCATATGTACTAACTGTTTACTTAACAGAGTGACTAATGGAACATAATAAACTATAGCTTTCTTTATCACAAATAAGAATTTTAACATGATCTCAGCGTCCTGGGATCAGGCCCTGCATCTGGCTCTCTGCTCAGCAGGGAGCCTGCTTTCCCCTCTCTCTCTGCCTGCCTCTCCACCTACTTGTGATTTCTCTCTCTGTCAAATAAATAAATTAATTAAATATTAAAAAAGAAAATAAGAATTTTAAAAGGAATCTACCCAACAGACATAATTAGATATGTAAAATGAAATTTAAGCATAAAGATGTTCAAAACAACTTTATAGATAATAGGAAAAATTTAGAACAATCTAAAGGCTAAATAATAGGGAAGCTATAGTGCATCCAAAGAATGGAATACTATACAGCCATTAACAAGCTTTTTTGGGGGGTTGGTTGGTCTGCTTGTTTTTTATTTTGTTATGTCATACAAATAAAGTGGGGAAATTAGAAGGGCAATTCAGACACTGAATTGAAATTAGAAGGGCAATTCAGACATTGCCCTAAGGCAAGTACTGAAGAGTCTAGACTTGACAGTCAGGCTGGAACCCTGTAAAAATTCCACATTCAACATGTTTTATCCTTCAAGAAACAAACTGGTAGGGGCGCCAGGGTGGCTCAGCAGGTTAAGCATCTGATTCTGGATTTCGGCCCCGGTCATGATCTCAGGGTCCTGGGATCGAGCCCTGCATCAGGCTCTGTGCTCAGTGGGGAGTCTGCTTGGATTCTCCCTCTCCCTCTCCCTCTGGCACTCCCTCTGCTCACACTCACACTCTCTCTCTCCTAAATAAATCTTTAAAAAAAAAAGAAAAAGAAACAAACTGGTAGTAAGAGATGCTCTTCATAACTGGAACTCCATCTGCAATGCCCTACCTGAATAAACACAGATGTCCTCTTTGCCGGGTCCCACAGGAACTCCACTGTATTCAGTTGGGTTGGATTAGCTCTAGGATCGATTATACCAACAGACATTGGGATATCTGGGAAACAAAATGGTAATCACTGAACAATTCTGAGGGCTACTGGCTTTAAATAAGATAGCATGGATTGTTTTATTATTGGTCCCTAGTTACCAAGATTTTTATGTATCACACCCTAAACCTCTTTTTGCCAATAAAAAGGTCTGATTAGAGCTAAAGTTGACCTAAGTGCTTTCTTTCTATCTTTTTTCCATTTTAAAAGGCTTTTTAAACAAGACGATTTAAACACAGTTTCCTTTTAATCTGCCAAAATTCTACTTAAAGATAGATTTAGTCTACACACTAGCTCTAGGGTCACGAAAATTGTAAAATAATCTGCTTCACTTACAGTTTTAGGCTTAGTGTTACTGACAGAAGTACACTAACAGGACTGCTACAGAAAGATAAAGCAGAGTGTCTGAATAAAGGCAGAAGCATTGTATTACAGATAGAAGTGGGAAAAATTTAACACAGAGATCGATGCTGGCCTTAAAGTCATCCAATAACCCTGTAACCAAGCAACAAATCTGATACTCAAGAGGAAAGCAAAAATGAATGAGCTCTAGAATTTTGCTTTCCACTCTACATACCATATACTCAAATATCATTTCCTAACTTCTATTAACATTCAAACCAGGGAGAGAAAGCAAGGCTGATGTTTATGATCATAACTGTGCTACCACTATCTTTGTTTCACTGTCAATTCAAACAAGGTGGGTCCAATAGTGGGTCTAACAATGTTAACTGTGTTGGATTTATCCTAAGGTTCATTCATCAAACAGATATCAGGATATCTGTACAAGAATCAGTGTTTTTTCAGGTAAAATTAGTAGGTACTTAGATTTGTTTAACAACCATGTTTGCTAGTTGGAGATAATGACCAATAAGAGATCAAAGACATAGATACCAGGAATAAAAGTACATTCATGAGGAGAGATTGCATGTATGTTTATAAAGGAACTTCCCTTAAGCCCTATGATTTAAGAAAAATAAATTCTACTCTATGCAGCAAAGCAGGAGGGGAAAAACCTAAATTACAAATCAAGAGACATGGATTCTAATCCCAGGTCTCTTACTTTAGGTAAAACAAACCACTAATCTGCCTGTCGGTATTTATAAAATAAAAGAACTTGCATCATTTGGGGGAAAAAACGTGGCCCCTTTTACATACATGCCAAACAAAATATCAGACCCTGAATAGCCAAAACAATCTCGAAAAGTAAAGTTGAAGGTGTCACATTTCCAGATTTCAAAACTTACTACGAAGTTACAGTTACCAGAAGAGTGGTGTTGGCATACAGATGGAAACATAGACAAACAGAATACAAGAGAGCGCCCAGAAATGAGTCCTCACAAACACAGTCAAATGAGGGTTGACAAAGCTGCCAAGACCATTCAGTGGGGAAAGAATAGTTGTTTCAACAAATGGTGCTGGGAAAATTGAATATCCACATACAAGGAATGAAGGTGAACTCTTACCTTATACCATATACAAGAATTAACTAAAAAATGGATCAAACACCTAAATGTGAGACCTAAAACTATAAAACTCTTGGCAGAAAATATACCAGGAAAAGCTTCACTGAGTTTTGCAATATTCTTAGATATGACACCAAAAGCATAGGCAAGGCAATAAAATTATTAAATAAGAGGCGCCTGGGTGGCTCAGTGGGTTGAAGCCTCTGCCTTTGGCTCAGGTCATGATCTCAGGGTCCTGAGATCAAGCCCAGCATCAGGCTCTCTGCTCAGCAGGGAGCCTGCTTCCCTCTCTCTCTCTGCCTGCCTCTCTGCATACTTGTGATCTCTCTCTCTGTCAAATAAATAAAATCTTTAAAAAAAAATAAAATAAAATAATTAAATAAACTGGACTACATCAAAACGTAAAACTTTTATGCATCAAAGGACATTATCAACATGGTGAAAAGACAATCCACACAGAATGGAAGAAAATATTGCAAATCACATATCTGACATGGGGTTAATATCCAGAATACATAAAGAATGCCTACAACTCACAACTACACAAGGAAAAAACTAACCAACCAGATTCAAAAAAGGAGGAAAGACTTGAATATACATTTCTCCAAAGAAAATACATATATGGCCAATAAACACACAAAAAGATGCTCGACATCACTAATCTTTAGAGAAGTATATATCAAAACCACTGAGATAACCACTTCACAACCATTAAGATGGCTACTATTAAAAAAAAAATTGAAAATAGCACATGTTAGCAAGGAGGTAGAGTATCTAGAACCCTTGTTCACTTCTGATGGGATTGTAAAATACACAGCTGCTATGGAAATAGTATGGCTGTTCCCCCCCAAATTCAAAATAGAATTATCACACATGATCTAGCAGTCCCATTTCTGGGTATATACCCAAAAGAACTGAAAGCAGAGACTGAAATAAATATCTGCATACCCATGTCCATAAACTGCATTATTCACAATAACCAAAAGGTAGAATCAACCCAACTATCTACTAAAGGATAAACGGATAAACGGAATGTGGTACACACAATGGAATATTATATAGTCTTTAAAAGGAGGAAAATTCTGATGCATACTACGATATGGCTAAACCTTGAGGATTAGGTCAAGTGAAATAAGCCAATCACAAAAAGACAAACACTGGATGACTTCACTTATATGAGGCACCTGGAGTAGTCTAATTCATACGGACAAAAAGTAGAATGGTGGAGGCCAGGGGCCGGGGAGACAAGGGAATACGGAGTTATTGTTTAATGGGTACAGTTTCAGTTTTGCAAGATGAAAAAGTTCTGGAGATGGATGGTAGTGATGGCTACATGATGTGAATATACTCAATGTCACTGAATTATTTATTTCAAAATGTTTTATAATGCTTTTATGTTCTATATATTTACGACTAAATTAAAATAACAAAAACAAAAATAAAATCACCTTAAAGTAATAGATGTGACTGTTACGGAACTGAAGTGTCTACACTTCAAACTTCAATTTTGTATTATCATCCCAGTAATTTTTTTATGCTTAGTCAATAACATTTCGGGGTTTATGCTAATTGAGCCCCTGAGGTGCTTTGAATCAACGTTAACATCAAGTAAAGAAAACTAATTCTCAGACCATACCTATAGGCATTTCCTGGGCAACAGATTCTCTTAACTCACCAATGTCAAGAATTCTATCTCCAGGCCGGTTCCACCTCCAGCCCTCCAGCTGCTGGTGTTCAGTGTACTGTAGCCGTCGGTCGTGGAACACTACACGGAATATACTCTAAATGGAAGCAACGAAATCAAATAATAGGATCCTTTAAAAATCAGTGCTGATAAAGGAAAACTTCCAGCAGTCACCTCTGGTTAATTTCTAGATACAATCTAAACTTATTTTTCTTGAGATCTGTTGCACTCTAAAACCCATACCATACGAAGCTCTATTTGAGGGTAAATTTTATAAGTGCTCAGATATAATCTTCATAGGTAACTGGTACCATATTTAAAATGTGGCCTAAACATCAGTCCTCATGGACAGGGCATAAGGGACTTTTCCTGGAACCATTACTACCTATCTATACTGGTACCGTGTAATATTCAGCTCAGCTCTTCAGGCCTATATGAAAAGCTCACCAGGCTCCCTGCTTGCTAACCCATCACATAGCACCGAGGGTAAGCAGGGGTTGTATCTATCAACCTTTCCTTTTGTTATTCTGACTCTGTGGAGGTGGTTATTAATAGCCTTCCCACTAACTTCTACAGCTGCTGACCAAATTCCTCTGTTCCAATTGTGCTGTGAATTCAATGCTGTAAGTCTAGACTAAGAAAACTGCTATTCATAAATAGAAGTTTCTGTTTTTCTTGCTACTAGACCACATATCCAAAGAAGACACTGGAGCTTCTCTAAAAATCTGAGAGAGGTCACTCTATTCCACCCCAAAGAAGTTCACTGAACCAGGAGGCCACTGTGACATGGAGTAGTAAGCCTTCTGTCTTCGCAGCTCTGAAAAATCCATGTGAATGGAGGGGGCTCACTCTCACTCCAAAGAAATAACAGTTCACCACCCTGCCAGCAAACTACAACAGCTAAGAGAGAGCACCAAGCCCTTTATGGAAGCAAAAGAACATGACCTGAAAAGGGTCAGTAAAAGGATATTGTGCAGAGGTATGATTTACTCATTTTCTTTTACCTTCACCAACTTGCCATTAATTTCAGGAAGTTCTCCAAGTTTCCTATTGTCTAGCATACGAATTTCATAAGACTGTCCTGGAAGAAAAGTAACTATGTATTATATTCATCATAAATTAACTTCGTAAGATTCAGAAAGAATAAAATTGAGCTGGTTGAATATGCGAGAGTATAATATTACTAGTACTGGTAACAACTATAATCCTTTACTTTATGCCAGGCACAGTACTAAGTGTTTTCATACATTATATCATCAGTTGATACAATTCTCAAGAGTATTATCAATCCCATTTTTACAGATAAAGAAATTGAAACATAAAGAGTTTAAGTAACTTGTCCAAGGTCACATAACTGGTAAATAGAGCTGGGTAAGGACTAGAAAGAAAGAGGGAAGTAAAACTAGGCAGGTACACAAAAAAAGCCACTGATATATATCCAATATGACATAAAAGGGAAAAATCTCTGACGTAAAGTTTCAACTCTGACAAGTCACACTAGAAAGATGTACTTTTTACATAAAAGTACACCTAATAAAATATCATCAATCCACCAGATCTTCAATAATACTAACAAATAAAGAAGCATCTAACCTTGATTGAGATATGTCAGGGTTTCATCATGGAGTTTCACTGCTGGAGAAGTGGCAGCACAGAGCACATATTGAAAAGGCAGGATTTTATTCTCATTATCAGGGGGCAAACTTGACTCTTCTTGCTTAAAAATGGGCAACGCAAGGACATCACTGAAATACAGCAAACAACTTATGTTAACATCTAACAGTGGTACAAAAGCGGATTTATGTTGAAATTGTTGAAACAATTTAACTGCAATTTGGTTTGGAAAACTATAAACATTACTCACTCTGATGAAGCCTCTTTCCAAACACTCAGTTGAGATTACCTGCTGTGCTATCCCCCTCAAAACAATGTGGGCAACGACAGACATTCACTGCTAAAACAGTTTGGATGGGGGAGCCCTCCTAAAAGAGCTCTGAAAATTATATGCAAAGTTCTAAAATGTCAAGTTAGGACACTCAGTAACATATTTGTTCTTCGAATGGCACCAACTGCAGTTATCTCTAGAACCGTATCAGCTGATCTACTCTAGGGACTAAAACAAGACTCAGAATTCCTAGAAGCCACTTGAAAAGGACAAATCAATGACCAGGATATATTTCAAAGTCAGCTTACATTCTGTGAAGTACAACTAACTGAAAGTGCTGTGTTTCAGTCCTTCAAAGCCTTAGGCAAATCTTAGACAAGTTCTCTAGTCTTCACTTCTTCATCTACAAAATGTGAATCACATTTGCTATCTAGAGTAAATATGTGAGAAAATATTTTGGAAACCACAAGAGACTAAAATTGATGTACACAGGACTAACGATAATTTTCCCTCATAAACTCTAGCCACGGATTAGTGAGAAAGAATATCCTGGTCCTATCCTGGAGACCCTACTGTCATGATCAACATTTGGCCCAGACCAAACTTTAAAAGAATCTTAAGAGATGTACCAAGTTAGGGGTGGGTGGTTGGCTCAGTCAGTTGAGCGTCTGCCTGGGGCTCAGATCATGATCCCCGAGTTCTGGGATCTAGTCCTGCATCAGGCTCCCTGCTTAGCCGGGAGGCTGCTTCTCCCTCTCTCTGCTCCTCCCCTCCCCGCCCAACATGCGCTCTCTCTTGCTCATTCTCCCTCTCAAATAAGCTCTCAGAGAGAGAGAGAGAGAGAGAGATGTACCAAATTAATGTACCAAATTTCCAATTATCCCAAGATGTGCCACAAAATTCCCCAAATAAAATGTATTTTAATTCACTTATAGAATTTGTACCTGTATTCACTGGAAAAGCTGAAGTTAAAAAGAATGACAACCCAAATGTTGGCAAGGCTGTGGAGCAACCAGAACTCCTACTCTTTGCCAGTAGGAGTGTAAAATAACACAGCCAATTTAGAAAAAGGATTGGATGTTTCTTATAAAAGTAAATATCCAGGGGCGCCTGGGTGGCTCAGTCGTTAAGCGTCTGCCTTCGGCCCAGGTCAGATCCCAGGGTCCTGGGATCGAGCCCCGCATCGGCGGGCTCCCTGCTCCGCGGGAAGCCTGCTTCTCCCACTACCATTCCCTCTGCTTGTGTTCCCTCTCTCGCTGTGTTTCTCTGTCAAATAAATTAAAAAAAAAAATCTTAAAAAAAAAAAAAGTAAATATCCATCTGCCCTTTGATCCAGCAATTCTACTCACAGGTATTTATCCAGAGAAATGAAAATATAAGTCCCTTCCAGGCTTGTACATAAATGCTAATAGCATAAAAGCCCAAACTGGAAAGAATCCAAATGTTTGTAATTAAGAGAACAGAATGCACAAACTGTGGTATATTCATACAATGGAATACCAGTCAGCAAAACGAAGGAATGCAACAACATGGATGCATCTCACAGACATAATACTGAACAAAAGGAGCTAGATACAAAGAATATATAATGTACAATTCCATCTCTAGGATGTTCTAAAACAGACAAAGCTAAGAACAGTGGTTTCCTGGCAGAGCAGAGATTGACTTGGAAGATAGACGAGGGAACTTTCTGGGGAGATAAAAATGTTCTCTAGAACGCTAAGTATGTAGGTTACATGGCAATTCTTCATATGCACCCTCAGCAGTACACATTCTCCCCAAACATTACAGAATCAGTATATTCAGGCAAAAGCAACCATTGATAGAAAAATGGCTGAACTCCTATAAATCTTCGAGACATTATAAATTCTTATTGGCAAACAAAATAAGCAGAAAATGTTCTGATTATTGTCCTAACAATCCACGCAGGAGTGGTAAAAATTTAATGGCATAAATGCTTTTAAAAAGGGGGGAGTTAGGGAAGAGAAAAGAAAGAAATTTCTCTGTCTACTCATGTCTAAATAGCAAGGTTATATGTTATTAGTTATGAATTTGGGCACCCGAGATACAAACCAGTTTTAATGAAATACAAGTTTCTTATTGCTAAAAAGTATTTCAAAGACTAGAAAAACAAAGGGTGCTTTCCTCTCCCTGAGGTCTGGAGGTATGTGTGCTTTGCTCAAAGGGTTGGAGCTGAGTGGAGGTGAGAGGAATCCTTCTTTCTGTCTATTTGAATGTCAGGTGAAACATACTATGGATCCCTGGAGACTATATAAAACCGTAGACGCACTGGGTTTTCTAGAAAAGTACTTCAACCCAGTTCTTCCACTTCTCAAAATTGGAAAGCTACCAATGTTCTCAAAACAAATAGTACAGAAAATTAAGCAGTCCACTACAAAACTTCAGAAACATGATGCTAGCCTTTGGGAGACTTTGTTGCCTTATCATTCTCAACAAATATCTGGATACAGACCATTCTCAAATACCCCATGTCTGATGATTCCTTGAAAGATTAGTGAAGATTATCAGGAATCAAGGCAAATCGGATTTTGCAACATAGCAACAGCTCAATCTTTTAGAATGTAGGGTGTTTTTCTTTTCTTCTCAAATATTACTGCCTGGCAAGGTTAATACATAGCAATAGTCCCTTGTCTTCTCAATATAATGTGGCTTTACACCTAATCCCTCATGACTAAGCAATTTGATGCTGAAATTCTAAAACAGATTCTAAAAGTTACCTCTAAAATTAACTCAAAACAGCTACACCAAATACACAAAACTGAATTTTCTCATCAGAGATTTTAAGGTCCCAAAACTTCAAATATATTTGAATTACTCATGTTCTTGCTACGCTGCATTTCTCTTACTCTACTGTGGGAGCAAGAGAACCATTCAGTTCCACATTCCTAGAGATGGAGGCTAAAAGTCACTGGTGAGCACAGTTCTAGGACCCTGTCGATAGCAAAACAGTAACAGATTAGATAAGCAACAATTTTGGAAATACAAAAGTCTGCTCCTTCTCAGAGGTAAACTAAGCTTTGATCAGGAAAACCCACTCTTGAGTCGTGGAGCCTAAGTAGTTGGTACCAATGTATAATTTAGCATTTTATTATATTCTCCAATTGCTTCATGTATTTTTAAGTAATCTCTACATCCAATGTGGGGCTTGAACTCATGACCTTAAAATCAAGAGTTGCATGTTCCACTGACCGAGCCAGCCAGGCACCCCTGCTTCATGTATTTAATTCATTCCAATGAAATATAAATAAGAGTACTTTCTGGTAGGAGCCCTCTGTCACAAAAAGTAACAAAAGATTCCTACTATCTGAACATCTACTGAAAAATCTCATTCAACTAAAAAAGCCGCATATATTTTAAAAATTGCCTTGCTGGGGTCCCTGGGTGGCTCCGTTGGTTAAGTGTCTGACTCTTGGTTTCATGAGATTGAGCCCCACGATGGGCTTTGCATCCATGTGTACGGAGCCTGCTTGGGATTCATCTTCTTTCTCTCCCTCTCTCTCTCAGTCCCTCCCCGCCCTTCCCCTCTAAAAAAAACACAAAAAACAAAAAACTGCCTTGGAGCACCTGGGTGGCTCAGTCAGTTAAGTGGCTGATTCTTGATTTTGGCTCAGGTCATGATCTCAGGGTTGTGAGATCAAGCCCCACATTGGGCTCCAGGCTCAGCAGGGAGTCTGCTTCTCTCCCTCTCTCTCTCCCCCTCTGCCCTTCTCACTGCTTGTGCTCTCTCTCTCTCCAAAACAAATCAATAAATCTTTTTTTAATTACCTTGTCAATTATTCTATCACCCAGAAGACAGAAAAAAATGAGAACTGAATTTGGCTAAGAAGAAACTGATTAGAAAAGAGGAAGTAGTGGGAGCCTGAAAAGGAAGCAGCTAAGCCAGACAGGTAAAAAGAACAAAGAACATAGCCAGATGTGGTTCCTGGTCTCCAAGGACTAGGAACATTGCTTCAAAAAACAATGACAGCAGGACCCAAGCCCATGGACTGAGATAATAAAAGGGGAGACAACAAGATTGAGGATCTCAAACATGAAATATTGCCAATCTCACATTATCTGAGGTAGAGGGGAAAAAGTGGGGAGGTACCTCAAGAGACTAAACGGAAAGCTCACTGGCAGCTCAGAATTAGAAGGACATGCTCAAGAAAAATACATATAAAAGGAAATAAATTATTTTTAAAAAAGTGGCACTGATATATAAGATGCTTGAGCTGAAACTCAGAATGTGCTGAGACTTACAAAAAGTATCAAGGCGGCACAGGTCCACTCTTTGATATAAATAGAGTATTACTGATTAAAACACTAACATATTAATTATGAGTATTTGGGCAGGACACAGGGATCACTAGGAGTCATAACCAAACTAACTCATTTTCTTTTTTTTAATATAGTATGACCAGGGAATGCTGTAAACATAAATACTTACGGATTTTCAAGGTGAAAAATACGAATTTTGTAATAGTTAAGTGGCTTCATAGATCACTATATAACCATACCTAAGGAGTGCAGGTAAGTCTAGAAGCTTTAGTGGTACATCACAGGACCCCAGAGAAACCTGTCCTCAGCACATTTTTAAAAATGACTTGGGGGGGTGCCTGGGTGGCTCAGTTGGTTAAGCGTCTGCCTTCAGCTCAGGTCCTGATCCCATCAGGCTCCCTGCTCAGTGGAGAGCCTGCTTCTCCCTCTCCCTCTGCCGCTCCCCTTACTTGTGTTCTCTCTCCCTCTCTCTCTCAAATAAATAAAATCTTTAAAAAAAAAAATTTTTTTTTAAATGACTTGGATGAGGACACTGAAGAGGATGATGATCAAATATATAAATGATAGGATGAGAAAGCAAATATCCTGTATGATAGGATCAACTTTTTTTTTTTAAGATTTTATTTTTTTATTTGATAGAGAGAGAGAGACCACAAGTAGGCAGAGAGAGAGGGAAAGCAGGCTCCCCGCTGAGCAGAGAGCCCCATGTGGGGCTCGATCCCAGGACACTGAGATCATGACCTGAGCCGAAGGCAGAGGCTTTAACCGACTGAGCCACCCAGGCGCCCCAAAGATCAACTTTTAAAGTAATTCTAGGGGCACCTGGTGGCCGAGTCAGTTAAACGTCTGCCTTCTGCTCAGGTTGTGATCCCGGGGTCCTGGGATCGAGCCCTGTATGGGGCTCCCTGCTCAGTCCGATTCTCCCTCTCCCTCTGTGCCCCCACCCCTGCTTGTGCGCTCTCTCTCTAAAACTCAAATAAATAAAATGTCTTTAAAAAAAAAAGTAATTCTAGCTGGCTGGAACAGGAGGCTAAATCTAACAAGGCAAGATTTAATAAGGATAAATATAACGTCATGTACTTAGAACTAAAAACAGCAAAAAGGGCCAATGCATGTGAGATAGACTAGGGCTTTTAAAAAATCTATTTCAATGAGACAAATGGCATAACATGGCTTCCAAAAATGCTGATAGCAGGTTTCATGAAAAACAAAGTTTGATAAAGGAAATGACATTCTTCTTTATGCAAATCAGACTACACTTGAGTACTGTGCTTAGTTCTGAGTGTGAAACTTTAAAAAAGAGGACTTTAAGGGGCTCCTGGGTGGCTAAGTCACTTAAGTGTCTGACTCTTGGTTTTGTCTCAGGTCATGATCTTAGGATTGTGTGATCCAGCGAGTTGAGCTCCACCCTTAGTGTGGAACCTGCCTGTACCTGCTCTTCCCCCGGCTCTCTCTCCCTCTCATAAATAAAAATAAAAAAATAAATAAGAGAGAGGACTTTAAAAATCTAAGAAAAGAATAAGGGAGGGGACCTACCATTTTAAAAGTAAAGGAAAAGGGGATGTTTGTCTGAAGCAAAGTCTTGTTAGGTTTGCTCCATAAAGAGATTTAATCATCAGTTCAGGGTGGGACAAGCTGACCTTTAAAAAAATGTCCTAACAACAACAAAAAAATCAATTCTATTATTTTATTATTCTAAAAAGAATAAATGTTTTGAGGCTGTTAGGGTTTTAGAAGCTGCACTGAGATAAGCTTAGGGATCCTATGGATTATTACAAAGTACTAACTGGTATACAGTAGCCTCTAGTAGACGGGGAATCTCACTATTTCCCTGTGATTTTATAGTCCAAAGTAGATTCTATAGCATCTGCTACAGAAGGCAGCAGCCAAATGGTAACTATACAAGCCTATATACTGGCTAGACCAACTGGCTTGTAAATTTGTATATAGTTTTTTTTGTTGTTGTTTTTAATTTCATTTTGACCCTTGTGTATTTGCCATGACAAAACAAGGACTAAATGAATCATCATAATGGCATGGACAACATTTAGGCATGCAAACTCTTCTGTATACCAAATTCAAAAGACTCATACTGTAGTTTTCTTTAGCAACAGACAATTTCTAAAAATGGTATTCTCAGGATGCATGGGTGGCTCAGGTCATGATCTCAGGGTCTTGGGATCAATTCCAGCATCGGGCTCCTTACTCAGTGAGGAGCCTACTTCTCCCTCTGCCTACCGCTCCCCCCTGCATGTGCTCTCTCTCTCTCTCTGACAAATAAAATCTTTAAAAAACAAATGGTATTCTCAAAGTCAAAACATGCAAAGGTTTTGAATTCTTACAAAAAGCCCACATCTTATTTAGCCAAAGATGATTCTAATGAACCATGCTCTCAGAATACACTCTTCTGAGGTGCCCAGGTGGCTCAGTTGGTTAAGTGTCTGCCTTTGGCTCAGGTTATGGTCCCAGGGTCCTGGGATCGAGCCCTGCATTGGGCTCCCTGCTCTGCGGGGAGTCTGCTTCTCCTTCTCCCTCTCCCTCTGCAGCTCCCCCTGCTTGTGCTCTCTCTCTCAAATAAATAAAAATCTTAAAAAAAAAAATAAAAATACATTCTTCTAAACTATATAGGAACTAGCTGGTAAGCTAGTTTTTATTAAAATAAATTGTAATACAAGTTTCCTGGTACTGATAATTCCCTTTTTAAAAAGAAAACATCAATTATTCACTCAAATATTTATTGAGTAGCAACTAGTGCAAGATAACTATTCTAAGTATTAAAACTATGTATCAATTATTTATTTATTTTTTATTTTTAAAAAAATTTTACTTATTTGACAGAGAGACAGAGAGATCACAAGCAGGCAGAGAGGCAGGCAGAGAGAGGGGGGAAGCAGGCTCACTGCCGAGCAGAGAGCCCGATGTGGGGCTCAATCCCAGGACCCTGAGACCATGACCTGAGCCAAAGGCAGAGGCTTAACCCACTGAGCCACCCAGAGGGCCCCTATGTATACGTTTTTTAAAATGCAATTATTTTCCTTCTTCTTTTATTCCCCTTTCCTTTGTCTTCCATCTTTTAGTTCTTGCAACTTTTTTAATGCAAAGCTTATGACATCATTTATTCCCCATCCTGTACTCACGTCTCCCTAACCAATTTACTAAGTTCTTTTTCATTTATGCTTAACTTACACCTAAACAGTTGCTAGACAGTTCCTATCTATAGCAGAGCAAATGCTGAACACAGAGCTTAGGGGAGAAATGAAAATAAATGAAATCTAGAGGATCCAAATGTAGCCTTGTTTTTTTTTGTTGTTGTTGGGTTTGGTTTGGTTTTGTTTTTTAGCCGGGCAAAAGAGGGGAAGGGAGAGAGAGAATCTTTAAGATTTTGTGTATTTGTTTTGCGCGAGAGAGCGCGTGCACACACGCGTGAGCAGAAGGGAGAGGGAGAGAGAGAATCTCAGGCAGGCTCCCCACTGAGTGTGGAGCCAGACTCACGGCTCAGTCTTAGGACTGCGAGCTCATGACCCAAGCAGAAATCAAGAGTTGGACACTTAACAGACTGAGCCACCCAGGAATCCCAGGATAGTCAGCTTTCATTTTTGTGTTTTGGGGAACCTTCCTGAATGATTTCACTCATATCTGGAATCTAAAAAACAAATGAACAAACCAACAAAAAAGCAGAATCAGACCTATAGAGAACAAACTGATGGTTTGTGAAGGAAAGAGGGGGGGAGGAGGGGATGGGCAAATGGGTGAAGGGGAGTGGGAGATACAGACTTCCAGTTATGGAAAGAATAAGTCGTAGGAATAAAGGCACAGCATAGGGAATACAGTCAGAATATTATAATAGTGCTGCACGGGGACAGATGGTTGCTATACTTGTGGTGAGCACAGCATAACATCCAGAGTTGAATCACTGTGTTGTACCCCTGAGACTAATGTAATACTGTACGTCAGTTATACTCAAACTTTAAAAATTCGATAAATAAATAAATAAGTAAATAGAACAAGTTAATGATATAAAAACCACACTGCCAATGAAACACACTTATTTTCACTCTTCCCATAAAGAAACAGTAGTATAGAATTTGAACAATATGGTCAGATCCAAAGAATAAGCAACTGGGTAAAAAAAAACCAAGCAAGAGAAAGTAAGAGAAAAAGAGAGAAAATAAATGTGCATAATAATCACTCTGGCCCCATTATGAGAATGATAGGACAGCTACCTCTTTTCCTCCATCTTTTTCACATGCTCTAGTCCTACGGCTTTTGATTTCTTTTCTTTTTTCTTTTTAAAAATATTTTACAGGGGCGCCTGGGTGGCTCAGCGGGTTAAAGCCTCTGCCTTCGGCTTAGGTCATGATCTCGGGTCCTGGGATCAAGCCCCACATCAGGCTCTCTGCTCAACAGGGAGCCTGCTTCTCCCTCTTTCTCTGCCTGCCTCTCTGCCTACCTGTGATCTCTCTGTCAAATAAATTATATATATATTATATATATATATATATTATATATATGTATATATATATATACATATATATACATATATATATGTAATATATGTAATATATATATATTATATACATATATATATAATATATATATACATATATATGTAATATATGTAATATATATATATTATATATATGTATTATATATAATATAATATATATATTATATATATTAACAATATTAACAATATTAATAATATATATATAATATATATTATATATATATTAACATATATATACATATATATATGTAATATATGTGATATATATATATATATATATTATATATATGTATTATAAAGAGAGAGAGAGCGAGCACAAGCAGGGGGAGAAGGAGTCAGAGAAAGCAGGCTCCCTACTGAGCAAGGAGCCTGATGTGGGACTTGATCTCAGAACCCCAGGATCACGACCTGGGCCAAAGGCAGATGCTTAACTGACTGAGCCACCCAGGTATCCCTCAAATTTTTCTGAATACCATTTACATTAAGTAAGTCATTTGGGAGTGGGGAACAGAGGAAGAGGGAGAGAGAAAATCTTAAGCAGGCCTGATGTGGGGCTCGATCTCCCAACCCTGAGATCATGACCTGAGGTGAAATCAAGAGTTGGACACTTAACTGAGTCACCCTGGTACCCCAAGTAAGTTATTTTTATATTAAGACCCAGTACATGTGTCTATAGAACTGAAACAAGTTTCACAAAACACTACTTATTAATGTTAGGATTTTCTATTTGACTTCATTTTTTTAAATGCTGACCACAACCCACAGCAGTTTGAAAAACACTGCTGCTCATCTTTTCCTTAAACCTTTGCACTAAAAGGGCACCTGGGTGGCTCAGTCGGTTAAATGTCTGCCTTCAGCTCAAGTCATGAACCCAGGGTCCTAGAATTGAGCTCCACATCGGGCTCCCTGCTCAGTGGGTAGCTTTGATTCTCCTTCTACCTCTCCCTCTGCTTGTGCTCTCTTTCTGTCAAATAAATAATCTTAAAAAAAAAAAAAAAACCCACAAAACCAACTTTGTACTACACTAAATTATTTTGCAGTCCCTTTATCAGTATTAAAAAATATGGGGCACCTGGGTGGCTCATGGTCTGCTCAGGTCATGGTCTGAGGGTCCTGGGATTGAGCCCTGAGTTGGGTACCTACTTCTCTGCCAGCCCCCCCACACCTTTTATTTGTGCTCTCTCTCAAATAAAAAAATCTTTTTGGGGGCCCCTGGGTGGCTCAGTGGGTTAAAGCCTCTGCCTTTGGCTCAGGTCATGATCTCGGGGTCGTGGGATCGAGCCCCGCATCGGGCTCTCTGCCTACTTGTGATCTCTCTGTCAAATAAATAAATAAAATCTTTTTTAAAAAAAATCTCTTTTTTTTTTTTTTTTTGGTGGACAGCAAAGCAAGGTTTATTGAGAGATAGTAAAGTGACAGTACAAAGCTCCTGCGAAGGGAGGGGACCCGAGAGGGTTGCCCTAAATTTAAAAATCTTAAAAAAAAAAAACCCAAAAAACTAACACAATAAAAGACAAGTCTTCCAGATCAGATTGTCATTCAGCTACTTAAGAACAGGGATATTATCTACTCTAATAGATAATTAAACAAATACAGACTCACACAGAGAGTAAACACAGATGGCACTCAACAGAAAAGTAGCTCTTCCTCAATTCATTCTCATTAGCTCCCTTTTAGCTCTCTCATTTTTAAACTCTTATAGCCAGTAACTCTCCACTGCGAAGCAACAAAGAGCACTGCTAAATCTAATGGCCAGCAAGTTCACGCTGAAGACTGCCTTAAAAACTGTAATCCCTAATCCTTCTTTTTAAATCAGAAAATATGGAAGTAAAATAGTTCTCAAGTCATTTTCTGTCGAAACTTGTAGACTGCATTACTAAATTAAAGGAGTCAGGTCTGTACGGAAGGCATATAAATATCAGTGGCTGTTAACCTTGGGTGAATATTAACAATCAAAGGCGGGGGTCGGGGTGATTCAAACTCCTCTCCAGGCCAGATCCTGGGCCAATTAAATCAGAAGGGGGAGAGGGAATCATAGCTTAATTACTAAATGCTATGTCTTAATAAGCCAATGTAATTGGTTTGATTGCTGTCATCTACAATGACCAGCTCTCTATACTAAAATCTGATTTTTCACAGGTCCTCGGTGAGACATCTTGAAACATTATCTCTAAGGAAAAGGGATTATGTTCAAGTCTATGCATATGTATCACCAAATACAACTACTAGGGGGAAAACACCCAGCTTGACACTGAATCACTAAATTTCTTGAATCTCTCTCTCTCTTTCTCTTTTTCCATTTATTCAGCAAATAGTCTTTGAGCACCTACTATCTTCTGGGCCTATTTTAGGTGGCAGGAATAGAACAACAATCAAGTTATTGGGGCGCCTGGGTGGCTCAGTGGGTTAAAGACTCTGCTTTTTGGCTCAAGTCTTGATCTCAGGGTCCTGGGATCGAGCCCCACATCAGGCTCTCTGCTCAGCCAGGAGCCTGCTCTCCCCCCCACCCCCAACTGCCTACTTGTGATCTCTCTCTCTGTCAAATAAATAAATCTTAAAAAAAAAAAAAAATCAAGTTATAGATGAGGCCTCCTTATACAGCACTGCATCATTGTCTAAATTGCTATCCCTGGGGCGCCTGGGTGGCTCAGTCATTAAGCCTCTGCCTTCGGCTCAGGTCATGATCCCAGAGTCCTGGGATCAAGCCCCACATCGGGCTCTTTGCTCAGCAGGGAGCCTGCTTCTCCCGCTACCATTCCCTCTGCTTGTTTTCCCTCTCTCGCTGTGTTTCTCTCCGTCAAATAAAATCTTTAAAAATAAAAAATTAAAAATAAAAAAAATAAATTGCTATCAATGCACAGCAATAAATCATACTGCATTATTCTACAAATACTTGTTTTCCTACATTCCAGATCATTGTCCTTACAGTATTACAAGTATTGAAGTAAGCATAAATGAATTATTTTAAAATATAGAGCAAAAATGATATAATCCCAAAAGGCTTAGTGTAACTCTAGGTGGTGTTTTATACAACTCTGCCCTGAGTAGCTTAACTCCATTACACCCTTCCAACTTCAAACCTGGAATGCAGACTGTCCAGCAAGTAGGACATTAAAATGCCAAGTCAGCAGTAGATAAAAACACCACTTCTGGATTTTATGCTGATGCTGCCCCAACAAGTCTTTCTTTAGAAACAGTATTTCTAGAACTTTTTTCTAGATCTCAATATGGGGCTTATTGTTTTTTTGTTTGTTTGTTTTTGTTTTTTTTTTTAAAGATTTTATTTATTTGACAGCGAGAAACACAGCGAGAGAGGGAACACAAGCAGAGGAAATGGTAGCGGGAGAAGCAGGCTTCCCGCGGAGCAGGGAGCCCGATGCGGGGCTCGATCCCAAGACTCTGGGATCTGACCTGGGCCGAAAGCAGACGCCCAACGACTGAGCCACCAAGGCGCCCTGTTTTTTTGTTTTTGTTTGTTTTAACAGAGAG
The DNA here is from genome assembly GCA_028646535.1 of Procyon lotor. Classification (NCBI taxonomy): domain Eukaryota; kingdom Metazoa; phylum Chordata; class Mammalia; order Carnivora; family Procyonidae; genus Procyon; species Procyon lotor. Next base: position 55,541,790 of record CM053611.1, read on the forward strand.
ACTGAGAGAGAGCATGAAAGGGGGGAGGATCAGAGGGAGAAGCAGACTCCCGGCTGAGCAGGGAGCCCGGATGGGGGATGGGGGACTCCAGGATCACGTCCTGAGCCCAAGGCAGTCACTTAACCAACTGAGCCACACAGGCGCCCTAGGGCTTACTGTTCTTTAAGCATTTTAAGAAGTACTTCTAGATATGAGCCACTCTATTTCTTCAGCACAGTTATGAGAGACCAGCAGTTTGAACGTTGTCATTCATGATGTATACCTCAAAGTTTACTCCAAAATGAAGCTAATTTCTCCCTCCACCCCAGTTTCTGAATCTTCCTCATTTCTACTCCGCTGAATTATTTGCCAATGATTACTTATTTATTTCTATAAGCAATGTGCTTTTTATTTTCCTTTAGCTTAGGAAGTCACTAACCTGTCTGCAAGCCTTACTTATTTTGGAAGCTGAAAAGTATCTGACCAGTATCAGATACAAATCTACTTTCAGAAAACTTGTAAGATATTACAAGTTTAATTGAAGAAATCTAAATCAGCAAAGCCCTACCTCAGGAGATTTGCCAGATATAGGCCTGCTTTCTCAGTTTTTTTCCTACATTACAGGATTAGCTCTTACCAGCCTATAAAATCTCATTAAGACACTGCTAATTGAAAACATCACCTGTGGCATCATTAGTACCAGGCTCTTTTATTAAATTTGAAATTACCGACTCTTCCCATTAGGTGACGAATGGCAACCTGCAACAATATTCATGGGTTATATATTCCAAGAATCTGACAGTTTTGATAAAGAAAGTGGAACTCCTGTTTCAGTATTCAAAATCTGCTATTGACCATCATAATATGAGCTACAAGGGAACAAGGGAAACCACTCTTAGACCCAGATCCTTATTGGTGCTGAACCTCAAAACTTCTTTTCAGGTCCAAATATCTACCAGTTTTTTCCCCCCTCCAGTTCAGCTTCCCTCCTCTTCATGGGGCAAGCCTCACTCACCACCTATCCTTTGGGGTTCTTCTGCCTTGCTCCTTCCATCCCCACTACCAAGCCTAGCTCCAAAGCCCCCAAATCTCCCTCACCTCCCATTCCGCCCTACAGTGAAAGATAAGCATGGGTTTTTTGTTTTTAAGGCTTTAACTACTACTAATGACTTCTGGGGAAATCCTAAAGCTACCAGAGCATGAGTCCTATGAAATGGTAGAAAGGCTTTAGCTATCTTTCTCCCCTTCAGGCTCACAGTGGTAAGACATATGAAAGTTGCTCTTTCTTCAGACCATACTTTTGATGAAAGCCCAGTCTTCTAAAATGGCCAGCACTCCCTGGAGGTATCTCAAATTAGGCCTGATGATGTAACCAAAGCAGAACTGTTACTTGCTCCCTTTCTTTTACGGAGAGTAGATAAATGAGAGTAATTTGCATTTCTAAAGATATGCAGAGTAGAAGGTACCCAGTTCACTAGGCTTGACCCTTCTTAGGAATGATAACTAGCTTTTTAGCATTATCCTCCATCTGCAGTTAGAGTTACCTTTAAAAATGTAAAGTTAAAATGTCAGCACTCTGTTTACAACTCTTCATCCCTTCCCAGGGAAATTGTGATAAAGCACTAGCTCCTCGACTGGGCTTCTAAGGTCTTTCCAAAGTGGACCCAGTTTACCTTTTCATGTCTCATCTCGCATTATACATCCCACGTCTCTGGTCCTCTTTTAAAGTTCCAGCTAACAAACTGCAGGTCCTTTCCCTTGTTCTCCTTCACCCACCCCCCTCAGATATCGCTGCAGATTTTTTTACACATAAATTCACATTTAACCCATACAACAACTGCCTCCCTGTCCTCATTTGCCAGTTGAAGAAACTGAGACTCAAGTAATATGAGATGTTAAACATTTGCCCAGGGTTACACAGCTCATGAAGAACAGATATAAATCCAAGTTTATGCATCCATTCATTCAGTAAATACTTTTGTGAGCACTTATGTGCCTGGCTGGCACTGTTTCATGCAGCAGGGAAACAGTAAATAAATTCCATCCAAATTTTGTCCTTCTTTATTATTACTCAATGACTGGCATAAAGCAGCACCTGTTCAAAACATTCCTGGAAACAGGGTACCTGGGTGGCTCAGTCCATTAAGCGTCCAACTCTTGACTTTGGCTCAGGTCATGCACGGTCTTGTGCGAGATCCTGCCCCCTAAGGAGGGTGGGGAGTGCTATCGTTTACTATGAAAACTGCACCGAGGACTTGGCTATCTACAACCCCTGTGAGGAACCCCAAAGAATTTCCATGTTACTTGCAGTTGCCTCTCCATATACAATTTAACTAATTAAATCTGTCACGCAACATTTTTTAGGTATCTTCCACTACCAAACCTGAGAACCTACCTACCTCTGAAATGGTCTCTTTTGCTCCTAATACAATGAAGGCAAAGTCCTTCCTCCTCGAAAAGGTTGATTCTTACCCATGGACTTGGAATCCATCTGTTCTCAATTCCCCAGAGCTTTATTCCATTAATTGTCCCAATGCATATACCTTCGCCTTCAGTCTCCCTTTAGTAGAATATAGTCAGTGTAACCGTGTTTGAGGATCACCCAAAAAAGTCTTCCCACATCCCCCTTCAGCTACTCCTACACTTCTCTGTACGTTTCATGACTAAAAGTCTCAATACACAGTCTCCATTTCCTCATCTTGGACTCATTACTCAAATCATGACAGTTAGGCTTTCATTCCACCTTTCCATGGAAACATTCTCCTCTCTGGCCTCTGAACACCCGTTCCTGATTTTTCTTCCCATGTCCCCAGCAGCATCTCCCCAACTCCCTTGTGGCAACTCCTCTTCTTCTACAAAACCTCAGGAAGTGGTTTTGGTATTCTCTTTCTGTCCTCCCAGTGAGCTCATTAATTCTCATACATTTAAAAATCACCTTATTCTGATGACTCCAAAATACACCTACTAGGTCCAGACTCCTATTTTGAGCTCTATATTTAAATATTTAAATACCTACATAACTTTGCCTCCTTGATGTCCCACAGGGATATCAAATGGACCAGTATCAAAGAATACTGTTTCCCAGTATTCTGCCATGTTTCCCAGCTTTGTATTGGATGGTAATATGACCAATCAAAATGCCCAAACTAGGGGCTCCTGGCTGGCTCAGTCAGTAGAGCATGTGACTCTTGATGCCTGGGTTGTGAGGTTGAGCACCATGATGCCTGGGTTGTGAGGTTGAGCCCCAGCCATGTTGGCTGCAGAGATTACTTAAATAATTTTTATTTATTTTAATTTATTTATCTAATTAAGTAGGCTCCACGCCCAATGTGGGGCTTGACCTCTCTCTCAAATAAATAAATAAATCTAACAAAACTTTTTTACAATCACAGCAGTAATAACAGCAAGCATTTATCAAACATTTACTGTTTGCTTGGTGCTGCCCTAATTATTTTTCACATATTAATTCATTTAATCTTCATAACAACCCCATGAAGAAGTACTATTATTATCTCTTAAATAAAAGCAAGAGAGGTTAAGTAAATTGCCCAACCCTGATGGAACCAGAATTCAATCTCCTAAATCTGATTCCAGAGCTCACTACCGTGGGCTGTGTCTTGCAAAAAGGAGACTAAAGATATGGAGATCAGTTCAAAGTTAATGCAACAGTCCACGTAAGAAATGAGAATCTGAACCAGGAGTGAAAGTAGGGAAACAAAGGGGACAAATTCAAAAGATATTCAGATAAGAGACCTAAATAGAGTCCTATATCATGTTCAAGAATTGAAAGACTAAATATCATAAAGATGTCAATTTTTCCCAAATTGATCTATAGATTCAATTCTAATCAACAGATTCAATTTGACAGGTTAATTAAAAAATGTGTACCAATGAGCAAAGCCAAGAAGAGCCAAGGTACTCTTTTTTTAGGAATTTCTTTTCTTAGGGGGTGGGGGGAGGGGCAGAGAGAGAAGGACAAGCAGACTCAGAGCTGAGTGGAGGCCAATGCGGCACTTGATCTCATGAGCCTGAGATCATGACCTGAGCTGAAACCAAGAGTCGGATGCTTAACTGACTGAGCCACCCAGGCACCCCCAGCCAAGATATTTTTGAAGAACAAGACTAGAGATTCACCCTGTCAGATATCAAGAGTTATTTCAAAGCATTAGTAATTAAGACATCATAGAATTGATTCAAATTAACCTATATAACAGTATACAGAGCCCATAAAACAACCCTACATATAGAAATTTGATTTATGACAGAGATGGTATTGCTGATCAGTGAAGGGAGTTTGGACTTTTCAAAAAATAATGTTGGCAAAAGTCAACGTCTACACAAGAGGAAAAAAGGAACTGGATCCTTACCAACACCCAAGATGAAAATCATTATTTTAAAAAATTAATTCTAAATGGATTAGAGACTTAAGCATGAAAAATGAAAATGTAAAACTTTAAATTTTTTTTACTTTTAATTTTTAAAAAATATTTTATTTATTTATTTGAGAAAGGCAGAACACATGTGGGGGCGGGGAGCACAGGGTGGAAGGGAGAGGGAGAGAGGATCTTGAGCAGACTCCATGCTGAACACAGAGCCCGACCTGGGGCTGGATCTCAGGACCCTGAGATCATGACCTGAGCTGAAACCAAGAGTCTGACACTTTACAGACTGAGCCACCCAGGCTCCCCAGAAATGTTAAACTTTTAGAAGACAATAATAGGAGAGTAACTCTATGGCCTTAGAGTAGGAAGAATTTCTTAGATGAAATAAAACCACACACCATAAAGGAAAAGATTAAGTTATAATACACTAAATTAAGAACTTTGGAACCAAAGACACAAAGTGAAATGACAATCCATAAACAGGAAAAATACCAGCTATACAGGTAACTGACAAAAGATTAGGACTCAAAATATATTTAAAATTCCTATAAATTAATATGATAAAGACCAACCCCTGGGAATGCAAGCTGGTACAGCCACTCTGGAAAACAGTATGGAGGTTCCTCAAAAAGTTGAAAATAGAGCTACCCTATGACCCAGCAATCACACTAATGGGTATTTACCCTAAAGATACAAATGTCATGATCCGAAGGGGCACGTGCACCCGAATGTTTATAGCAGCAATGTCCACAATAGCCAAACTATGGAAAGACCCTAGATGCCCATCAATAGATGAATGGATAAAGAAGTTGCGGTATATATATACAATGGAATACTATGCAGCCATCAAGAGAAACAAAATCTGGCCATTTGCAACCACGTGGATGGAACTGGAGGGTATTATGCTAAGCAAAATAAGTCAGTCAGACTTATTTATCACATGATCTCTCTGATATGAAGAATTTGAGAGGCAAGGCAGGAGTTTGGGGGCA
>CM053611.1:55547242-55575173 GCA_028646535.1 Procyon lotor
GCAAATAATACATTATATGTCAATAAAAATTTAAAAAATAAATTAATTAAAAAAATAATAATAAAAAAAAGGCCAACTCCACCTCCCACCAAAAAAAAAAACCTGAATACTTACTTCTCAGGAGAAAACATGAATGGCTAGTAAACATACTAAAAAGGTGCTCAGACTCAAAAAATCAGGAAAATGCAAATAAAACCACAATGAAATCCACATCCACTAACTGACAAAAATTAAAACACTGACTAAAGACTTCTTTAGGGGGCGCCTGGGTTGCTCAGTGGGTTAAAGCCTCTGCCTTTAGCTCAGGTCATGATCTCAGGGTCCTGGGATTGAGCCCCGCATCGGGCTGTCTCTTGGTGGGGAGTCTGCTTCCCCCTCTCTCTCTGCCTTCCTCTCTGCCTACTTGTGATCTCTCTCTCTCTGGCAAATAAATAAATAAAATCTTAAAAAAAAAAAAAAGTATTGGTCAGGATGTATGACAACATAAACACTTAAATTCCTAAGTATATCAGGGAAAATAATTTAGTATTATTTTGTATAAAGATACACAAACCTCATAATCCAGCAATTACATTAACCCTACAACCCCTGTGCCTTGGAGGAGATGGAGAACCTTCTTTCTCCATCTTTGCGTGGCCAAACCCTACTCTTCTTTCAGATGCCCCTTCAGGAGGTAAAAGTAGTATTTTTATGCTCTGAACTCCTACAACGAACACTTCATAAGTGTTTTTGGCATATCAGTTTCTAGCCTGTATCACACCTATTTATATACATGCCTTATCTTCTCCAGCAAATTGTAAGCAAGGAGAGACAAAAACCTGCTTGATTGGTCTTTTAATCCTATAGCACTAGACACAGAACTGCAGATAGGAGCATATCATAAAGACTCAAAGCTACACAATCAAGCTGTACAAAACCTAGCATTCAAAAGGCACTCAAGTATTCATGGAATGAAGAAAAATCTGCTGAGTGACTGAATCAACCAAGACTTGATGTGCATACAAAGCATGAGCTAGCAGTGAAAGGAAAATCAGATCAATCTGTGTATCCAAAGTCCCCAATCTATTTTTCTCCCAGATTCTAGCTCGATGATGCCATCAGGAGAACCAACTCTCAGGTACAAATGGGAACTACTGCCAACGAGGGGGACAAAGAAGGAGGAGGGGAGGCCAGGAGGAGGTGGGAAAAAGAAAGAAGGTAACAAAGTAGGAGAAGGAAGGAAGGCAACACTGACTGGAGGTCATCTTTCCTAAGAAATATGAGCTTAAGAAACTGTAAGGAAGCAAAGAAAAATTTACGGACCTTTGGTAAAAAAGGCAATGAATGATAGGACAACTTAAAAAGATGAGGAAAGCTAGCCAGCAATTGTTATGCGCTAGACACTTTTCCCCTTAAATTTATTATGCACTATTTCAGACATACAGGAAGGTACAAAAGTATAACCAACACCTGTGTACACTCCACTAAGTTCAAGAAACAGAGCACTAACAGTTGAAGCCCTCTGTATTCTTCCATTATAACCCCCTCCAACTTCCAGAGGCAATAGTGACCTGAATCTGGAGTTAAACACTCTTACTCATTTGTTTGTTTTGTTTTTAAGATTTTATTTATTTATTTATTTAAGAGAGAGGGAGAGATCACAAGCAGGCAGAGAGGCAGGCAGAGAGAGAGGGGGAAGCAGACTCCCCACCAAGAGACAGCCCGATGTGGGGCTCAATCCCAGGACCCTGAGATCATGACCTGAGCCAAAGGCAGAGGCTTTAACCCACTGAGCCACCCAGGCGCCCCTGTTTTTAAGATTTTATTTATTTGAGAGAGGGAGAGGGAGAAACAGGCTCCCCGCTGAGCAGGGAGCCCAATGCGGGGCTCAATCCCAGGACTCTGGGATCATGACCTGACCCGAAGGTAGATGCTTAACCCACTGAGCCACCCAGGTGCCCCCTTACACATTTCTTATATTTTTACGTCATGCCATTTTTTCAAAGTAGTGATAAATTTTGTGGCGAAGGGAGGAATCTCACCTAAATACACTGTCAATCATAGGAGACCCAGGATAAAAGAGAAAGCAAAGGAACGGTCAGTAACAATTGACCTACTCTAAGACAAAAAAGAGATGGGGATTTAGAAGATGGATAGGTAATAGTTGAAGAGGGAAAAGTGAAGGCAAGCAGTAGTGAAAAAGAAGCATAGCAAAAAAGAACAAAACTCAGTTTTGATAAAGAGAAATAGTTGCCTCAGAAACTGCTACACTAGTTGCCTTTAAAACAAAATAATGAGTGAGTTCAGTTCACATGCCCAATAAATCCACACAAACCACCTGTTAAGTACGCCCTTCTAAAACACCAGGGGTGGGGCGCCTGGGTGACTCAGTGGGTTAAAGCCTCTGCCTGGTGCTCTGCTCAGTGGGGAGCCTGCTTCCCCCTCCCTCTCTGCCTGCCTCTCTGCCTGCTTGTGATCTCTCTCTCTGTCAAATAAATAAATAAAATCTTTTAAAAAAAAAATAAAAAACCCCAAAACACTAGGGGTGTACTATTTTCGTGGAAAATTTATTCAAGTTGGGGAAAGAGGCAAATAAATGAGTAAGACATCAGATGTTCGGAAAAAGATGAAGCAGAGGAGAGAAGGCAGAGTACTGGTGAGAAGGTGCTTGCTGTTTGATGTGAAGGTGGCTACAGAAGCTCTGTCTGATAAAGCCTGACATTTGAGCAGAAACCTAAAGGAAGTGGGGAATGTAGAGGCTGCTTCAGGAAGAGTAACAGCAAGTGCAAAGGCCCTGAGGTGGGAGTGTGCATAGCATTTAAGGAACAGTAAGACGGCTGGATGTGGCTGGGACAGAGCAGGCCATGAGAAGAGGCCATACAGACATGATGATCAGACGGGCATTCCGTGTTGGTCAGTACCACAACTGAGGTTTGAATTCAAAGTGAGATGCAACATCACTGGAGAGCTTTCAGGGGAAAAGTAAAATGATCTGCTCTATATTTCATTTTTTTTGCTACATTTTAAATAAGGCGATCATATCCCCTTATTGATGATTTAATGATCATAAATGTACCGCTTAAACTGGGACATTTTGGTGAGTGAACAAGGGTATGAGTAGTCACCTCAGGACAACAGACATTAACAAGATCTCAAGATCTTAATTTTTTTTTTTAAGACCTTAATTTTTTTTAAAGATTTTATTTATCTGACAGAGAGAGAGATCATAAGCAGGCAGAGAGGCAGACAGAAAGAGAGGGGGAAGCAGGCTCCCCGCTGAGCAGAGAGCCCGACGAAGGGCTTGATCCCAGGACACTGGGATCAGGACCTGAGCCGAAGGCAGAGGCCCAACCCATTGAGCCACCCAGGCGTCCCATTAAGACCTTAATTTTAAAAGGCTTCTTTGCACAGCTAGTTTAGAGGGAGTTCTTCTGGCCAAATCTGGAACAATCTGATCAAAATATATATGTGTAGTAGTATAAGATTACAACATACTGAATAAAGCAAAAATCTCGGAGATGACATTGTTAAACATAAATAAATAAAAGGGAAAGTTCCTCCTAACAGCAGAAAGCCAACCAATAAATGAAGAAGGAAAGACAATTAGAAAATCATCATTTAGCAATCATCATAAAGAAAACTGATTAGGGCAAGAATAATTCAAAAATGCTAAAATTGGTAGGTGAAATTTGAAAGTAACAGGATATTTTCACAGTCTCGGAATACATCCCCACAAGATACTTATTGATTACAAAAGGCAGAAGAATGAATTTATAATGGAGAAAATTGGCACACACCACCTTAACTTAGTAGTCAAAATTAACACTGCCAGTAATGGGACCAGTGAACAGCACGTGCACCCTAATATAATACACAGAGAACTCAACATCCCTTCTTGAGTGGTAGCATGCAAAGTGCATAACCTAAATCTGTCATGAGCAAATATCAAACAAACCCAACCTGAGAGATATTCTACATAATAACTGGCCTGTCCTCATCAAGTTGTTAATGTCATAAAAATAGAGAGTCAGGAGCGCCTGAGTGGCTCAGTCAGTTAAGCATCTGCCTTCGGCTCAGGTCATGATCCCAAGGTCCTGGGATCACGGGGCTCTCTGCTCAGCGGGGAGTCTGCTTCTCCCTTTCCCTCTGCCTCCTGCTCCCTCTGCTTGTCCTTGGTCTCTCTCTCCCTCTGTGTCAAATAAATAAATAAAATAGTAAAAAAAAAAAAAAAATACAGAGTCAGGAACTGTTCTAGATTAAAAGACACAGAAGACAAGACAACTGAATTGATACATGATCTTGGCTATTTTTTGCTATAAAGGACATTATTGGGACAGTTGGCAAAATCTGAATAAAGTCCACAGATTGGATCACAGCATTGTGTGCTAAGTTTCTAATTTTGATCACTATACTATAGTTATATAAAAGAATTTCATGGTTTTTTTTTTTTTAAATACACACTGAAGGGGCACCTGAGTGGCTCATTAAGCGTCTGCCTTCGATTCGGATCACGATCTCAGAGTCCTGCAACTGAATCCCACATCGGGCCCCTTGCTCAGCAGGGGAGTGTGCTGCTCTCCTTGCCCCTCCTCCCACACGTGCACATGCTCTCTCTCACTCTCTCTCTCTCAAATAAATGAAATCTTAAAAAAAAACCACACACACACACACACACACACACACACACACACACTGAAGTATTTAGGTGTTAAGAGGCACATCTGCAACTTAAATGGTTATTTTTTTAATCAAGTAGGCTCCCATGGAGCCCAGTGTGGGGCTCAAACTCAAGACCCTGAGATCGAGACCTGAGCTGAGATCAAGAGTCAGACACTTAACCAACTGAGCTACCAAGGCACCCCTTAAATAGTTCAGAAAAAAAAATTCTAGGTGTTGGAGAGAAGGAGGGAGAAAGATAAAACAAATATAGCAAAATGTTAACCTTTGAGTAATCTTGGTGAAGAGTATTTACAAATTCTTTGTAGTGTTTCTGCAAATCTTCCAGCCTGAAATTACTATTTTTCATGAACAAAATACACATACACTTAAAAGTTTCTGCATAGAGAAGAGGCTGTGGGGGTGACAAGTGCAGAGCGGGAAGCAGGTCTGGACCGATTAAAAGGCTGCTATAGATTAAGGACAGAGGTCATGAAAGATAGCAAAGTAGGAAGCTCCAGGAATCGGTCTCTCCAGCAAAGATAACTATTTTCTGGCAAGAAATGCTTGAACCAACTACTCTGGAAATCTGGAATCTAGTCAAACACCAGCAGCATCCAAGGGAATGCCTGATGAAGAAAGAAGCTGGTAAATTTTAGTGAATTTCGGCCTTCGGCATACCATCTACCTGTCCCCAGCTCCCAGGCCTGAGGTGGCTTCCTCAGCAGAGTCAGACAAGAGGATCTAAAGAAACAGAACATTCCTTTTCCCTCTTTTCTTATTAGGTTCAGGCATTTAAGAAAATTTCTCAAGGGGCACCCGGCTCAGGTCATGATCTCAGGGTCTTGGGATTGAGGCCAACATTGGGCTCTCTGCTCAGCAGGGTGCCTGCTTTCCCCCTCCCTCCATGCCTGCCTCTCTGCCTGCCTGTGATCTCTGTCAAATAAATAAAATCTTAAAAAAAAAAAAGGCAATTTACCAAGAAAATATGATTATAGGGGTGCCTGGGTGGCACAGTCGGTTAAGTGTCTGCCTTTGGCTCAGGTCATAATCCCAGGGTCCTGGGATCAAGCCCCACACTGGGCTCTCTGCTCAGCTGGAAGTCTGGAAGCCTGCTTCTGCCTGCCATTCTGCCTGCTGGTGGGCTCTCTCTCTCTCTCCCTCTCTCTGTCAAATAAATAAATAAAATCTTAAAAAAAGAAAATATAATTGTACACATGTACATGCCAAATAACAGAGCCCCCAAATATAAGAAGCAAACACTGAAATAACTGAAGGTAAAAAGAGACACTTCTACCACAATGGTTACAGACTTCAATATTCCCACTTTAAACAATGAGTAGGACATCGAGACAGAAGATCAGTAACAGAGGACTTGAACAACTTGAACAATTATAAATCAACCAGACCTAACAGACATATACAGAATACTTCAACTAACAACAGGAAATATATATTCTTCTCAGGTACACATAAATCATTCTCCAGGGAAGACCACATGTTTGGACATAAACCAATTCTCAGTAACCTTTTTTTTTTAAGATTTTATTTATTTATTTAAAAAAAAAAAGATTTTATTTATTTATTTGACACAGAGAGAGAGATCACAAGTAGACCGGGTGGGAGGGGGGAACAGGCTCCCCGCTGAGCAGAGAGCCCAATAAGGTGTAAGAGATCACAAGTAGGCAGAGAGGCAGGCAGAGAGAGAGGGGGAAGCAGGTTCCCCACTGAGCAGAGAGCCTGACTCAGGGCTCGATCCCAGGACCCTGAGATAATGACCTGAGCCAAAGGCAGAGGCCCCAACCCACTAAGCCACCCAGGCGCCCCCAATTCTCAGTAACTTTTAAAAAATCAAAATAAAATAAATAAATAAATAAATAAAAAATAAATAAAAAATCAAAATCATACCGATTTTCTCTGACCACAATGGAATGAGGCTAGGAATCAATAAAAGGAAAAGGAAAACTGTAAAATTTCCAAATATGTGGAAATTAAGCAACACACTCTCAAACAACCAATGAGTGAAAGAAAAAAATCAATACGGAAATTAGAAAATACTGAGATGCGGCACCTGGGTGGCTCAGCTGTTAAGCATCTCTCTTTGGCTCAGGTCGTGATCCTAGGGTCCTGGGATCGAGCCCTGCATCGGGCTCCACTGCTACTCAACATGGTACTGGAAGTCCTTGCAAGAACAATTATCAAGAAAAATAAAAATAAAAAATAAAGGCATACAAATAGGAAAAGAAAAAGTGAAGCTATAGATGAATCTCCATATAGAAAATCCCATAGGATCCAAAAACCTTCTACTAGAGCTAATAAGTGAATTCAGCAAAGTTGCAGGATACAAGCTCAACACACACACACACACACACACACACACAAATCAGTTGTTTCTACTGATTTTGTTTCTACATACCAGCAATAATCAAAAAAGGAAATTAAGAAAACAATTCCATGTACCATAGCATCCAAAAGAATAAAATATATGGGGGGCACCTGGGTGGTTCGTTGGGTTAAGCCTCTGCCTTCAGCTCAGGTCATGATCTCGGGGTCCTAGGATCAAGCCCTGCCTTGGGCTCTCTGCTCGGCAGAGAGCCTGCTTCCTCCTCTCTCTCTGCCTACTTGTGATCTCTGTCAAGCAAATAAAATCTTAAAAAATAAAATACATATGAGTAAATTTAACCAATGATATGAAAGACATGTACAGATCCTTCTTGACTTACAATGGGGTTATGTCCCAATAAACCCATCCTAAGTTGAAAATATTGGCAGTCAAATACGTATTTAATACATCTAACCTACCAAACTAGCCGAACTTACTGCCTTAAGTGTACTGTGTACTCAGAACAATTACATTATCCCACAGGGGTAAGGGTAAAATCATCTTACACAAAGCCCATTTTATAATAAAGTGTTGAACATCATAGAACTTATTGAATACTAAAAGTAAAAAATGGAATGGTTGTATGCATACAGAATAGTTATAAGCGTATCATTTGTTTACCCTTGTGATGGCCTGGCTGACTGGGAGCTGTGGCTCACTGCCACTGCCTAGCATCATGAGAAAGTACTGTACTGCATCTCCCCAGCCCAGGAAAAGTTCAAAATTCAAAATTAGAAGTATGGTTTCTACTGAATGCATATCACTTTCATACCACTGTAAAGTCATAAAAATCATAAGTTGAACCATCATAAGTTGGAGACCATATGCTGATAGGGCACCTGGCTGGCTTAGTCGTTAGAACATGACTCTTGATTTCAGGATGGCAAGTTTGAGCCCCATGTTGGGTGTAGAGATTATTTAAAAATAAAAGTGGGGGCGGGGCACCTGGATGGCTCAGTTGTTAAACATATGCCTTTGGCTCAGGTCATGATCCCAGAGACCTGGAATCAAGTGCCACACTGGGCTCCCTGCTCCACAGGAAGCCTACCACTTCTCCGTCTCACACTCCCCCTTCTTGTGTTCCCTCTCTTGCTGTGTCTCTCTCTGTCAAATAAATGAATGAAATCCTTAAAAAAAAAAAAAAAAGTAGGGGCAACCTGGACGGCTCTGTCAGTTGAGTGGCCAACTCTAGGTTTTGGCTCAGGTAATGATGTCATGGGTGGTGGGATCAAGCACCACTACATGCTGCACACTCAGCCAGGGGTCTGCTTGAAGATTCTACCCCTCTGCTGCTCCCCCCATATGCTCACTCTCGTGCATGTGCTCTCTAGTTCTCTTGCTCTCTAAAAATAAATAAATAAATATATCTTAAAACAAAGACTTGAATAGACACGTCTCCAAAGAAGATATATATACAAAAAAAAAAAAAAAAAGAAGATATACATACAAATGGCCAGCAAGCATATGAAAAGATGTTCAACTTCATGGTCACTAAAGAATATAGCAAAACAAAATCACAATGATATACCACTTCACCTTCACTAGGATGGGTTTCATCAGAACAACAACAACAGAAATAAAACCGGAAATAAGAGGTGCTGACAAGAGTGTAGAGAAAGAGGACCGCTCCTACATTGCTGGTGGAACATAAACTGGAACAGCTTGACAGTGCTTGAACTTGACAGTTCTTTCGTATATACTACTACACATCTATTAGAATGGCCAAAATCTGGAACACTGACAACACCGAATACTGACAAGAATGTGGAACAAAGGGAGTTCTCACTAATTTCTAGGGAGAACGCAAAATGGTACAGCCACTTTGGAGGACAGTTTGGCAGGTTCTTACAAAAACTAAACCTACTGGAGTGGAGGTGGGTAGGAGGGATGGGGTAGCTAGATGATGGACACCGGGGAGGGTATGTGTTGTGTTGAGCGCTGTGCATTATGTAAGACACAGACCTGTGAAACAAATAACAGTATGTTAATAATAAAAAATTTTTAAAATAAAGCTGGGAAAAAAAAAATAAATAAATAAAGCTGGGAAATACCAGAGAAAAACACACACACACAAACACAAAAAACTTACTATATGATCTAGAATTGCATTTCTTGCTATTATTTACCCAAAAGAGTAGGAAACTATCTTTACACAAAACCCTGCACATGGATTTTTTTAAGTTTTATTCATAACTGCCAAAACTTGAAAGGAAACAAGATATTCTTCAGTAGATGAATGAATAAACTGATACATCCAGACTAGACTATTGAGCACTTAAAAAAGAAATTAGCTATCAAGCCATAAAAAGACATGGAGGCATTTTAAATGCATATTTCTAAGTAAAAGAAGCTAATCTGAAAAGGCTACATATTGCATGATTCCAATTAGATGACATTCTATAGAAGCAAAACTGGAAACACTAAGAAAATCAGAGGTTGTCAGGGTTGGGTGGGGGTGGGGGAATGAATAGGCAGAACACAGTGGATTTTTAAGGCAGTGAAAATACTCTGTATAATACTGTAATGATGGGTACATGTCATTATATATTTGTCCCAAACCATAAAACGTACACCACCAAGAGTGAACTGTAAGGTAAACTACGGACTCTGGGTGATTACGATATGTCAATGTAGGTTCATCAATATAAGTACAGAATGTGGACCACTCTGGTAAAGGCTGTTGATAAAAGGGGAGAGTATACATGGAGGCAGTGGGTATATGGCAAATCTCTGTACCTTCCTCTCAGGATTCCTGTGAGCTTAAAAGTGCTCTAAAAGTCTTTAAATTAGGGTGCCTGGGTGGCTCAGTTGGTTAAGCAACTGCCTTCAGCTCAGGTCATGATCCTGGAGACCTGGGATCAAGTCCCGCATCGGGCTCCCAGCTCCACAGGGAGTCTGCTTCTCCTTCTGACTTTCTCCCCTCTCATGCTCTCTCTCTCTCAAATAAATAAATCAAATCTTTATTAAAAAAAAAATAAAAATAAAAGTCTTTAAATTAAAAAAAAAAAGTTAAGCACCGAATTATCATACAATCCAGCAATTCCAGGCCTAGAAATAGAAATATCCAAGAGAAATGAAAATATATGTCTACTACAGCATGGTGATTACAGTTAATAACACTGTCTTGCATATATGAAAGTTGCTAAAAGTGTAGATCTTAAAAGTTCTCATCATAAGAAAACAATTTTTATTTTTTTTTTAAGATTTTGTTTATTTATTTGACAGAGAGAGTGAGAGATCACAAGAAGGCAGAGGCAGGCAGAGAGAGGGGGGGAAGCAGGCTCCCCGCTGAGCAGAGAGCCCGATGTGGGGCTCAATCCCAGGACCCTGAGATCATGACCTAGGCCGAGGGCAGAGGCTTTAACCCACTGAGCCACCAAGGTGCCCCTAGAAAACAATTTTTTTAACTATGTATGATGAAAGATGTTAACTAGACTTCTTGTTCTGATCATTTTGCAATTTATACAAATATCTAATCATTACTTTCCACACCTTAAGCTAATACAATGTTATATATCAATTATACCTCAATTAAAAGAAGTCTACACAGAAATTTGTAAACAAACAAAAAAAAACCTCAAAAAAAAAAAAAAGAAATTTGTAAACAAATGCTTATAAACATTTCTTGGTCATCTCTTTTATAAACATAATGATACATTAGCATTATTCATAACATTCAGAAAGTGGAAACGACCCCTACATCTACCAATGGATGAACAGATCAACAAGTGTGATATGTACATATTATGGTTTATTCAGACATAAAAAGGAATGACATACAGAAGTACTGAGACATTCTACAACCTGAAAGGACCCTAAAACATCATGCTAAGTGAAAGAAGCCAAACACAAAAGGTCACACATTACATGACTCCATTTATATTAAATATCCAGAATAGGTAAATCCTTACAGACAGACTGGCAGGGAGAAAGAGGAGGGGGAAATGGAGAGCAATTGCATAAAAGGTACAGAGTTTTCTTTAGGATTGATGAGGTGGTGATTGCACAACATTTTGAATAAACTAATAACACTGAACCGTTCACTTTAAAATGGTTAATTTTTATGATGTAAATTCCACCTCAACTTTAAAAAAAATGAAAGATGGAAAATCCTTTTTAAACTACAAAATCTAGGCAAACCTCTGGGGTCGCCTCCCTCTTCAGGAGCTTTGTACTCTCAATAAACCTTGCTTTGCTGCCCACCATAAATAAATAAATAAACAGACTAAACTACAAA
Organism: Procyon lotor; assembly: GCA_028646535.1. Classification (NCBI taxonomy): domain Eukaryota; kingdom Metazoa; phylum Chordata; class Mammalia; order Carnivora; family Procyonidae; genus Procyon; species Procyon lotor. Next base: position 55,558,498 of record CM053611.1, read on the forward strand.
ATTTCATCCTCTTTACTTTTTAAAAAGATTTTATGTGAGAGTGTGAGAGAGCCAATTTTTAATAAGTTCTATTTTGAGACAATTCATATACTAAACAATTCACCTATCTAAAGTGTATAATTCACTTGTCTTTAGTCAGAATCGTGCAACTATCGCAATTTATTTATATATATATGTATGTATGCATTTAAGTAATCTCTATACCCAACATAGGGCTCAAACTCATGACCCAAGATCAAGAGTCACATGCTCCACCGACTGAGCCAGCCAGGTTCCCCTCACCACTATTTTAGAACATTTTTATGAACCTCCTCCCCTCCCCCAAAAACCCAGTACCATTAGCAGTCACTCCCCATTACCTTTCTCTGGGCTCTACTCAACCACTAGTCCATTTTCTGTCTCTATAGGTTTGCCTATTCTGGACATTTCATAAAAGTGGAATCATGTTATGTGGTCTTTTGTGACTGGCTCCTTTCACTTAGCATGTTTTCAGGGAACTTCCTTTATTTTAACTATAAAATTTGTTCCATGTATTAAAATGTAAGGGAAAAAGAATATTAAAGAACCACTTAGAAAAAGAACATTATTGAATACAATGGCAGATCGAGTCTAAAACAGAAATCCAGTTAAGATGAATCTTTAGAAAATATAAATCAAGAGACTTGGAGTGAAACCATTATAAGATGCAGCAAAAAACACAAATTAGGGTAAAAAGAATACATTAGGGAATATATTTTATAAAACAAATAGCTTGTCAAAGAGCACCTTTTCCCTAAAAAGGTGTAGGAAAATTGATTACAAGGTTTAATTAAAGGGAGAAACACAAAGAGCAAAGAATCATCGCCTTTGTGTATGAAAACTCCTCCAGTCAGTGTTTCTTGAAATATGGTCCTTGAACTACCTACACCAATCTAAGAACTTGTTTTAAAAATCAGATTTCTGGCCTGCGCCCCAGAAAAATCACTGAAAATGAGGCCCTGGGACCTTTTTTATTTTTTAAGATTTTATTTATTTATTCATGAGAGAGAGAGAGGCAGAGACAGAGGGAGAAGCAGGCTCCTGGCAGAGCAGGGAACCTGATGTGGGACTCGATCCCAGGACTCCGATATCACGAACTGAGCCAAAGGCAGACGCTTAACCCACTAAGCCAACCAGATGGCCCTGGAAACTATTTTTAATAGATACTCTGGATGACTCTCATGAACACTAAAGTTTGAGAACTGATATCTAATTAATACAAGTTAACACAAATGATTAAATATGTATCAGAGTCAAGAGAAGAGTGACAAGAGCAAAATGCATAAAAAAGAGTAAGATGAAAACAAAGAAAAATACTTCAAATTTTGGCACACTGTGCTCTAGAGAAAACAGAAAGTGACGTCTGAAAACTTGTAGAACTGACGTTGGAAAAAAATTCTAAATGTGTATATACACCAACCATTGTGCTAATACCAGTGAAGACCACTGAGGGTATGATGTAGAAAGCATTTTTAAATGTAAGGTTGTCTGGTACAGAAAGCACATAAAAGATGCACAGAATGTTTGTTGATAATGTCAACTATTTTTACAAGTACAGTTATATTTAACTATCTTCATCCTCTGATAATCCAGAGAAAAATAAAACTTTTTGCTGTGTTAGTCTTTACATGAACAACAGCATGAATTGTCAAATATTATGTCAGCTACTGCTGTGCAAGCTCAGGGTTGGGACCTTTACTTTCAGACCAAGATAATCTCTATTTTTAAGGGCAGCCTTATGTAAACAAGGACAGGCAAAACTAGAGTGAAATTTCCCAACACTAAGAGCATTGTGTGATAGCGCTTAAATTTCCCTGAAAATCACTAAAATGTATATACAAGGATAGCCTTTACTATTCTAACTTTAAGCAAAGATTCCTGAAGATGAAGTATTAAGTTCTAACTCATTATTTTACTTCAATGAGGAAAATCCATTTTGGTTTAGCAGGGATAAAGACAAGAATTTTACATTACATAACTCTCAAAGGATCTCACTTTCAGAATACAAAATTTGTCTACCTTCTCCATTAAAAAAATCTTTCCCCTATAAACTCATAAATTCAAACTGACGTTCTAAAGTCTCTTTTGCCTCACTTACTTAGATTGAGCTTTATGATGCATTTGGAAACCCAATTATATTCCATGTAACCCTAAAGTGCAGATGTTTCAACGTTTCCAGAGATGATTCTTGTGCATCTCATAAGCGAAACAAACTATACTGGGGGGAATAAAGTAGCTAATACATGCAAATAAACTACATGGGAAGTTATGCTACTTTTATAGGAGATTTTTATTTATTATCAGCATTTGACTTGATACACTAAAGTCTCTAAGTATCTAAAAGTTCTCTGATACTTTTTCTTTTCATAGTTTATGTTTCAAAAGGCAGACATCCCACAATTAATCCTTAAAGGCTGGCTAAGGTACAGATGTGTGGACTTCTTCACCAAGGTCTCACATTTCCTTCCAATAAGCAGTCAACAAATACTCATCATTAAGCCCCAGCTCCCAACTCCCCAGACATCCCTAATATGTTCAGTGTGGCCCCTTTACACACTTCAGTCCAACCTACACACACACACACACACACACACACCACTGGTCTCCAAGTCTCCCACACTGGCACAACAAACAGCCTCTCAACATTCATCTGTTTTTCTAACCAAGGGCCATTCTTGCTTCTTCCACTGATCCTGCACAGACTTGACACTGCCTACAATCTCTTGTTCCATTTCTTCCACAATAGTCACCATTCAAAGCTACAAAGAAACAAGTCAATGTTCCCTAACCGCAGACAGCTTATTTAACTAAATACCTCCCCCTACCCCCACCCCCTTATTCTCTTTCCTGCTTTTGTTGTTTAGAAGGTGCAGGGTCTGGGAAAAATCTCACTCACCTCATGCTATAGGCACCAGCACCCAGTTCCTGGCCGATCCCGGACAGACTAGCATCAAAGTCCTGCACCAGCCCAGATTCAATCACTTCATCGGCCAGAGGCAGCTTCAGAGCCCAGGCCATGCTGGCTCCTTCCTTGCCCCAGGAGACACTGTTTCTTGTACAAAGGCAAGTAGTGTGATTCTACCCAGTGGGGCCAAGACTGTCGAAAACTCCAAACCAAGATCTCCCACGCAGTTCCCACTGGCCAACCCCAAACCTGAACCGCACGGCCCGCACAAGTAATTTGCCGTACCCTCGGCTCCTAGCTCCTGCCTCGACTTCCAAAATCCCTCCCACCCAGCTCTCCGGAGCTGCGCGCGGGCCCCTCTGCTTAACTATTCCAGATTCCCCCGAGGCAGCCCTGGACTCCCGTACTCTCAATCCTTGGGCTCCCCCCTTGAGCTCGTGGTGGTCACTCGCTGCCTTCCAAACAGACCAGCAGCAGCGACCCGCTGCCTACCCGGCGCTCCCACGCCGCTTTCGCACCTTGTCCCCCGGTTCCCTTCTGCGGGAAGCCCCCCTCCCTCCGGGGACCCGCTCTCTCTCTCCCCTCCAGGCCTCGCTTCCGGTCAGTCCCACGATCACTTCCGGTCACCCCTTCTCAGCCCCAAGGCTCTTAGAACCAAATCCAGGTCTCCGCCGAGCCAACTCCCCGCCCTCTGCAGTCCCCCACGGCCTCGAAACATGGAAGGGGAAAGTCCAGCTCCCGCTGGAAACCGGGACTCGCCAGGGTCCTCCACCGCCCGCCGCCCCAGCGCCAACCAATCATGGCGCCCTCTTCCTTTGCGGGTCCGGAGAACGTGACGTCACCCTGCGGCTCGCCAATGAGGAAGAGAGTTCGTGGGCTTCGGCAGTGATAATAGGCTAGCTGCTGACGGACCCCGCCCCCGGGGGTGGGCTGGGCGGTCTGGGAGAGGACCCGGCGTGCGTCAGGTGTCTCCGGTTTAAATGGCCTTCACTGTGGCCACCTGAGGACTGCCTTCCGCCGCGTACAGAGTCCACACTCTAGGGCGTGGGTGGAGCCTTCACTCTGATCTTACAGAACCCACCCCTACCCGGGGAGGAGTCTGCACGGTTTTCCCCGCGCTCCATGTGGGGTGCTCCTTTGCTCCTGGAATACTCTCTCCTTAAACCCACCTCTCGGAAGGTCAAGACTCCGCTTACCCTCATCATCCGCATTCTCCCTAATGCATTTGAGCAGAAAAGCGTAAGATAGGTGAAAGTTGGAGGGTTTTTTTTGTTTTGTTTTTTAAAGATTAACTTATTTGACACAGAGAGAGATCACAAGTAGGCAGAGAGGCAAGCAGAGAGAGAAGGGGAAGCAGGCTCCCCGCTGAGCAGAGAGCCTGATGTGGGGCTCGATCCCAGGACCCCGAGATTATGACCTGAGCCGAAGGCAGAGGCTTTAACCCACTGAGCCACCCAGGCGCCCCAGAAAGTTGGAGGTTTTTTTGTTTTTTTTTTTTTTTGAAAGTTGGAGTTTTTAAAAAGTCGTGGTCTGATGATTAGGATTTGGGCTGGCGTCCTCATTTACTAGTCTGGTGATTCTCGAATGATGGCTTAATCTCGTTGAGATTGCGATTTCTCTTTTGAAAAGCAGGGATAACCATCCGTGCTCCACCTATCTTCGTTGTTTATCCAGCATCAACTGTATACCAGGAACTTTATGGCATTATTAGTAATCCTTAAGACAATCTTGTAATTAGAATTATAGTTCTAAAGCTGAGTATGATGACCCTCATTTTACTAGTAGGAAAAGGAAGCCTAGGGGCAATTTGCCACAGCTAAATTGTCATGCCAACTTCAGAACTAATTCCAAAGCCTGACCTTTTTTACTATAAAATATTGCCTATATGTTAAAGTATTGGTTCATTGTTGTATTCCATTATTGAACTTTTTACAATTTATCTTGAGTCGTATATATCCGCCTTTTTCACCAGACTGTGATTTCCTAAATAATAGAAAATAAATCTTTTTCAGGTTTGTGTTCTACATATCCTCTAGTATAGTTTCTGCATTCAATAGGACTTTTAAAAAATTGCTTTTGAATTAAGAAAGGAAAGAGGTTGACATAAAGTTAACAGCATACCCCCAGTTTCAGCCACAAGATTTTCTCTTTGAGGGCTCAAGGCTTACCTCAATTAGCCCTGGCATCCAAGTCTTGGTTCATTCCTGGCACATTCAATATCTCTCCAAGTCATTTCTTCTTCCCTTGAGCCAGCTTTTATCTCAAAACATGTGCCTATAAAGAAACCAACCGGTCCTGGGCTGGGAAACCAAAAGAGAGATGCCATTATAAAAATCCTTTGTAAACAAACATTATATCCAGAGTATTTTTACCCACCTCTTAGGTGGAACCATGCCTCCTTGAATTAATAGCTTCATCACTACATGCATAATCTGGGCAAATAACTTTAAATCTCTAATGTAATAATAAGAGACTCCTATTTACTGAGCCCTTCCTCAGTTCCAAGCCTTGACTAGGTGTTTTATGTATAGAAGCTCATTTAATTCTCTCATCACTCCTGTAAGAAATGTGTCATGATTGGATTCATTTCATAGATAAGGAAACTGAGGCTTAGAAAAATTAATTGGCTTGTTCAGGATCACCTAGCTTGCGAGTAGCAAAGCCTGATTGATCTCACAGTCTGGACATCTAACCGTCATGCTACTCTGTCTCTGTGGATGGTTTTAACCAAAAAAAGACCTGCTTCCTACCTATTCTTCTTTTCAGAGGTGACTCTTGAAGCTTGTGGAGATAAGAATATTGAATTATCAAAAACCACACACATGGGGGCGCCTGGGTGGCTCAGTCGTTAAGCGGCTGCCTTCAGCTCAGGTCATGATCCCAGGGTCCTGGGATCCAGCCCCGCATCGGGCTCCCTGCTCAGCAGGAAGCCTGCTACTCCCGCAACCATTCCCTCTGCTTGTGTTCCCTCTCTCGCTGTGTTTCTCTTTGTCAAATAAATAAAAAACCTTAAAAAAAAAAACCCCACACACATGAAGATATCTTGGATGAAACATTTTTTAATATGCAGAAAAATGGCTCAAAGTGAATGGATTTACTATAAAACAAGGAATATTCATATTAGATGTTTGGAAGAGATAATTACCATTATCTTCCAGAGGACAGGGAAAATCTTTAGAAAATATTCCCTCTGGAAAATATTTAGAAAAAAACTTCTCAGAAATGTTTGAGCTTAGGTTTAAATTCTGAACTAAAATAAAGGCCACAGGGGCACCTGGGTGGCTCAGTCGTTAAGCATCTTCAGCTGAGGTCATGATCCTGGGGTCCTGGGATTGAGCCCCTCATCAACTCCCTGCTCAGCAGGAAGCTTGCTTCTCCCTCTCCCTCTGCTCCTGCTTGTGTTCCCTCTCTCGCTGTCTCTCTTTCTCTCTGTCAAATAAATAAATAAAATCTTTGAAAAAAATAAAGGCCACAAAAGTCTTCCTTACCATTTATTAATGCTAAAATAAACTGGGGGTAAGATGGGAAGTAATTCCTAAGCCTTGGCCCCTCCCAACTGGAATGCAGATAGGTGTTGAGGTTTATGTCAGTGAGCCCAGATTCCCCTGTGGGGAAAAGATTTTACATCTTTTACATCTGTTTACCCATGGAATGCTGTGACTGGGGTGAGTGGGCTTTTCCCTACCTCTCTCTTTCCCAACTTAACTAAAAGTGAAACTGGAGTGCCAGGGCTGGAAACAGGGATTTCAGCGACAGCCCTGGGAGCTCTGCTTCCAAGAAAAGATCATCAGGTATTCCCCCTGGAAATCCAGCACCACCTATCAATAAACCAAATTTTGTATGGGTAAATTCATCCCACAACAAAAATCATGGTTCTTAGTAGATAGAATAAATATGACTAGTTAATTAGAGCACCTGTGGCAAAGAGCTCCAAATTCAGTATTCTGGACCACTGAGTGGAGCTAAGGCTTATCCGTAAGGGGCTCCTTTCCCTAGATTAGGTCCTGAAACCAGACACTGTTTAGATGGAACTGGAGGGGTTCAGAATAAGCATCCCCAAAATGTGCATTTTTGGCTTGTGGATTAATTTGAGCTGAAGTCAACCAAGGCCTGAAAGGCTACAGAAGAGCTTTTATCTTCCGTTTAACTGCCTGAAATGATTTAGATAGAGGGCCTAGTCCAGGAAGAAAACTGTCATCAGAGATAACTCCAAAGAAGATGAGCTAAGTATGGTAGCTATGGGAAGCTCAATGGGGCCTGTTTGGTCAGATTCCTTTCTGGCTGCATTGTCTCTGCATGCCAGGGCAAACATTTGCTTACCAAACGTTTGCCCTTCACCTTCCTGTAAATTATCTTCCTCCCCTTCAGTCCCCTTCCCCATAGCTCAGGATGGCATATAAGCCTCAATTGCCTGACCACCTGTGGGTCTCATATTCTTATGGAGCTGTTGTACATGTGTACTTAGGATTGTTTTTCCCCTGTTAGTGTGTTTTATGTCAATGTAATTAATAGACCCACCAAAAAAAAAAAACCGTAAAAGAGTAAACGAAAAATTCTTTCTCCTCGACAGCACACAGCGGAGCTGATCCTAGGTGGTAAAAACATGTGGAAATCCTACCAATAAGATCAGGACAGAAAAGCAATTCCCAAATCCCATCCTGTATGGGGTAAGGTTAAGCACACAGGCTTTAGAGGCAACTTACCTGGGTTTAAAACCTGGTTCTGCAGCTCACAAACAAAGCAGCCCTAAGTAGATTCCTCACCTTCTCTGTGCCTCAAGTCCTTATTTACAAAATGGGTATAATAGTAGTTCTTACTTTACAGAAGTATGGCGAGAATTAACTGACATAATGCATGTTAAGTACTTAGAAGAGTACCTAGCACATAGTCAGTGTTCAGTAAGGGTTAGCTGTTTTGATGGACAAAAAGGGGACCCTAGCACCTGTCCTGCCTACAGGAGACAAGAAAAACCAATTCTCTCAGAGCCTTGAGGGCTCAAGCTTCTGGGTCAGCACCCATCCATCCCCTAGGCTTCCCTTCTCTCTCCAATACTGAAGTCAATCACTGTTGCTGGTTTTCCCAGGTATTAATGGGCATTTTCTTCTACATACGGGAAGAAACCATTATCTAGGCAGGCTTTGTTGAGGGACTGACCACCTAATTTTAACTCTTTACATCTTCACACATCCCCCCAACCCCAGACAAGCCTATGAGCCTCAGTCTGGTTTCTTTGAAGGACTCTGTAGTTGAGAGAAAAAGAAATCAAAACCTTTCACAGCCATGCAGCTACAAGCAACTTCCAGTAGCCTGCATTTCTTATCTGTAATCCAGAAACCAGCCCACATCTTCTCCAGTCCATAAAAGATCAGTTCCCTCTTCACAGCAGTCCTCAGCACAGTGGAGATATATATATGGAGATATATATACATATATCTCCAGATGACTAAAATATAGTCTCATGTATATTTGGTCTTCACGCACAGTTCCTGGCTCACACCTCCCAAAACCCTTGAAGTTTCCTGAACGATAGAATTATGGGAGCATCTTTTGTGATATTTGGTCTCTGTCTTCAGTTCCTGAAAATGCTTTGGAACCATGAAGGTGAACTGGGTGTCTTGTTATTCATAACAAGCTCCTTTCCACCATAGCTGAGTTTGTTGAGGAAGGTACCTTTTGGGAAGCATGTAAGGGTGGGGGCTGGTCGCCAGGGAAACCAATCCTGAATAGTGGGTTGGAACTTTCAGTCCCACGCCCTGATTTCTGGGAAAGGGTGAGGGGCTAGAGTTTGAATTAATCACTAATGGTCAATGAGATAGTCAACCATGCCTATGTAGGGAAGCCTCCAAAAAAATCCCAAAGGAGAGTGTTCAGAGAGCTTCCAGGTTGGGAAATAGAACAGTTCCATGTACCACTGTGCCAGGGCCCCAAGCTCCATGAACACAGAAGCCCTTTTGTTCTGGACCTTGCTGTATGTTTCTGTTCATAGGGCTGTTGCTTAATAACTTTTGTGGTTTATTGTTGTTGTTGTTGTTTTCGTTTTTTTAAAGATTTTATTTATTTACTTATTTGACATAGAGAGAGAGAGAGAAAGAGATCACAAGTAGGCAGAGAGGCAGGCAGAGAGAAAAGACAGGCTCCCTGCTGAGCAGAGAGCCCAATGTGGGGCTGGATCCCAGGACCCTGAGATCATGACCTGAGCTGAAGCCAGAGGCTTTAACCCACTGAGCCACCCAGGCGCCCCTCCCTTAATAATTTTTGTAATAAAGCAGTAATCTAGCAAGTAAATGGGTTTCCCTGAGTTCTGTGAGCCATTCTAGTAAATTAATTGAACCCAAAGAAGGGGTCATGGGAACCTCTAATTTATAGCCAGTTGGTCGGAAGTGTAAGTAACAACCTACACTCAAAATTGGCATCCTGTTGGAAGGGGACTATTGGAGCCTCCAATCTGTAGCTGGGCAGTCAGAAGCACAGGTGACAACCCAGGAATGTGATGGTGTCGGAAGTGGAGGGTGGTCTTGTGGGACTGAGCCTTTCACCTGTGGAATGTGAAGCCATCTTCAGGCAGATAGTGTCAAAATTGAGTTGAATTCTTGGATACCTTGTTGGTGTCCGAGAATCGCTTGTTGGTGTAGGAAAGCCTCCACACACACGTCAGAATTGGGTCCAGGAACCCAAAAGAACATCTCAGACCTGGGAAAAGAAACTGTAGGCCTCAACAAACCCACCCCTCTTTCTTTCAGGCTGTCCTGGGCCAAATGCCAGGAACCACATTCAACTGGGCTGAGCCAGAGAAATCAGCTTCCACCAACTCTCCTGGTGGGAGCTGCTGGGAGCTGCCTTCCCGGGTCAGGGCCAGTTGCTGCCCAGATTCCATTCACTCCCACATATCACAGTCTAAACCCTGCATAGCTAAGCAGAATCCTCTGTACCTGCTTTCTCCAAGGAGCGTGAAGTCAGGGACTCAGCTCTCATTATTCCCTTGAAGGAGAGGGCAGGAAATGCAATCAGGCATCTAAGTGATGTTTATCAAGCACCTACTGTGTGCCCCTGGCCTTGGTACGGAGGAGTCCCAGCCTAGTATGGACAGCTAATAATAAAGTTGTGAGATCTATGCAGAGGTAAGCGCTGGCTTCTCTTTGACTCTTCTGCCCCATTATTTCAGAATGCTGTCAATCTCCTCGGATCCCTAAGCCTTGCATCAGAATATTAGGCACCAATTGTCCCTTGGGCAGAGGTGAAGTGGTAGAGCACCATCTAGAATCCAGCACAGGGCCTAACTCAGGGATATTGATTGGGTAGAATCAAAGGTGATGCCTTGCTCTCACCAGTTTGGACGACGGAGCCCAGACCTCACCAATACCAGTTGGTGGAAGGGGGAGGAGAGAGAGGCACATGGCATGAACCCAACTCCTAGGAGGTAGATAAGTAAAGAGAGGGGCTCGTAGTACAGTCATGCTCTCCCTGCTCTGAGACCGAGTGCCAGGCCTGCCCCTAACCTTTACAGGCCTAAGGAAGAGCACAAAAGAAGACCCACTCACTACACGGCTAAATTTGTATCAAGTCTAAGTTAATTGTGAACCATCTAGCCTTGTATCATAAGCATACCTTCCTAATAACCTGGAAGGCCAGGTTTGAATTTAGACTTCTAGCTCTCCTTGAAGTTCTGGGTTAGACTGTTCCACCATCTTGGTCCCCAGCCTACAGTCTGCCTTCTCTTCCCCTGGCAGCCTCACCTCCCACGGCAACGAGCTTTGTGGGTATTTATAAACACTCCGGCTTGCATATCCGAGCTCCATGCACTCAGCTCTGTGACAGAGAGTTAGCTGCCCCTTGGCCACCTCTTGGGCCTAGGAGCATGCACACCAACAGCAGAGTCTGTCAAGACCCAGAGAAGAGAGGTCAGAAAGTGGGCTTTGCAGGGAATTCCGAGGTCCTGGAAGGAGAAAAGGCATGTTGGGAGGAGCTTGGCTGCAGGGTCATGGCAGGCCTTTCTGCAGTGAAAGGTCGCCCTCTTGCATTGGGGTTTTCTAGGCTACAAGCTCTGATAGCAGAGGAAGCTCCCAGGTATCTCCCTGGCTTCTCCCTACTAGCGCCCCCTCCACACCCCCAAAGGTGAAGGATCAACAAGCAGACCCGTACAAAAGAAAAATACTGTTTATTCCACACAACTACATCAAATGCTTCTTCCCCATTCTCCCCTCCCCACCCCTCACTCCAGCCCTCAGCAGGCCTTGCCCCTTGTTGGGGGGTAGTCAGAACCTCAGTGTCAGAGCCTGGCCTATGAGACAGGAAGGGAATCTAGGCATAGGAAGGTGAGCAGGTCCAAGGACACAAAAAAATGTCAGGGTCTCTTTCATTCCCAATTCAAGTGTGTTCCTCAATCTGCTTGGCCAAATTCTTTCCTGGGCTCCCACTAGATAAAATGTCATGGAGTGTGCAGGTGCAGGGTCAAAGACCCCAGCTGATTCACCGGGCCATAGAAAGTTCTAGTCTTTCATTTAAAACAAAAACAAACAATACCACACAGAGACAGTTAAATCATTTCTGTCCTTTCTCCCGCCTAAACTCTGGCTTCTGTCCAGAAAGGTGCTTTCGGAACAAAGGTTATATAAACTCCCTTCAGAGCCTGGTGCTACCAGAAACAAAGCCAAAGACCCACCTCAGGTACAGAGAGCTGCCCCCAAGGGCCCAACAGGAGGAGAGACAGGGAGCCTGTGAGCTCTGCCTTGGGCCATTTCAGGGATACTCTGCGCCCCCCTGCCTGGGGAATCCAGCCTGCAAAAATTCTGTCTCTGGGAAAGACCTACCCATCCTTCCTGGAGAGGAGAAAATGGTCTCATTCTAGCCCAGCCTCGGGAAGACAGATTTAGAAAAGCGAGGAGCTAAGAAAGCATGGCCAGGCCTAATTTAGACCAGAACTTCATTATCTTTTTCCTTTCCCAGACCAGGACAGATGGGATCCTCCTGCATCTCCACGGCCACACACACACCCCAGATTATATGCTACTCCCAGGGCTCCAGCTGTGACCCACTTGTCTCTCCCAAAAAAGAAAGCAAGTGTTTGAGGCTGAAAACCTGCCTCTCTAATTCTTTGAAGGGTAAGTCACTGAATCCTTTACCAACCCTGGCACTTTAACTCTTCTTACTGCACACTTCTTAGGCATGCCGCTCCCAAGCGAGCTCATCTCATGCAGACAGGGTAGATAACCTTAAACTTGAGCCTGCCCCTTGGGAGATATATTCTCTCCTGGGAGGGTGGGGCAGGCAAGGAGCCTGCCTTCTTCTTCATTCTCACCATACTCGGGAAGGTATGGTTGGTCTGAACGCAGTGGGGCAGGGGTGTGTGTGTGTGTGTGTGTGTGTGTGTGTGTGTGTGTGGCAATCTGACACACAATTGTCCTCTCACTGGCAGGGCTACCAAGAGGGTGGCCACTCTGGCAATGGAGGGCCTGCCAGGGACCAGTCGTAGGCAGGAAATGACAGCAAGCCAGAGAAAGCTAGGCCAAGGAGGTGGCTCTGCCACCAGTAACCAGTGGGGTGGGGATGAGCCCTCGCCTCACGGCCACTTCATCAGGGTACATCATGTAAAGTGCGGAGGAGGGCAGCTGCTGGGGACCGGCTCTGGGACTTGTGCCCCTTTAGGGGACAGTCTACACAGCAAGACTGGGTTCCTCTAAGCCAACCTCTTAGGGCTCTCCTGACCTGTCAGCGTTTCAGGGGCTGTCCAGCCACCGGGAGGCTGGGAAACTCACTTAGCAGCTCCGATGAGATGCCAGCCCTCATGGTGCCACAGCTGTCCCCTCTACAGGTGACACCCATCCTGCCTCGGGCTCTTAACTCAGAGGAGCACAGGGGGAGCGGGGACTGTTGGTGCAAACATGTGGTCTAAGACTTTGGACAAAAGAAGATTTCACCTCCAGTATCCAAGGCTTAAAGTCTTGAAACAAAATAGAGTTAAGTCACCTTCCGCAAGAGACCTTCCTGAGCTGCTCTCAGTCCTTCCTAGATGTTGGCCTTTTCCCCGGGGCCTTGATGTCTGGTTTAGTTCATTTGCCCCTTCTGAGAAGGCCCGGTACTGGGTTGGGGGTGAGTGGGAGGACAAGAGAAAGAGAGAGTCAGCATTCCTTCCCTCATTTTTCTCCAGGGTGCCGCAAGCTTGAGCAATGGGATTTTCCAGGATGCCAGTTCTTTAACCCTCCCTGTTTAGTGGGGGAGACAGCCATGGGGCAGAGAAGAGATTAAAATCTGGGAGGATGGGCTTATATATTAAGTTCCCAAACTGCTGTAGACCCAGGTCAACTCCAGGACAGCTAGAGTTCGAAGCTGTTTCCTTCCAACAAGGATTACAAGTGAAAAGTTTCCGCTTTAGTGCAATTTCCCCCCAAAAGGAATCAGGAAGAATGAGAAAGGAGATCACGTGTTCTGGCCCCAGGGCTGTGGGAACCTTCTGACCTTGAAGGCAAGGCAGACACTGAGCCTGACCTTCTGAGCAGCTCATCGCACTTTTCAGAATTGTGCCTCTTGGGTCCTTTGGGGGAGAGGGAGCGGGGAGACAGTGTGCCTGCAGGCAAAGGGTGGGAGGTGAGGCTGCGGTGATTCCACACACTTACACACAGGAGCAAAGGGGATGAGAGGGTGGAGAGAGAATGCCATCAAAAACAGGAGCTCATTGGCCGGGGGTCCTTAGGGCGGCTATAGCCCAAGGACGGGAGTGTCTGGCTCCCAACCAGAATTCACCCTTGCAAAACCACATTAGCAAAGTGCTTCTTTAAGTGGAACCACTCAAGGGAAGGGTCGCTTGGCGTGACCGGCTGGAGCCTGGAGCTCTCGGGCGGGCCCCTCTGCTCCCCCACCCCCATGCTGTGAGATACGCGGAGGACACACATGCACACAGTGGAGTCTCACGACCCAGGACAAGCACAGCTGCACGCAGTGACAGGTGCTGTCACGGCGATGGCTGGAGCCAGGGGCCAAGGGAGAAGTACAAAGTGCTGGAACGCAGGGCTAGGGGGCTGAGCCCTAAGGGATCTGAAAGACATTCAGCTTGCTGGTGTTCTTGAGCGTCTGGCGCCGGTTGCAGAACCAGACCCGCACCACCTCCCGGTCGTAGTTGAGCTCCTTAGCAATCTCGGTGATCTCCTGGCCCGTGGGCAGCGGGTTCTTCTCGAAGTAGGCATTCAGAGCCTCGATGGCCTGGGGGGTGAAGGAGGTGCGGCGCTTGCGTTTCTTGGAGGGCTCGCCCCCCACAAACTCCATCAGGTTCTGCTGCCCTTCCTGGTTCCGGAGTTCGGCTTCATTCAGCCACTTCTCCAGCACTGGCTTTAGCTTCTGGGCACTCTTGGGCGTGATGTCCAGCTTCTCGAACCTGTGGGTGACCCGAGCCCGGGGGAGGGACGGGGAGAATGTCTTATTCCCCACACTGGGGTGTGAGGACTCTCCGCAAGGGGCCGCTCCTCTCAGGACCGGCGACACTGGTCTGAATGTTCCCCTCACCACCCCCAGCACCACCACCCTGGCCTAGCCAAGCCCGGACTCCTCAGACTGTCCCGTATCCCAGGTCGCACCAGGGAGACCACTCCCAGGGCCTCAGTTCAGTGGTGCAAGGATAACAGCACAACTGCCCTTTGAACAACTCTTCCAGGACGTTCACACCCAAGGGAGTGAGGACCTCTGAGGAGTTGTCCAGAGAGGCCTTCAGAGATGGCCCCTGGAAGTCACGAGTGCCACCTCTCCAAACACCCTCACAGCAGTCCCTCGAAGTCGGAGGATTCTTCCTGACCACGCCCAGATGTGACTACGGAACCGCCAACATGGCGCCTGCTCTAACAGTCACTCTAATCCAGGGAGTCGGCAGGCACCTCCCGGCCATCCCTGAGTCATGCGTTCATTCTTGTTTGAAACCCTCTGCCCTGCTTTGACGCTGGCACGAGAACCAGTTCTCCACACAGAAAAATCAGCTCCATCCCTTTATCGGCGTGCCTTGGAGGAGGGGGAGATGGGAGCAGAATAGGGGGGTAGGAAGGCAGGGAGGACGTGATTGAGAGCTAAGTCAGTACTGAAGGCCTCGCTTTTGTGACCAACTTCAGAAGCTGTACTCCTTTCCCTTAAGGGTTCTTGAATGGATTATGGTCCTGGGTTTCCCCAAACGAAAAGACCACATAAATGCCCCGGATTGGAGGATAAACTTCAGAGGGCGCTCAAACCGACTAGATCGGTCTTTGGCTACTCTAGGTGCTCATGGCGACACTTAGAACAGCCTTCCTGGTCTGGAAGGAGGCAGGAGCAAGGAGAATATGGAAGGGAGCTACGCATTGGGGTCCCAGGTGCCAGAGCAGGACTTACTCACCGGCAGATAGCTGACTGGCTGTAGGCCGGGCCTTCCGTGGCAGTCAGAGCCTGACCCACCTGAGTCTGCGTGAGGCCCAGGGACAGCCGTCGGATCTTAAAATTCTTGGCAAACTCGCGGATCTCTTCCAAGTTGATTCCGTCCTCATCCAGACTTGGGGTATGTGGCTCTAGGCCAGAGGAAGGGACCGGGGTGAGTGTGTAGGACAGATGATATCAACGCTTATCTAGCTTATTGGCCTGGCCTGGTAAAATCGTGAGGGATAAGGACATTTGACACAGGCCCATGGACCCTTATTACCCTCATCACCCCTTTTCCCAAAGCAAACAAGACTTGTGGGAAAGGAGCCTGGACTAACCTGTCTGGAAGTGTAGGGGTCTATTTTCAAGTTCTTCTAGCTCTAATGGCGACCCTCCCCAATTCTCCCTACTCCTAGCCCCAAGCACACCTTAGCCATCCACATTCCTCAGATGCTGGGTGAGGGACCAAAGGAGAGACAGCCAATGGGTTGGCTTCTCAAAGAAGCAGCCTCCACTATCATCATGCCTAGAATCCAGCTCAGCAGGAATGGGAGTAGGAAAGCCAATCCCTGGTGCCAGGACTTTGCCCTTCCCCTTTGGACTCTAGAAAGTTCATTAAGGAGGGCGGCATCTAAAGCGCTGGGGTATCTGAGTAAATGCCCCCTCTCCTCTTCTCTATAACCTTTTCCGGGAGCCACTTACTGGATACCAACTGGCTGACAGTAGGGGTCTCAGAGCAGGTGATTGGAATGGGAGCAGAGGCAGATGGCTTGGCTGCTGGGGCTGGGCTGGTGATGACCACCGCAGGCTGGGGCACAGCCGGCGTGGGCTGGATGGGCTGGACCTATGAGAAGAGAGCGGATGAGTCCCTACTGCCCACCTACCCGGCTTGCAGGGTTGCAGTCCCTGCAAGGAACAGAGGGAGGGCAAAATGGGCATGAAATCCTCACTCACCTAGCACACTCCTAACTATGCCCCATCACAAAGCAAGACTAGAAGCTACTTTTTAGCACCCACCCAACAATCATGACCAAGTCGGAGCCTCACAGGCACCTGTGACACCGGCAGGTCAGAGGCTCAGAAAGGTTCATTACACTTGGTCAAAGCCCCAACACGTGTCCACCCTTGAGATCACTGCTCTCAAAGTTTTTCCCTCAGAGCAGAAACCGAAACTTGATTCTAGGGCCTCCCAGGCCCCAAATGTCCATTAATAGGGAACTGGCAAGTGATTCCTGGGACTTCCCTACAGTGAGATTCTGTGCAGCTGTGAAAAAGAGTACAGCAAATCTCTTAAATACTGACATGCAAAGAGCTCTGGGTCACAGTGCTAAGTGGAAAGAAAAGTAAGGTGAAAACAGTGTTTAGAGAATAATTCCTATTAAAAATA
>CM053611.1:55575673-55604613 GCA_028646535.1 Procyon lotor
TGGATCCCAACGTGGGGCTTGAACTTATGACCCTGAGATCAAGACCTGAGCTGAAACCAAGAGTCAGATGCTTAATCGATTGAGTCACCCAGGCACGCCCACCCCCCACTCCCCCACCCCCACCCAAGACCTGGGTAATTTCTGTTTAATACACATCTAGCCGCTTCCCTGCTAAAAACCCTTCCATAACTCCCCACTACATAATAACAGTGATAAAATAAAAGCACCATTTTTCCAGTGCTTCCTGTGTACCAGAGTGTTAACTGCCTCCTGTGTAACATCCCCATTAACATTCATAACCTTCTGAATTGGAACTCTGAGAATCTCCATGTTCCAGCACACCACATTTGAGAGCCATGCCCTCAACATCACCCGAGAACTTACTAGAAATGCAAACTCTTGGGCTCCACTGCAGCCCTGCTGAATAAGAACTCCAGGGGTGGGGGTGCTGGGAATCTGCATTCCAACAAGCCTTCCGGGTGGTTCTGACACCCACTCGAGTTTGGGAACCCCTGCTCTGTCTGGCACGATTTCATTCGTGCAGTTCCGTAAAGGTAGGCCCACCACTCATCCCTTTAGGTTAGTTCACTGTCCCTTCTCTATGAAGCCTTGCTGGACTCCCCAGTCTGCCAGGAGCTCCCTTCTCCGGGTCCCTGCGGCACCTTATCAGGTCCCTGTCATAGTCCTGGTCATGCTGGCTTGCACCTGTCTCCAGCGCTGGGCTACCTAAGGCTAGGAAGGGCGTCTTACTCATCTCTAGATCTTCAGCACCTGGAATTAGAGTAGGCACTCAAAAACTGCTCCTGGAATGGACAAATAAAGGAATCATCAAAGCCACAGTGCAGAGTGAAGGGGCAAAGTGGAAGGGGGTGCAGAATGACCCACTGGGGCTCTTCTGGTGGTCTGTTCGCCCTGGAGCTAATCAAGGCTCCATTTACTCTGACCACCTCCCTGGCCTTCTCAGCACACCGCTGGCCTCTAAGGGCATAGAAACACATTTTGGGTGTGAGGGGGGGAGAGGTGGGGGAGTGCTCCTTCCCTTGACAGAGTATGTTGGGACTCGCTTGCACCTTCTACTCCGGGATTTCCCCTCACTTTGGAGAGGGGCCCTGTTTCCTGGGGACCTCAGAAGACAATCTTGTCTTGCCCTTCGGTCTTGAGGGAGGCAGCCCACGCCAGACGGCCCTGTCTGCCGCCCGCCCCCACCCCTGCCCTCACCCCAACCCAGCCCTTGTACCTCACTCTTAGCGGGGGACTCAGGCGTGCTTGCCTTCCGGACAGCCACGGGAGGAGGCAGGGGGCTGCTGGCCAGGGTCGCGATCACTTGGCCCTGGGCATTCAACAACAGCTGGGGGGTCACGGCCTGGACCTGCAGGCTCGGGGCTGGAGCTGGGGCTGCCACGCTAGCCGAGTTCACTACCCACGGCAGGGCTCCAATAACCTGGGAGGAGACAACACAGGGACCCCGGGGTGTGAGACCAGTGTCCAGTCCCGCCCCCAACCCAAACCCCCACACTGGCAGGGGAAGGGACTTTAAACGAATCATTTCACCCTCTGGACCTCAGTTTCCTCATCAGTAAAGAAAAGGATTCATCTTCTAGGACCTGTCACCTTTATTCCACCTCCAGAGCTGTGGCTGGGCGGGAAGAGGTCCGCCCATGAGTCATACAGCCCTGGATGCGAATCCCCGCCCCGCCACATTTTCTCGGGTGGCTTCCTGTCTTGGAACCTCAGCCTTCTCCCCTGTGAAAGGGGGATGAGAATCTCCACCCGGTAGGCCTGTACTCAAAGTAAGGTGACGTCACACACGAGAAGGCACCTGACGCAGAGCCGGGCCACAAAGTGGGTGCCCTGCAAATGAAAGCTCCCGACTAGAGGGAGCCCCTAGAGGGTGGGGGTGGGTGGGGTGGCTATGCCCCTGCCTGGGCTCAGCATCAGCAGACGGCTGCTACATGAGGGACAGGGACAGCAGCCTGACACCCTGTTTGTGTTTCTTTGACCCTTAGCCTGAGTCGTGGTACCCACTCCCCCAACCGGCAGCTTCTCCACAGCCCCCACCCCTCAGCCCTGCCTTTGACCACTTGCCTGTCCCTGAGCGTTGGTGAGGATCTGACTGCTGATCCCCGGCATGCTGGGGATGGCGTTGGCAATGACCGGAGTGGTAGTGAGGGAGCCTAGGATCTGGGTCTGTCCCCCGAGGGAAGCAGCACTGATCTGTGGGTGGAGAAAGAGCCTTGCTCAGAGGCCAAGGGACAAGAAAGAGCCCAAGGCAGAGAGAGGGCTGAGGGCCGGGGGTTGGGGTGATACAGGTGCTGGGCAGATGTGAATGTGGGCTGCAGGCCCAGGTCCACCAGCTGAAGAGTATCCGGGGTCTGGGCTGGCAAGGAGGGGAGGGGCCGCCGCCACAGAAGGGCAACTCTGGCTAATCTCTCAGGCCAGGCCTGGGAGGACAGAAAGTCCAGACAGGAGGGGCCGATGTGATTCTGGTCACCTCTAACAGCTCCCTGCCATCCAGGAGCCACGCTGGACAGACACTGGTGGCGGGCTGTGAGCCTCCAGCTCCGCCTGAGCCGGAGCTCACAAGTGTGCAATCCCCAGGCATCATCCCACCCTCCAAGGCCGATCCACTGGTTCAGGTTCTGGAGAATTGGCCCAGCCCTCTAGGCGGAGGTTGTCTGCTCCCGTCTGGGACCGGCGGGCTGGCGGAGGCAAGGAGAAGGCCTCCCAGGGAGCCATCTCTGCTGATGTGTTGGAAAAGAGCCGTATTCAGGGGGCTGGTCCTCCACCTCCTTCCTCCCCTGTGGGAAGGGCCAGTTCCACCCTTGGCCCGAGATTCGGTCCATCCCTGGTCAGCCCTGGGTGAGGGCAGCGGCTTACAATTCCCGGGCTCAGCGCGAAGCCCGCAGGCTGGACGGTGATCTGTGGGGGGGTGTCCACGGGCTTGGGCGTGGGGGCAGTCGCGGTGGCAGCAGGGGGCTGCGGGAGAATGGCAGGCGTGGTCTGCAGTAGCGGCTGGGTCTGGAACAGCGTCTGGGGCGGGGCAGCTGGCCGGGGCTGGGTGGGCGACGAGGCCTGTGTGGGTGGAGGCGGTGGCGGAGGCGGCGGCGGCGGGACAGCTTGGACGGGTGTCGGGAGCGCGGCGTTCAGCACGGCAGCTGCTACGGAGCAAGGCAGAGACAGGGGTGCTCAAACGCCCAGCCGCGGCCCCAGCGGCTCCAATCCCAGGGGATCTGGCACAAGGATGAGAGGGGGTGGGGACAGCGGGGCAGAGGGGACAGGCAGCTGCGATTCCCTTGATCCTTGCACAGGACAACATCTCTCATCCCCCCTCCCTTGGGCCTGGAG
This sequence comes from Procyon lotor, assembly GCA_028646535.1. Classification (NCBI taxonomy): domain Eukaryota; kingdom Metazoa; phylum Chordata; class Mammalia; order Carnivora; family Procyonidae; genus Procyon; species Procyon lotor. Next base: position 55,579,019 of record CM053611.1, read on the forward strand.
GTGCGGCGGTTCAAAACCAGAAGTTGAGTCTTCTTGCGGGTCCTTCTCAGGAGGCTGGTCGTGGGGTGAATTCTGGCGTGGGGGGGGGAGGGGCAGTCTCGGTTGGCTGAAGTAAGAGAGGCCTGCTGGGCCAGCACGGTGTCGCGGCCTCGAGTCCCGAGGTGGTGCAGCAGCTCTGTGGCTGGGTGCCTGGGACACCGGATCCAGACTCCAGGGCTGGGGCCCCGGCGGGCCTCGGGTTCTGAGTCCAACACGGCCAGCGCGAGTGCAGGGAGAGTAGTATAGGGTGACGGGGGGGCCTGCTGCAGTCCTGGGGAGAGTGGCCGTTACCTTGCAGACCGGCTAAAGGTGGCTTGAAAATTCCCCCCGTGGGAGAAGCAGCTGTCAGTCCTGGGAGGGCGGCCACGGTTGCCGTAGGAATTGTCCACACGGCCAGCCCCTGCTGACCAGCCACTTGACCTGCAATACTGATGGGGATAAGAAGAGGTTGAGTAACTGCCCCTGCTGGAACCATAACTCCTGTCAGAACTGTGGCTAAGTTTTCCTGAGTCAAGACCTGCAAAAGCAAACAAGATTTCAAAAAGAAAAGAAAAAATAAAAAATCAACATCGACAGCGCAAACGCCGGGTCTCTTGGACCCGGCTGAGCACAAACAACGCATTCTGGGGGCGGTGCAGGGGTGGGGTGGGGTGGGGTGGGGGTGTGTATGTGGTGGTGCGCGAGGGTGGGGAAGAGACAAGCCCTAGCCAGAGGCCCAACCCTAAGGGGGTGCCTGGACCGGAGGGGCCTGCCTTCAGAGAAGCTGCCCCCTGCTCCCCTGCTTGGAGACAGGGCCTGGCCCTGCTCACAGCACAGCCACTGTCTGTCACCCCCTAGGCCTTTCCTGGGTCCTTGCCCACAGGACCGGGGCTTTGTGGCCAGGAAGCAGGGGCAGGGGCTGGTGGAAGCAAGTGGTCGAGGGCCTACTGAGGCCTCTGGGAAGCTCTGATGGAGGATACCCCTGCCAGATGCCCTGCAGATCTGTGCCTGGAGCGAAAGGGCACTGGGAGCTTGGCACGCTGGCGGATCCGGGAGGCAGCTTCTCACTGTGCTGGGGTTGCCCTCTGGCTCTAAAGGCTCCTTTAGAGCCTGAATGACCCATTAACTCTTCCAGGCAGGAGGGGCTAACGAGGGCCCCTGCTCATTTAGCCATGAGATAAACAGAGATGCCTGGGGCACCAAAGAGTTAATGTTATCCCTACCTACAGTCCTTGCTGGACCCAGGGAGATGACTTGGCAAGCACACATCTGATCTTCCCAGTGGGCCCGATCTGGGGTAGGGGACAGGCAAGGGGTGCCTAATAGGGGATGCCCTCCTCCAAGCCACAGCCCCTTCCCTGTTCTGCCCGTGAAATTCCCAGACCCCGCGGCCACCCCACATTGGCTGTCCCATGCTTCGCTCCTGCCCGGGGCCCTCTGCTCAGCTCCCCGGGGGGCCCTTACCTGGGGGGCAGCTTGTACAGCGAGGGGCGCCAGCGTGTGGGATGCCTGAGCCTGGCTCGGGGCTTGGCTGAAGGTGGCAACAGCAGGGGCAGGGCTTGGAGGGATCCCCGGGAGAGACTTCACTTCACGTGGCATGGAGAGAAAGGACAAGGAGTGAGCCTGGTACGCGCGGGGGCGGGGGTCACCGGTGTAGAGCGTCTTGTCGCAGCCTGAGTGGCCACTCTCAGCCTCACACTGTTTTACCGCATTACCCCAGGCCAATCACTGGCCTTCCCTGGCCCGGGAGAGTCCGCTTCCCCCAGCGCGAGAGCAGGAGGCCGGCGAGCCCCCAAACCCGACCTGCACGGAAGGTTACACGCTTCCCACCTCTAGTTGAAGCAAACGCAGGCCTGTGCACAGTTGGCTCTCAGTCTCTCATTTCCTGGCTCCGCAGGACTTGGTGACCTATCACATAATCAGTAGAAGGGAGCAACTTTCCTTGGCTCATCTGGCAAAGGAATCGTTGCACCTGTGGGCTATTTTTTGGATGTAGGTGCTGGCCTTGGGGGAAGGCTACAAGGATTCCTGTAGGGGGAGGTCTTTGAAGTGACTGGCCCTGAAAACTGGACTCCGGAGCCCAGGGGCACTCCAGGCTGGGCAGCGTTTCTCTGCCAGTGCCTGAGATCCGAAGTCCGGAAGAGAAGCTTCACTGAGCTTGAACTGGAGCTTTTCACCCACTTATAGCTTCCTCTTGCTCCCCTGACTTAGGTATTAGGGACCCCCACCAGGAAACCTCTTCAAAGCCACACAACGAGGAGAGGGGTTATTATTTAATACACGATGAGACTACAGAAGGGGTTATGGAAGTTAGACCAGATTGGTGGCCTCTTAATACTGGCTGGGCCTAGATTTCTAGGCTCTAATCTAGGCTTCCTGTTTTAATCTGGAAAGGCAGCAACCTAACTCAGGACTGTAATGTCCACAGTACATAATGACAGAAAATCCAATTGTTTAAGGAAATAAGGAGACAAACAGGCAATGACGAAAGCCTTCTAAAATTCCAACAGAAAACAAAATGGCAAGTTTATCTCCACCATGGAGGGGAAATACAGTTCTAACTCCTGAAAAAAATCAGAAAGCATAGGGATACTTTGATTCTATGAAAATTTTAAAAAGATCTTGCTTGACAAAATTTTATCAAATTAAAAAAAGGGAAGTGGGAAAATGGGAATGTGATGAACATGATGGAGTAAAGCTTACTATCTAAAGAAAGGACATATTCATCGTGTTAGGATTTCTTTCCCAAGTAGGACCCAGAGTCCAAGGGTTTGTCTCCATTTGGGGCTTCTGTCCCTTCCTCCGAGACTGCTTTTCAGTAGGACTGAGCCAATTCACAGAACTGTCAATAATGTCCCCATTTCTCCACAGTGCCACCCAATTTAGGTTTTATCAGTATTTTTTTGGCTTCACAGGCATGTGGTACCTTCTAGCCAATTACTTGAACTCTCATTGATAGATTTTGTATTTTCCCATGGGATGACTTCCTCCTACGTACACATTTGATTTCTCCTCAAAAAGGAATTCAAGTGGACTGTCCCTCAAGGGAAAAAAACATTTTCAAAGGACCAGAACAAAGGCACTCAGTGCAGCACCGGTTATGACAATGAAAACCCGGACAGTTGGGCAATAGCCAAGCCCAGAATCAGGTGTGTGAATCTATGTCAATAAAGGAAATGGGCCTATGAATAATATGGTGCTAAGTGTCCTATTACAGTCTACCCTTGGTGGCCACAATGATAAAAATACATACGAGTGACAAGGACAGGTAGTAATTTAGAGTGATACCAATCACTTGATCTTTTTCATCCTGAAAAAGTTTCCCATTACTTAGTGTTGTTTGGAGAGGAAACTCTTCTTACTGTTGTGTATCTAGAAAGACGGGCAAGGCCACAGTCTAAGTTGACATCTTCTTAGGCGGTACTGTCAAAATGCCTCCCTTTCCTTCTTGGTGGTAACTAAAATTTCCTTTATAGAGACTAGGACTTTCGTGAAAGGTCTAAACATACAAACCTCTGGAAGAGATAACACTCATGCTAAGGTGTAAATAGTAGATTTAGGATCCGTTTCCGAGAGCAGCTTTGGACGAGGAACAGAATTAAGACACCAAAAGAAATGAGATATAGAAGACAGATTAAAGAGTAAAAAGGAATGAGGAGCCTGGGTGGCATGGTTGGTTAAGTGTCCGACCCTTGATTTCAGCTCAGGTCACCATCTCAGGTCCTGAGATTGAGCCCCACATCGGGCTCCAAGTTGAGGATGACCCTGCCTAAGATTCGCTCTTTCCCTTTGCCCCTCCCCCACCACTTCTAAAAAAAGAAAAAGAGTAGAAAGGGAAATCAGGACACTGTGGATAAATCTGTGATACCTCCCAAATTTTCTGAAAAGGGGCTCCACCCCCAACCATGGAAAGGCATCAGAAGGGGGGCCCAGATGTAACATCCTTGTCTCGGCTGCCTGCTCTCCAGGGCACTGCCCCATGGGACCAGGCGACGCCCAGCCTTGGCCTCAACATGCAGCAAGAGCATTTCCAGGATAGGGGAGGATGGTCATGTCTCTCGCCATTCCTTTATTCAAAAGGAGAAAAAATAACCCTGGGTTACTAGGGTCCCAAATGAACGTGGGTAGAGCAAGGGATGTGAGACCTTGCAGTTTTATTCAGGAGTTGGTCTTTCCCTAAAGCCTGTCCTCATTTGCTCTCTTGGCTATTCCTCTTGGCCCACTCCCATCAGCCCGGATATCTAGGGAAGGGCGGATAAGCAGCAGCCTAGGGGAGATGAATCGGGGAGTTCTGGGGTTGGGGCTGACTAGGGAGGTCCCAGGTTTCCAGCAAAAGATGTCTACTCTGCAAAGTATCATGAGGAAAGTCCAGGAAAGGGTGCCCCATTGCCAGAGAGCCACGCCTGGCACCAGTTCCCAGCCTCTAGGTCAGCCCTGGCTGTGTCGCAGCTACCCTGTAGGGTAATTAGGAGAGGATCATCTCTCTCCATTCTCCGGTACAGGAGAATCAAACTCTTGCCCTAAAGTTGTGTTTTAGTGGACAGCACAGGGGCGCCCGGGTGGCTCAGTTGGTTAAGCGTCTGCTTTCTGCTTGGCTTGGGTCATGAGCCCAGGGTCCTGGGATCCAGCCCCATGTTGCACTCCCTGCTTGGCGTGAAGTCTTCTTCTCCCTCTCCCTTTCCCACTCCCCGGCTTGTGTTCTCTCCCTCGCTCTCTCTGTCAAATAAATAAATAAAATTTTTTTTAAAAAAAAGAAGACAGCACAAATAGGATCCCCAGGCTTGACTCACAGCAGCCCAGCTGGGAGTAAGGAGCTGGGATTGTGTAAGGTCCCACCTAACCCACACCCTCAGGCCCAGGTAAGTAACATGCCCTCCTACCCCCAGCTTCTGGGACCTCCCAGATCCACCACCAAAGGTACAGAGTGGGAAGGGCTGTCAGGATCCTGAAGGTCTAGTACTTTGTGCATTGGCCCTGAGAGTCTGGCTAAGACCCGGAGCTCTCCCTCTCTGAGGTGAATTCAATCCCCTCAACTGAGCCTTGCCTCTCTCCGCCCACCTCACCCGGGTCTATCCCCAGTTAGGTGTGGAAGTGACTGAAACCAGATCTAGAGCTCCAGGGACAAGGAGGGCAGGACGGCCCTAGCAGCTAAGCAGATGGACAGCTATGGCCAGAGGCTGTCCAGCGGACAGGAAGACGACAAGACCCCAAGGCTGCCTAGGCCCCAGGGATTCATGCTGGCCCTCCAAGGAGCCAGACAGAGGGACTCAGGTGGAGCAATGGCCGATGGGAGCGATGGCCTCGTACCCGTTGCCTCTGCAGAGGAGTCTGTGTTGTCTGGCCCGGCTTCCCCAGCAGGTTCACTGACTTCACCAGGGCCTCTGCTCTGGGAGCCCTCGGCAGCCACACCCTCCAGCCCTTTGCCCTCCTCCTCGGCTGAGATCTGGGCATCCACTCCAACTTCCAGCACTCGGATGGTCTCGTGGCCTGACATCACGATGACCTGCAAACACAGCACAGGGGACTTCACTGATGCGGAGCGGGCAGAGCGGCCGGTCTAGCTCCTGGGGAGCAGAGCTCTGGGATCGGCTGGGGGAGAGTGGAGAAGGCAGGCACTCTAGTACTCGGACCTCCCGCCTGAGGTCTGCGTGCTCTCTGCCAGCTCCACAGCCTGGAGCAGGCCACAACTCCCTGATTCCAGGAAAGGAGCTTCTGAAAGGACCTGGGGGCCTGGTGACAGGGGAGGGGCTTGACATGGGCTGGAAAAAGCCCCACAGACCCAAACCACTTGGGGATATTTCTATTTGCCCCCCTTTTTGGACTCAGTTCAGGGAGTGGTAAGTGGCCTAACCCACAGCCTTGCAAGGGCGTCCTCTTAGCTGCTAGGATATTGGGAGTGTGCTGAGGAAGTACCCTAACACAGCATCTTGAAACCATATACAAGTTCCCTCAAAGATATAGGGAGTGGAAAATGAAGGCTCTACAATGTTGAGTAGCTTTTTTTTTTTTTTTTTTTTTGAGTAGCTTTTTAAGTTCATGGTTCCTTTATTTCCCAAACCCTGGAGAGGAAAGGCCAAGATTTCCCTGTGAGCTAACTTCCTGAAAAGGGGGTCAGGAGGGGCACCTGGGTGGCTCAGAGGGTTAAAGCTTTTGCCTTTGGCTCGGGTCATGATCTCAGAGTCCTGGGATCCAGCCCCGCATTGGGCTCTCTGCTCTGCGGGGAGCCTGCTTCCCCCTCTCTCTCTGCCTGCCTCTCTGCCTACTGTGCTCTCTCTCTCTCTCTCTCTCTGTCAAACAAATAAATAAAATTTTTAAAAAGGGGGGGGTCAGGAATCCTGGAGATGCAGCTTCTTGCCCCACCTCCCTGGCCTGGAGCTTTGGACCCCGTGGGCCTGCGGGTCCAGTCATGCCATCTGTGAGCATGCTCCCACCTCGAGGGGAGCTTCCACAGCCAGCGGTGCAGGAAGCCGCTGGGGCCTCTTCAGAACCCCTGATGGCCTTCTGCTCAAACAGCCAGCGCTCCTCGCTCTTTACCTCCAGTACTGACGGGCTTTGAACTGGGCCATTCAAGAGTCAGGGACACTCTATGTACTCAAAAGCCTGCACTTGGCCTATACCCGAAGGTACTCCCACAACACAGTCCTGAAGCCTGAAAATGGAATCCAGTCAGAGACTGCTGGAAAAAGTGACAGTGTAACCCACCAGGGAAGGATGAGGGAAATACACTTCCAAAAGCAGTTCCCTCTCTGACACAAACTTGACCTGTGAGGGACTTCAGTCCAATTACATTTTAGGAGATGCTAGTCTTTTTTTTTCCTTTCTTTTAAAAAATGATGTAATAAATATGTTCACTACAAAAAATTATAAAATATTATAAGAAAAAATAAAGTAAGCAACATGATGTCCAAATCTTTCCTTATGTAAACATACATGTATTTGTATATCTTTTTTTAGATTTTTATTTATTTTTTAAAGTAAACTCTACCTCAATGTGGGGCTTGAACTCATGACCCCAAAATCAAGAGTCACATGCTCTACCAAACAAGCCAGCTAGGTGCCCCATATGTATTTGTATATTTTAATTTCACTTTTTAAAGTCACAGCATAGGGGCGCCTGGGTGGCTCAGTCAGTTAAGTGTCTGTCTTTGGCTCAGGTCATGATCCCCCAGGGTCCTGGGATCGAGTCCTGCACCTGGTGCTCAGTGGGGAGTCTGCTTCTCCCTCTGCCCCTCCCCCCAACTTGTACCCTCCTCTCTTTCTTTCTCTCTGTCTGAAAAAAAACAAATAAAATCTTAAAAAAAAAAAAAAAGTCACAGCTTAAATTCCCCAACTCAGTCCCTGAGAAATCCTAGCTGGTAACTACATCTGGATGGGTGAAGTGACCACGAATTTGGGTAAGAAACAAGGTAAGGTTCTGTTGGGTCTTCCCCCTGGACACACCTGGGGTCCATGACCCTCACTCCCCCCACCTCTTCCTGCCCCTGCATATACCTGCTCATTGACAGTCAGAGACGACTCTGGCCCGGCTCCAGGATCCATGGTCACTTGTCACGGTCGGGTGGGGGCTGGCCCACACCTAGCACATCTGTGGGATGACATGGGACAGGAAAAGCAAAGGTCGATGTGACCCAGTAATACAATTTCTATATCATCTTGAAAAGTCAGGAGTAGAATGGTAGGAAGAGAGCGAACCCAAGTTCTCTCAAATATCTGCAGAAGTAACCAGGATTCTAAGGACTTTAAAACTAAAGCATCTCGCTTCCTACACCATCCCAGGAGAATCTACACTCAGGAGGAACCATGGTGACCAGAGGAAAGAGAAGGCCAGGCGTCTGTCCCTGGGAATCCCCCAGTCTGCAGGGAGAGAGCAGACCCAGCAGAACTCAAGCTGATTTTGGCCCAGACACTGAGAACCTCAGACACAAGAAAGGAGCCCTCTGGCTAATCAGAGGGCTTCTCAGAGGAGGAGTCTGAGCAGATTTCCTGGAAGAGATGGTGAAGACAGGGATAAATTAAAACGGTAGTCTCCAACTTGAATATGCATGATCATCACCAGAGCACTTATTAAAAATACAGACACAAGATTCCCCTGAAGTGAGCATCCCCAGAGAGTCTGACTCAGCAGGTGGGTCCTACAAAATCAGCTCTTAAGGGATTCTGTGGCAGAGGCCTAATGACCCTACTGGCCTTTAACATCAGAGGCAGGACAACCTCCCAGATGGTGGAGCATTGGCCAAAGGCAGGGAGAGGGAGTGAGAAGAGCCCTTGTAAAGAACAGATCGGCAGGCTGGAGCCAATCTTAGGATGGTAAGGTCCTAAGAAATAAAGGTATAAAATGGCTAACAGACACATAAAAAAAATATTCATCATCATTAGCCATTAGGGACGTTCAAATCAAAACCACATTGAGATACCACCCTATACCAGTTGGAATGGCCAAAATCAACAAGACAGTAAACAACAAATGTTAAAGAGGATGTGGAGAAAGGGGAACCCTTTTCCACTGTTGTTGGGAACGCAAGTTGGTGCAGCCACTTTGGAAACAGTGTGGAGATTCCTGAAGAAATTAAAAATAGAGCTACCCTATGACCCTGCAATTGCACTACTGGGTATTTACCCCAAAGATGCAGATGCAGTACAAAGAAGGGCCACATGTACCCCAATGTTCATAGCAGCAATGGCCACAATCGCCAAACTGTGGAAAGAGCCAAGATGCCCTTCAACAGATGAATGGATAAAGAAGATATGGTCCATATATACGATGGAATATTATGCCTCCATCAGAAAGGATGAATATCCAACCTTTGTATCAACATGGATGGGACTGGAAGAGATTATGTGGAGTGAAATAAGTCAAGCAGAGAGAGTCAATTATCATATGGTTTCACTAACGTGTGGAGCATAAGGAAAAACATGGAGGGTATTGTGAGAAGAAAGGGAAGGGCGAATTGGGGGAAATTGGAGGGGGAGATGAACCATGAGAGACTGTGGACTCTGAGCAACAAACTGAGGGTTTTGGAGGGGTGGGGGTGTGGGGTTGGGCAAGCCTGGTGGTGGGTTTTGAGGAGGGCACGTATTGCATGGAACCCTGGGTGTGGTGCATGAACAATGAATCTTGGAACACTGAAAAAAATAAAATTAAAAAAATAAATAAAGGAGAGAATATTGCTCTGGGGGAAAAAAAAGAAATAAAGGTATAAAGGGGACAAACAGGTTTAGATACTTACATAGAAAAGAAGGCAATTAACACTGACGTTGAGAGCCTCCAGTGCTAAGTGTTTATGTAACACTTACCCGCGCTCATTACTCATGCTAGCTGGGGGCTTGGGGGTATTATTATGACCCCGACCCCGGTACAGATGAGGAAAGTAAACTCAGAGACATGTTCTAGATTCCAGATCTTTCCCTTCTCCCTCTTTCAACCCTGTATTGGTGGATCGGTCTTCCTTTTTGTATGATTTTATTGATTGAGGTAAAATTCACCACTGTAACCATTTTAAAGTGTCAAACTCAGTGGAATTTAATAGATTTACAATGTTGTACAATGATCACGATTTAGTTCCAGAACATTTTCATCATCCCCAAAGGAAACCCCACACCCATTAGCTGTTACTCCCTTTCTCTGCCATCCTCAGTCTCCAGCAGCCATGAATCTGCTTTTTTCTCTATGGATTTGTCTAGTCTCCATATTTCATATATGGAATCATACAATAAATGGCCTTTGTGTCTGCCTTCTTTCACTTAGCAAAATTTTTCCAAGGTTTATCCACATTGTAGCATGTACAAAGACTTCCATCCTTTTTATAGCTATGGGGTAACAATAATATTCGGTGGGCTTTCAGCACTCTCTACGTCGGTTTAGGGAGAGGCAAACCGAGATTCCATTTCCAAGATGGAAAGGGCATCAAGCTCAGTGGTGACTTTACTGAGCACTCCCCAGGCCCGTGCTGACCCAGCACCTCCCCGCACAAGCAGTTCAAGAGAAAAATCTGTTGAGTGCAACAATTATTGAGTGAAGAAAACAAGATCTTCATGTAATCCCCATTACAGCATGGTAAATGTCTTAAAGCAGAGAATGAAGAAGCCTATCAGACCTTTTCAAAGAAACCATTATCTTCACCAGAAGAAAACTGTTAGGAATTTTAAGAACATTTTCAAACACATAGATCATGAATGCGAAGAAAGGACATATTCCGTAAAATACCTTCCAGGATATCGATGCTCGTGAATCTATGCACTTGCACCTGGGTCTCGCGGTGGTCTCCAAAATGATTTTGTGAGTGAGGCTCCCCCAAACATGGATTAAATGAAGAATAAGCAAAACCAGATGAAGTAGGTTCAGGGAAAGGAAGTTTTTGGGGACCAAAACTAGTATAACATATGGATCAAAGAACGACTTGTGTCACTTAGGGGGTTGCTCAGAAAGAAATGGAGAAGCTATAATCGGCTCTTGCTTTTTGACTGGCAGTTGGCTGAAAATGGCAACAAGACTCAGCCTTGCTCAGTTGCTGGACCAGCATGGGTTAGATGACCAATTGCTACACTCTAGCAGATATGAAGAAAAACTGGGGTGCCTGGGCGGCTCAGTGGGTTAAGCTTCTGCCTTCAGCTTGGGTCATGATCTCAGGGTCCTGGGATCAAGCCCTGCATCAGGCTCTCTGCTCGGTGGGGAACCTTCTTCTCCTTCTCTCTCTGCCTACTTGTGATCTCTCTGTCAAATAAATAAATAAATAAAATCTTAAAAAAAAAAAAGAAATGAAGAAAAACTTAGGGGGCTTAATTCATAATTTCCCCCCTAGGATTTCTTTGAGAATGATAACATAATTAAAAGATATTTATACACCTTTTTTTAAAAGCTTTTTTTTAAAGATTTTATTTATTTATTTGACAGAGAGAGAGAGATCACAAGTAGGCAGAGAGGCAGACAGAGGGGGGGGGGGAAGCAGGCTCCCTGCTGAGCAGAGAGCCCGATGCAGGCTCGATCCCAGGACCCTGAGATCATGACCTGAGCCGAAGGCAGAGGCTTTAACCTGCTGAGCCACCCAGGCGCCCCGATTTCATACACTTTTTAAAGATACTTATACACTTCAAAGGGAAGATATAAACCATTAGGGCTTAGAGAAAGGTATCCTGATGACCATCAGTGCGGGGCACTCTATTAATAGAGAAACTAAATTATAAAATGAAAATTTAGTATTTTGAATAAATTTGCCAAAGAAAAGGTGACATTTAAAGAAATGTGAAAAAAAAAGTTTAATCGTGATTTAAAAAATAATTTGGACAATCCTGGAAGTCAGTTTTAATATATTGTTCTGCTTACTATGGTAAAAAGTTTTATTTTAAATTTAAAAAAAAGTCCAACCTGGTGAATGTCTAAACTTAAACTGGTCTAAAAATGCCTGGTTCTCTCCTAATTTTGTGACCCTGGTTTCCATTCAATTACCACGTATTTCCAGCTGCATGGTCTAGTAGCCAATTAAACGCATGTCTTGAAAAAAAAAATCCACTGTATGGATATATCACATTTGCTTATCCATTCATCAGTCGATAGATGTTTGGGTTGTTTCTACCTTTTGGCTGTGTGAACAGTGCTTCAGTGAATTTTTCTGTACAAGTTTTTGTTTGAACGCTTGTTTTCAATTCGTTGGCGTATGTACCTAAGAGTGTAATTGCTGGCTGACCTCAGAGGTTTTAGGGTCTTCACTCTTTGGCAGAATGTTTCCTAGCCAAGGAGGCAAGGAGAACCATGAGGTTCCTTCTCTCCCTTTCCTTCCCTAACAATCTAGCATAGGGACGAAAGGAAGGGCAAGAAATTCAAGACACCTAGCTATTTGAAAAAAAGAGTAAATAAGGCTTCCCTTTTTGGGTAGGACAAGGCGGGGCAGGAAGGGCAGAGGAATTTGCTGGAAGACCTAGTAGGCACCTTCCACCCTCATTCCTGGGTGATGTCCTCCTCCAGATTTTGTACATGGGAGTCTTCTGAGTTTTGCCAAGAACTTGGCAATTTACCACCGCTTCGGGATGGGAACTGGGATGAGCCATGAAATTTTTTTTTTTTTTTAAAGATTTTATTTATTTGACAGAAACACAGCGAGAGAGGGAACACAAGCAGAGGGAATGGTAGCGGGAGAAGCAGGCTTCCCGCAGAGCGGAGAGCCCGATGCGGGGCTCGATCCCAGAACGCTGGGATCTGACCTGGGCCGAAGGCAGACGCTTAACGCCTGAGCCACCCAGGCGCCCCGAGCCATGAAATTTGTAACATATAGAAGTCAATTAGCAAGTCATCTGCAAATTCAAATAAAAGGCAGAGACAAAACAGAGCGGAAAGGTGTGCAAAGTAAAGTTGGGTCCATTATAGCTTGATACACACATTTCGTGGGGGAAGAATTTTCCAATTCCAAAGGCTTCAGGTGAGAGGCATCGGTAGCCAGTCAGGGGCAAGGGGCATTTGCTCAAGAGGGGCTTAAAGCCTGCTCCCAGTCTTTCGGCCTTGGTTCCGACTACGGCCCCTCACAGGGAGTGGTTAAGCAAGTGTCCACTTTGTGACTGTGTTATTCGGGGGATTTAAACAGTAGAGAAGCTCAGGTAATTCTAACATCCCTTCCACCCTTGAAATTCTATGAGCTTATGTGGACCTGGGTCCTCAATGTCTAGTCCTTCATGTCAAGGGAAAAGGCAGTCCTGGCTCAGAGCCTCCGGCCACACACAGGCACACTCTGACCCACCGACCAGGCTTCTGCCCACCAGAAAGGCAGGCAGGACAGAGACAAACGCCTCCCTCATCTCAGACCCCAGAACTTACTCGTCTCCCTTCGTCTTGGCTTTTAGATGGCTCCTATTGGAGATACACGTGTGACGTAAACTCCTCTCCGATCTGCAGGCTCTCAGCATTTTGACTCTGAGCTCTGTTCTGTGTGCTTCCTAGCTCAGAATCTGTGCAGAGTTTCCCCTGCACTGGTCCCAGCCCCCTGTCAGGAACTTTCCACATTTTTCAAGCCTAAGGCTGTGGCTTGGCCTCACTGACGAGATGGCAGCCATCTTTAGTTTGTTTTTTGACCAGTTCCCCAGTGACTGGGGCGAACGGCCTCCTTTGAGCTCATGATGCCATGCCGTGTCCATAGCCCAAGACCAGCGAGGAGAGACGATCCGCGGTCTGTTTGAAGAGAAGGGGCTCCTGCGATCAGAACTCCACACCACACACCAGACAGTGGAGCTGCTCTGGGTAAGGCTGGGACGGGAGTCAGAGCCCACCCGGAGCCTCCTCCTTGGTCTTCTTTCTCCAGTGAGATGAGTGAAAAACACCTGACTCAAACCTGGCAAAGCACCTCAGTTGGTTCCCAGCCAGTTCATTTATCCTTCGCTTTCCTGGACTAACATCTAAAAACACAGGCAACCTCGAGGGGAGAATGAACTGTGGGTGCTGAGGCATTTGCCCACAGTCCGAAAATCAGAGGTCTGGGACCATCCAGGAGTTCTGGCGGAGGGGACTGAGTTAGCGGACCTGGTTCTATGTATCTGTGCTCCTTTGGCAACTGCTTTGGGCTTGCTTAGGGTAACTTTCTAAGGCACCCATAAGGAGTGTTAGGAAATCTCCAATGGGGTGCCTGGATGGCTCAGTGGGTTGGGTGTCTGCCTTTGGCTCTGATCCCAGAATCCTGGGATTGAGCCCCGCATCGGGCTTCCTGCTCAGCGGGGAGTTTGCTTTTCCCTCTGCCTGCTGTTGCCCCTGCTTGTGCTCTCTCTCAAATAAGTAAATAAAATCTTAAAAAAAAAAAAAAAAGGAAATCTCAAAAACATCAGAACTCCCTAGAGTAGCCTGAAATCCTATTAGGAAAAATCCTGAAATGTTTCATCCTTCACTTATTCAACAAATATTTCAGTGGCTATATGTGCTGGGTGTTGGGGATACAATGGGGGAGAAGCCCTTCCCCCACTTTGTTGAGAAGCCTTCAGTCTAACATGGGAGTTAAGGAAACAAACAGAGAACTACAATACAGTATGTTTAAATGTCATGGTGGATAAACAGGGACTACAGGATCCACAGATGCAGTTTGGGGTGGTCCTACTGCAGTTTGGGGTGGTCCTTTCCCCCTTATTCCAGGGTGGCATGTGGTTCCGCCATGAAATTTTATGTATGCAGAATCTTATGCCATGTGGAGGAAAATGGAAATTCTCGAATGGGATGCCAACTTTTAACTCAGACTCATTTCTGTGGTTTTCATCCCTCCCTTAACACTTCAAGTGGTTGAGGTTTTCAAGGTGTAAAGTACCTTCTCACTCTGCACTCAATCTTGCAGGTGGAGGCTCCTCTTCGTGAAGTTAGTGGACTCTAAGGTATGGGGCTGGTTAGGCTGACATTAGTTTTACCTGTACTCAATTGAAAGAAAGCCATATTTATTGTGGAAATCACCTTTCAAAAATTTGACTTAATTCTCTCAGACTCAGTTATTTGTCCCCATTAGCATCTCTAGCTGTAGGCTACTTTTGTATTTAAATTGTATATGCTCTTCCCTCTTGCAAAGCTGCCATTCAGAAAGACCACAATGACGGGACGCAGGAGAGGCAGAGATGGGTAACTAGGGCTGAGCTCATTGGTGCCATCAATGCTTTACCTCCTCCCTGGATGGGCTCACTGAGTCACACAAGGACCAGATCTGGGAACTTCAGCCTCGGATATCCAAATGCCTACTGATTGTTCATATCATCTCATACTCAACATGTTCAAAACGAAACTCCCGATTTCTTTCTTTCTTTCTTTTTTTTTAAGTAGGCTCCACATGCAATGTGGAGGGACTTGAACTCACAACCCTGAGATCAAGACATGGACTGAGATCAAGAGTCGGATGCTCAACCGACCGAACCACCCAGGCGCCCCCAAACCTGTTCCACCCGCACGCAGCCTTCCCCATCCCAGCTGATGGGCAGCTTCATCCTCCCATAGATGCTCAGGCCAAAACCCTTGCCATCATCCCTGCCTTCTTGCTTATGGCTCACATTTGCTCCTTCACCGAATCCCACTGGCTCTCCCTTCCAGTATGCCCAGAATTCCCCCACTTAACACTGCCGCGCCAGTCCACACAGCTTTCCTATCTGGCGTGATGGAACACCATATCCCTGCACACTAGTATTATCAGCCCTTTTCTTAAACTGCCAGACTCCAGAGAGACTGTCACCTCTAAGTCATTACTGCCTGATGGATTTTCTTCATGCTCTCCCATCCTTCTCCACTTCTGGTCCCAGGACACAGATTTCCCGGCCTACACCTGCTGAACAGTAATACTCATTTATAGTTTATTGGGATTCCTGCCCTTTATACATAGTATTATAGAGAGCACCCTCTGGAGACGGATTGTCGGGTTCATCATCTCAGCTTTGGTATTTACTAGCTGTGGGCCTCAGGACAAATCCCTTAACTTTGGTGCCTCAGTTTCTTCATCTAAAAAAAATGAGAGAAACAGCGCCAACTTCATAGGGTTATAGTGAGGACTGAATAATGCATAAATTAATGCATGTAAAAGTTTAGATCGATGCCTGGCACACAGTAAAGGCTCAGAAAATGGTAGCTATTATACAAATTTACATACATTATCTCATTTCAGTTTAGTGCAGCAATTAAGAAGCTAGATTCATCTCTCAGTTTTAAGATTTCTTAGCTGTGAGACCTTGGAAAGGACCCAACCTCTCTGTGCCTCAGTTACCATATTTGAAACAGGGCTAGTGTGACAGTAAACTGCACAAGGGTTCAATGTATATTAACTATTATTATTCAATTCTGACACCATCGCCCCCAGACCATAGTGCAAATCCACACTGAAACCTGATCAACTGTGTGACTTTCCACAGGGGGGCAGGTGACTTCTGTTTTCTCAGGGATAAATAATAAGAGAGCTTACCTCAGAATTATTGTATAAAACACTAAGAACAATTAATTATTGTTACTCTCATTTTTATAGATAGAAAGTTGAGGATTAAAAAAAGGTAAGGGGGGGTGCCTTCGGCTCGGGTCATGATCTCAGGGTCCTGGGATCGAGCCCCGCATCAGATCGAGCCCCGCATCGGGCTCTCTGCTCAGTGGGAAGCCTGCTTCCCCCTCTCCCTCTGCCTGCCTCTCTGCCTACTTGTGATCTCTCTCTCTCTCTGTCAAATAAATAAATTTTAAAAAAGAAAAAATACAAAAATAAAGAGAGGTAAGGGTATAGGCTTTGGAGGGAAACCTAGACTCAGATCCCAGTTTGGCCATGAAATAGCTGTGTGATCTTGGGCAACTGACTTAGTCTCTCTGAAGCTTCATTTCCTCATCTTTTTTTTCTCTTTAAAATTTTATTTATTTGAGAGAGAACAAGACAGAGAGCGTGCACGCACTAGTGGGAGGGGGATGGAGGGCCGAAGGAGAGGGAGAAGCAGACTCTCCACGTAGCAGAGAGCCTGAGCTGGGGCCCTGGGATCATGACCCGAGCCCAAGGCAGATGCTTAACCAACTGAGCTACCCAGGCACCCCTAATTTCCTCATCTTTAAAACGGTGATTAAATGGGAAAATCTTATGGGGTTGTTATAACAGTGATAAGAGATCATATAAGTGAAATGCTTAGCATGGTGCTCTTATTATGATCCCAGTTTTATCGACAGGGAAATGGAGGTAGAGAAAGGTCAGGTGACTTGCCCAAGGGCATAGGAAAGTCAAAGCAGATTCAAAATTCAATGCAGTGTCCACCTGTCCCAGACCCCTGTCCTCCTAACACAATACCAAACTTCCTCTCTGGAATTGTAAGGGGCCAATTTTGTCCCCCAAGGATCAGGACACATTGGAAAATGAAAACCCTCAGTTCTCCTCCAGACACCCCCCTCTACCTCCCCACCCCCACCTGGGTCCACAAGCAGAGATAAATAGCTTGACAGACCAGCTAGGCAATCACAGGGGCCAGAAAAAAGGGAAGGAGAAAAAGATAGGAAAGCATCAAACAACTTTAATTTCCCCCTTTCCAAACTCATGTATAATCTCAGACATATATAGGCAAACAGTAAACACTAGTTTAATAAGGGCACATTTAGATTTAGTTTCTCCTCCTGTTCCCTTTCCCTTGTGCCCAAACATGATTCATCCCAGGCAGGGTGAAGGGAGGGGGCAAATGAAATGTGAAAAATAAGAAGTATGTATATTCCCCCATTAGACTGTAAGCTCCAAGAAGACCCATCCACTTATTAACATACCCCGATGCTTAGTATAATACATAACGGGGGGGGGATACATAATGGGGGGGTGTCGGTGACTACGGGCCAAAAATATAAATTAAGAAATCAGGTCATATCACTTGTCCTTGTGATATGGAGCAATTTGATATGGATATCACTTGTCCATATCACAAGTGGTATGTGTGATACCACACATATCATTGAAACTGAATGAAATAGAAATAGGATTTCAATTTTTTTTTTTTTTTGCCCCCATTCACGGTCTAGAACTAATTACAAATAATTTCAAAGAAGTAGCACTAAGTTCTGGAGAACCCTAACCACACTTACCCTTCCTAATGTGGCAATCCAGCTTCCCTCCCATTCCCTCTGGGGCTTCACTGACCCTCATTTTGACACGGAAAGAGCTTGGGGCTTAAAGGCAGAAGACCCAGGCTGAGCACTGCTTCCCCTCAGGTAATCTTCCTAAGCCTCAGTTTTCTTATTTGTAAAATGGAGCTAAATGATGTACCCACCTCATGGGTTACTTTAAGGATTAAACTGATAACATTTCTGTAAGGCACTGAGAACTGGGCCTGGCACACAGCAAACACTATGTAACTGTTACTGCCTTTGTTATTATTATTTTTAAAGTAGGCTCCACGCCCAGCCCAGTGCAGGGCTTGAACTCACAGCCCTGAGATCAAGACCTGAGCTGAGATCGAGCACTGGATGCTTAACGGATTGAACCACTCAGGCTCAGTAAAATAAAATTATTATTTTTAATTGAAGTAAAGTCTGCATATAAAAATGCTTTCAACTGTAAAGTGTTAAAAATAGAAAAGATTACTATTATGATTTTATAGGCAGTAAATCTTGGGGAGAGGGATAATGATCTCATCCCATGTTTGTTCACAATTCAGAGAAACCTTAGAGAAACAAATTTCTTCTGATTCACTTCTTCTCAGTTGCTAGATATACCTTCAAAAGAGAAGAACTAGCTCATCTCTCTCACACACGTACACACAAACATTCATGTTATGATTGGCCTTCCCTTGAACCCCCCTAACCACCAGCACCACCACCGAAACCTAAAACTCGGTAAGTTTTCGACAGGGTAAGTTCTATCTATATTGTTCAGGTATTTTTGTTTGACCACTGAACAAAATGACGTCCGCTGGCACATACTCAAAAACAAAAACAAAAAACAGGTCACAGAAATATCACCCCCGGCACCAGGGCTTTATACGGAATTCTTCCCCAGAAGGCCCTGCTTGTCCCTGTTGGCTGCCTTAGAATACCAAGATAAGGAGAGGAGGGATATGTGTCCATAAACAATTCACGACCAGCCTCTACTTTTGGAGCAAGGAATTTGGAAGAGCAGAAGAGGCTACAATCTCTGCAAAGAACTTCTTTCCATTCGCCCAGAAAGGCTTCCTGACCGCGTTTTATTTCCCCTGCCCTGCAGCCGAGGCTCTTCTGGGGTTTCAGGCTTCCAGTCACGGTGGAGTGGGGGATCCCAACGCTAAAGTGGGGATTACAAGGCACCCTGGGGCTCCCTTGGCCTTGCCAGGTGAGAATGGCCAGGAAGCACAAATCGGGCCCATTATTATGACTATTTATTAATAATAATATTGTTATTAAATATTTATGAAGTGCTCATGCTCTGCTCGTTGGTGACCCTCCCACCATTCCTCCACGCTTCCAGCAACGGCTGGGTTCCTAACCCCGCGTCCCACCAGTCCTCCCCGTGTACTGTGGCCGGGGAGAATGGTGACAGGTCGCCCAGGCCGACTCTGTTGACCTTCACCGCCGGGAACCCAGGCGTCCGGGTTCTGCGGTGGGGCGGGAACCTGCTCCCGGTCGCCACCGGATCAGGGTCTGTGTCTGTAACGTCCGCTCTGGTCCCACCTGGGCTCCAAGGGAGGGGCCAGGTCCAAGCTCCCCACGGGGTCCACCTGGCGGCCGCCCCCTCCCCTCCTCCCGTCCCCGCCGGCCGGCGGGCGGGCGAGGGCGCGGCCCCCGGGGTCTCCGGCCCCAGGCGGGCGGCCGCGCGCTGTCTCATTCCCAGAGCTCCCCGCCGCCCCGGCCCGGCATCCCGGCACCCCGGCCCCGCGGCATTTTTTTCTCTTTATCATAAATATATAAATTATGCTAATTACGGGCATTGCATATTAACCAAACCCGAAACCTCCCCTGCCCGGCCCCCTCCCCCTCCGTGCAAACCCCTCCCCGCCCCGGACCCCGCTACTTACCGGAGCCCGAGCCCGAGCCGCCTTCGCCCCGGGTGCCCGGCGGCCACCGATTAGAGATTCATCTCACAGCTCCGGCCAGGGGGCCGGGGCCGGGGCCGGGCGGCCGCCGCCCGCAGACAAAGAAGCCAGTGCGGCTTGGCTGGGCTCGGCTCGGCCCGGGAGCCGGTCGGGACCCGCCGCCACCCCCGGGCCCCCAGGCCCGGCTGGGCAGAGCCGAAGGGGACTCCGCGGGCTGCGCTGGGCGGAGGGGGGGGCGGCCGGGAAGCGGGAAGGGGGAGCTGGGGGGGGGGGCGGGCAGGTATATATATTTTTCTTCTTTCCCCCCTTCCACAGCCCCCCCTTTTCCTCCCCCCCCTTTTTTTTCCCTCCTTCTGCTACTTGGATTTTTTTAGCTGCTGCGTCATGAGCATAATTTATGCAAAGAGCTTTGCCGCATGCTGCACCGCGCGCGCCAGCCGCCGGGGGCGGCGGGCTGGGCGGGCGGTGGAGGAAGGGAGGGGATCTGGGGACCCGGGAACGAGGAGGGGTGGGGGTGGGGTGGGCACCCTCTGCCCTTGGTCACGCCGGGAGGCCCCAGGGTCTCTCTTCCCGGACTGGAGTGGAGGTTCCGTGGGGCGGGTCGCGCAGCCCCCTCGGAGGGGCTGCTCGAGGTGGTTTCATTTTGGAAGGTGTGAGAGGGGGAGCAGGAGCACGGGAGTCCGAAGTGGGGACCCTTGTGCCACATTCCCTTAAGCCAAGGGTTGGGGCGGTGACGGCGGTGACTCCCAGCCACCGCCACCTTTGCTCTGTTAGTCAACTGTGTTCCTCATCGTCAAAAGTCAAGTTCAGGTCCATTCCTAAGCCCCAGGCCAGAACCGCAGCGCGAGACAGGAGAGGGGTGCTTAGACGGCGTTTAGTCTGCTTCGAACCTCCAATTGGTTGTGCCTCGGCTCCATTTCAAGGAGGGGACCCAGGTCTTGAATGCTCCCTCCGCCCTCACCCCAGTGGCGGTTGGTTGTGGGCTGTCTTGTCTAAAGACAACTTCCCTGCCTTCTGGTCCAAGTAGACAAGAAAATGTAAAAAAAAAAAAAAAAAAAAAAGAGGGAGGGAGGGAGAGAGAGAATGAGAATGACAGTTCAACAGAATGGAGATTCTGCTTTGCTGGTGGTGACTGCGCGGATGGTTTGGTTTACCTGGAAACCTTCGAAGGTAGGGCACTGGGAAGGGATTCGAAGCACGCAGTTTGGGGCCGAGGGTAAAGCAGATTGAAGTAGTTTACAAGTGGACGAGGAAGGAGTTGGAAGACCAAATGGGAAGAGTAGGAATGAGAAGAATCGAGGAGGGAGGTTCTGGAAATTCAGTGATTGTGGTGCCCTGCTATCGGTCTGGGCTGCACCCCCTCTGCCAGCCTGCCCTCCAACCTCCCAATTTGGTGGTTAATGGGGAGCGGGGAGAGGAGTTCTCTAGTGTGAGGAGAATTAAGTGGAGTCTCAGCCCTCCCAAGGCTGTACTTTAAGCCCCCTGGTGGAAGACACTACAGGGGAGGAAAGGAAGGGGAGCGGCACCAGGTGGCCTCACACCATCATTCCTACACACTTTTCCAGAATGTTGCCTGGAGCTCGCTTATGCCCAGAGCTCCTGCTCACAGAAGCTTCCCTTTTGAGGCCTGACGTTATCATTCGCCTGGCCAGCAGGGCTCGGGTTCTGTCCCTTTGCTGTTTCTACCTGAGGGTGAGGAGTTAGATTATAAGAAACGAATGGATTAGAAAAAAAAAAAAAAAGAAAGAAACGAATGGATTAGGAGTCAGAATATTTAGGTTTGAGTCCCAACTCTTCTACTCACAGTCCAAACCAGTAATTTAACTTCATTACTTTATAAAATGAGGGTTCTATCTGTAATCACTACTTCACAGGATTAAGAAGTTTAATAGGCTGTATGTAAGAGCACTTTGAAAACTATAAGCTCTATACAGTTTTAAGGTACCTGTATGATAGTTGCATGTTTTTCAAAAAGGTTTTATTTATGTATTTATTTGTCAGAGAGAGAGAGA
Organism: Procyon lotor; assembly: GCA_028646535.1. Classification (NCBI taxonomy): domain Eukaryota; kingdom Metazoa; phylum Chordata; class Mammalia; order Carnivora; family Procyonidae; genus Procyon; species Procyon lotor. The sequence continues at coordinate 55,600,492 of CM053611.1, forward strand.
GAGAGCACAAGCAGGGGGAGCAGCAGGCAGAGAGGGAGAAGCAGGCTCTCTGCTAATGGAGAACCCCATATGGGACTCGATCCGAGAACCCCGGATCATGATCCGAGCCAAAGGCAGACACTTAACCAACTGAGCCACCCAGGTGTCTCATAGCTGCATCCATATTAATGGCCTTGTAAAACTCTGACACATGTCATGGTATTATTTCTCTTGGGAGTTTTGTTTGGTCTGTAGGCTGTATGGTCTTTCCCTCAGGCTGTAAATTCCTCGAGAGCACAGGCTGTGGCTTAATCATTTTTGTATTTGCCACTGCACTGTGTGCAGGAGGGGAACAGTCTTGCTATGGAACGTTGTCATAGAAAAGCAGGAACTCTTAGTCTGTGGGCCTTGGTTTGGTGCTACTCACAGATGAAATGCTCTGAATGACGTGAATGTCAAGGATAGTTTTTTGTTTTGTTTTTAGAATTTTATTTATTTTTTTTGACAGAGAGAGCATGAGCAGGGGGATGAAGCAAGGGGAGAGGAAGCAGCAGACTCCCTGATGAGCAGGGATCCCAGGACACTGGGATCGTGACCTAAGCTGAAGGCAGCCACTTAACCAACTGAGCCACCCAGGCGTCCTGTCAATGGATGTGATGGAAGGGGTTGAGGAAGACAAACACCCAAATGTCAATTGCGGTTTTCTCTGGAAAAAGGAAACCTTTAATTTATCCTATACATACTTCTGTATTGCCTGAATTTTTTTTTTTTTTAAAGATTTTATTTATTTATTTGACAGAGAGAGAAAGATCACAAGTAGGCAGAGAGGCAGGCAGAGAGACAGGGAAGCAGGCTCCCTGCTGAGCAGAGAGCCCGACGCGGGGCTCGATCCCAGGACCCTGAGATCATGACCTGAGCTGAAGGCAGAGGTTCAACCCACTGAGCCACCCAGGTGCCCCTGTATTGCCTGAATTTTTAAAAAAATATTTTATTTATTTGAGACAGAGAGAGTATGAGAGGGGGTAGGGTCAGAGGGAGAAGCAGACTCCCCACTGAGCAGTGACTCGACCCCACTGACAAAGGACTCGACCCTGGGACTCCCAGTCCCAGTCACCCAACTGAGCCACCCAGGTGCCCTGCATTGCTTGAATTTTTGATAAGCATATGTTAACTTTTTTGTATATTTAATTTTTTTATTCGGGTCTAACATGTGCACACAGTAAATAAAGTACCTAAGTCTTGGGGCGCCTGGGTGGCTCAGTCGTTGAGCGTCTGCCTTTGGCTCAGGTCATGATCCCGGGGTCCTGGGATTGAGCCCCGCATGGGGCTCCCTGCTCAGCAGGAAGCCTGCTGCTCCCTCTCCCACTCCCTCTGCTTGTGGTCCCTCCCTCACTGTCTCTCTGTCAAATAAATAAATAAAATCTTAAAAAAGTACCTAAGTCTGAAATGTACAACTTGAATTTTTACTTAATTATAAATTTCCACCCACAACAAGATACAGAGTATTTCTGGGCACCTGGCTGGCTCGGTCAGTAGAGAACTCCAGTTCAGAGTGTCAGAGTTGTAAGTTCAAACCCCACATTGAACGTGGAGCCAACTTTAAAAAAAAGAATTTCCAACACCCGAGAAGACTCTCCTGTGCTCCTTGATAATCAATAAATTCCCAGTTACCACTATTCTAAATTCTATCCCCATAGCATAGTTTGGCTGGTTCTTGAACTTCATATAAATGGAATCAGACAGTATGGGCTCTTGTGTCTGTCTTCTTTTTTTTTTTTTTAATTAATTTTTATTAACATATAATGTATTATTTGCCCCAGGGTACATGTCTGTGAATCTTCGGGCTTACACATTTCACAGCACTTAACAGCACATACCCTCCCTTGTGTCTGTCTTCTATCACTCAACATATGTTTCTGAGATTCACCCATGTTGTTGTGTCTGGCAGTACTGTTTGTTCTTTCTTTATTGCTGTATATATTCCACTGCATAATTTTTTTTTTTTAAAGATTTTGTTTATTTGACAGAGAGAAACACAGCGAGAGAGGGAACACAAGCAGAGGGACTGGTAGCGGGAGAGGCTGGCTTCCTGCAGAGCAGAGAGCCTGATGCGGGGCTCAATCCCAGGACCCTGGGATCATGACCTGAGCCGAAGGCAGACGCTTAATGACTGAGCCACCCAGGCGCCCCTCCACTACATAATTATGCCACGGTTTATCCATTCTACTACGGATGGGCATTTGAGCTATTCTTGTTTTTTGTCCCTTATATGGATAAAACTGCTAGGAACATTCTTGTGCAAGTCTTTCGGTGCATATATGCACTCATTTCTCCTGGGTAAATACTGAGGAGTGGAATTGCTAGGTTTGGAGTGTATATTTAACTTTCATAGAGTCTGCTAGTTTTCAACATTGTTTGAACGAATTTATGTCCTTAGTAGTAACATATGAGAGTTCTAGTTGTTTCACATCCCCTCCAACACTTGTAATACAGTTGGTTTTTTTTTTAATATGCAGTACAGTCTTTTTTTTGGAATAAGTATATATTTGATAATCAAAAAAAAAAGTCTTCAACAATATAAATATTTTCATGGATGGGTAGATATGTTGCCAGTGGCTTCCTTCTGCTTCCCATGCCAAAGAAAACTCTTCAGCGGTATCCTCAGCCCAGCACATTTTTTTTCTCCTGCACTCCCACTTCCCATGCCTTCCGAGACTGCATTTCTTTAACAAATAGTTATTATCTACAGTATGCCAGAAACTGGGCTGGGTGCTGAGTGTCCAGTGGAAAACAAAACAGACTGCTCTTTTGGAGTTTCTTGGGAATTACTAGGGAAACAGACATTAAACAAAAAATAAAACACAAATATATCATTACACATTACACATGTTTAAGTAAACAAGGTGGTACAAAAGAGTAATGCTGGGGGGGGTGCAGGGCAGGTCAGACCTCTGAAGGAGTCAAATATAAGGCAAAGTGTAAAAGACAGGATAAGCAGGAGGCAGAAGGAAAGGCAAAGGCAGAAGAGGCAGGGCAGAGGCCTTGAGGCAGGGAAGAACTTGGCGTTCAAGAACCTGAAAAAGGATCAATATGGCTGGAACACAGCAGGTGAGAGTTGCACAAAATGGGGTTGGGAAGATAGGCAGGGCCCGCATCAGGAAGGCCTGCCCATATACACTTCTAATCTCTCCGTTTAATTAGGTTCTTTCTTTCTTTGCAAACGCCACTCAAGGTTTATCTCCTCTGAAAAAGCCTTCTTGAATGATACCACATTGTTCTAATTAGTATTATTTTAATTACATCAGTGTTCCAATGACTTCATTATATAATTTGTAGTTTATAGGCCATTCGTTTTCTGGAGACCATACTGGTTTCCCCGACAGATGTGGGGCAGGGCCTTATGTGTCCTCTATTGTCTGATCTCCTCCAAGCACTTAGCTTATCAGGGGGACAGCAAGAGGCTGTTGACAGGAAGAGTCGCCCTTGGTACTGTACTCCATTCCTAGAAAGCTCTGGGAATCCGAGCACATAATCCCTGGTGTCCCGTCTTCCCTGCCTTGAGAACTAACCCAGTTCCAGGTCTTCAGAAATTGTCACGGAGCAATCAGATTTCCCCAGGATCCATGCATATTCTCACCAACATCTTGTGTCCACAGCTAATTTTGCCCCTCCCCCTCTCTAATCGCCAGATTAAAGGCACCACTGCTGTTGCTAAGGGAATGAGACAGGGGCAGGTGGGAGTAGGTTGAAGGACGATACAGATACAGCGATACAGCGGGGAGTCAGGTTGGTCAGCAGGAAAAACCTCTCAACTGGGAGGAGATGAAAAGGACAGCGATGCATTTCCGAGGGCTTCTCTGCCCGTGTCTTCCCCTGTCTGTGTTACCTGTTCGTTCTCTCCGAAAGCTATCAGGCTTTTTTTTTTTTTTTTTTAAATCTCGGGAGTGTTCAATTTTAGCATGTCATAGCTTGTGGTGGTCGGCCAGTTTTCAGGAAACAAGGAAGCTATTGTCCATCTTGACTGGTCATACTGAAGTCCTTGTGAGAATGAGTGATGAAGGAGAAGGTCCCTGAGTACTGATAGCAATGCGGGATATTTTAAGGTGAGAAGCCAGAAGGGCTTTTTTCTTTCTTCTTCTTCTT
>CM053611.1:55611914-55627381 GCA_028646535.1 Procyon lotor
TGTGTGAGCTTTTTGACAGATGATGAAACTGAGACCCTTGGGAGGCAACAGATTCAAAAACAATGTAAACAGATTAAACAATGTAAACAAATTAAAAACAATGCTTATAAAGTCACAAACCTGAGTCTGAATACTGGCTTTGCAGCTGTGTGACTTAGTTCAACAACTTAACTTCTCTGAAATACAATTTCCTGATCTGCACGTTTCCTCAGTCTGCGATGGATAAGTGGGAGCTGAATAGACGAGGACCAAAGTCAGTTGGTGACAGAGTGAGAACAAGAACTAGTATCTTGATTTAGGGGCCACCTCTTACACTCTCATTGGCACAGACTGCTTTAGTCAACACAATTTTAGAGTCCCCAAGGGCCACAGAGAGAAATAAGGAAAGAAAACCTTTCCTAGGGACGCCTGGGTGGCTCAGTCGGTTAAGCCACTCCCTTTGGCTCGGGTCATGATCCCAGAGTCCTGGGATCGAGTCCCATATTGGACTCCTTGCTCAGCGGGGAACCTGTTTCCCCTCTGCCTGCTCTGCCTGCCACTCTGCCTGCTTGTGCTCTCTCTCTGACAAATAAATGAATAAAATCTTAAAAAAAAAAAAGAAAACCTTTCCTAGGTTTAGTCCTTTATTTTCTGAAGCCTTGAGCATAGGGTGCAAGTTAGGACAGATTACTGACTTCTCCAGTTTCAGGCTTTGGGGTGCAATCGATTTAGGATCTGATTTGGAAAAGTTAGGATACAGGGAAGATTTGTCTGATCTGACCTTCAAGGATTTAGTCATTCCTTTATTGACCAATTACTGATTGCAAACTTCATGCTAAGAAATGTACAGGGCTCTGGTGATACAAGTCTACTAAAAAACAGTGTTTTTCAAGCTGTGGGTCCTGACTTGTTAGTGAGTTGAGAAACCACAACCAGATTTGAAAAAAACAAAAAACGAGAGTAGGAAATACTACAGTGCACTGTACATAGAAGGACAAGTACTAGGTCAAAAAAATTTGTTATAAATGTGTGTGTGTGCTGGGTCATGATTTAAAGCATAACATTGTGGGGGCGCCTGGGTGGCTCAGTCGTTAAGCGTCTGCCTTCGGCCCAGGTCAGATCCCAGGGTCCTGGGATCGAGCCCCGCATCGGGCTCTCTGCTCCGCGGGAAGCCTGCTTCTCCCACTGCCATTCCCTCTGCTTGTGTTCCCTCTCTCGCTGTGTTTCTCTCTGTCAAATAAATAAAATCTTTAAAAAAAAAAAAATAAAATAAAGCATAACATTGTGGACTGTGGTCAAAAGCGTTTGCAAGCCCCTGAACTAGAAAGTGAGCTTTAAGAGGGCATGGGCTTTGTTTTGTTTTAGAACAGTGCGTGGCATCTGTGTTTCACAAATAAGCTGAATGAGTGAATGTCTAACACTGTACTGCCTTCAAGAAGATTAGACTCCCACATACAGGAAAAGGTAAATGTTATAGGCTTTTTGATACCAGTGTTAGTTTGAACCATATTAAAAATGTCTTGTTCAGTTCCATCTCTGTACTTGCACACAGAAGGCATATTTTAAAATGAAGGATGTAAGGAAAACCTTAATTGCTGCCCTCAAGGATGGCATCTCTGCCCTTAAGGACAATTAGGTTAAGGGAGAAACGAAAACAGAGGAAATATACACAAGGCACCATACAGGTCACCTGTAACAAGGGCCAAAGGAAAGGCAGGGCCACCAGCACTCCCTGGGTACCGCGAGTGTGCGGGTTTCAGCGCTAGCCGCTTGGAGGGCACAGCACAGCATGTCCTGCCTTTTGGGAAGGAAGACAGCGACACAAGTAAACACTGACAGCCTGTTGGTGGAACGGACAAGGCAGCGAAGATTCCACCCACGGTCTACCTCAGAAAAGGACACTGGGTAGCCGGACTGGCCAAATAAATCTGGACGGACCTGAGGCTTAAATCGGGCCTCGTAGGAGGGAAACTGCGCGGAAGGTCAAGGTTTGAGGAGCGTATTTCAGGCAGTTAGAGAAGTAATTAGAAATCCCTGCCCCTTAGGGAAAGGCTGTCAAGGTGAGGTGACCTTGAGTTGCGGCGCGTAGGTGGAAAAAGGTTCCGGGGAATAGTTGAATGGTTCTGCCTCCGAGTGCCCAAGAGAGGAAAAAAAAAAATCCCGTTTTGAGACAATACCTGTATTTGGTTTTCTTCCCGTGGTGGGACGCGGGTGGGGGTTGGCAGACTAGACCCAAGGGGCGGGGCCAACGCGCGCTAGTAGGCGGAACCACGCGAGCCCTTCCTCTAGCCACTGGAGGCCGGGCAAGGGGGCGGGGTTTCCGGTGGTAGCGGCACTCGGGCGTCGGGTGACGCTAGGCGGACGAGTCGTCACGTGACACGGAAGTGACTACGAACAGGAAGAGGACGAAAAAAATAACCGTCCGCGACGCCGAGCCGAACCGGACCAGCAGCCACCATGAACAGCAAAGGCAAGGACGGGGGGCGGCTGGGGCCGTCGGGGGGAATAGTGCTAGCTTGGAGCAAGTGGGCCGGGAGCCCAGGGTCGCCAAGCGCCAGGCTTGGGGCGAGCCGCGCCTCGCTCTTGGGCCAGCTGCAGTCCCGAGGGCTGCGCCAGACGCCTTCGTCATCCCCGAACTACGGCTACTCGCTCCTTCCCGGCCCTTTTCTCCTTAAACTCTGTGGCGCAGTTTGGAGCTGCGGGCCCGGGTGGAGGGGTGTGGGGGGGGGGGGTTGGAAAAGGCTTGTCATGATGGGCATCTGCAGGAGCAAATGGGGAGCTAGAGCAGGGATTCGGGTAGGCCAATGGAGAGCCCGCGGAGGCGGGGCGCCGCGCTCCGGAACCGGAGGCTGGCGCTCGGTCTTAACTAGTGAAGTGCCGGCGCTGGTGGGCTGGACGGGGGGTCAGAAGGGTCTCTGTCCCCTTCCCTTGATGGCGGCACCAAGTTCTCCCGGTTCCTGTGATTGTACTAGCGTCTGGCAGAACACGGGTCTCAGCTGTTTCTCAGGACATTTCCCTTTATCTTCTCTCGAATCTGAAGGTTCACTTTCACCACTCATTTTATTTGGAAGTCGACCTTGAGTAGGAATCTGTGGGGCAAATAATTGTAACTACTGTGACTCAGGGAGGTCTTGGGCAGTTACATCCAGGCTTGTGAAGACCACTCAGAGCAGAGGCAGGATGTGCCTACCGTTGGTACATTGCCAGGAACGGGCGCCCAGACCTGCCCTGCATCCGTGGAGAAACTTGGGTCCAAGCTAGAGTTTCCCTTACACCAGTATGCTAATGGAAAGAGCGCCTTGTCTGTCCAGTTAGAATCTAGCATCTTCGGGCATAAGGGGGGGGGGGTAAGGGTGCAAAAAGAATGCTTATTTTCTTGGCCCCAGAAATCAGGCCCTCCAGGGCAGTCTGTTTCCAAATCAGCTTGCTGCCACTAGGTTAGCTACCCAATATGCTCCACCCCATTTTGGTGGTTCTGTGTGGTAGGCGACGTGCATTTTTTGTCTTGTCTTCCAGGTCAATATCCAACGCAGCCAACCTACCCTGTGCAGCCTCCTGGGAATCCAGTGTACCCTCAGACCTTGCATCTTCCTCAGGCTCCACCCTATACTGATGCTCCACCTGCCTACTCCGAGGTGCTTCCAGTTTACTAGACTTGAACTTGGATCCCATTTTCAGTCCTTAGTTGAGCCTGACTCCACAGGTTTATTTACTCTCCACATGAGGAGTCTGAAACACTGTATACTTGAGCAATTTCTGTTGGGGTTGAGAATGCATTCTCTGATTATTTTGGGTTTTCTGGCACAGGCTGAAGTGAAGAAGATGAGTTTGCGTTCCTGGAGCCTAACATTAGCTATAGCAGGAAGTGACCCAGGAGAATATTGAGCGGTAGTGGAAGGGCAGTTTGTGTAACTCACGGTGTAAATCTGCACAAGGAGAATTAAGGATGGCCTCATGGAAGGGATCTAAAATTGGAATGTCTTAAAGTAACCTGTTCCCTTCTGTTCTACCTCTCCTAGCTCTATCGTCCAAGCTTTGTGCACCCAGGGGCTGCCACAGTCCCCACCATGTCCGCTGCATTTCCTGGCGCCTCACTGTATCTTCCCATGGCCCAGTCTGTGGCTGTTGGACCTTTAGGTTCCACGATCCCTATGGCTTATTATCCAGTTGGTCCCATCTATCCACCTGGTTCAGCTGTGCTGGTGGAAGGAGGGTATGATGCGGGTGCCAGATTCGGAGCCGGGGCTACTGCTGGCAACATTCCTGTGAGTACGGCCGTACCGGAAACACTCAGCTCTTGTGTGTTTTCACTTCCTGAAGAGATTACATAGTCATCCTTTCACTGTCCCTGGGTAGCAGCTGTGGTTTTTGTGTAACCACTGATAATCTAGTAGTCAGGCAGAAAGCAAGTTGAGGGGGCAGGAGATCTGTGGCAAGTCAGTAGCATCTGGCACATTCCCTGGGGTCTGAGTTAACCAGATTCCTTTGCGTTGTCCTATCTTAGGAGTCCTGCCTGCTGCCTTTTCAGTGCCAGTTTGGTACTGGTCTAGGAATACTCCTTTTTCATTCCATGAGCATTTAAAGCATTGACTTCATATGTGCCATCAGCATGGCATTCCATCAGGAAACCTGATTAAAAATGGAGAAAGCATAATCCCTATGAAGTAGCTTTTAGAAAGATACTAGAGGGGGTGCTTGGGAGGCTCAGTCTGTTGAGTGTCTGCCTTCAGCTCAGGTCAGGGTCCCAGGGTCCTGGTGTCGAGCCCCTCATCGGCTCCCTGCTCTGCGGGAAGCCTGCTTCTCCCTCTCCCACTCCCCTTGCCTGATTCCCTCTCTTGAGGTCTCTTTCTCTCTGTCAAATAAAGAAAATATTTTTTTTTTTAAATATATTTTTTAAAGATTTTATTTATTTATTTGGCAGAGAGAGAGAGAGATCACAGGTAGGCAGAGAGGCAGGCAGAGAGAGAGGGGGAAGCAGGCTCCCCGCTGGGCAGAGCCCGATCCCAGGACCCTGAGATCATGACCCAAGCAGAAGGCAGAGGCAAATAAAGAAAATCTTTAAAAAAAAAAGAAAGATATTAGAGATTTTAGTTCTGTTTCCTGCTCAGTTCCCCCATGTATAAGAATGCCATCCACTCAAAACCGTACACCTGAAATGAGGTGAGAATGCCTTTGAATGAGTGGTAGGTCCTCCCTTCCCCGTGTATCTTTGGGTTCACAGAGAACACAGACCTGCTTTACAACCCAAATTGGTGGCAGAACTAGCCCTGGGACAAGATTGGTCAGCACACTTCCCTCTTCCCAATGGATGCTGTTTTCCCCGTGTCCACTTCCCTTGTCTCAGCTGCCCTGTGCCCAGTCAACCCTGTCTTTTCCTTTCAGCCTCCACCCCCTGGATGCCCTCCCAACGCTGCTCAGCTTGCGGTCATGCAGGGAGCCAATGTCCTCGTAACTCAGCGGAAGGGAAACTTCTTCATGGGTGGCTCAGACGGTGGCTACACCATCTGGTGAAGAATCAAGGCCACCTCTGTGCCGGGAAAGACATCACATACCTTCAGCACTTCTCACAATGTAACTGCTTTAGTCATATTAACCTGAAGTTGCAGTTTAGACACATGTTGTTGGGGTGTCTTTCTGGTGCCCAAACTTTCAGGCACTTTTCAAACTTAATAAGGAACCATGTTATGGTAGCAGTACCTCCTTAAAGCATTTTGAGGTAGGGGAGGCATCCATTCATAAAATGAATGTGGGTAAAGCAGCCCTGAGGATCTTCCTTTAATTCCTCTGGAGTACTACTGTACCATACTGGTCTTCGCTCTTAGTAATAAAACATCAAATTAGGTTTGGAGGGAACTTTGATCTTCCTAAGAATTAAAGTTGCCAAATTATTCTGATTGGTCTTTAATCTCCTTTAAGTCTTTGATTTCTATTACTTGTTATAAATGAAACGCATTAGTTGTCTGCCTTTCCCTCCTTTGCCCCATGTCCCACCCTCAGCCCTAGTCTTCCAGTTCCTTCCCGCCAATCTCCATTGACTCAATGGTGCAGGACAGAAAGCCAGTCGGACTAACTTCCTTCTCTCCTTGCACTTGTCCCTACTTGCCATCTTTTAACTAGTCTTTCACAAGGATCCTCTGAAACCCCTTCTGTGCCCCAAGCACAGGCCCCATTACTTTTACTTTTGCATCTCCTCAGGCAAAAGTGGAGGGTACCCCTCGGACCCTCCTCACAGGTTGTTTCTTCATCCATGAACCAAACCCCAGTTTGCTTCGGTGCCAGAAAAACAGAGCTCTATTTGAACAAAGGGTATCAATGTAAACTGTACTGTAAACAGGTTTGTTGAAAAGGTGAGGGCAGGGAGGAGGAAGCATTTCAAAAGCCTGATGACGTTAGAGCCAAATTAGGGGAAGTTTTCCCATCCAAAAATTGGTTACCGTTCATTGTCAAGAGTATCTCACGTAGGCCCCATGGCTTCTGAGAATTTCTCAGCTGGTCTAATGGGGTCATATTATGAATCCCTCACTACAAAATGACTTGAGTCCAGTGAAATCTCATTAGGGTTAAGAATATTTCAGGGATCCTTAATATTTTGATTTTTGTTTTCTGAAATTGGATTTTATTTTATTTTATCTTATAATTTCAGTTCATCTAAATTTTGTGTTCTGTCCATGTGATGTTTGACTGTGCCATTGACCGTTATGGAAGTTCAGCGTCGTATGTCTCTCTCTACACTGTGGTGCACTTAACTTGTGGATTTTTTATACTAAAAATGTAGAATAAAGACTATTTTGAAGATTTGAATAAAGTGATGAAGTTGCATTACACCTCACTTCAAGGATTCTTTACTCAACTCGTTCTTAGATTTCTTCTCCACGTAGTTCTCATATCCCACCCAGAATTCAGATGGGTGCTGCTGTCATTCTGGGTTTTTGTTCTGTTTTTTAAATGAAGCCTTTGGAATAAATTGAGGAGTACAAGCCAAGATTTGACCATTTTCATGAGTCCCATTCTAGATGTTTTACTTTTCTTCATTTTACTTCCTAAGCCCTTTCAGATTCTTAAAGCCCATTATGCCAGAGGTATTCAGAACATAAACTTTAGAAATAAGGGGATGGTTGATTCTCCTAACTTGCTCTAGAATTTGACTTTAGAAAAATGCTTTAGTATGACAGTCTAAGTTCAAGGTGACCTTCAGTTTCTCCAAAGTTCTGTGTGGAGAAATAGTGAAAACTAGGATTGTCAAAATTGATTCTTGGGTCTTGGGAGGAATTGAGGTTGGACAATGGAGCGATACAGTTAAGACCCCAAAGGAGATTTAGCTTAATTCCAAAGTAAAATAGTATTTGGGGAGCTATGATTTCTATCAAAACATTGTGTCTTTTAAACATTTATCATTTGGGGACTAAGTTAGATCCAAGAAGCTTCTCTGGGCTTGAGTCCTAGGACACTGGTGGGAAGAATGGTAGGGAGATTGTTCCTGGTTCCCTCTGTGTACACACAATGGGTCTGGGAAGGGGCATTTGGGTGGCTCAGTCGGTTGAGCATCTGCCTTCAGCTCAGGTCATGATCCCAGGGTCCTGGGATAGAGCCCCGCCTAGGGCTCCCTGCTCAGTGGAAAGCTTGCTTCTCTCTCTGCCCCTTGCCTCCTCACTCATGCTTTCTCTCAAGCACAGTCTCAAATAAATAAATCTTAAAAAAAAAAAAAAAAAAAATCTGGGAAATTTTTGCCCTTGCCAGGATGGAAGGTAAAACCATTTCATCTCCCAGGGTATGTTTCTAATGACACTCCCCTGGGACAAGCTTCCCACGACCATCTTTGTTTCAAACTCCTGAGATTGTTATGGGAATTTGTGAAACTCCCCTAGGGTTCTTTTTGTTTGGGAGAGAACATACGCAAAAGAGTTACATGAGCGAAAGAAACTGTTGAAAAAGTTTAAGCACGGGTAAGTCAAAATATAAAGGTAGTTAGATTTCCGTATCAATGAACATTTTTAATTGTGATAAAAATAGCATCAGTATAAGGTGGTTGGGGAAGACGGAAAGGGCAGGCTCAGATGAGGAGATGGAGCTCGTTCATTGTGGGTGGGGTTTCCAGAGTCTCCTACCCCTTCCCGCTTGGCCTTTCACCATGGTATCTAGCACCTGGGAAGAATTTCTACCGACACTATCTCTGTTCAAGCTGTCACTAGTAGACCAGGTAGGGGACAGAGGAGCAGCCAGCAACCCTAACTCTCCTGCCCTTTGACCTTGAAAAAAGTGGAGATGACCCGGCATGTACTCACGTGGCCTGGCGTCGCTCCACCTTGTTGGGCGGCCACCGAAACCAACTATACTACAAAGGCCTGGCTAAAGACGTCACCAACAGCTTCCTCTCTGTCCCTGGCATCAGTGATGTTGGCATTGGGGCCTGGGTCCTAGAAGGTGCTCAGGTTTGCCCATATCAATCAATGCTCGCTGGTTTCAGATAAAACTTTCACCTAATAAATTACATAGTGTGTTAGCACTGGAGCCTGATAAGCTCCTTGGGGGCTCGGCAATCGGCAATCGTTAGATGAAATATTCCTCCTTGTCCCTGCCCTTGGCTGAGTCACTCTCCATTTGGAGGATGGCGCTGGGCTCGCCTTCTGCAGGTTCGTAGGTGACGTAGCTGCCTTTGTTCTTGTACAGGTAAAAGAAGATCAAGACCACGACTGAGAGCAGGGTGAGGAAGACCACGGTGATAACAACTTGGAAAGGAGAGGGAAAATGCAGAGATGTTTCAGGATTGAGGCTGTCTCAGTCATTCCTGGGGTCCCCTAAATTCAACGATTCCCTCACTTTGTATAAGGTTTGAACCACTTTGAACCATTTCTAGTTCACCGGTGTCCACGTCCAAATCCATATTCCCCCACAAGCCCAGCTTCCACGGTGCAGGATATCTGGAGTATCCTGGGGCTTAAGCTAAGCACACACGGCTTTGGATTTCTAACAAAGCAACCTCCTCTCAACCAGTTCCTGATGATTCTGATAGAAACAGGAAGGAGGGAAACAGGAAATAGCTTATCCCAACAGGAAGGCATTTTGAAACCCACAACCTCCTGCAGGGATTTCTCTGATCCCTCCTATCCTCGTCCTCACCCACACATATCCCCATCGCTCCCCGCACACTGGAGCGCAGGCCCGTACACACTTCTATCTATTTGTGGCCACTTCCGTTTACTGGCAGCGTCTCAGGCGTGAAGCCTCGAAGTCTTGTAGCCTTGTGTGTGTGTGGAGAAGAAAACCGACATGCCAAAATGGGCCTGTTAACGGATTTGGCCTCCAATCTGTGGTATTTTGCTGCATAGGGAAAATCCTCGATCACCACACTGGGTTCCCAGTCTATGGAGCGAGATAGCCCTTTTGAGTTCAAGAAGTCTTCTGGATTTGGCTCAGGGCCTTTGTTACCTGCAATGAGGGCTGTGCTGGCCTCGGCTTCTGGGGACAGGGCTTCAGTGGCCTGCAGGATCGGGGTGGTCATCAGTTCTTCTAGACAATTTAGAAAAGTGAAAGAGGAAATGAGGTGAGTTCTTTTGTCCTAAGACATACATTTGTCCTTTAAATTGCACCACTCAGCGTCTTCACTAATAAAGAATTTCTCATTCAACTCCTATAGTAAATCTGTATGGAAAGACCTGGAGAACAAAAGAGAAAATAAACTACCATCCAAAGACAATGAGCATTTTGATGGATTTTTCTCTGCCTCGTATAGTGGTTAAGAGTATGAGCTTTAGAGCCTAACTGGTAAAATTTGAATCTGAGCTCTGTCCTTTACTGGCTGTGTTACCTTCAGAAAATTACCTAACCTCTCTGTGCATTAGCATCTTCATTTACAAAATGGACATAACAGTATCTACTTTATAGGGTTGTCGTGACAGGTAGTAAAGTAATTCAATAAGGGTAAGCTATTATTAGGAATGCATACTTTTACATAGATGAGATCAAATGATGAGTGTATATACATGTATATATATTTACATTATATTGGCACAGGCATTTCTTTAATGTTCTTATGAACTCTTTATAAATATTATTTTTATTCGGTTTTTTTAAATTGTATTTTTTAAAAGTAGGCTCCATGCCCAACATGGGGCTTGAACGCATGACCTCGAGATTGAGAGTCACACGTTCTGCTGGCGGCGCCAGCCAGACACCCCAACATTATTTTTAAATAATAAGATAATGCTCCTCCCTTATTAAAACCCTTTCCTACACCACCAGAGTAGGCCCTGTAATTGAAAGGTTCTGAAACAAGACCTCTCCTACCCTAAAATATATCTCATACCTCCTTCTGCTATTGGTATACCCCATCCTTTTTAGCCTGAAAGTCCCACCCTAACGTCACTACCCAGGGTCGCAACACTCCAAACTAGGGGTCTCCAGGAGACTCTTTTAAAAGTATATACATGGGGGCGCCTGGATGGCTCAGTTGGTTAAGCATCTGCCTTCGGCTTAGGTCATAATCCTGGGGTCCTGGGATCGAGTCCCACATCGGGCTCCTGCCTCTTCCTCTGCCCTTCACCCTGCTTGTGTTCTCTCTCTCTCTCTCACTCTTAAATAAATAAATAAAACCTTAAAAAGAAAGTATTTACATGGGCGGTCAGGGACTCCTTTAGTTCTGTTCCTAGTTAGCATTTTAGTGTAGGGATTTGAAAAGGCACCGAGTTAAGATTACTGTAGGACAGAGGTATCCCTGGGGAAAACAGCAGCTGACCCTGACATCGCCCACAGGAGGCCTTATTCAATATTCATTCAATAAATAACAGCAGCACTCATTAACTGCCTCCCCTTCGCCAGGTACTGGGCTAGGCGTACAGGGCCTAGAATGGTAAGCACAGGGCCCGCCTTCAGGGAGCTGACCCTCCACCATGCCAAGGTTCACAGTTAATGACTGCAATACACGAGACAAAGGAAACCTGGGGCACGCAGGAGAGCACGGGACAGAGGGCCTTGATGTAGTCTTCTAGCAGGCTCCCCAGGAAGTGAGATCTGAGCTGGCAGCTGAAGCAGGGGTAGGAGTTTACAGGGTAAGAGGGACAAGAGCCAGCGCAGCTGGGGCACAGGGCATTAGGGTGACTCCCGTCTAATGCCCGCCACCTTCAGGTTTCCATCTAGGGCAAAGGAGATGAAGTCACCAGCGGCGGGCCTGGGAGCCTGGAAGTGGTGCTGAAAGGGACCAATGGTGTTGAGGGGTCTTTTCACACAGGCCAAGAAGAGGGCTGAGCAACCCCGTCCTGCAACAGAGAAAGCAGGGGTGGGCAGCCTAGAGCAACTCCCCTCCCAAGGCCAGGCCAGATGCGCTGGGGGCGACGTTAGCCAACTCTGCAGGGTACCGGTGAGGCCTGAAGCAGAGAGCAGGAAGCAATCACAGTGATGCTGTTTCTGTGCTTAGTGATTAAAAGGGAAAGCTACTCTGGGTTTGAACCTGACCCCCACATATTACTAGGTGACCTTAAGGAAGTTACTGAACCTCTCTGAGCTTTCGTTTCTTGAACTGCAAAACGGGAGTGTGGCGGGCAGCTGGGGAGGGGGCTCAGGATGGTCCCCGCTGCCTGGTGTTTATTTATACCCTGTGTAAGCCCCTTTCCCTGTGTGTGGGCTGGACCCAGCGACTTGCTTCTCTCAATGAGAGTACAGCAAAAGTGATGGGCTGTCACTTCTGAGATTACACTGTGACTTCCATCAAAGAGAAGCCTGCTCTAGTCTTCCAGCAGGCAGAGCTCCCCGCCACGCACACTTTCCTCCCCCAAATCTCCCATGGGCTGCACTCCATCTTCCCACCATTGATCTAGAATTCTGTACAGATGCTCTTAGTTTTGGCTTTCTTAAACATTAGAAAACGTAAGGTCTACAAAGCACTGGGAAGAATAGTTTATGTACGGAAGTTCAAGTATAAAGATTAAGAATATTCAATTCAGTCAATCAACAGCAATTTACTTTGCCCCTACATGTTGAGAAAGGGGCAGTGCTGAGACCAACCAGGGACTGGACCACGGAGCTCAATCACAGTGAGGGTTCAGAGGACAGATACATATGACTCCCAGAGGACGGACGATGATTGCTAGCTGGGAAATTCTGCAAATGATCCCACTTATAATAGCTGCCATTTACTAAATCCCTGCTCCATGCTGGGTGCTTTATATACATTCTCATTAATCCTCACACCAATCGCTTCGAAGTAGGTGTTTTGATTTGCTAATGTGGACCCCGAGGCCCTGGGAGAGTTAAGTGACATGGCCCATGTCACATGTAAAGGAACAGTGCCCAGAGCTAAGGTCTGAATCCAGGACTACCCGCTCCAAAGCCCAAGCGAGGTATTTACATGAATCCTTTCCACTATGTCCTTTTCTTTTTTTCCAACAGGGAACAAGAGGAAGAGATCACGGAAGATTACCACGGGGCAGCACAACAAGCTTTCCAGAAAGCTCGAGGGTGTAAAAACTTGGGGTAAAGGTGGGAGAAACACCTGCCGACCACAATCAACTATACACTGTTGTGCCACAAAGGGTGTATCTTTGGGGCGCCTGGGTGGCTCAGTCGTTGAGCGTCTGTCTGCCTTCGGCTCAGGTCATGATCCCAGGGTCCTGTCCTGAGTTGGGCTCCCTGCTCAGCGGGGAGTCTGCTTCTCCCCCTCCGCTCCCCACCCCCCTCCTGCTCATGCTCTCTCTTGCTCTCTCTCTCAAATAAATAAATAAAATCTTTTTTAAAAAAAGATTAAAAAATAGAAAGATACACTTCAATAGAAGTGCCCTCCTGGGAGGCAGTTATTGGTTGGTTTCTACGTACATGAAGCCATCTAGTGAAGCAGTTAAGTACAAATGAAGGAGGTACGAAGACATTTACCTCTACATGAATTCAACAGATTAATGAAGAAGGTGGCCCCTACAACAGATTGTTACTTCTGATCAAAATGGTCTCTGTTGCAAGCAAAGGCTCTCTGGAATCTACTAAAAGGAGGAAGCACACACCTCAGGAACAAAGGCTCATCCATTTTGTAGCACGCGTCAGAATTTCCTGAATAGTATAACGAAGGAAGTTCTGACATATGCTACAAAATGGATGCCACTTACATGAGGTACCTAGAATAGTCAGATTCATAGGGACAGGAAGTAGAGTGGTGGTTGTCAGGAACCGGGGAGAGAGGGGATGGGCAGTTGTGTTTGTTTGTTTGTTTGTTTTTAAGATTTTAGTTTTAAGTAATCTCTCCACCCAAGGTGGGGCTTGAACTTACAACCCCGAGATCAAGAGCTGTGTGCTTTACCGACCGAGCCAGCCAGAGGCCCGGGGATGGGAGTTGTTGTTTAATGGCTACAGAGTTCAGTTCGGAAAGATGAGAAAGTGCTGGAGATGGATGGTGCTGACGGTTGCACAACAGTGTGAATATACTTAATGGCCCAGAATTGCATACTTAAATATTGTAAATTTTATGTTGTGTCTAATTTTACCGTAATTAAAAAAAATCCTCCTCTTCACCCAGTTTACATTCTGAGAAGACAGACAATAAATAAATAAGTAAAAGATATACTGGATTAGATGTTGATTAGTGCTATGTAGAAAAAAAGGAGCAGGAAGTGGGGTAGGGGGTTTGTATGTGGATGGGGTGGTCAGGGAGTCTCCCTGTTGAGGAGACTTGAGTAAAGGCCTCTAGCAGGGGAGAAAGGCAGCCCGGCAGAGATTCGGGTAGAGGGAACAGCAAGTGAGAGAGAGGGCTGACCACAATATTGAAGAGCACTGAGCCTGATGCATACTTGGCACGCTGAAGGCACAGCAAAGAGGTCGCTGAACAGAACAAGGGAGAAGCAAGAGAGGAAATCGACGAGGCTGTGAACTATGCTGCAGGCCATGGACGGGCTTTGGCTTTTCCAGGGACTAAAATGAGAATCTCTTAGAGGTTCTGGGGCAGAGATTGGATTTATATTCCAAAGCAGTACTTCTTGACATCTGTTGTGTATAAGACTCTCCTAGGGATCTTGTTAAAAATGATTCAGGGGGTCTGGGGTAGGGCCTGGAATTCCAAAGACTGTGCTTTTGAAACACGGAGACCACCATGTTGGGAGGAAGCCCAGTGGAGCCAGTGAAAGTGGTAGGATTCTGGACACATTCTGACACTAAGACTGACAGGGTATGGGGTGGAGTCAAGGAGGACATTAAGGTTTGGGGCTCGAGTACCTGGAGGGAAGGAAGGCATGGTGTTACCTGAGCTGGGAAACCTGCAGGAGGAACAGATTTGGGAGGGAAGATCAGAGTTCAGTTTTGGGCATGACTGCTTTTTAGATACCCAAGGGCAGCTGTTAAGACTGGAATTTTGGGAAGAGGTCTGGAATGGAGATTTTAAAAGAGTCAGCATATTTAAGCCCCTGAGGATGGGTGAGATCACCAAGGGAATATGTACAGATAAAGATAGAGGGGCCGGCTGCGGACAGAGTGGAGCGCGCGCACTACGGACATGCACGTGGGCACAGAGGCAGGTGGCAGAGAGGTGGCGCAGTGGGAGCCTTCGGCAGTTCTTTCTGAGAAGTTTAATTTGCTCAAAAAAATAGAGCGCAAGGTCATCGATGGAGCGTGGGGTGGGGAGTCGGAGTTTAAGGAGAGCAAAGGTGCTGTAGGAGTAGACGCTGTCTTATCACAGAACACGGATAAGGCTGTTTATACTAGGGGCACCTGGGAGACTCAGTCAGTTAAGCATCTGACTCTTGGTATTGGCTCAGGTCATGATCTCAGAGTCCTGGGATCCAGCCCCGTGTTGGGCTCCCCGCTCAGTGGGGAGTCTGTTTCTCTCCCTCTCCCTTGCCCCTCCTCCAGCTCGGGCTCACTCTCCAAAAGAAATAAATAAATATTTTTAAAGGACTGTTTATAATATCCTGCGGAGTAACAGAGCCTAGCTGTCAGGACTAAGCAGAGCAGGAAATGACCACCAAGGAAAGAAGTGGTGCAGCTTCTTCCACTGGGATTTGACCTTAGTTCTTTTCGAATTGATTCGACTATGTCAAGCCATGCCAGGACCAAAGTTAAGGTCTTTCTGTAATTCAAAATAAAAATATTATATCACCAGACAGGCCTAAGAAAGCTTAATGTCAATTTTCCCTGATGGTAATAACTCTGGCTTTTTCGCTTGACTTTCCTAATCCACTGCATATTAAATTCTTTGCAAGATCCTTGTTTTGGTGGTCCGCTTTAGTGGTGCCTTCCACATAAGCTGAGTGTGCAAGTGGTCTGTGCCCTTTGGGTACAACGCAGACTCCTGCAGGCCCAGGAAAAGTATGGCAAATTAGTGCAAGTCTCCAAACAAGAGGGCAGCTAATAAGTTGATGAACGCAGAGATTGCAAACGTCTGGAGAAAAGTGAACAAGATGAGAATTTGGCAGATTTCCTCAGTCTCGTTCAACTAATGACAAAGAAAGAATGGCAGCAGCATATATAAAAGGTTTACAGTGAGAGCACTAGAAAGCAATGTGTACTGGAAGGCTATA
>CM053611.1:55627481-55643422 GCA_028646535.1 Procyon lotor
GAGAGAGAGAGAGAGAGAAAGCACAGCAGGGGGAGCAGCAGACAGAGGGAGAGGGAGAAGCAGGCTCAGGGAGCAGGGAGCTCGATTCGATGCAGGGCTCCATCCCAGGACCCCAGGATCATGACCTGAGCTGAAGACAGACACTTAACCGACTGAACCGCCCAGTTGCCCCTGGCTTTTATTTTCTTGCATATGCTTTCCTTTATCTTCGAAATCTCTTATGATGATAAATACAGTTGACCCTTGAAGGACATGGGTTTGAACTGCATGGGTCCTCTTACAACGTGGCTTTCCCCCCATAAACACAGTACAGTACTGCAAATGCATTTTTCTCTTATGCTTTTCTTTTCTTTTTTTAAGACTTTATTTATTTATTTGACAGAGAGAGAGAGATCACAAGTAGGCAGAGGCAGGCAGAGAGAGAGGGGGGGAAGCAGACTTCCCTCTGAGCAGAGAGCCCGATGTGGGGCTTGATCCCAGGACCCTGAGATCATGACCTGAGTCGAAGGCAGAGGCTTTAACCCACTGAGCCACCCAGGTGCCCCCTCTTATGATTTTCTTAATAACATTTTCTTTTCTCTACCTTCCTTTACTGCAAGATTACAGTATATAGTACGTATACCATGTAAAATACATGTTAATTGTTACTGGTAAGGCTTTCCATCAAGAGCAGGCTATTAGTAGTTAAGTTTTGGGGGAGTCAAAAGTTACACATGGGGGCACCTGGGTGGCTCAGTCGTTAAGCGTCTGCCTTCAGCCCAGGTCAGATCCCAGGGGCCTGGGATCGAGCCCCGCATCGGGCTCTCCGCTCTGCGGGAAGCCTGCTTCTCCCGCTACCATTCCCTCTGCTTGTGTTCCCTCTCTCGCTGTGTTTCTCTGTCAAATAAATAAAATCTTAAAAAAAAAAAAAAGTTACACATGGATTTTTGACTGTGTGGGGGTCAGAGCCCCTAGTGTTCAGGGATCAACTATTCTTTTATCATCTTAAAACATTTAAAACTTGCTGTTATTCTAGGCCCCATTGATATAAATATGGTCTCTAATAAAGGAGGCAACAATGCAGCCCTACTTTGTGCCACTCTTGGACTGCTGAGCTGCGTCTGGGTATGACGATTTTGTGGTGAGCAGCCAACATAGTGGATGGCTTGGAAATCATTGAGGTAAGGAAAGCTGGCAAGGGAAAGCCCAGAGAGGAAACTCTGGGAGAGCCTAGAGCTTGAATGTTATCTTCAAATATGCTGATGGATAACCAGTACAAGAGGACCACTGGTGGGATAGTCGTGTCCCCCCCGCCCCCGTGGCTCAGTCATTAAACATCTGCCTTCGGGCTCAGGTCATGACCTCAGGGTCCTGGGATCGAGCCCTGCCTCAGGCTCCCTGCTCGGCGGGAGGCCTGCTTCTCCCTCTCCCACTCCCCCTGCTTGTGTTCCTGCTCTCACTGTGTCTCTCTCTGTCAAATAAACAAAATCTTAAAAAAACCCACACAAAAGGACCCCTGGTGGAAACTAAGAGGTCTCTCCCAGAGAGAGGAAATGCAAAACTGGTCATATACTTCCTGGGGTACTGGAGAGAGAATTCTAGGACGGAATGGGTGGTTCAACTAGCTGACCCTTAGGACCTTTCTCAGCCTTAATTTTAGAATTTTTATAAACTGAAAGTGTTCGGTCAGAATTCCCAAAATCAAATTTCTGACCAGATGAAATCTCAGCGAAGGCTGTAGTTTAGTTATCAGCGTTATACTGATGTTAATTTCTTGTTTTTCACAACATGCCATGGTCATTTAAGATACTGACATTAGGGAAAACTGGCTGAAGGGTATATGGGAACTTTCTGTATTATTTTTGCAACTTTTCTATAAGTCTAAAGTTACTCCAAAATAAAATGTGTACTTTAAAAAAAAAAAATGAAAATTTTGTACTCCACTCTGCCTAAAAGAGCTGTTTCAGACTAAAGGTCACCGGGTGTCCTAGGTGCTAATGAGCTCGGGTCCTCAGGCTTCAAGAGCCAGAACTGTAATCTACGGGGGCACCTGCCTGGCTCACTGGGT
Organism: Procyon lotor; assembly: GCA_028646535.1. Taxonomy (NCBI): domain Eukaryota; kingdom Metazoa; phylum Chordata; class Mammalia; order Carnivora; family Procyonidae; genus Procyon; species Procyon lotor. Next base: position 55,629,529 of record CM053611.1, read on the forward strand.
AGAGCACGCGACTCTTACTCTAAGGGTCTGTAAGTCGTGAGTTGAAGCCCCATGCTGGGTGTGGAGCCTACTTAAAATTAGAGAGGAAAAAAAAAAACAACAGAGCTGTAATCTATATTTGTTACTTACAGTTTACAAAACATACATTATTTTATCTCCACTCCATTGTGGTGATGTAAGCAGGGTTGGTTTTATCATTATGTACTTTATGTACAAGCTTGGAAAACTGCATCAGCCAGTCCAGGGTCGCTGAGCTGGGCTTCGAATCTAGCTACTCATTCCAAGGTTCTTTCCACTACACACCATCAACTCTCCAGGTTCTGGAAACATCTCTGCTCTGCCTCAGCTAACCATTTTAGTTTACGAGTCCACTGGGTTTGCTTCCCTGACTTTTACTGCAGAATGGAAAGGGTGTTCACCACAGTACTGTTTGCAAGAGTGACATATCTGAATGTCCATCAGCAGAGCAATGATTAAATAAATTACAGGCCATTCATTCTGGAAACACTATACAGTTGTCAAAAGGGATGTCATAAATCTGTAATTACTGGCACGGGATATATGGTGAGATGAAAAAAGCAAATTGCTAGGGCAGTAATGTGCAGTAAGATTATATGTTTGACAAAAAGTAAAATGAAACTATAAACACACGCATACACACATATATGTCTGCATATATGTAGAAAAAGTCTAGAAGGCTATTCCTTTAGGGGCATGTAATAGCTTTTGAGTGAAAAACTAAACAACAAGGTAAACTTAAGTTCAGAAAGCCTGATGGATGGGCTTACAGCTTTCCCCCATTATCTCCTGCTCCTACACCATTTCTCTCCTGTCTCCCTGTCCAAACAAAGGAATACTAATGTTACTCTCTTCCTTCCCTCTCCTCAGGCTTGGGGGGACTATAACACCAGTTTTCTTTCAGGTGGGGGGCTTGGGGTAGAGGAGGACCTCAACAAGATTTGAGGCTCCACCCAAATCCTAACCAATAGCGAATGAACTTCAAGGTCTATTTTGCTTACATACTCTTTTTTGGTTGCTGTTAACCCAGATACCTGTTGGTTTCTTTGTAGCCCTTGTTTCCAGGCTAAATCTCTTATCATTGAGGCATCAGATTCTTTGCCACCTGAGTCTGCCAACCTACTTATTTGCTTTAGACCTGCCCAACAAAGGCAGCTCCCTCCATTCTCCTTTCCATGGGAACCTGCCCTGGAATTCTACTTCCTTTCTCTTTCCTTCTCTCTCATGTGTTTGGGCCAGTGGGCTGCAGAGAGACTCTGAGGGAGGTGGGCCATGACAGAAAGAACACAGGCTTTGCAGTACATCAAGACTGGGCACAAAATCCTGCCTTGGCCTTTATTAGCCACACGACCTTGGGAGAATTTAACCTCTGAAAATTTCTTTTTTTTTTTTTTTTTTAAAGATTTTATTTATTTGACAGAGAGAAACACAGCGAGAGAGGGAACACAAGCAGAGGGAATGGTAGCGGGAGAAGCAGGCTTCCTGCAGAGCAGAGAGCCCGATGCGGGGCTCGATCCCAGGACTCTGGGATCTGACCTGGGCCGAAGGCAGACGCTCAATGACTGAGCCACCCAGGCGCCCCCCTCTGAAAATTTCTTAATTGCCCCGAACCTCAGTTTTTGCTTCTGCAAAATGAGGATAAAATCTGTTCACGAGGTTGGGGTAAGGAATAAGTAAGACAACAAACAATAACAACAAAACTAGCCAGTTAAAAAGTGGGTAAGGACTTGAATAGAGATTTCTCTAAAGGAGATACACAAGAAGAAGGAGGAGGAGGAGGAGGAGGACGAGGAGGAGGAAGGGGAGGGGAAGGAATTCAGATAGCATATGAAAAGATGCTCAATATCACTAATCATTAGGGAAATGTAAATTAATACAACAAGGAGATAGCACTTCACACCCATGAAGATGGCTACTATAGAAAGAAAGAAAAGAAAAAAGAAAGGAAGAAAGAAAGAGAGAGAGAGAGAAAGAGAAAGAAGGAAAAGAAAAGAAAAGAAAAGAAAAGAAAAGAAAAGAAAAGAAAAGAAAAGAAAAGAAAAGAAAAGAAAAGGAAAGGAAAGGAAAGAAAGAAAGGAAGGAAGAAAGAAAGAAAGTGTTGGCAAGGATGTGGAGAAATCAGAACCCTTGTGCACTGCTGGTGGGGCTGGAACATGGTGCAGCTGCCGTGGAAAACAGTGTGGCAGGTCCTCAAAAAATTAAACAGAATGACCATGTGATCCAGCAGTTCCACTTCTGGGTACATACCCGAAAAAACTGAAAGCAGGTACTCGAGAAGAAATTTGTATACCCATATTCTCAGTAGCCTTGTTCACAATAGCCAAAGCAATTTCTTGGTGGATGAACGGATAAACAAAATGATACAGTACATGCATATATAATGATATGCGTCTGATATTATCCAGCCATAAAGAGGAAGGACGTTCTGACGTGCGCTACAACAGGGACGGACTTGAGATGCTAAGTGAAAAAGCCAGACACAAAATGACAAATACTGTATGATTCCACTTACATGAGGTACCCAGTGAAATTTATACAGATAGAAAGTGAAATGCTGGTCATTAGGAGCTGGGGGGCGGGGATGGGGAGTTATTGTTTAGTCCATACAGAGTTTCAGTTTGGGAAGATGACGTTCTGGAGATGGATGGTGATGTTGGTCGCACAACAGCGTGACTGTTCATCGATAATTCATGCCACCGAACTACCAAAACATGGTTCAAACGATAACATTTATATTATGTATATTTCACCACAAATTAAAAAAAAAAAAAGAAGAAATTGCCCAAGTCCTAGCTTCTCAGTTAGCTGCCAAAGCATCCCCTCGTTTCCCTATGGGTAGGTTTATTCTAGAGGTCCTCTGCCTTTTCCTCCAGAACACCTTCCAGAAAAGACACCGTGTGTGATCTCACTCACGGCACTAACTTGACCTGGAACAGCCACTGTGCCCTTCTTGGCCTGTACAAACGTCACCTATTCTTTAAGGATAAGTGCTCTAGCCCATTCCATTCCCTACTCATGAAGCCTTTGCTGACCAATCTAGATTTCTATCCACTTGTCCGTCTTTCCGTCTCTCACTGGACAATGGGCATTCTGAATGCTGCGCATCGCGGTCATAAAGGACAGTGTCTTCAACTTCCCTGGGGTTGTCACTCACCGCTTCCCATGTCAGTATAGTAGATACTGTGTGTCCTAATGAATGACGAATGAGACCGTGTACATGAAAACACAGGTGAATAGACCAACCAAGGTTTTGTTCCCCCCTCACCCTACGGTACACAGCGAAAACCATCCGTGACTCTCTGATGGTTGTCTGGCTCTGCTTGGTTACTGAACAAAAGGCGGCAATTCTTTCTCAGTGGGGTGAGAGGTGGATCCCTGCCTGACCACAGCTCCAGGAAACAACGGTCTTTGATGCTGGTGTGTATCATCAGAGGAGTGGAATTAAAAAGCAGGCAGAATTCCTTTCCAGGCAAAGGTGGGTCTCTAACAAGTGCCCGTTAATAATAATAACCAATGTTACTGAGTGCTCACTAGATATGAGACACTGGGGCTAGGTGTTTTATATGGGTTATCTTACTTAGTCTTCATGAGTAACCTCATAAGATAGGTTCCATTTCCCCCATTTTACAAATGAGAAAACTGGAGCTTAGAGAGTGGATCACTCGCTCAAGGTCACAAAACTTTAAGTGGGAGTACTGGGAACTGGCCAAGGTCCATGTGATTTCGGATTCAAACTGCACCAAAGTAAGCATTTTGGTTGCCCTCTGCAGCTTCCCAGGACCTTTTCTGGTGTGAGGCGGGCACAGGGAAGTGGGAGGGTCACCCCATCTGGCCTGAGGCCTCAGGGAATTCCCGGCCGGCCGGGGCTGGAGGTGGGGGAATGTTAACAAGTCTCTGCATTTCCTATTGGGAAAGGCCTTCACCTACCTTCTGGAGAAGGCGTGGTTAGCAGGCTAGTCATTGCAGCAAGTGGATGGGCACCAGGGAGACGCAGATCTGTAGGAAGAGGGACAAAGGCGTGAGGTGGGTGGGCCCCTACCCGGGGTTGGAGCCACGGAAGGGCCTTTGGGGCCAGGTTTTCCCGGATTCCTTCCGGAATCATGGGGCTGGTCCTAAACCCTTCCTTCTCTTTGGGTTTCCCTCAGTATCTCCTCGGGCTGCAGGTGCCAAGAGCAGAGCCGAGACCTCTGGTACTTGGTGGGCGTTGCCTTTGAACGTCCTACCATGAAGTCCTTTCACCTGGCCACTCCATTTACCTAAGGGATTTCTCCCGCCGAGAAAGTTGGGCGAAGGTCTGCGGAGGAGCAGCGGACCCAGTTTCACCCAGCCGCAGGCACAGGTACCCCGCTCTTCCCGGGCCGGGAGTCTGCGCGCAGCCGCCCACTAGGGGTCAGGAGAGGCCCGGGAGGGCAGGACCCGCGGGCTCCGGTGCCCCAGCGGGGGCAGGGCCGGGGCCTGGGGGCGGGGAGCCAGACCCGGGAACCCGGAGGCAGGGGCCTCCGTCCCCTTCGGGCCCGTCCGCGACCAGCCGCTGTCCGGCCCCGGCCCGCCCCCCCTCAACCCTCCAGTCCTCCCTTCCCCGTCCGCCGCGCCGCCCGCGTACCGCCCGCCGAACCCCACCGGCCGGCCAGTAGCGCCGACCCCACTTGGCGCGGCCGGGGACTCGGCGCCCGGCGCGGACGTCGGGGCCCCGCCCCCCGCCCCGGCCCTCCCGCGTTTACCGGCACCCGGCTCCCGGGGCAGCCCGCGGGCGCGGCCGTCCGTCCGTCCGGGGCAGCCGGCTCCGAGCGGCCGCGACGGGAGGCTCCGGCCGCTGTGGGCTCGCGTCGCTCCCGTGGCCGAGGCGACTGCGGTGAGCGTGCGGGCCTCGCTCGCCCTGCCCAGGTGCCCTCCTCCGCGTGCTCACCTTACCAGTCGGTCCGGCGGCCGGGGGAGGGCCGGGCGCCACTCGGCGCGGCCTTTTGAACTGGCCGGGGGCGGGAACGGCGGAGATTCGCGGAGAGCCGCCGGGGACACCGAGCGGGAGGAAGCCGCGGACGGGTGCGCGGAGCGAGCTGCGGAGGCCGGCCGGGAGGGGGGTGGAGGGACCGGCCGACTGGGTGGGACAGGAAAAGAGGAGAGAAACCGCCCTCTGCAGGTTCCCTCTGCCCGCCCGGCCGCCTCTGCTCCCCCGGGAGGAAAGACTGCTTTTCCTTGTCCGATTGTCACTTTACTCTCCATCCGGAGCCGCTTCCTCCCTCGCGCCGAGGCTCCAGACGGCGTGGGATCGGAACTGGGATAACTGGGATCTGTCCGCTGCCCCCCTACCACCTCCCCCCATCGACGTAATTAGAATTTCCAGCAAAGGTGGAAAGTCACATTTACGTGCGTTTGCATATCATTTACGTAAATAGGTCGGGGTCCAGAAGCTTGGCGCGTAAGCTAACTCAGTAGGCGCACCGCGGCCGGGAAGCGGGGAGGGAGGGTTGGCGCGGAGGGGACGGGGACCCATCCGCATCTTTCTAGTCTGATGTTCTTCTGAGGCCGCGGAGCATAGAGGTTACGAGCGGAATGGACTTTGGATTCAAACATCCCCAGCCCCGCCGATCGTTAGCTCTGTGACTTTGCGCGAATGACTTAACATCTCTAAAATCTGTTCCCTCGTCCCTGAAATGAAGCCATGTCACAGGCACACGTTTAGCACATGGAGAGCACTTCAGTTTTAACTGTTAATCAATGCCATACTTGAGCCATCTTGACTCACTTCTCTGTGGCAGGAAGTGGTCCCAAATTAATGAACTCAATGACTAAGGATGCAATACTATAAACACAGACCCTGGATCCGCTCTGCTGTGTGATTTCAGACAAGTGACTTGGGTTTCATTTCTCTATCTAGGGTAATAGCTGTCTCATAAAGTTACCGAGGGGGAGAGAATGAGTTAATACACCTAAAGCCTTAGAATCTTACCTGGCACATAGTAAGTGCTCAGTAAATGCTAGCTGTTTTTATCTTGGCTTATTTAGGGTTAGGATGCAAGTGGTTATTCTGCCAGTGATAGAGATTTCCTTGCTTGCTTCTTCCTGTAAGGAGTTCTCTAGTTTTGGAAATCAATTTTTATATTGACTGACAGGTCTTGGAGCACGTTCCTTTGGGGAACAAAGACTGACAGAGTAAATCTCAGAGAATAGAGGCACAATGTGAGAAAAAAAGCGAAAACATAAGTAAAGTAAGTAAGCGTGTGGATGCCTGGGTGCCTCAGTCATTAAGCGTCTGCCTTCAGCTCAGGTCATGATCCCAGGGTCCTGGCATTGAGTTCCTCATCAGGCTCCCTGCTCTGCTCAGAAGGATGCTTGCTTCTCTCTCTCCCACTCCCCTGCTGTATTCCCTCTCGCTATGTCTCTTGCTGTCATATATATATATATGACATATATATATATATGACATATATAGAAATCTTTTTAAAAATAAATATCAATCAAATAAGCAAGCGTGGTTGCTTTCATTCAAATGAAAATTTGAATGAAATTTCATTTTTTTCATGAAATGAAAATTTCATTTTTTTCATTTATTTCATTCAAATAAAGATATTTGGTTGGTAAAAACCAGAGGAAAAAACAGTAAGTTGATGAAATTCATTTTTAAAAAATATATCTTTAAAGGCACAGTAGTTATCAATGAGGGAAAAAAAGCCCATATGTGGGAAAACCACCAAGCCAACCAAGAAAGGCAAAGAAAGTAACATGTAGGCAAGATGTATATAAGTTAAGAAAAGAGGTCAGGCTGGCCAGTTCTCAGATAAAAGAATATCCAAGATAAAAGGAAATTCAAATTCTAAGGATTAAATTCCAAAGGTAGACAAATGCTTGCACTTACTGACAAGCAGATCACGAATTCCAGGAAAGATTGAGATTTTTTGTTATCTGGTTAATGTCTCCCATAGCACATTCCATTATGTACTAACGATTGTCCCAACCCACCACAGACTCTTCGAGGCTCTCCAGCCCCACTGACTACTGAAATGTCATGTTACTTTCACAATTTGATGGTTAATCACTCACAAGTAACGTTTTTCTCTTTAAAATGTAACTGTAAGAGGTTTGCTGGTATAATGATTTTTATCCCTGTTGGCACATACCATTCATTTAAAAAGTGTAAATATGCAGAAAAATAAGATCCAGGATGCATGTGCTCGGCATCTAATTTAGCATAAAATGGCAGCATTGTAAGCAGTGTGTGTATGCTGTTCTCTAGTGTATCCTATATATCCCGGCTGTGTCATGTTTCCTGTGTTCTTTAGCTATCAATATTGTCCTTCAAATGGCTGGAAGGCAGGAACTGGGTGATGTTCTTGCAATTAATTTTATAAGGAGATGTATATAGACAGATGATGAATGGAGCCTCACTGGTGGTGAACTAACAATGTTTTCCAAGATTTATTTATTTAAAAAAATATTTTATTTATTTATTTGACAGAGAGAGAGAGAGAGAGATCACAAGTAGGCAGAGAGGCAGGCAGAGAGGGGGGGAAGCAGGCTCCCTGCCAAGCAGAGAGCCTGATGCGGGGCTTGATCCCAGGACCCTGAGATCATGACCTGAGCTGAAGCCACCCACTGAAGCCACCCACTGAGCCACCCAGGCGCCCCATTTTCTAAGGTTTAAATGCTAAACTTCAGAAACTGGAGTTTAGAAGCCATCCTTTTGTCAACAGACCTCAGGGGCCTCAGGGCAAGGAATGAGACATACTCATCTCTGCCCAATTAATTGGCTTCTAGCCCTTTCTTGTGCTAGCCCCAGGATGGCGATCTTCTAAATCCTAGCCTTTCCCCTGGACAATTTTACCATTAAAAAAAAATACATACACACACACACACACACACACACACACACACACATGTATATATATAAAGTTTATTTATTTGAGAGAGAAAGGGAGAACACAAGCAAGAGAAGGAGCAGAGGGAGAAGCAGGCTGCCCACTGAGCAGAGCACTTGATTGATTTATTTGGGGGTGGGGGGAGAGAGAGAATCCAAGCAGACTCCCTGCTGAGCGGGGAGCTTGATAGGGCTGCTGGATCCCAGGACCTCAGGATTATGATCTGAGCCAAAGGCAGACACTTAACTGACTGAGCCACCGGGGAGCCCCAACTTTACCATTTTGTAAATCAGGGTAAGCAACTCGGTTCCTAGCCAAGGCTATCTACCCTAAATAAGCAAAATTACTAGTTATGCCCAGCATACTGGCCCCTTCTCCTGTCTTCCTGGAACCTCCCGTAGGGCCATATGCACATGAAGGATCAATCTCACAATTTAGTAAATGCCTCCACTTTTGTTGTACCTCTGTCGTGGCAGTTACCTTGGGTGCTTGTCTCCCCGCATCAGACTGTAGGTCCCTAGAAGTCCTTGTCCTCGCTGCACACTCCTTTCCTAGGAGGGTAAGCCCTGCAGAGAAAAGGCTTGAATTGGATTTTGCTGAATGAATGTGGAAGGGTGATTCCAAGGAAGTCCTGGAAGGCCTTGAACAGCTGGCGGCCCGTATTCCCAACATTTCACCCACCCGGCCAATACCCCTGGAATATCACTCCTAGCCACGATTTTGAGCGCCAAGGGAATGGGCTGCCTTATGAGAAAGGTATTAAAATATAGGCAGTAGGGCTTTCATAGGGAGGCATGAAACCTCTTCTCCATTTCAGCAGTAGAAATCTCTTGAAGGCTTTTAAGTAAGAGTAGCAGGATTAGATCTTAGAAGAATGACTCTAAATACATTTATTTCCAGCTCCCTAACGGACACATCTGGAAAACCTGGCAAGTTCTCAAGCTCCTTGTATCCAGTGTTTGTACAGGATACCCAATTATATAGAAAGTGTGTAATGTGATCGGTTTTGACACATATGTATGTATCATTAAACATGTACTCATTAAGCAATTGCTCCAGCATTATGAATATTCCCCTCTCTGAAAGCTTCCTTGTGCACCCCCTCCCACCACCACCACTGGTCTACCTGTCACTGTAGATGCTACCGTGCCTCTCTAAACTGGGCCAGTCTCATTCTTTCTCCAGGGACTCTGGATCTGGAGAGGACACAGAGGCAGGAGGTAGTGGAAGTCTCTTGCAGTCCAACACATTCCTGCGACAGACCTCCCCGTTCTTTCAGTTCCATGAGCTGCCTAATGTCCTTCCAAAGCATTCTTTATTGCTTGATCGGGGCAGTTTGTTGTTTGCGAGCAGAGAGCCCACATGCAGTGACGTCCGTCCTGTCGTCACCATTTCAGAGAACGGCACCCCCAAATCCTAATCTCTCAAGCCTAAACCAGAGTAATTCCTTACACCTTTGGTCATGTCTCCTCTTCTAACCAGTCCCTAAATCCTGTCCATTCTGCTCCCTACTCCACAGTCTGTCTCCATAAAGTTGTCATAAAGTTTTGTCCTCGTCGTTATTTCTCTGGTACCTCGTATGGTGCTTGGTACAGAGTGGGTGCTGGTAAATGCTTGCCGGGTGGCTGCATGCGTTGGGGCATCACGCATAACCCCAGAAACAGAAGCACAGAAGGAGGAGCACCTGCATGTGTGTGTGTGTGTGATGGTGGCAGGATGTCAAAGTGCGTTTTTACGTTTTCACGGAAGTAAATGATAGGACTTGAATCCAGGATTTCGGATTCCAAATTCTGTGCCGTTTCCATCCTATCATTCTGTGTTGTATCCTTTCCCTTCACTTGGGAGCTCTGTGTCTCCTTCCATCCTGCTCAGATACTCAGTTACACCGAGTAGCAGACTGTAAACGCTAGCTCCAGCTCTAAAATGTAACCCCTTTCCTGGGTATTTGCTTGTTAGTTTAAAGTGGGGGCGGGGGGCCTGCCTTAGGGCATCTGGACTGAGGAAAGGAGCCTGTGGCCCCTGGCGTCTTTCCAACTGGGGTTCAAGGATGGGACTAAAGCTTTCTGAAAGTGGGGTAGAATCAATGACCTCACCTAAGTGGAGAACCGGGTGTGGGGCTGGAACAACTCTCTGTATCAAAAAAAACCAATAAACCAACAACCCATACACAGTCAGAATAATCCTTTATTTAACAATCTGAAAATCTGTTCTTTTGGCTCTAAGTCTTGCAAAACGAGTGGTAAGTCAAAGATTCGTTCACTGTTTTCTGAGTATGTGTGGTAATGTGTCTATGCGGACATGTCTTCTGTTTACAGACGCTTTCGCTTTTTATAGGCATTTTAGACCCACTTTACTTAATATATGAAGTCTTCTTATTCTAACAATGCTAAAATCCTGAATTAAATATTCCCAGGAACTAAGAGTTTCTTCTCCTCAGTCTGCCGCCCTCCTTCCCCTAAGTCTGCTCCTCAGCCCCCATTAATGCTAGATCTTTAGAGACCACCAGCATTCGGACAGTTCGAGAACCTACAAAGGAATGCTAGATCTTAAGTCCCTCTGACCTATATACCCTCTAGCTGCGGAGCTTCTCTGGGGAGGTGTGTCGGAGGTCTCGGTAGTCCCACTTCAGAGGTAGTCTGTTTGATCTGTAGATACCTAGAAAGTAAACAGGATTGGGTTAGATGCTGACCTGCCCGCCCACCAACCATGGGGTGGGTGTGGGGAAGAGACCTATTTCGCTTTTGTTGAATTATATTTCTTGTAAGGCACTGGCCTCTGTGGAGGGAGGCGGTGTGAAACTGGTTGTTGGAATTACTGTAAAGATTTGTTCACTGCATCATTTGTCATCTCTTGAGGAGGGTTCACAGGAGAAAGTTCTTTTTCATCTTAGTAGCCAGAACTGTTGCTCATGAACTAGGTGAACTGACCAGGTTTGCCTCTTCTTGGATGTTAGGAACTGTGGAACCGACTCTGTGGTCCATCCTCCGTAATTTTATTTTATAGAATGTGTTTCGGTCCTTGCCTAACTCATGGCTCCATTTTATGTCACTGTTACTAATTCACTTTTTTTTTTTTTTAAGATTTTATTTATTTGTTTGAGAGAGGGCGTATGATGGGGAGAATGTCAGAGGAAGAAGCAGACTTCCCTTGGAGCTGGGAGCCCGATCCCGGGACTCTGGGATCATGACCTGAGCCAAAGGCAGTTGCTTAACCAACTGAGCCACCCAGGCGCCCACTAATTTACTTCTGAGTATATTTTGTGTGTCTGTGTATTTACCTTTTTGTGTGCTTTTTATATATTTTAACTTTTTTTTTAAAGAGAGAGAGTACGCATGTGTGTGCATGGAAGTGGGGGAGGGGAGGGGCAGAGGGAGAGGCAGAAAGCATCTTAAGCAGGTTCCATGCCCAGCAAGAAGCCCCATGTGGGGCTTGATCTCATGAAACTGAGATCATGACCTGAGCCAAAATCAAGAGTCAGGTGCTTAACTGACTAAGCCACCAGGCACCCCACTTAACTCCTTTTTGAAATAAGTTCAGATAAAAATATTTAAGGGGCACCTGGGTGGCTCAGTTAAGCATCTGCCTTTGGTGCAGGTCATGATCCCAGGATCCTGGGACTGAGCCACACATCCGGCTCCCTGCTTGGGGGGGGGGTGCAGGGCAGGAAGCCTGCTTCTCCCTCTCCCTCTACCTGCCCCTCCCGCTGCTTGTTCTCCCTCTCTGTGTCAAATAAATAAATAAAATCTTAAAAAAAACAATTTTAGGAGATAAGGCTATGGTGAGAGGTCAAGAGGTTCAAGGCCAAGTGCTGGGAAATGGGCAGAGGAACCACAACGTCCCAGGTTACTCTTGGTTCCTCTGGCTCCCGCCTGCTTGACTTTGCCCTGAGGATATTGTTCATGGCTGGGTTCCCCTTGTAGCCCATGGTGAGGTGAGGTTTGCAGACTTTAGCCAAACCTCTGTCCACCCGAAATGGGCCAGTCTTTTTTTTTTTTTTTAAAGATTTTATTTATTTATTTGACAAAGAGAGAGAGAGATCACAAGTAGGCAGAGAATCAGGCAGAGAGAGAGGGGGAAGCAGGGTCCCCACTGAGCAGAGAGCCCGATGCGGGGCTCGATCCCAGGACCCTGAGATCATGACCTGAGCCAGATCATGACCTGAGCCGAGCCAGAGGCTTTAACCCCCTGAGCCACCCAGGCACCCCCCAATGGCCAGTCTTACCACTCACCCCGTTCTCCGTGTCATCTGGCCTCCTTACCTCTTCTTGAGGCATGACATTGCTCTCTTCTGGAACTGCAGACACATGAAGCTCAAGATCTTGGTTCTACAAAAAGAAGAGTTCTGCCAGTGAGAGGTGGCTCAACCTCCCTAGTCTCTCAGCTCAGAAGGGTCTTCTGTGCCTTACATTTTACGAGGGTCACAGACACTACAGAGGGCAAACATACAGTGTTGTTTTACTATGGCCTGAGAGCATCACGGAAGGCTTTACTGTCATTCTGTTACAGATCAAGAGACCAAGATTCCAAGGGTCAAATGATGTGCTGGGGCAGGAAACCAGGTCTCTGGACTCCCCTTGTTTCCATGATCAGACACTGTGGGATCTGTGTGACACACATCTGTTTATAAATCTGTGTGGGAGGCCGTGAGGGTATAAATATAGGTCTTAAAACCACTACCTACCACTTTTAGGCCAGCCCTCCTCGGGAGTGCACGGCAGCTCTCACACTGAGATGACCCTCAGCGGGGTGGCTAAGAGAGGCAAGTGTGGTGGCTTCTTTGGGAAAAGTTCTGGGTTCTGAGATGGGAACCCGAGGTGTGGAAGCCAGGGGAAGAAGACACTGGCACTCTAAGGTGCTTTCTCCTTGAAGGAATTTTCCTTCTTCTTATTCCTTCCTCCAATTCCAGGCTATGAACTACCCCAAAGGTAATACCACCTTCCGGAAAGTTACTATTCTTTCAGAGGAACTTCATTGTCTCTCAGGTGATTCAAGTCTGAGCGAGAACAGATTTGCTTGCAGTCTTCTTTTTATTTACCCCTTTTTATATGTGATATGTCCATAATTCTACTCAAGGGAAAATGAGACTTATGGCACATCTGTAAGGGAAGGGACCAGATCTTGCAGGACACGGGCCCCTGGAGACTGATGACTCTGATAGGCTAGGATCTGAGATGCTCTAGCTGCTTAATTCGGAAGGGAAAACATGTCTCCTTAGCTGATGACCAAGTAATCTGAGAGCAGGGGCTGGGAGTAAGGAAACACTCTAGATCTCCGACACAGGGAGGTAGCTTCAGGGAGACGGAGGTTGCACCATGTATCTCCTCCCCAAAGAGGTCGGTGTTACTGGCCTGTTCCTCAAGAACAGTATCTAGGCCCCTATCATCTCCCCTTTAATAAGATGACGCCTCCCCACAAAAAAAGATCATGCCCGAGAGGCAAACGTGTTTTATTCACTCTTTTGCTGACCCCATACTAAAATCATATAATACGCTACAAAGTCAAATTTAACTGAATTTTGAATTTTCCATGCTGTTGAATTGTTCTTTTTAGTGTAGGGCAGTGAAAAGTGGCTACACTGTACCTACTCAAAATCCCACATTTACCCTGTGCTTCTTCACTGTCTACACGCCCTGCACATCTCTCCCCACTGGTAGAGCTTCCTATGTCTAGAAGCCGACGGAGGCAAAAAGTTTCCTATCTTGCACCATTAGGACCTTCCGCCCCTCACGTGAGTCTAGACCGAGGGCATAATAACGTAGACGACTCAGATGTCAGTACCTCAGGGGAGTCAGCAGAGGCGAGCTTACTGCTCTCTTCCTTGCCCTCCATCTTCTTTGTCGTGTCAGACTCTGAAAACACCTGTGGATCAAAGTGGACAACGTAGGAGAGAGTTCCACACCTTCACACCCCGGCTGCCAGCCCTGGACCTTTTGGGCGTGCTAGCTGGTACCCACGGTGGCAGCACGGGGCCTGTGTCCAGAGAACAGGAGGCTCTCAACGGAGCCCAGTCAGCCTTCAGTGGT
>CM053611.1:55643922-55670006 GCA_028646535.1 Procyon lotor
TGTCCGCTGTGCAAAACCAGGGGGTTCTATCAATACCAGAGTCCATAAAACGGGAAAGCCTTCTGCCTTCCCCTGCACCTCACAAAAGCCCAACTCCACTTCTATGTTTTTGGATCAAACCTCTAGGTTAAAGCTCTTTACACTCTTACTCTCTCCTTTGAGGAGATGAAGTGTGTGTGTGTGTGTGTGTGTGTGTGTGCGTGTGTGTGTGTTTGTGTGTGTGTGTAGGGATAGCCGGAAGTACGGCACCGCTAGGTTTCCTTGTATTTGGCTGGTCTGGCTGGTCCTGTCCCATGGCCCCCAAATGGCTCCAGGCTGAAGAACCCCAGCATCTCTCTTCTTCCTTGACAGATACAACCCTCCCGGTCTTACTTTTCCACTCGTCTGGGAGTCAAAACCCTGCAAGTTATTCCACTTTTCTGGCTTTATTTTCCTCCTCTATAAATGTCAGATAAGACCATTTCCAGCCCTGTAGCTTATGATTTTATCACTTTGGCTCTCTGAGTCCTTGCCAAATTCTTGGCAGCCCCATAAAGAGTCCGAGTTGGGTCTTCCTCTCCCTTACGCAGACAGCCCAGTTAAAGGACCACTCACTCTGGAGGCTTGTCCTGAGCACTTAGGCAGACAAAGCTTTGTGCTGAGAAAGTCCTTGGCCTGGGGTGTCCCACTTGCTGGAGAGAAATGGACTCAGAGAAACCCAAATGCTCCACAAAACAGCAAGCAGCATGACCAATCCTGAGTGAGTGCTCAAAGTGCTTGATTTGATGGAAGTCCAGAAGGGAGCTAAGAAGATGGTTTGATTGATTTGAGAGAGAGAGCGTGTGTGCGCATGCACAAGCCGGGGAGGGGGCAGAGGGAGGGAGACTCTCCAACAGACTCCCCACTGCCAGTGGAACCCAATGTGGGACTTAATCCCAGGACCCTGAGATTATGACCTGAGCCAAAATCAAGAGTCAGAGGCTTAACGGACTGAGCCACCCAGGCGCCCCATTAGGTTTGATTTTAAATGCAGTGAATTAGAAGCAGCTGTCACTTCCAGAAATAAGAGATTAAAAGGCTGCTTGAGGAAAACAACTCTTCCTATTGAATACAGTTTAAAGAAGAAGCAAAGCAGAGCCCTCAAGGAAAACTTGCCTATGGAAATCCGGTTAGGAACCCAGGCCAATGGCAAGGTCTTGAAATCAGCCTGGGAAGTTTGGGAGTGATACTTCCTTATTAATGAAAAGTTTACCTACAAGCTGATTGTGGGAAGGCCCTGGGCACATGACCAACTGGCCCACCTTCTGGGATACCTCACTTTCAATCTCCTTGACCTTGTCTTTTCCCCTCTTCTTCATCTTAGCCACCCCAGGTCCAGTCTCAGACCAGACTGTGTGGTCCCTGTCTTTCTCCTTAAACTGTGAGAGCCCAAGGGCAGCTGTGTTGTCTTATTCACACTGGAGCCCCAGGATCTAGCCCAGTGCCCGGTGTGTAGCAGGCTCCCATGACATGCTTGCGAAGTGACTTTTCCACACACGCTCAAATACCAGTTACTAGAGGAAGATCCTTCTCTTGGGAGAAAAGTTTCCCTTATTCCTATTTTACCTCCATTTCATTTCTCAAAATTATCTCCTCCCCGCTTCAGGAGTCGTGCAGGTGGTGGGCTTGCCCAGGAAATTCTGAGGGGACTGTCAACATCCGATCCTTTTCTTCTTGATGGTCTTTCCTTCCTCTCCTACCCTTTCTACCCACAAGCCTGCCATTGGCAGATCCATCCTTTAAGGCAGAGAGGAAGAGGAAAGACCGAGGGACAGAATGAGTCAGGAGTCAGAAAGCTCTTACTAATTCCTGTTCTCTTCACGCTTCAGGTAGAAGCAGAACAAGCAGTCACCGAGCAGAGGCCCACGGAGGCCTCCTAGTGAGGTGCAGGGGGAAAGCACAGGGTTTAAGTTGGAATCCTAGCTCGGCAACCCTTTAGCTTTTACCTTGATTAAATCACCTCCTTCTCAGATCCTATTTCCCCCCCCAGTTAGACTCAATCAGTGGTTGCCAAATGCTGTTCTCAGACTCGCTACTATGTCATCATTACTTGGAAACTTCATATAAAACACAGGCTCCCTAGTTAATGATCAACCAAGGCTGTTAATGTCACACAAAACAAGGAGACATGCACACATCATGTGCCTCCAGATGGAAAACTCTCACACCTATAAAAATAACAAGTATTCTTGCTGCCCAAACAAATAAAAACAAAAATCTGAATCTTATCAAGTCTCTAAACCTAACTATTAATTTACAGAAAATACCAGAACCAAATGAGCATGCTAAACAGTATCATGGGGACCCAGTCAGTCAAGTTGAGGCTGTAAGAAACTTCAGGAGGACAATCTAGTGTGATCGACAAACTGCAAAGAGGGGGGGAATCAGAAACCCACAGATGAAGAGATTTAACTTTAAACCTAAGAGACTTAGACACGCCAACAAGTTGCTGATTTAAACAAACCAAAAAAAACCCAAAAACAAACTAATGATATTATTAGGGGAGTGTGAACATTGCCTAGATAATTTATATTAAAAAAATTAGTGCTACTTTTTGAAGCTATCATTTAATCTTACATTTTAGCGGAGTGTCGGAAAGGATATTTGTATTATACTGTTAACTGAAAAGGGCAAGTTATAAAACCAGTATCAACGGAATAATCTCACATTTGTAAACCTATTTATTTATTGTGGATTTACTTAGAGATCATACACATTAATAGCCGAGTGATTATAAGGATATAAAACAACGGTGGTGGTAGCATAGGAGGGTGTGAAATCAGGATTTTTTTCTAACAATTTTATTCATTTATTTGAGAGAGAAAAAACACATGAGGTGGGGGAGGGGCAGACGGAGAGGGAGGAAACAGGCTCCCCACTGAGAAGGGGGCCGGCCTTGGCTCTATCCCAGGATCCTGAGCCATGCAGGTGCCCCAAAATCAAGGTTTTTTTTAATCATGTTTTTCTTGTCCTTTCTGGTTTGTTGGAAATGAGTAAATATCTCATAGACAATATGTTTAGGTGTGTTAATGGCTTTGTGGTTATATTTTAAAAGAGTCCTTATCTTTAGAGATTGATAACAAAATTTTTCTGGATAAAAGGATAGGATATGTAGAATTTGCTCCATAGTAATCAAGGATGAGGGAAAGTAGGTGGAGACAGAAATGCGTTGATGAATTATTAAAGCTGAGAGATGGGTATGTACATGTGGATTAATTATACAAGTTTTCCTATCTTTGCATACATTTGAAATCTTCCATTAAAACAAGTTTAAAAGTACAGATTCCCAAGCCCTACTATCAGAGATCTCACATGTAAAAATATTTCCCAGAGGGCGCCTGGGTGGCTCAGTTGGTTAAGTGTCTGTCTTCGGCTCAGGTCATGATCCTGGGCTCCGAGGATCGAGCCCCGCATCGAGCCTCCCACTTCCCCAAATTAGGGTCCCTGCTCTCCCTCTCCATTTCCATCTTCCTCTCCCCCTGCTCATGTGCTATTTCTATTTCTCTCAAATAAATAAATAAAATCTCTAAATTATACATGTTTCCCAAATGATTCTAATATATATCAACTGCTGAATTATAGTGACTATCCTTGCAATATAATTTTAGAGAATTATTTTCCATATAATTCGATTCAATTTACTGATACCATCCGATAAAGAATTTGGCTGGCCTTTGTCCTTGGTTCCTGAGAAGTAACTTCTAACTCCTTGGAATTTCCTGAGCAATAGGAATGTGTTTGTTATTCGTGGTGGGCCTCCCAGATCACAGTCAGTTTATGCTAAACAAATGACTCAGGCCAGTGGCTGGTGAAGCTAGAAAGATGAACCCTGTGATTAGAGGGCTGAGGCTTTGAGACAGGCGATATCAGCCTGACCTCCATCGGAGGGGAGCAAAGGGGAGCTAGAGATTAAATTCAATCACGTGGCCAGGGAGTCACTAGGTAAGGAAATCACAATAAAAAAGCTGTCGACACCTGATGCTTGGGTGAGCTTCCCCGGTGGGTAATCCTCTATCAGCGTGCCAGGAAGGTGACATGTCTTGAGAACGCAGGAGCTTCTCGTTTGGAGCTCTCCCAGGCCTCACCTCACGAGTCTCTTCACTTGGCTGGTCCTGATGTGTATCGTTTGTAATAAAGCAGCGATTGTAACTAGAGCGCTTTCCTGAGTTCTGTGAGTTGTTCTCATGGACTGTGGAAGCTGAGTGGCCGGTGGGAACCCCCAAATTTGTAGCGCTGGTCAGCAGTGCAAGGGGCCTGGGAGTTCGAGAGCTTGCGACTGGTGTCTGAGGTGAAGCAGTCTAGTGGGTGACTGCCCCTAACCCGTGAGCTGTGACCGAACTTGGAGGAGTCAGTGGTAAAACGGCACAACTGCAGAGTCATGTAAGTTCATGACCCCCTTCTATGATAAAGAGGGGACTGCAAGCTCTGAGGCTGAGGTGACGGGTTAAATGAGATCACGTGGGAAAAGCACCAAGCACAGTGCCTGGCACGTGGAGCCAGGAAGTAAAATACCCCTTGGGAGGTTAAACCCGTTATCCACTTCTGAAGGGAAATTTCTACATAAAATGACCTGTGGTACCCAGCGAAGACAGAAGGCACAGGGAGAATAGGAGGTTTGTTGGAGAGAATGGCAGGTGGAAGACAGAGGGATTCTTTAGAAATGAGAATTTCTGAGAAAATTCTGAGAAATGAGGATTTCTCAGAAGTCAGAATCTCAGGATTCTGAGAAATGAGGGCTCAGGTGAGGCAGAGGGAGTGGATAAGAGGCAACAAGGAAAAGAGGGTGCTGCTCCGATGAGAAGAGCTGGAGGGTGACAAAGAGGCACCCTGGGGAAGTGGTAAGCCAAGACAGGGGGCGGGGGTTCGCTGCAACTTTGTCTAAGGACCTGGGGATGCCACCGTAGCTGGGGGGGACCCCTAAGAGAAAAGAAGAGCACTCGTCTGTCCCCCAAAACCCAGGTCAGCAGGAACGGGAAAGGGAAGTCTCTCCGGCTGCCAGGGAGAGGGTGAGCAGCAGGTCACCCTGCGGCCCTTACCCCGGGTCGGGGGAGGAGAGGCAGGCTTAGCAGTGGCACCTGCTGATTTGTAGAACCCGCTGTTTCTTCTGCCACTCAGCCCTCCTGTCGTTTTGCCTCCTCCAAGCCTCCCTCCCCCACCCTCCAGATTACCTGTTGATGGTAGAAGTTGCTGGCACTTTGTTCAAACCGTTCATCTTTGGTTTCCACGGTTTTCCCCAACTTCTGCAGCACCTGGGAATGTGAGTTGGAGAGGTCCATAAGGTTAGAGTCAAGTCTCTCTCATCTGTTGGCCTCATGCGACTCTGGCTTCTCAGGGTCTCAGATGCAGTTAAAGGGCTGTCTTCCTATCAGCCCAATGGAATAAAAAATATAGCGCATCGTGGGGAAAAAAAAAAATATCACATTTTGTGGTTATTCTCAAACTGGGGTACCTCTGGGGATACATAGCAGTGTGCTGGGGGGAATCTACAAAGCCTGGAATAAATAGGGCATATATGCCAGGAATGACATTGTTATTTATAGTGGGGTTTTTTTTTTTGAGGGGTTATTACATTAAAACAAAGATTAACAAGAAGAATGTAAAATGTGCATTGGTTGATTCTAAAGGTAAAACATGAGCCTTGAAGACTTTTCACCTGTGAGACCCTCTTCCAGCCACAGCTGCAGATTCCCCTAGATAAATGAGGTGAGAGAGGCAGGCAGGAGACTTTTCTTGGGAGGGCCCTTAGGAAAACTGTGAGGAGCACGGATAAAACGCATTTAAAACTCAGCTCGAAATGAAGGCTCCCCGTGTCTATCTCCTCCCCCCTGGGAACCTGAGAGCCAATCATCACCCTGGTTTCCGTATTGAAGCAAAGGACAGGGAAATGAAAAAGATACAGTGCCTCTTCTCTCAGGGGACGCTCACCTATAAACAAGAAAGCAAGCCCGGGCCCTACTACCTGGAGCCCCCAGTTTAAAAGGAGACACCACCAACACCCCCTCAGGTCCAAGGAAGAATGTCAGGAGTTGCCCTCAACTACTTCTCTCGTCCCTCCTTCCTCGAGTCCCTCACTGTGTCTGTCTCTGACAAGCATCCCATGTCTTTGAGTCTCAAGATCATGGCTTTGTTCTCCAAGTTCACGGTTTCTCTCTCGTGCTGCTGCTTAAAACCTTCTCATGATCGTCCACTCGTCTGCTCAACAGATTTGTATGAGAGGCCCATACGATCTATCAGTTGTAGTTCAAACTCTAGGTTGCAGACAGGTCTCAGTGATCTGACTCCTCAGTAAGCCTCACCCCATCCCTCCTTCCTGCAGGTCCCCCTCCCTAACACTTTTTTAGTTTCCCGAATAAGTCATACTGTTGCTTGTTGTAGATGCTGTGCCCTCTTTCTCGAATGTTCTTCCCCTCCTCATCTCTCAGGCAACTATCGAAAAAAAAAAAAACCCATTTAGGGGCACCTGACTAGCTCAGTCAGAAGAGCAGGCGACTCTTGATCTCAGGGTTGTGAGTTGAGCCCCAGGATGGCTGTAGAGAGGACTCACATAAATAAACTTTAAAAAAATGTAAAAACCCCAATTCATATTCCACATCCTTTATGACACTTAACCACATCTACTTCGCCCTGTTGAGTTAATCACTCCCTCCTAAGCGCTTACAACCTCTGCACCTTGCATACACTTCTATTACTGTTTTATTATTTGTATTTATCTAGCTGTGTCTCCTAAACTGTGGGCTCCTTGAGAATTGGGTACTTGCCTTACTCATCTAGATTTCTCAGTATCCAGTGAAGAGATACTTAATACTTCTAACAGGAGGGAGAGTGGGACTGATATAGGAGAGGATCAATAGGCTGGACCTTGAATTAAGATTTTGCCAAACTACAGGGCGCCTGGGTACCCGAGTTGGTTAGGTGTCTGCCTTTGGCTCAGGTCTGTTCCCAGTGTCCTGGAATTAAGCCCCACTTTGGGCTCCCTGCTCAGTGGGGAGTCTCCTTCTCCCTCTCCTTCTGCCTCTCCCCTGGCTCATGCTCTCTCTCAAACTTTTTTTTTTTTTAATTTGGTTTATTTATTTAAAAGATTTTTAAAATTTTATTATTTATTTGTCAGAGAGACAGAGCATGCACAAGCAGGCAGACAGTGGCAGGCAGAGGGGGAAGCAGGCTCCCTGCTGAGCAAGGAGCCCGATATGGGACTCGATCCTAGGACCCTGGGATCATGACCTGAGCCAAAGGCAGCTGCTTAACCAACTGAGCCATCCAGGCATCCCTCAAATAAAATCTTAAAAAAAAACCAAAACCCAAAGATTTTGCTAGACTGGAATAGAGTATAAAGGGGGAGAACGGAAAGAGGACAAAGTCAGAGAAATACCCATATTCACATAGCTTAGTGAGTCGGCTCAGTGTGGCTGGTTTAGGGTGTGTTGTGGGGAGTGGTGGGTAAGGGAGCTAGAAAGGGAGACTGCGGTCTCACTGTGAAGGGCTCTGAACCACAGGCAAAAGTGCCCCGGTCTTGGGGGTGAGGGAGGCTCCATGTAGAGCCTCAGACCCATGTGTCCCCATTCTAAATCCTGGGGTTAGCATCTCTCACTCCTGGTGCTCTCTGGTTACGATCAAGGGCTCCAGAGTCAAACAGAGATATGTCTTGCCTTGGCCTTTGCACTTACTGCTATAAGTCTTTGGGCAAATAAGCCCACGTATCTCCCCTTCCCCCAGGACGACAACTAACGGCATCTCCTGGAGTTGTTGGGAGGATTAAATGATGTGCTTTCCCAGTGCTGCCCTGCAGGGAGCGCTCAATACAAATCCACTGCTGTTCGTCCACTTCCACTCCCTTCCCCAGGAGCACCTGTCTATTCCTTCTCAGTTTTAGCCGCAGGTCCGTCTGTGAGTCTACCTTCATCTCACCCAACACCTAGCCCTGGGTATGCAGAGCTGGCCAGCTTCCCCGACCCTCCCCTCCCTCCAACAACAAAACACTGTCCTCCACCAGAAAGTTGCAAAACCACCTTGTTTAAGTGGCAAGCGCCTCTCACTTCCTTCCTGCTACCCCTCCCTTCCTTTGCCCAGGGGCATGGTTCTTCTTAGGTGGAAGGGGCAGAAAGGCTGGTCAGCTCAGTCTTAACGGGGCACACCCGATCTCTCCAGCCCCCACAGCGGTCAAGGCAAAAGGGCTTCAAAGGGGTTTGAGTGTGTGTGCTGAACATTTCTACCTTTAACTCCAAAACCGAAAAAAGGAGTGTGATATCACCCTGAAAGCGTCACCCAGTGCCCTGGGCCTGAAGTCACTTGTTGCCATCAGCAACAGGGCTGGGTATCAGGGCACATGACCTATGCTGAAGACATTCTTCCTCATCCAGAGTTCCCTGACAGAAGAGAAGGCACAGGTGCTCAACAAACGTCTGAAAGAATGAATGGATTCCGCTTTTGGGTCACTTCCTGACGAAAGCCCACCCAAAGTTGGTCCCTAAAGTTCTACACTAAGAATCTGGCATTTAGAGAGAGGCATTTAGAGAGAAAGAACAGGAACAGGAGACAAAGTGCATGTGGCAAAATGTTAATGCTTGGTGAAAAAGGTCGAGAACATTCCAGGGTTCATTGACCTATTGTAACGTTGATGTATATTGGGATATGAGGATAAAGCTGAAAAAAAGAAAAACTGCAGATATGTCTGGTGGCTACAGTTCTTTACCAGGACACTCCCCCTTAATCGTTGATATATTGTAGTTAACTCTCTCCATTGGGGTAATTTAAATAGGGCCCGGGTAAGATATTACGGAATTTTGTTAAAAATTTTTTTCTTAGGTGGGATAACGATACTGTAGTTTATGTGAGAAATCCTCATTTTCACGATATATGCTAAAGTGGGCTCTTCCTGAACATGGTCTTAATATACTTTCCAGCTTTTTCTGCCACCACGCCCTGTGCTCCAGCTGAGCTGCATTTCTCACTATTCAGCCTCAAAGGACTGCCACACTCCAGGCCTTGCTCATGCTGGCATTCCTCAGCTGGAATGCTCCTCCACCACTGGCCCGAGGAACTACTAATCAACCCTAATTCCCATCTCAAATTCCATTCTACTACAAAACCTCCCTCGATTCTCAGTCTTTCTCTCTTCTGAATTCCCACAGAGTGCAGACCTCTCAGGTGACTCATTTCACCTTTTTTTTTTTCAACTAGACTGTAAGCTTCTGGCAGGCGAGGAGTGCCTCTTACTCATCTCTAAATTCCTTCCTGGGTCCAGCCCAGAATCCCGAACAAAGGAATTTTTCTGTAAGGATTGTTGACAGAACCCTCTAGAAGACAAGTTGAGTAAAAGTCAGTAGAGGAAAAGACCAACAAAGAAGTGGTAAACAAGGGGCGCCTGGGTGGCTCAGTCGTTAAGCGTCTGCCTTCGGCCCAGGTCAGATCCCAGGGTCTTGGGATCGAGCCCCGCATCAGGCTCTCTGCTCTGCAGGAAGCCTGCTTCTCCCGCTACCATTCCCTCTGCTTGTGTTTCCTCTCTCACTGTGTTTCTCTCTGTCAAATAAATAAAATCTTTAAAAAAAAAAAAAAAAAAGAAGTGGTAAACAATGCCCCTTCTCAGGGGAGAACTCAGAGGTTTGCCACAGAGAAATCACGAACAGATGGTGAAAGCATTCATTCGAAATGTGAAGAAGGATCTCGCTGTAAAAACACAATTCAGTCTCACGTTGAGTCTGGGTGGAAACTGGAAAAGAAAACAAGAAGAATGCTTCCTCTCCACTGTGTGTGACAGTCACTGGACCTTCACTCCTAGCTCTGCAGGGGAGGCCTGAGGAAAAGGGGTTTCTCCTCCTAGTTTTGCTCCTGAGAGAGCAGCAGGAAGTGGGTGGGCACAGATGTCAGGATGGTTTATCTGGAGCCTTGTAAAGACAGCGGCCTGAGGTTGGGATCCAAAGGCGGGACACCTGGCCTTCAGCGACAGTTCTGCCGTTTGCCAATCTCTTTGGAGTCTCGTTTCTTCATTTCTAAAATTGGGCTGTTAATAACATGCTCAAAGTGCTGCAAAGATGAAGTGAGACCATATCACGAGCGTGTTGGCTCCATGGAGAGAGATGGTGTCTTTCTTAATTTCCTGTGCCTTGTCAATCGTCGGCGCTTAATATTTGACCCCTTTGACTATGTGACACCTGAGTACCTACATATTACTCAGAAGATTACAGCCAACTGCTTATAAAAAAAAACCTCATAAAGTGTACTGGGGAGTCTTCTCTTTTGACGGTAACTTTCTTTCTCTTTGTCTTGCCTTCAAAAACCTTCCAAGACTCAAGGACTCTGGCAGGCTGAGTTGAGCTCCTCCCCACATTCCAGGCCATTCCCACTACATCCAAGCAGCATCCACGACCTCCACGGGGCCAGAGGCACTGCTCCAAGTTCAGGGTCTGCCTGTCTTGGTGTTTATGTCTGGGTTCAGAGCATCTTCCTGTTTTCTGCCCTAACCTGCAAGTTCCCTAAGGCAGACAGATGTGAGGGGGCTCCTCTGTTTTCTCAGGGTTCAGACCAGGAAGAATAGGGTATACCTGGGTGGTCAGTTCTCCCTTCGGGAAGCATCTGCCTCTGAGTTTCAAGGCACCCTTGCCCCTTCTCTCGCTTTGGTATATCCTTGCCACGTTGAATTTCCAAATCACTGAACATCGACTCTCATTGTACGATGCAGAACCTGAAGCCCAGAGCAGGAATATTATTTATCTAAGGTTTTGGAGTCCATGCTTTGACAAGGAGAGAAATCCCGAACTAGGGGCACAGTGTTGAAGATCGGCTGGAAGAGGACAGCAGGTGAAAGAGGGAGGTAAAATCAACTGCTGCATATTTTTTTTTTTAAAGATTTTCTTTATTTACTTAACACAGAGAGAGATTACAAGTAGGCAGAGAGGCAGTCAGAGAAAGAGGGGGAAGCAGGCTCCCTGCTGAGCAGAGAGCCTGATGCGGGGCTTGATCCCAGGACCCTGAGATCATGACCTGAGCCGAAGGCAGAGGCTTAACCCACTGAGCCACCCAGGCGCCCCAACTGCTGTGTATTTTAAAAATAACTACTATCCAGGAGTTTTTGGTCTTCTGGGTTTTCTTTGTTTTTCTGACCCATCACGTAGCTGGTACGTCCGGTTTCTCCGCACAGCTTCTAACTAGACCAGCCCACAGGCTCTGATCGCTATCAGATTCTAACTAGACAGCCTTTCCAGAGGCTGAAACCACGATCAAGGTGAAGTTAGAGTAAGGTGAAGTACTTAAGTCTAGCCGCACAAAATCTTTCTTTTTCCTCCCCTCGTTCACATGAATGACCCTGGCTTCCTCAAAGACAGAAAAAGGTCATTCCTCTACCAGGGTGGATAGGTGCAGAGCTGAGAGCTTCAGTTTAGAAGGGAAGGACATAGTCTGGACAGGTAGAAACAAGAATGTCATTAAAATGTGTAGAGAGTGTTACAGGGGGACAGCCTACCTAAATGCTAGTGCTGGAGTAGGGCCACCCAGAGCCAACCCAAGGACACAGTCTAGAAAAGGCTCCTTCATCACACTGGGCCCGGTACTTTCCGACACCAAAGAGACCGCACTGAAGGCAGATACCGGCTACTGCTTACATCAGCTTCAAAAACGCGCAGAGGTCAGGCAGGGGTGGGTACAGAGAGAACCCCGCATTATGACCCTAGTCCTTGTGGACTAGGTGGTCCTCGCTGGTAGCACAGCCGGTCACTGCGGCCTTATGACTTTGGGGAGATTATCCCTTTCGAACCTTCAATTTCATCGTCTGTAACATACCATCCTCGCTGCACTGCTAGGACAAAAACTGCCAACGTTGGATCCTTCCTCCCACCTTTCCTGGGTCGGCCTGAGCCTTGTTTAGGGTTCCTGAGGGAGACTGTTATCCCCTCCACATTCCTCTCAAGATCGGGTGATTTCCTCCGTTCTCTCAAATCATTCTATTTTAAGGGAAACCCGGTCCCACCCCCGTCTGCAGGGGAAGCCGGGGACCCTTCGGTTCGGCCCAGGCCCCCCCGGGGACCCCGTACGCCCCTCCGACCGCGTCCGGCCGGCGGGCCCCGCGGGTCGGGGCGCCCGGCCACCTACCTTCTCCTGGGCCCTGCTGAACTTCTTCTGCACCTGCTTGGCGAACAAGCCGGCGGCGCCTCCCGCCTTGCCCTCCGCCATCCTGCCGGCTCCGGGCGGCCTGGCCCGGCGGCCTGTGGTTTTCTGGAGGCCCCCGAGGAGGAAGTGCGGTTCCCGGCATGCCTCGCATCCGGTCGTGGCCGTGGCCGCCCCGCCCCACGCCGCTCGCGACCCCCGCGGCCTTCCAGGCTCCTCGCGAGGCCGGCGCCCAGCGCAGGCGCGGTGGTCCCGAGGCCCCCAGGCGCACCCTCGCTCCGCCCGGGCCCCACGGGGGACCTCTGGAGCGCAGGCTGGGGGCCGCACCTGTTCCGAGGAGGAGGCTGGAAACTTGGGACTGCCCTCAGGTGGTGCTCACTCACAACCAGCCTCCTGGCTGAGCCTCCCGGAGGGACGGGAGCACCAACCCCAAGGAACAGAGTTTTCTAATGAGGGCCGAGACGTTCGCGCCCGCAGCCAATTCGCCATAAACATCCACTAAACATCCACTCTGGGGAGTAACTGGAACAATGGGGTAGAAAGATTGAGATTTCCACTTAGCAAGAGTGTTGGGAAGCGTTGTTTCACTTCTATGGGCATGTCTAATGGGCTGCCGGGTGGAATGCTCGTCTTACTCCATGTTACTGCTTTTATTTATATTTATTTATTTATTTATTTGACAGAGATCACAAGTAGGCAGAGAGGCAGGCAGAGACAGAGGAGGAAGCAGGCTCCCTGCCCAGCATAGAGCCCGATGCGGGTCTCGATCCTAGGACCCTGAGATCATGACCTGAGCCCAAGGCAGAGGCTTTAACCCACGGAGCCACCCCAGTGCCCCTGGGTTATTGCTTTTAAAGAGGGAAAGCCTCTGCTGTAAGCCTGGAACTGGTAGGGACAGAGTGCGGGAAAGGACAGGACTCCACATCGGGATTTGAAAGGGAGGAACAACTGAGCCAACGGTAGAAATAGGGGTCCTTAGGAAAGGAGAGGATCTTGCTGGAAAACGACTGAGGAGAAATGGAAACTCGCACTGGGAAGGGGGGCACACATAGCTGGAGATTAGGACCCTGGGTTTGGTGGTATCACTTACTCACAGATTTTTACAGTGCTGTAACCTTCCTCCAAGAGGGGAAGAGGGTCAGGATGACTTCCTGAGGAGTGGAGAGGGAAGCTGGAGACCCTTGTCTGCTGTGGTTTCCCAGGGCATTCCCGGAACAGACATACTGCACTCAAGGTCAGCTGTTTGACGGACAATGCTCTGTGCTGGGAAACCCAGGATAAATAAAAAAAGAGAGAGAGAGAGAGAGATCTCTGACCTCAAGATACTTAAAGTCTGGAGGTGGAGAGAGGTTGGTAACCAGATGATTATAATATTATGTGCTTAAGGCATTTATAGAGATGGATACAAAATTGTCAGGTCCTAGGCCAGTGGGGTTTATTCTGAGCTGTGGGGATGATCTAGAAGGGGCAGAGTGCCAAAAATGGAAGAACTTGCTGTTGGATGGGAAGAAGAGGGGAGAAGCCCAGGGGATGGGGTACTGTGGGAACACTGAGAGATGGTCATGATAATAGGTCTGTAACTAGCTTAGAAGGGGGCCAACCCCTGTGTCACTCTCGGCAGTCCACAGCGTCCTTAGCAATGCAGGCCAGCCACTGCCTCCTGAGAAACCCTCTTCTGTGCCAATCTCTTAGGAACTGAAATCAGTGATCACCAAATCATGTAGTTTTAAAGCAAAGACAATCTTTAGACGTTAACTAGATGAGGAAACTGAGTCCCAGAAAAAGCTGGTGACTCGCCCAAGGTTACCCAGTTCCTCAGTGTTGGAACCGGGACGGGAATACAGGCGTCCCGACCCAGCTTCTTACAGTGCATACACTGTTCCAGAGGCTTCTGCTGACACTGCGGCCTACAAAGCAGGACTGGTCTTAGCCAGTTTCTCCGGTTATGACATTAACTACCTATTCTCTCTTGTCTGGTCCTCGGGGATCACTATGAACAGCTGCTTCTCATCTTCTTCGCCTTCTTTCAGTTCCCTCTTCAGTCTATTGTAGGCCACTCCAAAAGACTGAGCCCAGGCCAGGATCGGGCAGAATTATCAGCTTCCCAGTTCTCTGTGGTTTATAGAACCCCAGATCCGGTTGTCTATTTTAGACCCAGCCTTGAAATGCTGACTCACACTTAGTTGGAGGCCCCACATTGTTGTCTTTTCTCCCTTTCTGTTCTGCTCAACCCTTTCCTCTCTTTGTTCAGTATCTCCTTTTCTCCTTGTTGCTATTCTTGCCTCCCGCGTCTCCTTTGTAATTTGTCCCTTTCTTTGTCAG
The DNA here is from genome assembly GCA_028646535.1 of Procyon lotor. Classification (NCBI taxonomy): domain Eukaryota; kingdom Metazoa; phylum Chordata; class Mammalia; order Carnivora; family Procyonidae; genus Procyon; species Procyon lotor. The sequence continues at coordinate 55,658,359 of CM053611.1, forward strand.
CTGGCATCTGACCTACCCCTGAATCTTGTATTCCTATCTCTAGCGTATCCTGGAGCACCTGTTCTAGGCACTGAAGGGGGGAACAAAAGAAGGATGAGCCCACAGTCTACCTGGGAGAGTCTGGGCACAGTTAGACCCTCAAGAACATTCTCAAGCACTCTGTGCCTTTGAATATAGCAAATATACCTGGGAGGAAGAGTGGAAGGGTAGGTGGATCGATGGGTAGATCTGAAAATAATGCAAAAAGGATAATGGAAAACTACTCCCCCTTGGCTTCATTTGGGAACTGGGGGAGGTGGTGGTAAATGGAAGAACCAGCACAGAAATGTGGTGACATTGACTGTGGGTTCTAGAACTTTCCTTTAGAGGGCTCCATTACAGACAGAAAGACTCAGGATGATCATGTATATTCGGTTTTATTTGTTTTTCTGTATCTGTATTGCTTTTCTATATCTCTCAAGACGTTTTTTCCTTGATGGCCTCAAGTCTTACTGTGGATCTAAGTGTCATCCTGGGGAGGCCGTTGGATTCAGGAAGATGTTCAGTTGGAGGCAATGACCTGAAGGAAAAGCCGGTATGTCCACAGTCAGTAACTTCTGCCCACCTCCCTTCTGTTTTCTTCCAGGACTCCTGGTTGAGTGTGGCCCTGCACTGGGTTTCTGGGGGCTTTGGGGGGTAGGGCAGGAAGGAGATTTCAGCCGTGTCGGGACAATTCATTGTTACAGGCACATACCCGGCACTTAGTGGCAAGGAAAGGGTTGTGAATGAAAGTCCATGGTCCATGCCACAAGACTCCAGATTATGTTTGAAGGCTGGAGGGCACAGGTGGGGTGGTGGTGAAGCTCTACCATTAGGTCAGTGTGTAGGTAAAGTCTCACCTAACCTTCAGGCATTGTCTAGGGTGGTGAAATGTCTTACTGAAGGGCAGAGCAGCTTCTCATAATGTGCTCAGAAAGAGCTCATGGAAGAAAATGTTAGTGATTCTTCCATTGCCCGGTAGCATGCTGCAGCCATGTTTCTCTTGGCTTTGACCTAGGACAGCACTGATACGTGCCTGGTTGAGTCTGCTGTTATCACCATCTTGCCCTAAGCGGTAAACACTTTGGTGAAGCCCGAATGGGTGTGCGGAGGGGAACCCAGGACGGCAGCATTACGGACCCAGCCGGGGCAGGGTCTTCAGGTGACCCTGTTTCAACCTGTCATGTGCGAAGACTCACATTGTTCATCCAGGAGATGTAAGCAGAGACCCGGGTGAAGACTGTGGGCTTCCTGGAGACATTACAGCCCAGGCTGGACACAAAGCTGGTCACTCCGTGGACAGCGTAGTTGCCATTCACCAAGCAGTGGAGGGGGCCCCCAGAATCACCCTGCAGGGAGGAGAAGGAGGGGCTTAAACCTCCATTTTTAAATCTCTGAACCTTTGCTTTTGCTTATAACCCCCCTCCTCATTTCTGGTTATTAAATCCGGGGTATTTTTAAAGTTCCGATTCAAATCCCCACTTCCTTCGTATCCCCACAATGCAGATGAAATCTCTTCTTCCTTTCGGAACAACCGTACTACCTCTTCCTTTCTTTTGCTGCCCTCATGTCATGTTCTGCCTTGTATTTTGGTTTCACAATTTGTTTCTACCTGCCACACCCATCTATGAGCTTCTTGAGACAGGAACTGTGTCTTACTGACTCGTTTCCTCTCCACAACGCTAGCATAGAACTTTGAACACCTGAAGCTCAATAGCTTTTTTTGACTTACATCGAACCTGGGAGTAGGGGGACCAGAGTGTTCTAATGGTTTTTTTTCATCCCCAGCATTTAGACCAACGGTTCCCATTAGACTTAGTGATTAGATGCAGGGTGGGTAGTCAACACATTAAACTAAACTGGGGTAAGGAAAAAAACAACTGGGGTAAAGGGGAGTGAAAATGAAGCATTGGGTAGTGATTACACGCTCCGGCTTAGAATCAGAGGAAACTGGGCTGATAGAATATGATCTTGGGACACCTGGGTGGCTCAGTGGGTTGGAGCCTTTGCCTTCAGCTCAGGTCATGGTCTCAGGGTCCTGGGATCAAGCCCCGCATCAGGCTCTCTGCACGGCGGGGAGCCTACTCCCCCCCTCTCTCTGCCTGCCTCCCTGCCTACTTGTGATCCCTCTCTCTCTGTCAGATAAATAAATAAAATCTTTTAAAAAAATAGAATATGACCTTGACACTCTCCTCCTTATTCAGCTCCCAGGATGCTGGTTCTATAATTCCAGACAGAAAACGGAAAGAGATTTCTCTGGAAAATCTGACCAGCAGAAAAAGGAAGACCAGACGATATTGCCATTGGAGGTCCCCTGCTGCAGTGGCCTCACTAGATCACCCAACAGACCAGTTCACTGCGGATGAATCCCACCGAAGTCTCAGAGTTACTGATCAGCTTTTTATTACCTTTACTCTGAAATAAGAGTAGATAGTGAAGAAGTACAAAACATCGGAAGAAAGCCTCTAACGTAACAGTGAAGTTCAAAATACAGACAGAGAAATAAAAAAATGAAGGCAACCAAGATTTGCAGGTAGAAGGAAACAAGCAATAAAAAACTATGATTAATATTGCATCCATGATACAAGAAGAGCATGCTACTAAACAGAACATTCAGGAAACAAAAAGAGCGTTTGGAAATTAGGACTGTGATCATAGAAATGAAAGATCGGAAGGCTTGGAAGATAAAGTAGAACAAACAAACAATATAGAGAAACTAGGAAAATAAGAGGACTATCTTAGGAGGTAAGTAGGTGAATAACAGAAATTCTAGAGAGAATATAAAAACGGAGGAGAGGGGGCGCCTGAGTGGCTCAGTCGTTAAGCGTCTGCCTTCGGCTCAGGTCATGATCCCAGAGTCCTGGGATCAAGCCCCGCATCGGGCTCCCTGCTCATCAGGAAGCCTGCTTCTCCCGCTACCATTCCCTCTGCTTGTGTTCCCTCTCTCTCTGTGTTTCTCTCTGTCAAATAAATAAAATCTTTAAAAAAAAAAAACAAAAACGGAGGAGAGGAAATCATCAACCAATAAACATTTTCAGAACCAAAGTTCTGGAGCTTCTAAAATGAGAAAACCCACCAAGTTTCTTTCACAATGAATGCAAATAAACCCACACCAAGACACAAAACACTGGGGTCAAGAGAGGATAATATAAGTTACTTACAAAACTAGTGGACAGTGTAGGGCTGAATTAGCGGTAAGTGGAGTATATATTATGCAAATTAAAAAGACAGTTATTAACTCCAGGGAAAACCAAGTTCTGCAGGAAATGAAAAGTAATTTTAGAATATAATATGGATGAGAGATCAGGCATGAAAAAAAGAGGTAGTTTTGCCATTTGCAAGGACAGGGATGGACCTCGAGGGCAGTACGCTCAGTGAAACAAGTCAGACAGAGAAAGACAGATACATTGTGATCTCTCTTCTATGTGAAATCTAAACAACACAAAACAAGCTCATAGATACGGAGTCAGATTGGTGGTTGCCAGAGGTGGGGAGGTGGGGGTGGAGGAAGAAATGCAAAAAAAAAACCCCCAAAAAACCCAAACTACTTCCCTTTCTCATGAACTCACTGAAGGATTTACAACATCAAATTGTTTAAGAAAGAGAAATAAAGGGAAACATGCCTAGGGACCCACAATAAAGCATATACATGCTTGGATGTGCCAAGCACGTTTCTGGAAGAATAGAGACAGCTAAGAGCAGCTGCTGATTCCATGAAGATATACATATAATTCACTTATAAGCTGCTTTTGATCACAAAGCACACTTCCAAAATGTTCCAACTATTAAAAAATGACAGCAGGCCCAAAATAAAGTCACTTATGCCAAGCTCAACTGAGACTTAGTACCTAACCTAACTGTAGCTTCAGCTTCTCCCACAAGTGTGACCTTTAACCAGCCAACCTGGAATTTCTCAGTCAGCACTAGGAGGTAATCTGATAGACCTCTTAGGAGGGCAGCCTTGCCTAAAACAAGGCATTCTTTGCTAATAATTTCCTTTTCCCATTCTCTCTTGGCCTTTTTCTTTTCTACAGCTTAATGAAGCTCCATTCTATTTTCTAGATGGGATGCCATCTAATTCATGAATCATTGAAGCCACTTTGATCTCTAAATTTATTCAGCTGAGTTTTTGTTACTTAACAGATTTGGTGGCAGAGGCCAGACCAAAGGACAGCTCTCGGCACACCAAGAAACAGGTGTGGGTAGCATTTTGCAAACATGGAGTTTACGGTTTTTCTCACCATTTCCAAGGGCCATGGGTAAGTCCCCTTGTCAGTTCCATTATAATGAACTCTCATCAGATCTTCAAAAATGAGCATTTTAAAGTCTTTTATCATTTATGGAGAGTTACTGTTTTACTCAGATGATTTTACAAAAGCCTCCTAACAGATATGTTTTATCTTCAGAGAAATTCATGGAAAAGAATCTGGCAAGTACTCTAGAATACAGGTTTCTGATACTTACAGATCAAGCAACTGAACTGGTTGAAAATTTCCAAGACTGATGGAAAAAATGGATTCAAATAGGACAAATGTTAATTTCATGGGCCTGCATGAATTGAGGAGGATAATTACAATTGTCTGACTTCTTGTTTAAAACATGGCTGGTTGGGGCGCCTGGGTGGCTCAGTCGTTAAGTGTCTGCCTTCAGCTCAAGTCATGATCCCAGGGTCCTGGGATTGAGCCCCGCATCGGGCTCCCTGCTCGGCAGGAAGCCTGCTTCTCCCAATACCATTCCCTCTGCTTGTGTTCCCTCTCTCACTGTGTTTCTCTCTGTCAAATAAATAAAATCTTTAAAAAAACAAAACAAAACAAAACAAAAAACCATGGGTGGTTCTCTAATGTTTTGCTTTTCCAGATTTTAGGAAACCTTTCCTTCTTTTCTCTTTAGCTATCAATAATTTGTGAGCTATATCTTTGTGACCAAAGGCGAGACATTTCCTTTTTCTCCCTATTAGATCTCTCCAGAATTCAAAAATTCTCAAGTATTCTTTTTGTGACAATATATAGTTGACCCTTGAATAACATGGGGGTTAGGGACACTGACAGCCCCTCCCTGCATAGTTAAAAATGTCCTTGTTAACTTTTTACTCCTCGAAAATGTAACTACAGGGGCGCCTAAGGTGGCTCAGTTGTTAAGTGGCTGCCTTTTGCTCAGGTCCTGTTCCCAGGGTCTGGGATTGAGTCCTGCATGGGGCTCCTTGCTCATCGGGGAACCTGCTTCTCCCTCTCCCTCTGCAGCTTGCCCTGCTTGTACTCTCTCTCTCCCTCTGACAAATAAAGAAAATCTTAAAAAAAAAAAATAAAAGGAGAAAATGTAACTATTAGTAGCCTTCTACTGACCAAAAGCCTTAGTGATAACATAAATAGTCAATTAACACATATTTTATGTTATATATGTTGTATACTATCTTCTTACAGTAAAGTAACCTAGATAAAAGAAAATGTTATTTAGGGGCACCTGAGTGGCTCAGTGAGTTAAGCTGCTGCCTTTGGCTCAGCTTATGATCTCAGGGTCCTGGGATTGAGCCCCACATCTGGCATCTCAGCAGGGAGCCTGCTTCCCCCACTCTCTCTGCCTGCCTCTCTGCCTGTTTGTGATCTCTCTGTCAAATAAATAAATAAAATCTTTTTAAAAAATGAAGGTGATTGTAGAGAGAAGAAATTATGTTTGCACTTTCATGTGTGTTAGATTCTAATCCTGTTAATTGTCTTCGAGGTTCTATTATATGCCTGTAAATCGGACTGGATGCTGAATTCTTCTAGTTTCCTAAAAAATCTGGCTATGACTCTTCAAACTAACACTTCCAATTTTCTCTCACCCTTCTTATTTGGAATCAATAAGAACAAAGACTGCCCTTGAAGCCCCTTGGAAGGGATGACACCAGGTCCTCCTCACCACCCAGAGGGCAGCCAGACTCCAGGGACTTAAACCTGGGATATGGAGCTCACAGCTGGAGGAGGCCCCACCTGACACCTGGTCCCACACAAATGCTAGAGAGCTCCCAAAGTGACCTGGGAGAGAAGTAGCTGACATCCAGGTAGACTGCTTCCTCCCAAGACACCAGATCAAGTCTTCGTACTTTAACTAAATATGAAGCCCTTTCTTCTTCCCTTCCTTTCCTTTCCTCTGGCGCTGGCCCGGGAAGATAACACCATAATCATCCACATCTCCTGGGCCATGGCTAAGGGGGGTAACACCTGGAACTCAGAACAACTTTTTATTTCAGGCTAAGAGAGGACCTAACTGTCCCCTGGCTTGCATGGACAAATGCAACAACCCCTGGGAATGACTCTACCTCACAGGGCCACCTGTAAATCAGTGGTTTGTGCCCCCAGAGGGTCCGTCTTCGTCCCTGGTGGTTAGCACCTTCCCTGGGCCTACGAAGGACTAGATGGCGGGCACACGGCCAGGAAGTGCCTTTTAGGCTATCCAAGTGTGCCCGCAGCTTGCCACAAATGAATTAAGACGGTTTATTGCACAACTCCCCCGGATTTACATCATCGAGTTGGAGGGAGAGCTGAGTTAGAAAGGAATCACTGATTATTCATGACTCGGGATTCACTTTCTTTGCTAGAGCCCACCCCTCCCTGGTTAGGGGTAAAGGTACATCAGAATCTGATCAGAAACCTCTCTTTAACTCTCGAAGATATGGTAGAATCTGTTGCCGAGACAAGAGCTGCCCCACCAAGACCCTTAGGTGGACTCTTTGGCCAAAGCTGTTCTCGATGGTAGGATAGTCCTTAATTACCCTTGGCTGAGCCAGGCGATGTCCAAGGCAGCTGCATTGCACCTGCATTAACACTTCTAGAGGAGTTGAAACTCACATAAGATCACTGAGCAAGCCACTTGGCTTGAAAGGGTGACTCCTGCAGTGGGGTCTCTCCTTGGCTTCTTTGATTTTGATTGGTGTGGGTGATGGGGACCATGGCTTCAAAGTGCATTCTAAACCTCAGTTACTAATCCTGCCCGTAGTAATCATCATAGTCTCTCTGGTCTGTTGCTCTCCTCTCAACAGCTCCAAAAGCACGTTCACAGCCACTGACCACCTAGCAAAGGATCACCCCAAACCGGAAACACCAAAAAAAGAAAGGAAGAGAATGAGCAAAGACTGTGCATCTGACGTCACGTGGCCTGCGACTGTCACAGAGGTTAAGCCCAAAAACCCTGCTGACCTGTGAATATCACACAAAGGATCAACAGAATTTCACAAAAAGTGCTGTGAGAACGGCAGAGGGGGAGCCGAGAGGGGCAGTAATGCCTTAGGTTTCCACCGTACCTCTCAGTTAAGCTGAAAATCTGATCAAAAGCGAGGGATTTTTTTTTTAAAGGAGAAGCAGGTTTTGTTTTTTTTTTTTTTTTTAAGATTTACTTATTCATTTCAGAGAGAGAGCACGAGCAGCAGGGAGAGAGAGAATCTCAAGCACAGAAGGGGCTCGATCTAGTGACTTCGAGATCACAACCACGAGGTCACGATCTGAGCCTAAACCAAGTCACCCAACCGACTGTCCCCCCCAGGCACCCCTCTTTCACCCAAATTCTAGTAGGGGTTTGAGAATATCTTGGGACTAGAGGAATGGAAGGTAATTAAGTTAGCTATAATACTATTGACTTAGGCTAATTGAGCTAAATAGAAACACAGGCCCTGGAGAGATGGAAGGTGTGGCTGAAGATCTGAGGGTAGAAGGTAGGGCTGGGAGAGAGCTCAGTGGGGATGAGCGGATTGACTTGAGGTGAGACGGGCTCAGCGAATCCAGTCTGAGGTGAAGGGCTGGGGCCCAGCAGCCTGAAAAGCCAGAAGACACAGTTCTGGGAAACCGCAGTGGGAAAGGCCTTGGAGACCCAACTGCCTCGGAGAATTGTCAATTTGGAACCCCTGTCAGAAGAAAAGCACCCTGCTTTTGCAGAGTTCGAGTCCCTGAGGGAGCAGAGGGAAAGTGAATTAATTCAGAAAAAACCTCAGGGTAAGAGGGGGAGCTAGTGGGTGGGGACCGGCAGAGACCCCCTTGTGTGTCAGGCTCTACTTGCATGCAGGGCTCCCAGGATGCAGGAGACTGGGCAAACTGGGAGGAGTCGGTCAGTCACCTTGCTTCCGCGGCTCTAAGTGCTCACCAGAAATCTCGGCTCATTTGATTCTACTGTTTCAGTCGGCCTGGCAGCCTCCTCGGGCTTCTCTTCTTCTGCCTAGTGCAGACCTTGCCGTTGGTCTGCACTCTTGTCCTCTGGCTGCAGTTAAGGCAGGAAATCCCAGCCCTAGATTAACCCACTCCCTGCAACTGGGTCTCGAGTCAAACGGAGTGAATCCTATCCTCAGCCATTGCGTGGTCCCAGCCTCTCCCTATCAGGACCATCTTGGAGGCCGATGCTTGTCCCACTCGCTTTAATTAATCCAGACCATACAACCGTGTTCCTTCGTTCTCAGCATTGAAACTGACTCCTAGTTTATAGGTAAATGGGAAAAGTAACGCAAAACACCTGCCGTCCTCCAGCCACCCGGCCTGCATGCTTTCAGATCTGTGCACATTTTGGTATTTTGCTGTCTCCCTTCCTGTTCCGGCCCCACCCGACCCTTGGTTCCATCTCTCCTTCTCTGGGATCTTCTGCCATCCACTCCTTTCTCTCTCTGACCCTACGAGATCCTTTCTTCTCTCCCTGTTAACACACTCAGTGGTACTACACTCACCCCCCGTGACCGCCCGTCATCCCAAAAGCTACTGGATTCTCCATTCCTCAGTTTCTCATTGCCTCTTTATTTCTTCCCTTCAGTAAAGCTTCTCCCCTCTCCTGACACTGTTCTTGCCACAGTTACTGGTGACCCACCAACTGCCCACGTGGGCACTTCCGGTTATCCCCTGTGGCTGCTGGATGCACCGTATACTGTGTGCAACACATCAGTATTTCCTGAGAATCTGGAAAACCCTTTGATCTCCAATCCCTTTCTGGTTTTATGGGTTCTCTGTCCCCCACCTATCCCCGAAACGCTCAAATATTCATGTTATCACAGTTCTTTCCTCAACTCACTGTTCTTTTCTCATTCTACAAATTCTCCCCTGCGGGATGGGGGTGGGTTGGGGTCCGGGGGTGGATCTCACCTGCTGTATCTCTAGTCCGGCTCTCCTGGCAAGTTCTACTTCCTTATATCGAATTACTTACTGGTTAACTATACCTGAATGTCCCACTGGGATTTCAGACTCAACTTGTTCAGAACCAAATTCATCACCTTCTGTCCCAAGTTCCATAAACTTTCTCTCACTGGAGGCAGCAAACCCCTCCCCAGATCACTTAACCAGATTCGCGAAAGTCATTCCAGATCCTCCTTCTTTCTCCCTCCTCTGTGCTGCCCTAGTTCATTCCCTCAAATCTATTGCCTAGATAATTACAATAGTCTCCTAACCTGTCTCTTGGTCAACCTCACCCTCTTCCAAGACATGCTCACCTTGTCACGATATAACGTCTCTAAAAGGCAAATCTGATCATGCTATTCTCCTGTTTATAACTCTTCAGTGGTTTCCCAGGCTAAGAGATAAAGTTCATGTCCCTAAGCACATGATGGAGGTTCAGAGCAGGCTGCCCCCAAATATACCACTTAGAAATATCGATTATTTTGAATGAAAGTTACTGAAGAACAGACAGTAAGAAGGTAAGAAGGACATTCTAACCCTACTTTATTCCTCTGAAAGCAAAAAATAAATCTTTCATGTGAAAGGTACTCTCCTTGTAAGGAAACATCTTTCCCACTGGAGACAGAGAATTTAGGGCTGTATAACAAACCCTATTACCTCAACCTGTTGCTTCTTCACTCATTTACCCCAAGCCTGAACTTCTTTGTACTGTCAATTCTTCACAAATGTATTATTTCTTTGTCTAAAAGGTCTTTGTCTTCAAGTCTCATGTTTTTATGAGCTTTGGCACATATGAAATTAAATCTGTTTTTCTCCAGTTAATCTGTCTTACACCAATTTAATTATTAGATGAGCTGAAGAACCTAGAAAGGAAGAAGGGAAAAATTTTCTTCCCCTGCACGTGGCCCTTGAAGCCCTAAGTCAAGAGGCTCCCACTGGCCTCTAGCATCATCTCCTGACATTCCCTGGTAGGCTAACAGCTTATGCTCTAGCCCAGGTGTCAGCAAACTTTTTCTCTAAAGGGCCAAATAATAAGTATTTTAGATTTTGCAGACAATAGCGTCTCTGTTGCAACATTCAACTCTATGAAAGTAGCCAGGGTCAGTATGAAAGTAAACAAGTATGGCTGTATTTATTTCAATTAAATGCCTTTGTATGAACATGGGAATTTTATATTTTTCATATGTCATGACATCTTTCTTTCTTTTCCTAAGACTTTATTTATTTGAAAGAGAGAGAGAGAGCACAAGAAGGGAGAGCGGCAGGCAGAGGGAAAGGGAGAAGCAGGCTCTCCACTGCGCAGGGAGCCCGATGCGGGACTGGATCCCAGGACTCTGGGATCAGGACCTGGGCCGAAGGCAGCCGCTTAACTGACTGAGCCACCCAGGCACCCTGACATTATTCTTTTTAAAATTTATTCTCAACCATTTAAAAATGTAAAAACCAGGGTGCCTGGATGGCTCAGTCCAGTTAAAGTGGTGAGATCGAGCTCTGCTTCCTGCTCCTCACTGAGCTTAGAGTCTGCTTGAGATTCTCTTTCCTTCCTCTGCCCCTCCCACTTGAGCTCTCTCTCTCTCTCTTTCAAAATCAGTAAACAAATCTAAAAAAAAAAAACCAACCTAAAAATGTGAAAACCATTCTTAGCTCATAGACTATAGAGAAATCGGCAGCAGGCAGGATTTGGAAGTTTGTGGGCTCCGATCTCTGCTCTATCTGCAGGGAACGCCCTGCAATTTTCTTGGCCTATGCCCTCATTCATGTTGTTCTTTCTGAATAGCTTTTCCCCTTTTGCCCAGCTTTCTCCCACATAAGCATCAGGACTCACTTACAGACTCCCGTCTTTTTTGACCCCAACACCCAACACATAGAGGTAAGTGCCTATCTTTGAGGCTCCTAAATTGCCCTCTGCATGTTTTTATGATCACACTTACCCACATTGTATTACAATGTCACATATCTGTCCCTGCCCTTCCTCCACTAAACCCCAGTTTGAGTCACACTAAGCACAGTGCCTGACATTTAACAGGTGATTAAGAACATTTGTTGAAGTACATTAGGACATCTCGAAGATGGTACACTGTTGATTGATCCTGTCTAAATAGAAGATTCTATTTATTATATATATAAATGATTACAACACTATTTTGTGCACTTTCTCCTGCCATAGTCACCTGTCTATACTCCTGGAAATACTACTGAGGTAAAGGAGTGTTGGTGGAGGAGTTCAAGAAAAGCTGGGGTGGACGGGAAGAGAGCTTCCTCGTACACAGTTACAACCACTGCTCTGCGCTGTACAAAGTCTAGGTGGCTAACGGCTTCTAAGGAGCACACACATACACCAACACACAGATGCTGGGCCACCTTCCAGAAAGGTCAGGGCATCGGGCATGATGAGTTTTAGGGCTCCTTTCAACTTTGAGATTCTGTGAGTCTAGAGTTCCTGGCACAGACTCATTCTCCCTCGGACGCCAGAGTGACAAGTCGGGTCTGCACATGGGGGTGGGCGCG
>CM053611.1:55675920-55692245 GCA_028646535.1 Procyon lotor
TGAGCCAAGCCCTCTTTAATATTCCTCTTATCAGCAGCTTTGCCGACCTTCTTGTTGCCAGCTGGCCAGGCTGCCGCTGGAAGGCGGGGGAAAAATCACAGGTGACACCGAAATACAAATGAAAAGATTGATTTGCAAGTAAACTAATTTGTCTGTTGTTCAAAGACAGAACAAGGTCGGCTGAAGGCTGATTTCATCATCTGCCTTCAGTGAAAAAGCATCCAATAAACTCTTTTTCAGAAATCAGAGGGGGAGCGAGGACCGGCCTTGCCCGCAGGGTGCTCCCCTCCTGGTGTGTCCCTGCCTTCCGCCTTCCTGTCCTCAGCGGCACTGTAAGTGCAGACATCCATTCTGTGCACGAGGAGGTGGAGGCAAGGGGTCAGTGTGGAGGAGGGAAGCTCCCTCTGCCCAAGCAGGGGACAGGCCCCAGGACGCAGACAGAGGTGTAAAGGCAGGGGGCTAAAGCAGAGTAGATCCCCTGGAGAGCCTTCTGGTGGAGGAAGGTACTAAGAAACAGGTTTGGGGAGACTCCCGTGGAGAACCACAAAGAGACCTCCCAGAGAATGGGAACGTGAGACAGGTTAGAAGGTGGGGGGCTCGCAGGATAGGGGGTTAGTCTGAGGGCTGTGAGCACACAGGGCAGAGGGGACAGGGGAGGGACAAGCGTGTGCTGCAGGAGAGGAAAGGCGCTGCCCATTGAAGTCAGGAGGGGAGGAAGGAGGCTGGTGTAAGGCGCCCTGCGGGGGTGGGGGGTGGGGAGAGGACTTTGGGTTGGGAGGCCCCAGAAGGAAGACCGTGAGTGGAGTTCTGATTTAGGCAGAGAGAAGCCAGGAAGCCTGCAGGGAGGCAGGTTCCCCTGGGGGGTCTTTGTGGCCTAGAAGCTTTCCAGAATTCAAGCTTCTTTCTTTCCCTCCCTCCCTCTCCCTATTTCTTTCTCTCTTTTTTCTTCCTCCCTCCCTCCTTCCCTTTCTATGATTTTATTTATTTATTTGAGAGAGAGAGAGAGAACATCAGCAAGGGGAGGGGCAGAGGAAGAGAGAGAGAGAGAATCCCAAGCAGACTCAAGCTGAGCTTGGAGCCTGATGTGAGGCTCGATCTTACGACCCTAAGATCATGACCTGAGCCAAAATCAGGAGTCAGACGCTTAACCGACTGAGCCACCCGGGTGCCGCTAGAATTCAAGTTTCGTGCCTGCAGGTGGGGGAGAGGCCTGGAAAAGGTTGGAAGGAGTGCTATACTCTACGTCACTGAGGTGTTCAGGGCAATCATTTGGTGGCTCTCGGGTCATGTGGAGGACCCCCTTTCCAGTCCCACCTCTAGCTTTCTAATGGCAGTAGATGGGGAAGAAGACTGAGCTTGGGTGGGGAACCAGGGCCTCTTTGACCGTCTTACCCCCCACCTCCCTGCCTGCTCTGGACTTAAGGAGACAGCTCTCACCCCAGGAGAAGGAGCCCAAGAGGAGGCTTTAGGGCCCCCTAAAGCATACTCCATACTCACATACTCCAAAGTGAGCTCTAAGGGCAGGGCCGATGTCCCACCCACCTGCGCACCCTTGGCCCAGCTCAGAGGCGCGCAATCTGTATTTGCATAAAAACCAAACTCTTTAGGGTGGCCCTGAAGGCCCTCACAGCCTCGCCTGACCTGTGTGCCCAGCCTCATCTCCCTTGCTGGTCTGACTCTTCTGTTCTCACTCCCAGGGTTAGACGTAGACGGTGATTTGGGTCTACATTTCGAGGCACTGTGTTTCTTCTGACTCTGCAATTCTAATTCTAGGAATGCATCCTTTTGAAATAAACACAGGCACAAAAATAAATGTACGAGGATGTGGGTTGTGCCTTTTTGTCACCAAGTTGTCGCAAAATTGGGAAAAACCCAAGTATTCATCAGCAGGGGAAGGTTAAAGAACTTGGGATTAACCATATTATGGACCACTCTCCAGCTTTTAAAGAACGAGTTACACTTAAAGGAACTGACATGAGAAGATGTCCTTGAGACAGTAAATGAAGACATCAAATTGCAGATAATATGGTCCTGGGTATGAAAAAGGGGATGGCAGGGTTTCTACATAGAAGTTATTACTCCTAGAGAATGAATCAATACATATGGAGGCTTTGGGAGGACCGATTTCACTTTTTAAATTCATATTGTTCGGTATTATTTGGCCTCTCTACAGTATTACTTTTGTAATTAAAAATAAGACTATCTTCTGGGATATTAGCTATTTTTGGCAATTCTCTCCAGGTGGGAAACAGATCCCTGGGAGGGACCTGCCATTCAATGCCAAGGTGAGAGGTTTCTGGAGATAGATAGTGGCACAGGGCCAGTGTCAAGGTTTTAAGCAAGATGTAAGTAAGGTTTTGAGGTTCCAGGGTAACTCTAAGAACGGTCAGAGGGGTGAATTTTAAGCAGTAGTGTAGATACTGGGTTAGGGTGAGCCCAGCCTCAGCTAACGGGGGGCCACGAAGCCTTCTACCACCCCACCAGTGCTCTCTCCTTCCTCTTGATCACCTATCTTCCCTAGTCCTCCCTTCACCCCCAAATCTGGGTCTACTCTCTAAGTGTGGTGTGTGGTTTTTTTCCCTCTCTTCTGCTGCCCCTCTCACTCCCTGTGAGTCACTCTTAGCTGACTGCCCCGGGGAGACGTTATGCTGTTTTTGTGTAGGGGTGAGGAATCTTGGCACCACGAAAGGGCACCTTGGTTGGGTATACAACCTACGATCGGGCTGGAGGGCTGTTGAGTGATGCCATGGGGAGTAGGAGAGATATTGGGATAAATGGCAAACGATCGACACCTGATAAACGTTTGGATGTTTAGTGCAGCCAAGAGTAGGGCTAGGACCAGAGTTAGGAACTGTGGCTCCCTGTGGTTACCCACGTTGGCATGGCCTTCAAAGCCTTCTCGACGGGGCCCCGACCCAGTGTTCTACAGGGTTGCCTTACACAGCAGGCACGGCGCCGAGGGCCCACAGTTCTCCTTTCTTTAAAAACCAGAAGAAATCAAATGAATACCATCAGCTTGGATTATTTTCATTTTATACCAATGCAGTTGTAAAACATAATTTAAGACATTTTTCGTAAAGACAAAAGGACCTAGGTGCCCTGACCCTCCAGCTTCGGTATCCACTGCTTCTTCGCCCTCATGCCCCTTGGTTTCTCAGAGCCACTTGCAGCGTGGGCTCTCTGTGACCTTCCTCACTCTAGATCGGTGCTTGTGTGAGATGCCCCCTCAGGACTCATCCCTGAGGCCGAAGGTCAAATGTCACCAGCTTTGTGAGGCCTTCCCCCATTCCCCGAGATGGAAGGATTGTTCTTTCCATGTCACTTAGCACAGCTCTAAACACCTCCAGGCTTGTCCTGACTCTGACTTGCTTCCACCTGCCTCCCCAGCAAGAGTGAGTTCCACGGGGCAAGAGTCGCATCTTACATCCCCTCATGTCTACGTGGGCTTGATGCACAGTACGGAGGCTAGATCGGGGGCCAGAGGATGTCTGGGGACAAGAGACAGTGATGTGACAGAACTTTCCAGATGTGTGTGGCTCTCCACAGCCTCAATCAACAGATTCACCAAAGGATTAGCTAAAGGACAGTGTCGGGGGAGGAGGAACCAAAGGCAATTCTCCTTTACCAATGCCATAAGACCTTTATTTTCAGCAGGATCTCACGTCCAATTCTCTTTCCAGGAAAGAATTTTTCCTTTCCCCACCGCTGGCCGCATCCTGGCCCCTCTCTCCTCTCCCTCTGGCTGGGCTACCCCAGAATGTTTCCCGTACAGGATCCTGAAGGCTAGACCTCCAGCAGCGTGGAGTCCCACAGGGAGCGGCGGCCGTGGTCCCAGGGCGCCCTCGTGTGGTGATGCCCGAGATGACAGCCTGCTACCGAACGTCAGAAGCCCTTCTGGAAGGAGTCCGACTTCCCTTTGTGCAGCGGGGCTCTCTAGTTCAGGCAGAGCGGCCAGGCATGGCGGGGTCCATCTTGCCTGGAGAAGAACTGACACGCGTGTCGGGTCTGCTCCACGTGGGGCCTTCATGCGGGCACAGAGGATAAGGCCATTTCCGCTGTCATGCTCAATTCTCACACTGTCCCCCCTCCTCAGGCTGCCCGGGGCTCTTGCTAGTCTTATCTGGGTTCTGGTCCCAGGTCGCCAGTACCTTGCCATGTGGTGTTGGACAAATGAGTCATCTGGCCTTGGGTTCACGATACGAAAACAAGAGGGTTGGGGTAAAGCAACAATTTTGAATGGTGCTCACAGACCTTTAGGAGTTCAGGGGCTTTGGGCACGGTCTTCACCTGCCCTCAACTTGCCCATTGCCAGTCGGCTTTTCATCTACGTTATAAATGGGGCACTGGAAAAAGGCTTCTGGGACTGAGACCTGAGACTCACTGGCCGCATGAGCTTGCTTTCAGACTAACATCCTAGGGTCCCCAACTGTGGTCTCCCTCACAGCTACCTGATGCTGCTGTCCTAGGCTCTGCAGAGGCCAGCCAGCCAGAAGTGATCAGCACAGAGAGAACAGGGGACGGGAAGGCCGATGGCTAGGTGTCTAGTGTTCTTGTGGTGTGGCGAAGGAGCTCTGGTTCCGCATTCGAAATCAAGTCTCAGTCTCGGCTCCCGCCATCCACTAGCTGTGGGACTACAGACAAGCCCCTTTCTCTCTCTCTGCCTCTGCTTTCTTATCTGTAAAATGGGCCTGGTGGTTCCTGGCCTTTCTCACAGGGTTACTGTGCAGACGAAAGAAGATAAAGGGTTTCTGTCAGGGTGCTTTCTATAAACTAATTGGCTCTAGAAACTTCGGGCAATATCAGCAGGGAGACTCTTGTGGACCTCTAGTCTCTCTGTTCAAAGGTACTACCTCATTAGTTCTGGGGGTGCCCAAATGACCAGGGACTCGGGACGTGGCTGCAGAGGTATTTTTTTTGAATTCAGCATTGCTGCCTTGGGCCCTACCCAAGCTGCCTTCTCTGCGTGGAACTCTGTTTCAAGGACAGGAGGCAAGCTCTAGACCAAGTATCTTATGTTCTAGTGGTTTCTTTCATCAAGAAATGAAAATGGGCCCTGTGCTGTTGCAAGGAGTAGGAAGATCCTGCCTTGGTATCCACTGGGTTTAGAAATCCATCTTTAAGGCCTATAGGGAAGCTGACCATCAGGTTCTCAAATGTCAAGTTCCCCAAAATTCTGTTTCCTGAGAGACTTGGATCCCTGTGGGATTGAGGACTTAGTTGAAGAGCCAGTGCTGGTGGGGGTCACTGGGGTTGCAGAAGACCATGGCTGGCTTTTTGTCCTCAGACGTCAGGCAGGTACCAGATCCCAAGTTCCTGATTAGCCGGTCCTAAAAGATGACACAGTGAAAGATCAACCTGGGCTTCAGATTTCAAACAGTGCTATTAGTGGGCAATGAGATGGGGAACAATAAGGAAAAAGCAAAGGAAATGCAACAAGGCACAAAGAGTATGCTTCTAAATTTCTTTCTTCGCACTCCAGCTACCCTGATAGGATGCATTCCTGAGTTTCCACCTGGGTCCAATGTCAATTTCCCACTTCCGGCTTTAGCCTGAGCCGCTGGGATAGAGGAAGGTGGGACCATGGGGCTAATGCTTTCAGGGACCCCTCCCCTGGATGGCCAGGCTCAAAGGCCTGAGCCCCTGCTGCCCACTCCCACTTTCTGCCTTTGATCATATTTACACTCTTCTCTTCCTATGGCCCCGATGTGCGTTGAAGATCGAGGTAGGGTCAGGTGTGGAGGCCCATGGGTACTGCTAGTTCGTGTCCAGTATTCTAGAAGTTACATTCTGTATCCTGAGGCAGTGTGGTGTACCAGAAAGAACCCAGGCTTTAAGTCAGAATGATCTGGGTCTGAATCCCAGGCCTGCCATTTACTAGTGACGGGGCTGGGCCAGTCACGGGCTTGCTGAGCCACAGCGGGCTCATCTCCACACGCGGGGGCACCCCCTCCTCGGGAAGAGCCTCTGAAAGAATAACCAATGTAGTGAGTGTGAGGCTTGTGCCCGGCACGCACAGGGCAGGCAGGAACCATGGCTGAATCTTCACCTTCATCTCCTTGGCTTCAGCCTAAAAGTACTTGAGCCACGACAGCGATGGCCAGGGATCCTAACTCCCAGCCTCAACTTCTTACCAGCCAGAGCCAGACCTCACCAGACAGTACTTACGCCCCGAGAGCCCAGCCCATGACCAGGCCCACTCTCTCCATCCTCTCTACAACGTCTGGATCTGCCACATGGCCGGAGATGCGGAGAAGAAGGAAGGGGTGGGGGGCAGCGGTGGCCTCGGGCTGTCGATTCTGAGCTTTCTGGGCAGCTGACTCACCTGGGTCAGTTCCCATTCCTCATCCTTGGGGACTTGGCTGTTTTTGCCAGTGAAGTGACAGCTCCTGAGGCCCAGGGTGCCAGCACTGGTGTGTACACACAGCTGCTTCGCGATGTTGTGGCGAAGGTCCCTCTGGGTTGTGTACTCAAAGTACTAGAAGTCAAGACAAGAGGAGGCGGAGAGTTTGCCTGCTGCCTGCCAGAGCCGAGTGCGCTGAGATTCCAATGGGGAATCTTGCTTCTGGGGGAAGCAAGCGAGGGGGCGCCACGCCCTCAGTAATTCATGTGCTACCTTCAGGATTTTTACCATAGTTAGGTTTTTCTGGAATAATAGTTACTTAATATTTTTTTATTTTTTAAAAAGATCTTACTTATTTGAAAGGGAGAGAGAAAGAGAGAAAGCACAAGGAGGGGAAGCAGCAGAAGCAGGCTCCCTGCTGAGCCAGGAACACCCCTCCCCCCACCCCCAACCCCCACCTGGTCATATGGGGCTCGATCCCAGGATCCCCGGATCACGACCTGAGCCGAAGGCAGACGCTTAACTGACTGAACCACCCAGGCGCCCCGGGAAAGGGCTATTTTGAGTGGAGAAAAGAGGCCCGTGGAGAGAGGAGTTGTCCCAGAAGCAGGCTTCTCCGGGGCCTGCCCAGTACGATGGGGCCAAGTACCTGGTTGCCTCCCAGGCCGTGGCAGGTGTACATGATGAGGGGCTTCCCTCCATGGTTGTTCTCACCCACATCCAGACACTGATTGGTGCCAAGGTTCCTGATCTGCAAAATGGCGAGCAAGAGAGGGGAACCGGGATGACACGGTTAGAAATGGTGTGGTTTGTGGTGTGGGGCTCAGCTGGAATAAATCTGCGTGGCTGGATTTCTCCTGTGCTCATTAACCCAGACGCCTGGAGATAATAATAAAGTGAGGTGCTGAGCCCAGAGACTGGGCACGGGCAGGCCGGGGAACCTCCCAGGCTGCTGGGTCTCTGGGAGAAATCCCCGGCACATGGGAATTTCCTTCTGAGCAATGATTCTCCAAGTATGATCCCCAGACTGTCAGCCTCCCCTGAGTACTTGTTAGAAATGGAAATTCTTGGACCCCGTTCCAGTCCTGCTGAGGCAGCAGTCTGTGTTCCAGGCGATTCTGATGCAGGTGAATGTTTGAGAACCACTGCTTAGGGGCTGTTTCCCCCTTATGAGGTTTTAGTTATCTCCAGAAGCCCCAAAGCCTGTCAGCTTTCCTTTGGCTAAAGGAGCATAGAGAGTAAAAATCGATTCTTGTTTGCTACCCCTGGGTGGGGTAAATGGTTCTGAACTACTCCTGGGTGGGGGAGGGGGTGGGGTTCTTATGACGATGCGGGGGGCAAGCCGGCCTGGGGGACTTACAGCTCCGTAGAAGATGGGCTTCAGGTCGGGAACAAACATCTCTGGGTAGATGTTGTGCAGGAACCAGGAAAAGTTGTGACAGTGTAGTTGTTCCCTCAGCTTCAGTCGTTCCGAAATGTCCCCAAAGGATTTCTGTCAACCAAGCCAGCCCCCACAGGGTCAGTCCCACCGGCCTTTACCTGCTTGTACGGTTGAAGTAGCCCACAGTTTCTGGGGCCACCTTCTCCCAGAATGGGAGTCTCCTGCTCAGAACCAGGGGGGGCTACTGGCTTAGCCCCACATCTAACGGCCCCCCACATCCTCATCATCTGGCCTCCTTAGGCTCTAGCTCACAGGGTCTGAGGAGTAAAGGGAGGCAGCAGCGAGTAGAGATGGGTGGGACTCTACCATTAAGCCCTTGACTAGGGTCTGGTTTGCCGTACTTCTCTTCCCACAAACCCTTCTTGAGCGCCATTTCCTCTCACCTCTTGGGCCATCTTCGCTGCCTGCATATTTCTCCGATAGAAAATCTCCTTGTAGTTATCCATCCAGACCTCGGCCAGGCGCACTTGGTTGCGAGCAATGACACTGATGCCCTTGGGGAAGGTGTGAGGGCTCTTGGTACGGAACACGTGGCCCACCACAGAGCAAGGGATGATCTCCAGCTGGCCCCCGCATTGCCACACCTGCCACAAAGGACACAAGACGGGGCCTTCAGAGGGGTCGCGGGTCACTGTCCTCCCGCCCCAAGCAGCTGATCTAGTCCCACGGCGCTAGGGTCCCAGGTCTAGGAACTCAGGGAAATTCTGCTCTCTCTCCTAGAAAGAAGGACACGGACCAGGAGCCTTCCTAGGCTGTGACCATGCAGTCCCTAGCTCTATGATGTTAGTGCAACTCTGATTTACACAAATGGAGGTTTGCAGGGTCCTGAGGGTTGTCAGGGCCCAACTTTAGAGAAAAGACGGTTGGCTAATTTTGTGTCTGTATACCTATGCCGAGCTCCAGGACCTTGGCTTGTTGACCTGGAAATGGGATTTTATCAGCTCACCCAGGTGTGACTGGAAACTCACTCTCCCTCAAATCAAGATATACTTGTGATCCAATTAGAACATTGCTGCATCAATTATAGCAAGGCCAGTCCATTTCCAGGTGCACTGGGCTAGTCACCTGAACCATTTAGCACTCAGGCTTCCCAGGAGAGAGACTGAATGGAGGTTAGAGACCCATGAACAAGCCTAGAATCCCAACCCTGGAAGTTACGGGGACCGACCTGGTGACCCTTCTCTAGGCTAGTGGGCTGGTTTAAGACGTCCCTCCCACCTGGGTCCTCTCTTTTTTAGGTTTTAGGTCAGTAGACATGTTGTTATTCATTTAGTAGGGCAGCAACAGAAATACACGGTCCTAGTCATAGTAACACAGGCATCGGTGGACATGCTTGGCATGTGCCAGGCACCGTGAGAGGTGACCTCACACACGAGCTCATCTACTTGCTAATTAGTTCTCCCCTCAGCGTCGGGGATGTGTGTGGACTTCATGCAGAGGACATTCTTTCTTCCTAACCTAATCCTGATCTGCCTTATTCCTGGGATCCCTTGGAGTTTGGGCCGCCATCTTAGTGACGCAGAACTCGCTGAGCAGAGGGTAGGAAAACTTCAAAGGCCACCAGGGCCCGAGTCCTCGAACCTAGAAGGGGAAATCTGACTTTTCCTGAGGAAGGACAGTGACTGCTGACTGACCTATTCTGCCTTCACCCTAACACTTTTCCCACAGACCTCACGAAAGATGTCACCAGGCCCCAAACATCCGGTTCCTTTAGACTCTAATCCCTTCCCTCTGAGGAGCTCTGCCTAGTAAATTGTTCCAAGTTGTCCAGTCTGATTCCCAAAGCCCTCCCGGCACTGAACTGGGGGGTGGGGGTGGGGACAGAGGAAAGGTGCCGCCAGGACACAAACACCCTTTTAAGTCCAGTTCCAGCTGTGATATGCCCCGAGGCTGCCACCGCCTGAGAGACAGGGGCTCAGGTTGTCCCCTGGGCCGCGGTGGCTCCCCCACGAAGCCCTCTTCACTCTCACCCGGAAGGACATTTCCACGTTCTCCCCTCCCCAGATCTCCATCTGATTATCATAGGTACCGATGTGCTCAAAGTAGGACTTGGAGATGGAGAAGAGGCCGCCGGCAAACGTCGGGGATCTGGGGAGACAGAGGGAGAAGCATGTGCATCTTTGTGGGGGAAGACGAGCAGAAGCCTGGTATGGAAAGCTGTGGCCTTTGTGCTAGGCTACCACCCGCCACCTCCATTACCAGCCCCCCTCCCGCCCCCCGGCCTGCTTTCTCCTCTCCTGGGAGGTGCAGCCCCACTTCCGCTAACTTATTCACTCAGCGAACGTGTACGGAGCTTTATTGGGTTCTTCCCACCTTCTGGGACCAGGCCAAGGAGAGATGTGATTATCATCCCTCTCTTCGAAAAGCCACTCATTTGTTCGTTCCTAGCAGGTTATGTCAAACATGGGCCACTGGGACCCACGCTGCATGTGAGGCTCGCAGCCAAGAAAGTTCTCGTTGGCTGAGAGCTCAGTCTAGCAGCTGACGGGAGAGGCACGGCATCCTTTCCTTTTTGGCAGCAAAGTTCCTAGAGCATTGGGGATACTGTGTGAAGCTGTCTTCGGAAAGAGGGCACAAATCATGAATGAGTGAATATTATGACCTGGATGGACCCCATTCCGTTTCTAGTCCCTTCCCCAGGGACTAGAAAGCCATGGTGTTAGGAGGACCTAGTCTTGCTGTACGAGAAATTTTAGCTTTGGGGGCAAGCTGCCAGCTGCTTTGAGCTGAGGAAACTGATAAGAGATGCTCCTGGAAACAGAGGAGGAAGTGAGGGGAAATTCAGCTCAATTTGGACTGATGGGGGCATCTGGAGGTTCCAAGGAGCTTCTGGCTTTCCAACAAAGGCAGGGAGGTGCAGATCCACTGTAAGCGAAATGGGCAAAAAAAGTCTCATTCCTATTCCTCACATACAACGTTGCTCGTGAGAGAGGCTGGGCTAAGGGAGGAAGACAGGGGCAAGGAGTCTTGTTGGCGGCTGTGCCCTGGCCAGCCTGGCTTGGATGGGGCTTTGCTCCCCTCAGTGGGTGGCTCCTGGTGCTACACTCAAGCAGAAAGTGAATGAAACCTTCTGGGTAATTCCAGAACCTATCAAAGTGCTTTACACATGGAAAGGCGCTCCATCAGTGCTCAAGGGAATGGACTGATGGGTCTATGAGCCTGACCTTGGCGTTCCCCTGTGGCTGGGCTTGTGGCTCCTGAAGTAGGAGTTGGCTCCCAGAGCCGCTTTCTGGAAGGAATTTCACTCAGAAAACTCTCATGCTCAGGCAGGCTTTCTGTCCCTGGTTCTGGCCTCTCCCGGGCATTCTAAGCCCCCCCCCCCGCCCATAAGTCCTGGAAAGGCTCAGAGAGCCCTGGGACTCCAGATGAGCACTTTGGAGCTAATCTGCTTCTTCTTGAGGGTCCCCCTGACCTGGGCCTATCTCTTGGCCTTGAGAGGTCTCTCCGAGCAAGAAGGCACTGGCAAATTACGAGTTGTCCAGTCTGATTCCCTACCTGGGAATAGACCCTACCTGGGGACTTCTGCAGACCCACAGCCAGCACACCTCTGGCCCACCCTGTACTTCCTGGGTCCTTTACCTCTCATCTTAGGCACATGCCAGCTTTGAGAGCGGAGGATGGGAGGCTACTGCCCGCAGAGCTCCTGGTGGGCTACCACGCAAAAAGCCTGGGACAGGCCGTGCACATGGCCAGGGCACCTACACCAGGGAACAAATCCATTCCTCAAACACTGGAGCTTTGTCTTCTAGTTGTATGGTCCTCGGACACGGGAGCAGGGGACAGCAGTGATGGGCAGGGCCCAGGTGCCCTGTCCCCGACTCTGCCACTGTGTGCCTGGCCCCCAGTTTAGGAGGGGGGCTTTGTTGCCACGCACACCAAACAAAAGACATCTATGAAACAAGCGGAGAGTCAACAGGGACTTCCAATTTCTTTTTTCTCTCCTGCCTTCTCTTTTCTTCTTTCCCTCTTTGGTTGCTTCTTTTCCTCCTTCTAATGGAAACAGAGCAAGCTGGGTGTTTGGGATCCATGGGATCCCTCCCTGTGGCACCCATAGGGTCTACTGAGGCTCTGGGCAGCATTTCTTAGGATTTGGGCCCGTGCAGAGGGAAGAACTCCAACCCTCTCCTCCTTTCAAGTCTTCCCTCTCACCTCTCTGCTTACTGATCCTCAACCTCTGCTCCCTCCACCCCTGATGTATACCCAGTTAAGTTTCCTGGTCCGTATAGGAAAAAATGGCACAGACAATCCCAAACCAGAGGGTTCTCTAAAAGTCACTCCCCAACTCCGGTTGGCTGGGACACTTGTTAAAATAAACTTGTGGGAGCGCCTGGCTGGCTCAGTCACCAGAGCACTTGACTCTCCGTCTCAGGGTCATGAATTCAACCCCATCTCGGGCACGGAGCCTACTTAATAAATAAATAAAATAAACTTGTGGTCTCTAATGACACCGATGGGCAATCTGGAGAGGGACGGACAGCGTGGGTGAATGAGGGGCAGACCCAGCTGGGCATTAAACAGTGGATAAACTGGGACACCTGGGTGGCTCAGTCGGTTAAGCGTCTGCCTTCCACTCAGGTCACGATCCCGGGGTCCTGGGATTGCACCCCGCATCGGGCTCCCTGTTCATCAGGAAGCCTACTTCTCCCTCTCCCACTTCCCCTGCCTGTGTTTCCTTTCTTCCTGTGTCTCTGTCAAATAAATAAATAAAATCTTTAAAAAACAAAACAAAACAGTGGGTAAACTTTCAAGTATCCGCCCCACAGCTCAGGGGCGGGCACACTATTACGGCCTATGGGCCAAAGCTGGCCTGACGTCATAAGGTGCTGGGCAAAGAAGGAGTTTTACACTTTTCAGTGGTGGTTAAACGAAAACAAACCAGTGAGGAAGAATACACAACAGACTGTATGTAGACGGCAGGACCCAAATGGCTTGCTGTCTGGCCCTCTACAGGGAAAGTTCAGGGCTTCGGTAACACACTGCAAACAGCTGAACACGAGTCTAGTTTCCTTCAATATGTTTCCAGTCTTTTCAAAGACAGCGACCTGGGAGTATAAGGCCTCCCATTACAATGGTGATTTAACAGTGGCCTCTACTGCCCATCTCTTGGCACCTCTGCACACACCCATCATGAACTTCTACGCGTGGGGAGGAATAAGCAAGCTACGTAAAGCCCTCAGTCAGTGCCTGGCACACAGTAAGTGGTGAAGAAGAGCGGTCGGTCATAGTGGGAGGCAGCGCAGGGCCGCGGGCTTTGGATCCTTATTCCACCAGGTGCTAGCTGCATTATCTGAGGCTGATTGCTCATCCCTAGGAGGCTGCGTTCTCCCCTGTTACACAGGCTAATCCTTGTACCCGCCTCAGAGCGGATGAGGAGTAAGGACACTATATCACATGCTTCGTGGCGTGCCTAATACACATGGACCCAAGATGGCCCGGGTCCCTGGAAGCCAGCTGGGGGCTCAGCCGGCTCTGGTCCTTACTTGATGGGGTAGGTCTCATCCTTGCGCCTCTGCTTCTCGTGGGCGGGGAGAGCCTCCCAGCCAAAGGTCAGGCTCCAGTCAAAGTTGCCACGGCTGTGGACTCTGCCCCTCTGCACGGGCTTGGAGAACTCAAAAGTGTTCAGGTCAATGGTGACGATGTCTGGGCTCACCACCGCCGTCTCCTCCTCAGCAATGCGAGCCAGGAGGGGCTCCAGCCAGCCGTGGAAGCACTCACCTGCAGGTCGGGACCAGGAGAGAGCAGTCAGGGTTGTGCCCCAGCTCAGCAGGCCCCACACCCACAGGGAGACTCAGGAAGACAAGAGCACCTTCCTGATACTCCCTAGTGTTAGAGAAACAGAGGCAAGCACCATAGTTGTAGAAAGCATAGAAAGAAAAAAAGAAAGAAAGCACAGAAATATCTCTTGAGGCCCTCCTACCTACCCCCCTCACCCAACCAAAAGGTGGAGGTAACTTTGAAGGGAAGAATGGAGGTCTCAGGGGAGTAACATGGTCAACTCAAAGGACCCAAAGCACAGGGAAGGACCCGGGTGGGTGACCTTTTAGGGTTTCCAGCCTGTCCGCTGAATCAGCCCTCCAAGTGTGGATTTCAGAAGGGGGTGTCCCCTCTCCCAGGGGGACCACACCTCAAGCTTCAGCTCTGATTCTGGAATAATAATCCCTTTTGCTTGTCTAGCCCTTTGAGATTTTCAGTGAACTGTACAGATGACTTTATTTGGCCCCTGCAGTAGTAATTCTGTTGGTGAGTAAGGTTGGTATCTTCTTTTCCACTTTAAAAATGGGGAAACTGAGGCTCAGTTACTGGCAGAGCCAGAAGGCCAGCCCAGGTCTCCTGACTCCGAGTCTAGAGCTTTCCCTAAGACACATCACCGCTTTCAGGGAACAATTTCTTTCCAGACCACGGTGGGGAGGTGTTTGGGTTTGGGGCAAAGAGGAGGCCTTTTGGGCTCCGTGTGGCCCTATAGGAAAGCTCCATACAAACTAGTTCCCCGGGGTCACATTCAGCCTCTCTGAGGGGCTGAGCTCAGAATGAGGTACAGAGCAAGCGAGGAAGAGAGAGGGGAGTCGGGCTCCAGAGCATGTCCTTGGGAGTGGGATGAGCAGAGGGCACGAGAAGCTAGCTAAAGTGAGTCCTAAGCTGCCTTTACTCCCAGAACGGCAGGGACCTTGGTGATACCCTGGCCCCCTGGCTCTTTGTTCCGCCAGGGCGCAGGAGGGGGGACGGGGCCGGAGCACCCTCGGGCCTCCCGGGAGCCAGGCTGGTCCCCTTGTACTCACAGTGGGCGTCCAGAAAGGTGAGCACCTCCGCCTGGGCCACGCTGGCCCCCAGCAGCCGGGCGGTGATCAAGCCCTTCCGCTCTGCCTGCCGCACCACCCTCACGACCTGCAGCTTCTGCACGTACTGCTCCAGTTGCTCCTTTAAGTAGTCTGGAAGGGACAGCATCCTTGGTTCTGGCTCACTGTGGGGGGTGGCAAACCCCCCGGCCCCCTCCCATGGTGAGCGCCAAGCTGGGTGTCCTCAGGTCTCCTGCCGGCCCGGGCACCAACTGAACAAGGCAATTTCATGAAGGCAGGAAGCCCTGGGTGTACCCAGTACCTCGTGCCCCCCAAGCCCACCGGGCTGATCCTGTGCTGGTTTACCTAGGAACCTCCCCACTCTCGGAGCCAGGACCTCGGAGTCGTGGTTCTTTGGTCTCTAATCAAGGATAAACTGCCACAGGATCTCAGCTGCCCCTGGATCTCTGCATCTTCTCAGCCACCATCTTTCGGAACTGGGATTCCAGCCTCCTCTCTTTCTCACACCCTGGGGGCTGCGGCAGGCCTTTCTTAGGACCCCTGACTCCCTGTTTCCCGGCGCGGCTCTCCCGAGTGCGCGGGCGGGTAGAGCACACACAAAGGCTGATTTCTGGCTCGCTGGGTCAGCTGCGAGCAGTCGTGCTGTAATCCTCTGTATTAACCCCTCTGCATGGAGAAATCTTTAAGAAGATGAAAAGATATTGAGCAGCTTTTTAATTAAAAAAAAAAAACAACAACAACACAAAAACACCAGGTACCAAAAAAACCCAAAAAACACCAGGTACCAAGTGTCAGCCTTGTGCTAGGCGCAGGGGTGAGTCTGCCGCGCAGGGAAGTGGTGACTGCAGGGAGGTGATTAGTGACTGCCCCCCCGCCCAGGGGTCATACAGGGCTGGGGAGCCTGTAGTGGGTGCAACCATCCTGAATTGGGGGGGGGGGGGAGGAAAACTCTGCTGAGATCTCCAGCTCCTTCTGAGCCGAGGGTTTCATGACCATGCTATTCATTCTGAAATCCTCAGGGTTTTCAAAATAGCTCTCTTCTAAAATAACCCATCTTGAAACCCATTCTGAATCTTACTTATGGCTTTTTCGCTGCTCTACGGTTTATCTGCGCCACGGTTCCCGACTGTGCAGAATTGAGTGGCCTCACGTTTCAGAAGAGGAGGCCGAGGGCAGGTGTGACAGGAGAGTGTGGCCTTTCTGTGTGGGGCTGTGGGATGGGCCCAGTGCTTAGGCCTTGCCTCAAATTCAGTGTTATACAAACTGGGGGGCCTGAAATCAATTAATTTTGGAGGAGTGTGATTGATTTCTACCCCCCCCAATACACACACAATGCCCAAATACTTGGGCACCTACCATGTGCCCGCCATTGAACCGGGTGCTTACACGTCAACTTTCTTACTTAATCTTTTCTAGGAAGATTAAAATGCTCTGAAATCTGGGTATTGTCCCTGACATTTAGGGGTCAAAATCGGCCTCATTTGGCATCAGCAGCCCAGCGCTCTCTGAACATGGGCTCACACACTGCCCAGGTGCCGGACATCATCCAGGCAGGGACGGGCCTGGTCTGGGTCTTGCCCTTGGGAAGCTCCTGGGCTCATAATCCAACCACCGTCCCCACGCACGTGCGGGCTCTAACAGGAAGGAAGAGGGAGGAACGTCAACCAGGAGCCTCACCTTCTCAGCGTGGTTGATGTCTCCCCCTGAGAACTCGCCCAACTGTGCTCAGAGGAAGTTCATGGTGGTGGAG
>CM053611.1:55692745-55724255 GCA_028646535.1 Procyon lotor
TGTCTTCATTTTTAGAAGAGGAAGCTGAGGTTCAGAGAGGGTAAGGATCTTGCCCAAGGCCACAGAGCTCAGAAGAGTCAGGGCTAGGATTTGAATTCCTGGGCATCAGACCCTCAAGTCCACGCTCTTTCACGTTTATCAGGGGTGTTTTACGGGCCTTGTTGGAAGCGGCCCTCTGACCTGTGTGGGTTGTTGGCCTTTTCAGGGCAGCTCTGTCCCATTCATCATTTGTCATGGGATCCCCTCCGCCTAGGTCGATGCCAGGCGGGGGATTCAGTAGATGTTTGTGGAATTTCTTTAAAGGGTGGAAGTTTGGGTAGCAGCCTCACTTACCTCTCACCAACTACAGCAAAGAGAGCTTCTGAGGCAGATTCTTCTGAGAGTAGAAGAGTGCTCTAGCAGGTAGGAAAGGAGACGAAGGCCCCTCCCTACCCACTGCCCTGTCTTCTCCCAGCATTTCTGAAGGCGGGTGTTGGGCCAGGCAGCTCGAAGACTCTCAGAAACCAGAACTTTCTGGTTTGGAAAGCTTTGGGAGCTCACCGGCTGCCGTGGGATTAAGATTCAGGCTCTGGGAATGTGGTCTCGGTGCCCCCTGCCCCTCCCTCCCTCTCCCTCCTTGCCTTCTCCTTGCTCCAGGTCTTGAGGGTGAGCAGTGGCACCAGGCCACAGGCGGTGGGGGTGCGCGCTCTCCCGAGAGGACCCGCCCTCCTCCCAGAGTCCCAGGGGAGACAGCGGCCGGCCTCACCGTCAGTGCTGGCGTCATCCACCAGTATGATCTCCTTCAGCAGGATGGCAGGGGCGGTGTGTAGCACGCTATACACGGTTCGCAGCAGTGTGGACCAGGCCTCGTTGTGAAACACGATGATGACGCTGGTGGTGGGCAGCGGCGGGCAGCGGCGGAACTTCTGGTCAACGCATCTAGGGGGATGGAAGCGTCGATACAGTTCTCTAGGTCCTTGGGAGTTCCAGGGGCGGGAGGGCCCTGTCCCCAGGCTGCCATCACCATCCTCTGCTCTCTGGTGCGACTGGGGGGAGCTGCTCCCTGTTCCTGGCTCGCTCTGATCTTCCGCCGACCCTGAGCCTCTGCACAGGTCCCAGCGAACCCGCTCCAACCCCCATCTGCCCCACCGCTGGCTCGGTGCCCCAGCTCGAGGCAGAGGGCTCCCCTGCCCCCCCCCCCCCCGACTTCTCTCATCCGCTCCAGGAGTTCCCAGGGCTGACTCTCTCTTCCTCAGTAATGTGAGTGCTGCAAGAAGTGTGATCCAATCCAGAGGTCCCCGAGGGGAAGTAATAAAGGGCAAATTTGACATCTGAGAAAAGTGACTACAATTTCCGTACTCGAGGAGAGAAAAAGGCTCTTTTCTTTACAATTTACAGTGCTTCTCTAACCCATTTCCTCATTAATTCCCTGTAATCCGATACTACCATCACACACGATTTGACCTTTTCTGTCTTTGTCAGCTTCAGCTACCCTGTACATGTGGCCACATGGCCACTCTTGACACTCTGCCTTGGCTGGGGGTGGGACAGTGGGAATCCCAGACCTCAGGGAATCATCTGGTCTGACAGTCTTTCTATTTTCTCTCTCTCTTTTTTTTTTTTAAAGATTTTACTTATTAGAGAGAGAGAGAGAAGGAGCAGGGGGATCGGCAGGCAGAGGAAGAGGGAGAAGCAGACTCCCTGTAGGGCAGGGAGCCCGATGCGGGGCTCGATCTCAGGACCCTGGGATCCTGACCTGACGGGAAGGCAGGTGTTTAACTGACTGAGCCACCCAGGCGCCCCCTGACAGCCTTTCTTATCCCCACCTCTGCTGTCAGAGAGACTTATGAATCCTCCAGAAATGACTCCGCAAGTTCCTCCACTGGCTGCCCTCCTGCCCGATGGCCCTCCCTGCTGAGGAGCTCCTGAGAACCCCGAGAGGCCCCACCTTCTAGGACTTTAATACTTGGTCAAAGCCTGAGGCCCCCTAGGTTCACAGCCCTAAGGACTCATGAACTCAAGGAAGGGGGCTGCACGTGAGAAAAGGCCAGAAAGGATCTAATTAGCTCTTGAGCTGGGACAGACAAAATCTTTGACTCAAAGACAATGTGAGCACGGCCACGGCAGCCCCAGGGCGAGGCTCGGAGCTCAGAGATCCCAGTGTTGGTTCACTGCCCAGGATGGTAGGTAAACATGGCTCCATACAGAGGCTGGAATGAATTCCTGGCTCTGTGGCCCTTCACAGACGGAAGCCAGGAGGTGGGGGGAGAGTCCTGACCATCCGGGCTGCTGTCAGGAAATGTCCCTTTCTCAACACCTCAACGGCACAGTCCCACAGGCCCTCAGGGGGAGAGCAAGGCCACCGAGTCTGCACTCTGGAACCATCCCACCCAGTTACCCTCATGCCAGGTCCTGGTCCTGGGCCCTGAGCTCCTCCTTTTGTATCCTGTCACCTTGGTCATTTTACTGTCAGGGTCTCCCTGGGCCTCTGGCCTGACCACGACACCAACCCCGAGGATAAGGGTGCTGGTCAGAAAAAGAAGGGAGGCTTAGACGAAATCCTGGCTCATGTCATATAATCACCAGCAGCTCTCTACCTGGCATTTGGCCCATGGCCATGACCGCAGCAGCCACATCCAGGGCAGAGCCCTCGCCTCCCCCCAGGACTCCGGGGGCTACTTACTCGGGGGGTCGGGTGTCCGGCCCCAGGGCTCTCTGCAGGGAGATCCGGTCACTGGCAAAGGCATTGAAGCAGTGTTTCTTATAGCCTTCTTCCTTTTCCTGGGTCTCCAGGCGGGTCCACTTGTCTTTCTGAAAGGCTTTGCCATCTGCTCCGGGGCTATTGGGATCCTGGGGAGGCCGCTCCCAGAAGGGCTTCAGCTCAGCTGGGGTGTAGAACCCAGGCAGGCAGGACTGGTTGGTGGAGACGGGCGTCTCTTGGGGCTCTGGAGCCCTGATCTGGAGCTTGGGCATCGAATCTCTAAGGTTGTTCACGGCCCCCAGCATGAGGTCCAGCACGTGATCCTTCTGGCTCACCAAGGACTTCAGCCATGGTTTCTCGGTGGCCTGCTCCGTGCTGCTCACATCCCTGTGCAGGATGAAGAGGAAGAGCACGAAGGCACTGCCCACCATGGCCAGGCGCAGGGGCATGTGGCGTCTGCGGAAAAGCCGCATCCTCGGGATCCGACGGGGACCCCTGGTGGGTCAGCTCCAAGTGCTAGCCCTGACCCCGGAAAGAGCTCAATAGGTTGTGGCAGCCACTCCTTGGGGCCTCCACCTGAGAAGGGAAGGGAGAAGAGAAATGAGCCAGGGCAGTGGCTCGGAGGGAGTCAGGGGGCTTGGGGTTTGAGTCCAGGCTCTGTCACCGAATGGTGGCCACACCTCGGCCCTGTCACGTCACTCTTCTGTGCCTCAGTTTCCTCTAGCCACAAGAGGAGGACACCAGACTCAGCGTCGCTCGCCTGCTCTAAGACCGTGACACTCACGGACCTGGGATTACCAAATGCCGAAACTCCATGTGAAGAGGTTTAATCAACATAACCGCTTTGGGAAACAGTGTGGCATTATCAAGCAAAAATTTTAAATGTCCCCACCCAGGGGTGCAGGGGTGCTGTGGTTGGTTAAGCCTCTGCCTCTTGGTTTCGGCTCAGGTCATGATATCAGGGTCCCCGGATCAAGCCCCGGGTCGGGCTCCATGCTCAGCGGGGGGCCTGCTTGGGATTCTCTCTCCCTCTGCCCCTCTTCCCGAGCTCTCTCTCTCTCTCTCTTAAATAATAAGTAAACAAATATTTTAGAAAACTTATGAAGAAGAAGAAAGTGTACGCACCCTATGACCCTGCAATTCTACTCCCAGTTTTACGACCCAGAGAAACTCCTGCGTCTGTGAGGCAGAACAGGAAAGGTCTGAGCAGCGCTGACTACAACGGCCCAAATTAGAAACAATCCCATGTCCACCCACAGAATGAACAAGTGAGAAATACCCACAGCACAGAGACCTCTACAGCGGTGACAAAGCACGAGCTACCTCGACAAGCAGCTGCACTGGAGAGTCGCCGAGGCTGGACAGGAGGCTGTGGCAAGGGATGTACGTACAGGATGCACCCACTTGCAGAAAATTCAAAAACCTGGGAAACTAAATATATTGTTTATGAACACAAAAGTGAATGGGTGGTCAAGGTATAAAGAAAAATGAGAAGGGAAAAAAAAACAAAACCCTGAAGGAATAATAAAACCAAAATTTCTGGAGAGGGAGAAAAATGTGTGGGAATGGCGGCTGCTGGTGGACTGCTAGTCTCTACTAATCCCTCACGTGGATTTTGCAAATATTCTTCTCTATCTACTCCTATTTAATTAAAGAAAGAAAACAACCTGAGGTTCTATGACAACATCTTCCAGGCAGAAATAGGATTACGTGTTCACCGGCTTCCACTTTCAGGCCCATAGTTGCATGGCTCAAAGGATGAGTGCAAAACTTTCTGTGGAGAACTCTGGAAGCATAAGGCTTTTTTCTTTCTTTTTTTTTTTTTTTTGGCTAAAGCTTTTATTATTTATTTGTGTATGAGAGAGCACGCGTGTGCTTATAAGTCCAAGTCAAGGGTGGGGTGGCAGAGGGAGAGAGAAGCAAGCTCCCTGCTCAGCGGGACTCGATCCCAGGACCCTGGGATCACGACCTGAGCTGAAGGCAGCTGTTAAACCGACTGAGCCACCCAGGCGCCCCTGGGTGCCCAATGCCCAATAAGCATAAGGCTTATTGGTTAAACGCTAGATGTTGGTGGCCAGAGACCTGGGTACAAATCCCCGCGTTTTGCCCCTTCTAGTAACAACAGCACCTACCTCTTAGGGTTGTTGTAAAGGTTAAAGCTCAATGAAATAATTCATGGAAAAACTTTAGCAGTCTCTGTACACAGTTAAGTTCTCAAAAAGTGTTAGTTTCCACTGTTAGCATCTGTGTGTCCCTGGGACAGAGTAGCTCATCTTTTTTTTTTTTTTTTTAAGATTTTACTTACTTGTTTGACAGGCAGAGAGAGATCACAAGTAGGCAGAGAGGCAGGCAGAGAGAGGGGGAAGAAGGCTCCCCGCTGAGCAGAGAGCCCGATGCGGGGCTCAATCCCAGGACCCTGAGATCATGACCTGAGCTGAAGGCAAAGGCTTTAACCCGCTGAGCCACCCAGGTGCCCCTCATCTTTCTGAGGCTCCATTTCCTCATCTAGAAAGTGGGGGTAACGAATACCTAATGCGCAGGGTTGCAGTGAGGATGAAATCAGAAATGATACCCATAAAATACCCAGCAGCGTGCCAGGCACATACCAACCCCCTCAATAAATGCTATCAATTATTTCTATTATTGTAATTAATAAATCCCTGCTCAGCTTCCCAGCAATTACCCTTGAGTACCTGGTCCTTGGCCAAAGCCACATTCATTACCTGTGGCATGTCTTGCTTAAAAGTAATGCCAGATGAGCTACTTACTGCTGTTATTTAAACACACAAGCTCCTTCCTGTCTGTGGAGAAAAGCCTGGTGGATCTGCGGAATATGCGTCCATTGTGATCTCACAAGGGAGCAGGGCTAGACACACGGTTTTCTTTTTTAACAGCGGATTCAGCAGCAGCATCAAAAGTCAAATAAAACGCAATCTCTCTGAGCAACTATTTTGTATCAGGAGTCAGGAGAGGAAATGTGTTCATTCTGCCAGCGTGGGGAACACCTGCTCCGTGCCAGGTACTCCGCCAGACGGGTGTGTTAAGTGGGAGCTTATATACCGAATTAAGAATATTCAGGTTACAACCTGCCGAACGAGGAGGCACAAGCTACCCCCACGGGATCGGCAGGTTGCTCCCCCAGCATCTGAGATCCCACTTTGGGGAAGTGAAACCCATGGGGTCATTCTGACTTGAAGGCCCAGTTTCAACACGCCCACACAAAGGAAGAAGCAGAGGCACCAAATTTATTAGTACTTACCGATCCCAGAATCGAAGGGACGCACTAAGCCGGGGGAAGGGCCATCCTCGGTGCAGTTGGAGCGGGGGAGCGGGCACCCACAAGCAGGAGACACAGATAGACAGCTAGCACCTACACTCAAAGGTGATTGGGACAGAGGTCACTAACTTTTCTTGGGCTTAACTCCAAAGCGGTTATTTTATAAAGGTGCCCCGCTAAAAGCAAAGCGGGAACTTTTGGCAGGTATTCGAAACTCAAGTCCTTATGGAAACATCCAGACTCTGCATGTGAGTAGTGTAATTATACTTGATAAAACGCCGAGGCAACAACTCAGAAAAACAAAGCTGTCTTTCTCAAAAGCTGTTTTCCTCATTACAATGGGGGAGACAGAGATGAGCAAGCCCAGCCTTCAAGGAGCAGAGTCAGTTAGGAAAGTCAGATTTTTTTTTTTAATTGAAGTATAGTTGGCCTGGAAAGTCAGATTTTATGTATGTGTGTATGTATGTAAGATTTTATTTATCCATTTGACAGAAAGAGACAGAGAGAGAGGGAACACAAGCGGGGGGAGTGGGAGAGGGAGAAGCAGGCTTTCTACTGCGCAGGGAGCCAGATGTGGGGCTGGGTCCCAGGACCCTGGGATCATGATGTGAGCAAAAGGCAGATGCCCAAAGACTGAGCCACCCAGGTGCCCCGGGAAGTCAGATTTTAAATGGAGATCGCCTGGGAAGACAGGCACCCTTGGTGCCCAGGAAGAGAGGCCGCAGGAAACTCAGCAAGTGGGGAAGCGTGATGGCCCTGAAGAGGTCCCGCAGTGGGAGGAGCTTGGCCTGAGCACTCACCCACAGGAAGGAGCTGGCCAGGCAAGGCGATCGCATTTCAGGCAGAGGGAACTGCACAGACTAAGGCCTAGAAGCAGGAGACAGCAGGGCCGAGCAGAGAACTGCCAGTGGTTTGGTATGGTGGGAGCATGAAGACAGACAGGAATCGCTGAGGATGGGCCTGGAGAGGTTGCAACCGGGTCATCATGCCAAGGAGTTTGCCTTGACCTGAGGTATGGAAGCGACAAAAGCTTAGCCAGAGCCTAGCATTACAGGAAAAGAGTAGGACAGCTGATGGAGGGTGTCTAGGAGATGAACCGGACTGGCAGCTGGATGGCCAAGGGAGAGGGATTGGGGGGGAGGGTATGTCTGACCCTAGATTGTAGCGGTGTGGATCAGGAGGGAGGACATGTCCCTTTGGGTGACATGTCCTCTAGGAAAAGTCCTTTGGGTGATGGGATGGGAGAATCCACCTCAGCTGGGACACAGAGGGACAAGGAGCAGCAGGTGACAATTCCTTTCCCCAGGGGATTTTAAAATCTAGTTGGAGAATGAGAACCGCTAGCACTGGGTCCAGGTAGCACCTGTCCAGGGAGGAGACGGAAGCAGGAAAAAGAGCTTTCACAGAATACCCTTTTGCACTTTGAACCCTGACATCACCTCTTCAAGAATTTATCAAATTAAAACTTAATAACAGCACAGACAGGAAGTGCTAAGGTGAAAGAGATAGGTCTCTTTGGGTTGGAAGAAGGCTTCAAGGAGGGAATGGGGATTCAGCGAAGAGGCAGATTTTTGCCCCAGAGGTGGAGCCATGCTGGGCCAGCACAAGGGGTTCAGCTAGACACCGCCTCAATTCTGGACCTGCCCCAGCTAAGCACAAATAACAGAGCCTGAAAAGTGGGGGGCGTTTGCCATGACAGTGTTGAACCATCCTGCAGGCTGCACCGTCTGTGATACTTTCTGTCTACCTTCCTACTCCAGCAAGAAAGAAGGAGCACAGTTAGAAACAAAGGCCTGGTAACAGCTTAGTTACCAGTTGCTGCCAAGTGTTTGAGACTCACCTCCTCCAGGAAGGCCTCCCTGATTGATCACTCAGAATCACCCAGGTCACTCCAATTCCCTCGTCCTGGCATTGCCTCGTGGTCCTTTGCAGTGGGGTTCACCTCTGCTCCTTTTATTTCCCCTGGACAAAGAGACCTAGGGTTAAATTGAATCCTTCCCAGACTTCTGCTCTCTGTCCAGCCTGCCTAAGCCCTGCTCTCTGGAGACTGCAGTTCCTCAAGGTACTAACCACATCCTGAAATGAAACGAGACACCTGTGATTAGCCATGGCGGTAAGGAATGAGGTCTCTGTTTGCTCAGCATGTGGGCAATAGGAAAGAACCCGGTGGAAGGGACACAGAATCGGATGGAAGCCAGAAGACTTTGGGATTCAGGATTCCCATCCTCCGCGTGGGAGATTCCCAGAAGTGTGGTTAGCAAGGGTTGGGAGTCAGTCCTCCACCAGCCTGGTCAAGGAGTAGTCCCTGTTGTATGTAGTGCTCAGTCAAGTTCACAGGATTCTCCCCCCAGCTCCCTCACATTTGAGCTCTCACACCTGGCCTCCAGGACCACTGGCAAACGTGTCCACAGTCCTCACCCACTCCTTCCTCTCTTGCTACTGCTGAGCATTCATTCCTGATACTTTTTCTTCCAGTCTCCCCTGGGAGATTGCCACACACAAACCATCTTGGTTTCAGTACTGAGATGACACCAGAAATCCTCTTCCTCCAGGAAGCTTTCCTAGATTGAACAAATGGGACCTGCCCCTCTGGCCTCACTAGCCAGAACACAAGCTTACTTTCTCTTATCGAGGTTTGATAGACCCCAGCCCCAGGGTCTATCGCACCACTGATTACAACCCATAGTGGGATTGTGGACTAAATTTAAAGCGTTGCAAATCAGCATGAAAATATTCTTTAGAAGATCAGAATAGAGGAGGGCCTGAGAGGCTCAGTTGGTTAAGTGTCTGCCTACACCTTAGGTCATGATCCCAGGATCCTGGGATTGAGCCCAGTATCAGGCTCCCTGCTCAGCGGGGAGCCTATTCTCTCTTTCCCTCTGCCCCTCCCCTGGCTCTTGCCCAAGCACATGCGCTCTCTCTCTTTCTCAAATAAATAAATAAAATCTTAAAAAAAAAATCAGAATAGAATAGAACAAAAAAGAAAATACCAAAGTGTATTGCATGCAATATAGGTAAGTGTTGTTCTTTTAAAATTTCATATCAGTTATTACATATACATATGTAGAGCATACCAAAAGTCTTAGCAGTTTTGAGCTTTAATAGCTTCAGAAGTGTAAACACTGTAGACTCAAGAACATCATTTGAAAGTTTTATTAAAATTGCTTTTACCTGATTTTATGAATTTTGATGAACAAATTTTTATTTTAATGCTTGTCTCTGCCCATTAGAGATGATAAACATCCCGATACAAAATGAAAAGCACAATTTTGTTGTTTAAAATTCATAAAACTGGGGCACCTGGGTGGCTCAGTTGTTCAGTGGCTGCCTTCAGCTCAGGTCATGTGGGATCTAGCCCACCTAGGGCTCCCCGCTTGGTGGGAAACCTGCTTCTCCTTCTCCCTCTCCCCCGATTGTGTTCCCTGTCTCACTGTGTCTCTCTCTGCCAAATAAATGAACAAAAAGAGCCTGGTGGTGGGTATTGAGGAGGGCACGTATTGCATGGAGCACTGGGTGTGGTGCATGAATAACACTGAAAAAATAAAATAAAAATTAAAAAAATAAAATTCATAAAACTCAATAAAGATGAAAGAAATTTAAATTCCTACATTTTCAAATGATGGTTTTCTGTCCGTTTGTAGAATTCATACCTCTGATGTGAGTAACGTGTAAACGTGCCCTAAGACTTTTGGGATAGCCCTCGTAGGTGAATGCGCACCACGGCTTGTTGTAAAAGGTCTTTCTTATCTTGGTCCAGTCACAGAAGTTTGAAAGCCAGTGATGCAGTGCTGTCCCTCCTTTTTACATCGTAGCCTCCTCCAAGAAGCCCCTTCAGATCTCCCAGCAGAATTCCTCTCTCCACCCTTTCGTCCCTTGTGTCTGTGCTTCCTCTGGCCTTCTCGCTGCCCGCCTTGGGTCAGAGGAGTCTGTTCTCTCTCACCCCTTTGTCAATACCTGGCCAGAGAGGCAGGGTGTTTTCACCTTTTCTGTCACTTGCCAAGTCTAGCCCAGGTTTTTCAGGGAGTAGATACTCCATAAACGCCCATTCAAGGACATAAAGCCCGAGGGGTCAAAGTGACCTGTTCCAAGCTACAGGGGGTAAGCTAGCGAGGCCGGCTTTGCTAGGCGATATTTTGAATGCACTTATGGCAGCAAGAATTGCGTTCTCTGACACTCTGTTGTTAGATCCTCGGCGGGCCCCTTTGACCAGGTCTGTCCCAGAGCCCAGCGCCCTCCTCTTACAGGAGAGGCCGGATGGGTTAGGTGACTTCCCTAGTATCACACAGCTTGTGGCTCCCGGAAGCTGATGCCATCTCCAACTCCCAGGCCACTGCTCTGTTCCTGAACTCTTTTTTTTTTTTTTTTTTTAAAGATTTTATTTATTTGACAGAAACACAGCGAGAGAGGGAACACAAGCAGAGGGAATGGTAGCGGGAGAAGCAGGCTTCCTGCCGAGCAAGGAGCCCGATGTGGGGCTCGATCCCAGGCCCCTGGGATCTGACCTGGGCCGAAGGCAGACGCTTAACGACTGAGCCACCCAGGCGCCCCTGTTCCTGAACTCTTAACTCCCTCTTGGGGGTCACCTGGGTGGGTGGTGTGGTGACTGGGTCAGGCTCCTGAGAGCCTGGGGCCAGGATGTTCTCCCCAGTCTCTCCTCCACCCACCCCGCCACGCCCCTCCCTGGCGCCTGCCCTCCCCCAGAGCCTACCTAGGACGACAAATGCTTTAACAATGACAAAATTGTTAGTCCCAGGCAGAGTTTCAGCTTCTGTGACAACCCGAGTCAGCCACCCCAGAACACGCCCTTGCGGGCCAGGTGGCCTTTTTGTAACAAAGTTTCTGTTTATCAGCTAAGCTGCTCACCTCCGGGAGACGTGGCAGCAAGGAAGTAAGAGGCCGGCACCACCAGGGGGATGTTTGCTCAAGTTACTCAGACTACAGCTCAATTACAGGTTCTTCGAGAAAGTGATGACTGTCAGGCTGATCCTCACCGAGGGTGCAGGTGCGTGGAGCTCAACATCCACGCTGGGGAGGGGGCAGGTCAATTTCAAGCGACTGGTCGGGGGAAGGCACGGAGAGGCCCTTTGGGGCCAGAGGATTCTTTCTTGTCACCAGCACTTCATCAAACACAACACTCTTTTCACTTCCTCTGTTTTCATGAGTAGCGAGTTCTCTCCTGCAAACCCCTCCTCCCACCCTCTGACCCTTTTGATTACAGAATGCTGGGAGCTTTTCACTTTCCCCTTAATTACACCTTCAAGACATTTCAGCTTTTCCTCAAGACTCAAGCGGCAGGACTGTGGCCTATTTCCCCAGAAGGATGTACTGAAAGTTATTTCTGTAGCTAGTCTCTCCAGTTCTCTCCTGCCCCACCTCATATCTAGGTTCATTGTACGTTTGCATAACATTTTAAGTCAAAGTTACCCAAACACAGACATTCCATTGAAAAACGCAGCCCAAATCTGCTCACGAGGTACACCTAGAACAGTGTTTGGCATGTAGTCAGTGCTCGATAAAGGTTTGTTCATTTATTCCAAGTCTGTTAAAAACCACTGAAAATCAGGAGCGCCTTGGTGGCTCAGTCGGTTTAGCGTCTGCCTTCGGCTCAGGTCATGATTCCAGAGTCCTGGGAGCAAGCCCCCCATCATGCTCCCTGCTCACTGGGAAACCTGCTTCTCCCTCTCCCACTCCCCTGCTTGTGTTCCCTGTCTCTCTCTCTGTGAAATAAATAAATAAATAAAATCTTTAAAAAACAACAACAACACTGAAAATCAAATACGGGACCAAACAAAATTCAGCAGCTCACAGGTTCCTCACTGGAGGACCTCCAGGCCCGACGGGTCGGGTGGGGCAGGGATGTGCAACTGTTCTTGGAGGGCTCAGAGACTGTGGGCTCCTCCATGCTCGAGTGGAGGGGGGGAGGAGGAAGGGGGGAGGAGTGAGCCCAATGGTATTCCTGAAGGCAGGGCCCCAGATCTGAGGAGGGGGTGGTGAGGGGGGAGGGCAGAACTGTGGGTTTTCCTTCTCTCCTCACCCCACAGGTTGCTGTGGCGGTAGGACGGCTACCCCGGACCACCCACACTCAACTTGCCAAGCCCCGCCCCCTAAATTGGCGGGTTTTCCCAATTTCCCCCATCGCTGCTGCGGGTAGCCGGGAAGTCCTTGAAACAGCCCCTGCCCTACTCCCAGGCACCTACTATAGTTCTCAGGGCCTTCTCAATGTCAGGTTCACTCCAAGCCCACTCCCAGGTCCTGCTGATTCATTCCCTGCCTCCTGGATCCTCCTCTTCCCCTCTCTCTCTCTCTTTCTCTCTCTCTCAAAACCGTCATCCCAGATCTCATCCTTATCTCCCCACATCTGGAGGCTCAGCAGAAGCTGCCTGCCGGCCTCCTCTGCCTCTGGCCCTCTCCCTTCCACAATCTGAGCGGCTGTATTTGATTGTAGCAGAACCCGGGCCTGGGCAGCGGGCTTCCTGTTGTCACTCACCCTCCCTGGCTTACCTTTTCCTCCTCACAGCCTTTCCCTTCTATTCTTGCTAAACAGGCTGTGTTCTTTTCTCTTTCAAATTCTTCTTCAGATTCCTCCCCTCCTCTAAGAAGCCTTCTTAGACTAAGGTGCATGGGTCCTGCCCTCAGGATCCCCCTGTGTATTTGTTACCAAGTTTCACTGCCCACGCTTCCCCCGTGTGGGACTTCCCCACTAGATTTTGTGAGGGAGGGAGAACCAACAGGTCTAGACTCAGGTTACCTAGATCCTGTTCGCTTCCTCCTCCCCCAATTTTTAAATTTCCTCGTCCTCAATCGTTGACCTCCAAAATTCCTTTCCCGACCAACCCACCTAGCCTTCTCAGCCCCACAGCATCCATCCCACAGCCCTGAGAAATTTAGTCTGCCATTCCACTGCCTGGGTCTGTCTGTCCTTTGTTCTCCAGTAGAGGTGAGGATTGGGTTTCTTCCTTCCTTCAAGCCTACCTACGGCTCAGGACCAGGTTGCACAGGGTACAGGAGAATAACCTGGCCCCATGGGGCTCTCAGGTGCCACAAAAGCGTCTTCTAACAGTCCTTTTTCTCCCCAGACTGAACCCAACCTTGTTCACTGTGCGAGCCTTTTACACAGCACAATTACGGCATTGAGCTCAACACTGAGACAGGCACTGCCCTGCACTTGACCTCTCATTTATTCAAACCCTCACTCTCATTCTCACTGAATGAGAGCAGACATTTTGGGCTTTCCCAGAGTGGGACAGAGGACTGTGTGAAGAACCAAGTTCACCCAAGTCTTTGGCACAGCCATTCGCTGGGTCCCTCCGGTACGCAGACACCCTCTCTGATCCTCAGCTTCACTTCTAGAACTGGTGAGGTCTGTGTGAGCCAGAGGCCGCTCAGGGCAATACCATCACCACGTTTGATACCACTACTCACCCCAGCAAGCCAAGGGACAGTTATCTTTTCCATTTTACACATAAGGAAACCAAAGCACAGGGAGGTTAAGGAACTTGATCAAGGTCACATAGCAAGGAAGTAGCAGAGGCCGAATTTGAGCTCAGTCCCAGGTCTGTCCAAAGCCCACTGTCTTAACCGTGATACCACGCTGCCCCTGACTTGGCTGTTGCTTGGAGGTTTGCCAAAGCATTTTCATAGACACCTTCTCATCTGCTCCCCACCCAGGGAGTATTATGTGATTTGGCCAAGGTTAGACAGCTAAATTAGAGACAGAGCTAAGTCAGCTGCCTGGACCCACAATACCCAACTGCCTCCCAATGGTCCTAGAGTTAGCTACTCCTCCTATTCCTTACTTCTGTTCTAGCCAATGGCTACCAGGACTAAGCCTATGGTCCTATGCCCTGTCCGGGACACCTGAAGATGTTTCTGGTCTCAGAGGGCATCCACCATGCATCAGCACCTCCCCTTTCCAGGCGTTGAGTTCTTCCACGCTGCTCTGGGTGGGTGTGAGCTCTTCTGCCAACTGTGGGCAGTGATTACCAAGGATGAGGCCATCTCAGGCAGCCGGGGGTTCCTTCATGGTTCTACTGGCTCCAGACTCCCTCTTCTCTTTGCCAGTCCTGCCCTTTCTGTCCTGATGCCCCTGAAAGTAGTTTTCTCTTGTTACCTCTGTGTGCCTACATGAATGGCACTGTTGAGGAACAAGAACTAGGGAAGTACGTGCCGTGACACTGGCTTCTGCAGGATAATAGGAACCAAAGTATATTTCAAACCCCTCACCTTACCTTGTACGTGACTTTCCCTGTCTCATCCTTTTAGCCCTTCCTCTGATGGGTAGGGAGGGGG
Organism: Procyon lotor; assembly: GCA_028646535.1. Classification (NCBI taxonomy): domain Eukaryota; kingdom Metazoa; phylum Chordata; class Mammalia; order Carnivora; family Procyonidae; genus Procyon; species Procyon lotor. Next base: position 55,706,992 of record CM053611.1, read on the forward strand.
CTCCTGTGTTGGAGAGGTGAATAGGGCCTGCGCAGTGCATACACATCTCTGGTAAAATGAGCAGAAGCCCACACATCTCTTTAGTGGTCTAGAGTTGCTAACCTCATCTAGTGCCTGTAAACTGCATTTGTGGGGTCTGGAGCAGCAGCGTTAAAACCCTTCCTGGGGCTGTTGCAATGGGCCTCAGCCAATAGAGGGGGTCTGTTTTAAGCTATGCTGACGAACTGAGCTCCCCTTCCCCCAGACACACAGGAGAGCCCTGTCCTACCCTCTGCAGAAGTCAGGGTCTGGGATGACTTGCTCTGGGGGCAAGTAACCGACGGTTTCTCCTTTCAGTGAGTCTGGGGCTTGTCGGAACAAGTGACGGGGAAATCGGGAAGTTGGTGTCAGTCACAGTCATGAACACCCATGAGACTCCCCTCCCACAATACACACAGCTCCCACTCCCAAAAGGCCCACGACACCAGAGAGAGGATATCTGAGACGCCACCTCTACTCAGGAGCAACGGGGCACCTGCAGGAGGATATCTCTCTTAAAGATATCCTGGAGCCGAGCACATGGAGTGGCCCAATCTGGGAAGAAGGGGAACAGAAGGGATGCGGGGGCACGGGTGGGTAAAGGCAAGAGGCTGTAGAACCCCGGAGGGACGGCTGCGGCTTGTCCTTCTCCCACCCACCCCTCCAAGTCCCAGAGGTCTGAGCTCTTCATTCATCTTCCAAAGGGGGGGGGGGGGTCCTACAGAGGGAGGAGCTAGAGGCCACCACGACAGATTAGGACGAGTCTGGCCCAACCCCTTCATTTCACTACGGGGGGTGGTGAGGAGGAAGTGGAAGAGGAGGTCGGCGGAGGAGGGAGGTGGGGAGCAAGGACCTGGCAGACGCGAGCTCGACTGGAGGGGAAGTCCCGACAAGCGAGAGAGCTGTGCGTTCCAGGCCCGGGGCAGGGGGGAGGTCGGTCGCGGGGGCCAGCGAGGGTCGCCGGCTGCCCCTGCCACTTACCTGTCGCGCCAAGGGAGAGCCGCGGCCGCTCCGCCGCTCGGCTCGCGGATTTCCCGACGGGACGTCCTGGAGGGCGGGGCCGGGGCGGGCCCTGTACCGCCGCTGGGGCGCGCCCTTCGCGCCCCTCCCCGGCGAGGTGCGGGCGGCCACCCGGCGCGCCCCGGAGCGCTGCTGCGGGCGGCGGCACGCCCGGCTGCGCCTAGGGCCGCGAGGAGGCTGGAGGCCGGGCAGGGGGCGCCCCCCCGCCCCAGGCATCCCCCGCCCCACCGCGGCTGGGAGCCTGGCTTCTCCGGCTTCTTCAGATCTCAGCCCAGCAGGGGTGCAGTGTCGGCGGCCAGGCTCTCCGCGCCGAAGGAGATTGGAGCGACCTAGTCACCCCAAAGACGAGAGGTTTTAAGCCGAGCCGCGGGCGGCGCGGAGCAGCGTGTGCAGGGGACCGCAGCGTGCGGAGCGTGGGCTCAGAGCGCTCTGAGCCGCGAGGCAGCGGCGCTGGAGGGGAGGATGCGGCCGGCGAGCGAGAAGCCCCCAGGGCTCGGTCCCAGGTTCGCTTCTCATTGGCGGGGTGGTCTCGGGCAAATGACTCCTCCCCTCCATCCCAAGACGAGAGCAGGTGGTACCTGCGTGCCGCGGACCCAGCGAAGGGCTTCGTCCCCCGGGTCTCGAGGAAACCCCGACCCCAGCAAACACTACGGTTGTTAGCCAGAATATACACGGGGGACGGCTGAGCACACAGCTAGAGTGTGGCTCTAGGTGTGGTTCCCGGACCAGCAACATCAGCACCATCTGATAATTTGCTAGAACCGTGGATGGTTGGGCTCCACCCCAGACCTAAATAATAGGAAACTCTGGGGATGGAGCCCAGAAATGTGCATTGTTAAAAGACCTCCGGGCGAATCTGGTGCTTGCTCAACTTTGAGAACCACTGAGCAGGTAGCGGCAGGGCTAGAATTAGAATCAATAAATTTAGTTCCGAAGCCCAGGCTCTGAAGAGCTCCTGCCGTAGCCCCAGGCTGCCCACCGGTTCTCTCCAGCTCTATGGTTCTGGGATGTCATCTTTTAGGTCCTTATCTCAGTCCTAGAGAAGTAACACAGATGACTCCAAGTAGACGGCAATTTGGAAATTTTCTATGGTAGAAGCTTGGACCACTGATTCGGTTTTCCTTTGTGTTTGCGTTTTTAAATGCGCGTGTGTTTCTAAGTCTCTAAGACCTGGGAGCTCGCATGTGGGTGGGTAAATTTGAGCAAGGAGACTGCCCTCACATGAACTGGGAAGGGCAGAGAAGCCACCTGGAGCTCCACGGTTGGCCTTGACTTGCCTGGCTACCCTAGATCAAGGGGCCAGATAGGACAGACTCTCCCCAAAGGAGGAGAAAAGACAGGTGTCTGTAGCTCCAATCCCCCACCCCACCCCCAGCTCCCTTGCTTTCACACTAGACTGAGGTATAAACTCCTGAAGAGAGAGACCTTCACCAGAATTTACCCGGATCATCCCTTTTAGCCCCTTTACCAGACCCTCACTGCTCCAGCTGCTACCATTCTTGTTACTTGCCTTATTCACCAGCTGTCTTACTCAGACCAAGGGCATTTTCTATGGAAGATTGTGGGGTGCTGCTCCTGTTTTTGCTTACTGGGGGCTAGACACTCCTGTATGGTCTGAGCCTTCTGTCTTTGCTCTGCCCTTCCTCCAACTTGCCTCTGAGACCCTTGGGGTTGTGTGATCCCAGCCTGGCCCTTGAGAGCCTTAGTCAGGACCTATCTTGACCTGAGGATGACGGGCCAGGCTGGACTTACAGCCCCCGTTCTTCCCCAGGTCATGGCAGAGTCATGATCACCAACCCTAGCCTGGGGTTCCCGAGAGGGTGGTGTCTAGCTTCTCAAGGAAGCTGCTTGTGTCCGTGTTGTGTACCCCACGTTCCGGAAGCAAATTACTCATCCCATTGCACTTTAGCTGACTCAAATTTTAGACATGACTTGGAGCCCTTAGAATAATTAGCTGCCTAATTTGGAGGTGCAGGGTATGTGACCCGCCCCTGATGTGTCATATACCGAGCTGTCTCCTAGCTGGAAGAACACTTTGGGCTCCCTGCCCTCCACTTCAGGAAGGTCTGGAGGTGAGCCACTGCACAACGGTGACTGTGACCTCAGCCTGTCACTGGTGGCAAGCCACTTAAAAATAATAGTTTTCTTGAATTGAAGAAGTTATACGAACATGTGGTTAAAATTTTTTTTCAAGCCCCGTAAAAAGGAAGGGACATTTTCTTCCTCCCTAAACCTTTAGTTCCTCTCCAAAAATCATCTATGCATATTCATGACCAAAACCCTTCCCATCACTAAGTTCTTCTGCAGAACATGCCTGAATTCCTCGCTCCTCGAGAAGTCCTATGCATTTCGGTGTTTTCTCACAGTCTTATTTTTATTTCTTGGTCGTTTTAGACCTCGTATCTGGGTGTTCTTGGTCTCGCCTTTTACGTCAGTGTGCTTTAGGGGGTTCCCCCGTAAGGCAGGAAACGTGGCGGGAAACAGATCGGTTGAAGCACGTAAGACAAGGGCTGCTCTGTAAGGCTATTGACATCAGCTTCGGCCCTTAATCAAATCTCTTCCTGCCACATGTAGTCCTAGAGGAGGGGACACCCACCTCTAGATGGGGCAGAAGGAGGCAGACTTGCTCATTAGGCAGAGATGCTGCCTCCGCTCAGTAGACAAAGTTTACAGAGGAAGCTGCCATGAGTTTTCCAGGCAGGTGGTTGTGGGGCTACAGCTGGCCTGCCTGACAGCCCACGCGCCCTAGCTATCACCCCGCCCCCGCCCGACCTCCGCCCTCACAGTTGGCTAGCCAGCAGAAGGAACTGGATGTGTTCCTTGAGCTTCTCTCGGTCTCCTTTCTTATCTGGAAAGTGAGGTTAATGATGCCTCGTGTTGTTGTAAAGCTTGAGCAGATAACTGATGTGAAAGTGCGATAATTTGGTTCTTCTGTTACATCTGTTTATCTTTTCCAACCACATTTCCCCTTCCTCCTTCTCCTCTCATTTCCCTCATGCCCAAAAGAGAAAAAACACTGTGAGAAAACACTCTCAAGGCAAAAAATGTTTTAGGAACCCAAGCAGAGCTGGCCCAAGTTCTGCCGTAATCCCTCATGCATCACGATTCACTCACCTTGGTGTGCCTCAATTTCCTTATCTGCAAAATGGGTATGAGTATTATTTTTATGACTGAGCTGTTAGATTTAAATAAGTAAAATGTTTAACCCAATGCCTGGCACACAATAAGTGTTCAGTAAATATTAGAATGTTAGCCATTATCATTAGCTGTTTTCCTTCTTGTTCTACCATTAGCAAAACGAAGGTGAACAGCTTCCGTATTGGGTAGGACACAGAGATACAAAGGGAAATAAGCCCATCTCTCTGTTCAGGACACTTACAATATAGGATGGGAGGCTGATAAATGTACAAAGGGAAATAAGCCCATCTCTCTGTTCAGGACACTTACAATATAGGATGGGAGGCTGATAAATGTACAAATGTACACAAATCGTTTTACAAAAGAGCTTTATAAAAAATAAACTTCGTTAGTGGGACAGGAAAAAAAGATCCAGGACTAGACTATTAGCCTTAGGTACAAAATTGAATGGGACACTGAAAACCTCAGTAATCAAGTAATATTTAATGTAATATTTTAATACATGCAAATTGATGCAAAAAATCTATCTTGGACAAAATATCAACAATTGTTTTTTGAAATATTAGAAATTTTTTTCAGAGAAAGACAATTGTCATATGATCTCTCTGATATGAAGAATTTGAGAGGCAGAGAGGGTGGGAGGGGTCGTGGGGGGTGGGGGAGGGAAATGAAACAAGATGGGAACCGGAAGGAGACAAACCACAAGAGACTCCTAAACTCATGAAACAAACTGAGGGTGGCTGGGGGTTAGGGGGTTAGGGATAGGGTGGCTGGGTTATGGATATTGGGGAGGGTATGTGCTATGGTAAGTGCTGTGAAATGTGTAAGCCTAATGATTTACATTATTTTGCCCCTGGGGCAAATAATACATTATATGTTAATTTAAAAAATATAACTGAAAAAAATGTTAGAAATTTTTAAAATAATTATTCTTATTAAGCACCAGCTTTTTTTTTTTTTTTAAGATTTTATTTATTTATTTATTTATTTGACAGAGAGAGACAGAGAGAGAGGGAACACAAGCAGGGGGAGTGGGAGACAGAGAAGCAGCGTTCCTGCCCAGCAGGGAGCCCAATGCAGGACTTGATCCCAGGAATCTGGGATCATGACCCGAGCCAAAGACAGTTGCCCAACGACTGAGCCACCCAGGAGCCCCAAGCACCAACTTAATATCGCAGAAAATTTCAATTCATCCTTCAACAACCCCTTATTCCTCCCTCAACCAAGTTCTTGATAAAGAGCTCTTAAAGAAATATATGCTATCTCTTCTCTTCTGTGTAAAACTTTATCAAATATAGACAATCAACAAATAAATATCCAATATTAAGTTGCAAAAAAAAAAAAAACTTTATCAAATAAAGCCAAATAGCTGTGTATATCTTGCTATAAAATGTTGCCCATGGCTGTGGAGATGGTCTGCCCAGTGTCCTTTTCACTGTCCAGATCCTTAAAGACTCTCTGCTCACGAGGCAGAAGGAAAAGGCGCACGTACCCCATACACATTTTAAAATATATTTTTCAGTGTTATTTTTTCTAGAACATTAAAATCATTGAAAAACTATTGAAAAATTGAGAAGTAGGTGTATTAAAAACTCGCAACCTTATTTTCAATTTAAATATTTAATTTATAACAAAAGAGAATACTATGATCTCACTTCAGTAGTTAATTAAAATTTATTTGAGATGACCCCTTGGTCAAAAGAAATTGTCAAATGACAGTCTCTCAGTGGGAAGTGAAATAAGCAAGGCATTCAATTCTGAAAACGTCACTGATAAGTTTGCTAGCACCAAAGCCAGCTTCCTTTTCCCTCAGGCTCCCTTACACTCAGCGTGGCCTGAGATTGGGGGCTGGGCAAAGAACCCGAAGACAGTGGAGCAGCGCATAAGAGAGAAGGATTAGGAGAGTTGCAGGGGTTGGTAATAAAGCATTTATTGTTTTCTCTAATTACTCAAATATCGCATGTCCAACATGCAAACTTTAGAAAGCACAGAAAAATCACAAAGGCAAAAAATAAACTATTAATAATTATGATACCTAAAAATAACCAGTGTTACACTTTTGGTACAATATGTTCTATTTTTTTCTTCTACATATATATAATTCACATGAACATATGTATTTCATCAATTCTGAGATGCATGTTTTTTTCACTTTTTAACATTTCTGAGATCAGGATGTATTTTTTTCTTTAAGATTTATTTATTTATTTTAGAGAGAGAGCTGGGCAGTGAGAGGCAGAGGGAGAGAATCTCAAGCAGACACCCAGCCAACCATGAGCCCAATGAGGGGCTTGATCTCACGATCCTGAGATCATGCATGACCTGAGCCAAAATCAAGAATCAGATGCTGGGGCGCATGGGTGGCTCAGTGGGTTAAAGCCTCTGCCTTCGGCTCCGGTAATGATCTCAGGTTCCTGGGATCGAGCCCCACATCGGGCTCTCTGCTTGGCAGGGAGCCTGCTTCCCCCCACCTCTGCCTGCCTGCCTCTCTGCCTACTTGTGATCTCTCTCTCTCTCTCTCTGTCAAATAAATAAATAAAATCTTAAAAAAAAAAAAAAAAAAGAATCAGGTGCTTAACCAACTGAGCCACCCAGGGGCCCCGAGACCAGGATGTATCTTAAATTGATAATGTCATAATTTGAAGGAGGTGATGGTCTGAGTGGTGGGTCCAGGACACCACTTGTATTGGGAGGGGGCTGTGATGACTACTTTCTGTGTCAACCTGGCCAAGCTGTGGTGGCCAATTGTTTAGTCAGACACTAGTCTAGATGTTGCTGTGAAGGTATTTGTGGATGTCATGAACATCTATTAAGTAGAGGTAAGTAATCCTCTCTGATATGAGTGGGTTTCATCCAATCAGTTGAAGGCTGTAAATGCAAAACCTAGATCTCCCTGGGAAGAATCATCTCTACCTCCAGACCTTGCCTGAGTTTCCAGTCTGCTGGCCTACCCTGCGGGTTTCTGACTTGCCTGCCCCCACAGTTGCATGAGCCAATTCCTTAAAATAAATCTCTCTCTCTCTCTCTCTCTCTGTATATCTTGTTCTGTTTCTCTAGAGAACCTGACTAATAGGACAGCCATGCATGAGGTGAGACTGCAGACATTGGGCAAGTATAGAGAATCCACTAGAAAATACGGCTTGTTCCAGGTTTAGGCCCAACTTGTCCAGGCCTCTGCCCCATTCATTGCAGAAAATGCTGGCGTCTTTAGCCTCTGTGAAACCCAGCATGCCACAGACTACATCACAGGTAACAGTGTCCCCTCCCTGTGGGCATCTCTCTGTTGGTCTCTGCTATAGAGGGTACTAGGAGCCCCCTCATCTGTATAAATGAGCAGTTTATAAGCTCAGCAGGTGCCTGCGATGCCAGGGTCTGAGGTCTTTGCCATTACTTTCTGCAAGTCCCTCCATTTATTCAAGGCCCTATTTTATGATGCTCCAAATTCTTTTCTGGTGTTTTCCCTCCCCAATCTGCACAGTTCTTTTTTTTTTTTTTTAAGATTTTATTTATTTATTTGACAGAGAGAGAGAGATCACAAGTAGGCAGAGAGGCAGGCAGAGAGAGAGGGGGGGAAGCAGGCTCCCCGCTGAGCAGAGAGCCTGATGTGGGGCTCGATCCCAGGACCCTGGGATCACGACCCGAGCTGAAGGCAGAGGCTTAACCCACTGAGTCATCCAGGAGCCCCCAATCTGCACAGTTCTTAAAATGATCTCTTGGTCTTTTGTATTTTGGTTGCTAAGGTAAACATTATTCCAGGGAACGCTTGGTCAGTTTTTCTTCTGTATAACAGAAGCCCCCTTCTATGTTACAATGAGTAGTTTTTCCTCTCTTGGAAAATCACATGGGATTGACAAACTGTGACTATGGACTCTTCTTAAAAGCACTCGGGGTGTCCAGGATCTATGTGTACCTTTTGCAAGAGAGAACTTTAATAATTGGAAAGAATAAAGCATCTAAATGCTCATAAGGTTTTATTGCGAGAACTCTTTCTGTCCCAAATTAATGGTATCATATTGTTTAATAGCTTTTCTTAAAAAAAAAAAAAAAGAGATGCACATTGAACCTTCTGAGACAAAAGTAATTGGATCTTAACCTAACCATCATTTTACCCCGAGGAAAGTAGTAACAGGAGTAATAAACCATCCCCCAGAGCAGCCTGTCCTCCAGGTAACAGCAAAATCTTTGTTAATCTATCCCTAAAAAATAGGAGAGGAGGTTCCTATCTTCGTGGACATTTGAAAAAACAGTAAATTTCATTAGAGAGGGTTGAAATGCTACTCGATAGCATTTGAGTGTTGTTTAAAATTATTTTAGGTTGAAAATGATTGAGAGGTGATAGAATAAGTCAACAGTTGTTCCAGTGTCTTGATGTTTCATGTCCTATTAATATGTGGAACTTTTAAAAAGGTCTCTCTATATATTTATTTTATTTTATTTTAAATTTAAAATAAATTTAAATATATTTTATATTTATATATAAATTTAAATATATATTTTATTTTTTAAATTTAAAAATTTATATAAATTTTATGTAAAATTATATATATTTTATATAAAAATTCTTATATAAATTAATATATACTTTAGATTTATATTATTAAAATATATATAAATTTATTTATATTTAAATTTTTAAAATTTAAAACATTTATATATATGTATATACATATATATCAATCCCATGTAATATCTATATCTATATCTATATCTATATCTATATCTATATTTTTTTTTTAGTAATCTCTACCCCTAATGTGGGGCTTGGACCTAGGACCCTGAGATTAAGAATTGCATACTCCTTGGACTGAGCCAACCAGATGCCCTGATATCCTGAGCTTTTTGCCTCATTGCTTATTAATACCACAGAATTTTGATTTTCAATAGATAACATATACATATGGCAAAACAATCAAATGTTGAATAGTGAGGTGTTAGTCTCCCTCCTACTGCCATTCCCAGTCACTTAGTTTTCCTCCCCAGGGGCCGCCACTGATACTAGTAGTTTCTTTTCCTTCCCTTTCCTTTCTTTTCTTTCTCTCTCTTTTAAGATTTTATTTATGTATTTATTTGTCAGAGAGAGAGAACACAAGCAGGGGGAGCTGTAGGCAGAGGGAGAAACGGGTTCCCCACTGAGCAAGGAGCCTGATGCCAGACTCAATCCCAGGACCCTGGGATCATGACCTGAGCCAACTGAGCCACCCAGGCATCCCTGTTACTGGTTTATTTTGATTCTTTCTAGAAACAGCCCAGCCCATTCCAGAGAAGGAATCACCCTGATTTTAGTGGGTACCTTAAGTAGTGAATTATTTCATATTGTCTGAAATGGTTAAAGTTATTTTAAAAGCAGTGAACTTACTGAGTTACTGAGCTGTCTTTGTGGCTCTGATAGATTTTTAATTGATTCTCCTGGGTTTTCTAAGTAGACAGACATCAACAACACATAATTTTGGCAAAGTGAAAACAGTTTTGGAGCGAGACCTGGTTTGAATCCTGGCTCTCTCAGCTACCAGATGTCTGATTTTTAAATCCAGCCTTTACAAAATGTAGCACCCTCCAAAGACAGTGTGTAGGTACGAAGTGGGCCTTCCTTCCCAGACGTGGTGGGTAGAGGGGGCAGAGGCCACATGGAGCCAAGTACTGCCCCTCTGCTCTCCCCTGGGTTTGTTCTACCCAGACCAGCAGATAAATCCAGAGGGCTTTGATCTCAGTGATTTCTAACCACGCAGAGATCAGGAGGAGAGACTGAAAAGGAAGCCCTAAACCAGAGTAACCTTTTCTTTCTCTATGAAAGGAGAGTGGCTCATAGCCACTCTATGCACTCTCAGCAATATTTGCTGAGAGCCAGTTAAAATAGCTTTTATCGTTAAAAATTAGAGTGTTACAGAAGCTCTTTGAAGAACTACTGATTAGCAATCCGGGCTCTGTAAACTCCCCCAAAGTAGTGGGTAGAACAGTTGGACACAATAGCGAGGTATGTAGGTTTTCTCAGAGGTGGGACCTACTTCCAGATAGGGAGCTGGTATCTGATGGGGCGTAGTTCCCAGAAAAATCTATGCTTAGCGAGGAAAAGGAAAAACATATTGTTACTTGTCCATGGTGTCTTACCAACTTGAAGGGATGCTCCAGAACATCTCGGGGACCCCCGATCCCTTTAACCACTCTATGGTAAAGGCAGTGTGGGATGTGCATTATCCAGTTCATTTGCATGACATAATGATGTTTCCAGAAGCTTAGAGGAACAGGAACGAACTCCTTCATATCTTATGCTACCGGGAGAAGGCAGACCCGAAGTGGTGCCTTGAGGTCTACCTATTCTGCCAGATCACAGTGAGAAGTGACAAGTATTTTTGCCACAACAAAGAGTGAACTCGAACCTGGAAAAGATACTGGCTCCACTCATGAATTATCAAGACTTAAAATATCCTGGGGTTCAGTTGTTCTCGGAGGTGTATGGAAAACTCTTCCAGGCTTACCAGGTACAAAAAAAAAAAAAAAAAAAAAAAAGGACGTCTTAAGAACAGAAGCTTCTCCTCTCTAGGGAACTGGGATGGAGTTTTCGGACCCTGATGGGCTCTGTCATGTGCTATCTTGTCTTGGCATTCAGTATTCTGAGGAACACACAGGTTCTAAAGTTCAGGGTAAATTGAGTTCCCGGACCCACCTCCGACATATTTGCATATATGTGCACATGCGTGCATGTGTGGATTCCCCCCCACTCCAATTCAAAGGCCAGTTGCAAGCCCTCCCCCTGCCCACCTATGGTTACCAATGGACTGGTTGTAAGTCAGATGTTCCCAAGACCCCCTTTTAAGATTCGACTAGTTTGCTAGAACAACTCACAGAAAACCATTTTGCTTACTAGCTTACTGGTTGATGATAAAAGGATCTAACTTATGAATAGTCAGAAGCGGGGCGCCTGGGTGGCTCAGTGGGTTAAAGCCTCAGCTTTTGGCTCAGGTCGTGATCTCAGGGTCCTGGCATCGAGCCCCGCATCATGCTCTCTGCTCAGCGGGGAGTTTGCTTAAACAAACAAACGAACAACAACAAAAGAATAGCCAGAAGGAAGAGATGTATAGGGAAATGTACGTGGGAAGAGGTATGGAGCTTCGGAGTCCTTTCCAGGCATGCCCATCTTCCCAAATCATGTGTGTGCCAGCCTGGAAGCTCTCCGAACCTTGTCCTTTTGAGGTTTTATGTAGGCTTCCTTACATAGGCATGAGTCATTGAAAATCACCAACCTTTGACGAAATGATTCAATTTCCGGTACGTCCCCTGCTCCCTGGAGGTCATAAGGTAGGACTGAAGGTTCTAACCCTCTTGATCACATGGTTGGCTCCCCTGGCAACCAGCCCCCATTTTTAGACGCGTTCCAAAAGTCACCTTATTAACATAACACAAGAGACAGCTTTAAGCTCTCCACACTTACTGAACCGGCAAGGGTTTTGGGAGCCCGGAGCCAGGAACCATGGGTGAAGACCAAATATATATTTCTTATGAATCATAACATCTCATAAGGCTGGAATTTGGAGGTGTTGGCAGTCGGTGGGGAGCAAAGAGTCCAGACCAGAGCGGCGCAGGACTGTGGGCTCACTGCCTTGCTACCCCAGCCACATCACACCCAGGAAAAACAAAGACCTCATAAAGCAATCATGCTGATACCCAAGCAGTGCCACTCAGGTCTAAGTCCAAGCCTTGAAATTCTTGTGTCAACCTTGGGGCAAGCACCTCTTATCTGTCCCTGGGGTGCACATGAGGAGCTGTTAGCCTGTCAGAAGCCTGAAGAATTCTCGAAAGCTGTCGGAATCATCCAAAGGGCCCCCTTTCTCTGGCCAGATGCAGACCTGTGTCAGGACACAGGCTACACGATGATGCATGCCAGCCACGGCTGCAGGGCCTTGGAGTCCCCCTTTCTGCCCAGGGCCTGCCACAGGGGTCTCTGTCTTCCAGTAGATAAGGGAGGCGAGCTTCACTCAGAGTGAAGCCTGACTTAGGGATCGACACTAAGACTCTCACTGCTTAGCTACTGTTGCCGTTTCTCTAAGAACAGATCCAAATCTGATGTCCGGAGCTGCCTGGAACCTGAAGACAGCTTTGGAAGCTGGGGCTATCTGCTGAGCTTAACATTGTCAGTTTCTGGAAGTTGACTCCCGACCAGATGTTGGAGAGATTGGGGAGCTTAGCTATGCACGAGAACACACAGAGATGGGGATGGGCAACTGTAAAAAACCACCTTCTTTGTCTAGCAGAGCATCAGGGGACTACCTCCCTTTGATTCTTCATCCGAAGTTCAGAGAAGGCCCAACTCACTCCCCAGCACCAATAGTGCACCTGTGATCCCTTGGCCACAGGTAGTTCAGGGTTAGGTGTTGTACCCAAGCCAGACTGCTCAGAGCCTTCTCAGAGATATTTCCTAGAACTAGTGGGGGGAGAAAAAGGACCCCTCCCCCTGCCCACACCTCTTATCCCCCACTCCCAGGACCAGTATCCTCATTAGTTGGGAAGGGGATGTCAGTTGAGAGCTGCTAATGGCTAATTTGGCCATAGCACAAGGAAGGAGAGTCAGCCTGAGTGTGAAGCCACACTGAGAAAGCAGAGAACAAAGGTAAAGAGCAAGAGGACTCCAGTGATGTAACTTGGACTCCTGGATCCTGCTGTGCCCGAAGTCGTTAATTCCTGGATGTCTCCCTTTTTCAACTTTCTTTTCTTTCCTCTCTCTTCTTTCTTTTTTTTTTTTTTTTTAAAGATTTTATTTATTTGACAGAGAGAAACACAGCGAGAGAGGGAACACAAGCAGAGGGAATGGTAGCGGGAGAAGCAGGCTTCCTGCCGAGCAGGGAGCCCGATGCGGGGCTCGATCCCAGGACCCTGGGATCATGACCTGAGCCGAAGGCAGACGCCCAACGACTGAGCCACCCAGGCGCCCCACCTCTCTCTTCTTTCCTCCCTTCCCTTTCTTCTCCTTATTTTGGCTGAAATTTTTTGATTTTTGTCAAATTGATTTTGAAATTTTGAAAAATTTTGATTTTGTGTTTTTGTTACCAAAGAATCTGACCAATAGATAGTATACGCACTGAATTAACTTATCGTGAGGGGAAACTGGTAAAGGGCTCTCTGTGGTCACTGAAAACCAGGACTGGCAGGGAGAAGGCAGAGAGAATACCCCAAGGAAAACTTAGAGAATGGTGCCTTTGGATCTCTAGGGAGCCGAGAGAGGGAGCTGAGTGCTGACTCATAGTGGGGAGGGATCAGATTGGGAGGGATGGATCACCTATCCTTCTAGACTTTATCCGATGAGATGCCCTTGAACCAGGCCATCTCCCTAGTGGGGCTTGGAGATACATGGGAAACCAGGGGAACGAGTGGACTTCTCCTTGGGAGATGAGGTGACCCCAAGACTAGAGGGGCAAGAGCCTGGTCAAGTGTCTGGTCTATCTCCAAGCCTCTCAGAGCGTGCTGCACCCCAGTCCCTGTTAGCGCCGGCTCAGCTGGGGACATCACCATTTCTTTACTTTGCGACAACCTTGGGCCCAGGCCTGTTGGGGTTCTGTGGCCGAACACGTCCCTCATGTTTGCTTCGGAAAGGTTATACCCAAATTCCCCACTGGGGCCTCCACTGTCACATGTCAGTAGTGCTGCTGAAAGCCGCCTTCGTGCACAGCTCTGGCCATTTTCCTAGGGGAAACTTCTAGAAGTGGAACTTGCTGGGACAAAGGCTATGAACGTTATTAAGGTTTTTGATTCTTATTCCGGGAGGAATTATTATCCATTACCAGAAAAGAGACATAAAACGTTTCCACCCTTGTCAACTAGGAGAGGGCTGATGGCTAAATAAGCAATGTAAGAGGTGACCTGTTTTTCCAAAAAACAGACTCATGTCACAATGTCTATAATAAATTAGGTTAAGACCAGAAAATGCGCTGTGGATGCAGCCGATGACGTGCCATTCGACAAATTGGACGGCCACGTTCCCGGAAGACACGGGACAGAAAGCATCAGAGAGAAGTAATGGGGTTATCAGTGTGCTTCCTTGAAAGTAGGAACTGTGGCGGGGGGCAGCTGCTGCGGTCGCCTCCACTGAGGGCAAGTTCAGTGTTAGATTGGGATGAGGGCTGGAGGAAGGCAAGGAGGAAATGTTTCTCCCAGGGAGCTCTTCGTTTAATGAGGGAGATCACCAGCTGCAAATAAAATGATCTCAGGAGAGAGATTTTTGTCCTGGAACCAGCAAGAACGTTCTAACCTTCTACCCGCCATTGGGAAGGTTAGTCCGTTTGAAAGCACGGTGGAAGGCAGAGAGCGTTGTCAGTGAGGAGCACAGTGCTCTGTGCTGGGGAGGTCCAGATGGAAGACATCGTCCCTCTCCCCAGAGGGGATGGAAGGCAGAAGTCTCCATCTACTGAACTATTTCTTTCTGTCCTGCTGTGATTTCTTTACAGTGTCCAAGAATGAGAGTGAGGCAAGCCACAGAGACCACAAGGCCATCCTGTGGCCTCGGTAGCGTCGGCTGCAGTGATCCCGTTGGCCTTTTTCTCCTTAAAAACCTTTTCTTTTTTAATTTAAAAAAATTATTATTATTACTTAAGATTTTATTTATTTGACAGAGAGAGAGAGATCACAAGCAGGGAGAGAGAGAGGGGAAAGCAGACTCCCTGATGAGCGGGGAGCATGATGCGGGGCTCGATTCCAGGACCCTGAGATCATGACCTGAGCCGAAGGCAGAGGCTTTAACCCACTGAGCCACCCAGGTGACTGAAAACCCTTTTCTTCCTTGTCCTTAGTGTCTCGATCCCAGGGCTTTTCTTCCCTATTTGTCCAAGTGGTCCTTCCCCACCAGGTTCGTTAGTGGGCCCTTTGTGTATGCCTTTCCCCAGGACAGATCCTCGTCAGACTGGATTCTTGGTTTTATCCCTCTTTCCTTTTACCCTGGAGTATATACAACCTTACAGAATTACAACAGTCACAGAGGAACATTTGTCGGAGTTCCAGGAGGCTGTCGGGGGGCACAAGGGAGGGAGCCCTTAACTTCACCTGCTGGAGGAGAAGGTGACATGACCTGGTTGGTGAGGAATGAGGAGAAGTTTGCCGGGAGACGCAGGGAGGGTGAGGGGCCCAAGTGTGACCTAGGTGGCCCTCACAATTTGGAGTACAAATAATGTGCCCCAGCTAGTTCACAGGATTTGGTGCCTGAGGCCCTGTGTGCAGAGAAATCCCATCCAGAAGTCCGGTCTGGGGTCCTTTGAGGCTCCACCCTGTCCCCGGGACCCCTGGGGTCATGAGCGTTGAGGAAGCACAGGGCCAGTGCTGGGCTGGCTCCACGGGCTTGTGGCCCCACAGGGCTAGGAGCCCAGACCAGTCAGTCCTTAGGCGGAAGCTGGGTAAACTGGAGGCATTTGGAAGGACAAAGGCACTGGGGTGGTGCCGGACGCTGAGGGTGTGTCCCTCAGGCCTGGGCTCCATGCTTGGGAAAGCACACTCCTAGCTGAACTGGTCAGAAGTCTCTGCGGAAAAGCCCCTTGTTTTTCCTCCCAGGTGCTCGGTTTCCCGCCCCAGCGGTGTGCAGGGCACAGATTCAGATCATAGACGTCTGTGTTAGTTTCCGAAGGCTGCGATGACAAAACAGCACGAACAAGGCGCCTTCAAACAGAAATGCACTGTCACACAGCCCTGGAGAAATCTTCAGGGCCACGCTCCCTTGAATACCTGTATAGGGGAACCCTTCCTTGGCTCTTCCTGACTTCTGGTGGCTTGCTGGCAATCTTGGTGGCTCCTAGGACTGTAGACAGGACAGTCCCATTGTCCGTGTTCACGTGGCCATCTCCCTGGTCTCTGTGTCTTCAATATGGCTGTCTCTTTAGGACACCAGTCATATTGGCCCTCTCCCCGCTGTCCTCCATGGTTTGGTTTTTCCGTTTCTTCTAATAATCTTTCTTTTTATAGAGCCTTTGCCATTTAATTGAGTGTTTCAGTTACTTACACAGAATTGAGCAAATTTCCTTTGCATCAAAGAGATATTACTATTTACATATTTTCATTTACTATTTTTTGCATTTATGCTTTTTCTCTTTACCTGCCCTTCCCCATGCTATGATTTGGTTAGCCGATGGTTTATCTTTTCTTTTCTCTAAAGAATTAGTTTTGAACCTATTTTTCCCAGCTTTTTTGAGATATAATTGACAGATAACTTTGTATAGGTTTAAGGTGTAGGATGTGATGGTTTGATACATGTATATTTCAAAATGCTCACCATGATAAGGTTAGCTAACACGTGTATTCATTACTTCACATAATTTTTTTTTCTATTTTTAAATTTGACTTCAATTAATTAACATATAATGTATCATTGGTTTCAAAGGTAGAATAATTTTCACGTATATAATACATTATTGTTAACTACAGTCACCACGTGGTACATTAGATCCCCAGAACTTATCTTATGACTGGAAGTTTATACACTTTGACCAGCATCTCCCCATTTTCCTTGCCCCCAGCCCTTGGCAACCACCATTCTACTTGGTTTCTATGAGTTTGGCTTCTTTAGAGTCCACATATAAGTGATATTATACAGTATTTTTCTTTTTCTGTCTAATTTATTTCACTCAGTGTAATGCCTTCAAGGTCCATCCATGTTGTCACAAATGGTAGGATTTTTTTTTTTTTTAGGATTTCTTTTTTATGGCTAAATAATATTCCTCTGTGTGTGTGTGTGTGTGTGTGTGTGTGTGTGTGTGTGTGTGTACACATTATATATTCTTTATCCATTCATCTGTCTATGGATACTTAGGTTGTTTCCCTGTCTTGGCTATTGTGAATAATGCAGCAATAAACACGGGGATGCAGATATTTCTTGGAAATAATGATTTCATTTCCATTGGGTATATCACCAGAAAGGGGATTGCTGGATTATATGGCACTTCTATTTTTAATGTTTTGAGGAACTGCTATGCTCTTTAACATAGTGGCTCTACCAATTTATATTCCCACAAATGGTACACAAGGGTCCCCTTTTCTCCACATCCTCACCAGCACTTGTTATATCTTGTCTTTTTGATAATAGCCATTCTAACATGTGTGAATTAATATCTCACTGTGGT
>CM053611.1:55724755-55801155 GCA_028646535.1 Procyon lotor
TCCTCTATTTCTCAACTTTTTTTTCCCCAGGAACAAATTTTTAAAACAGAGAGAGAAAACAGTGTGATTTTAACATTTTTAAAAATTGGAGTATAGTGGGTATATTAGTTTCAGGTGTACAACATAGTGATTCAACAATTATATAATTACCTCCCAACTTTTAATTATGAAAATTTTCAAATACGGAGAGAATATGACAAACAAGGACAATGAACATGTGTAAAGCCTCCACTAGATTCCACAACTGTTAACATCTTGCCATATTTACTTTATTCCTCTCTACCTGGGCATATCTGTTTCTATGCCTATATTGATTTATCATTTCAAAGTAATCTGTAGACACCATGATACTCTACCCCAAACACTGAACCATGCATCTCCTAAGAATCATCTCCACAAACCATTATCACATACAAACATTAACCATGGTGGAAGTCCCTTTAAATTCTGTGTTTCATTGCTGGAAGTTCTCCTAGTAGTCTAGAATCAGAGGGATGCAAAGAGCTTGCTGGAGACAGTAATCCCATCCTGCTCATGCCCTTTAAGGAAGACAAGAACAAGGGGGAATACTTGTAATACCCCCAAACTCAAAGTATTTGGGGTTGCAAGTTTTTGAAGGGCTGTCATGTGGGAGAGTAAGCAGATTTCTCTTTGGAGCTACAGAAGTGAACACCTGGAATAAAAAACAAAATGGATGTTTCAAGGAGGGAAACTGAATCTGGCTTGGGACAGATGGTCTTGTCCAGAGGTGACTTCCCTGTCCCTGGAAATATCCAGGGACATTGGATGGCCCCTTCTCTGGGATGCTGTGGAGAAGGATTGTACTGGCTAGAAAACTGGTCTATGATCTTTTAAGTCACTTCTGACAATTCTTTTTTTTTAAGATTTTATTTGAGAGAGAAAGCATGAGGGGGTGGGTGTGTGGAGGGGCAGAGAGAGAGAGGGAGAAGCAGACTCCCTGCTGAGCAGAGAGCCTGCTGTGGGGCTCAATCCCACGACCCCAAGACCACAACCCAAGTGGAAAGCAGATGCTCAACCAACAGAACCACCCAGGGAACCCAACCTTAGTTTGTTTTTGCCTATCCCAAATAATGATTGTTTCTATATCTGTTTTAAGGTTGGACTTTTTTCTCTGCTATTCATTGGCTGCCCATCTCATAGCTCTGGTTCTTGGTAAATCTAGCAAATATTCTTACATTTTATAAGTAAAAACAAGAGAGGAGGCTGGCCTTTTCAATTTGGCAAAAGATTAGAGGTAGAAATAGATAAACCAGGGAAATACATTCAAATTCTATGTCTATTCCCTTTTGCCTCAGCCCAAATGTCTGAATTCTTTTTTATTAACTGTGAAATGAAAGACCCCAAGGGATATTTCCCTGGGATTAAGAGTAGCTTGGACTGAATTTATATCTATGTCACATAACATGCTTCTAGAGATAAGCAGCTACGAGTTATTTTCTGAAGTTCATGAGAGTTTGTTCAGTAAACTAATGAATGGGTATCACTGACAAGCTTTCCAAAGTGGAAATTATATGAAATTGTCATCTGAGGGGAAAGGGTAATAGAGGAACAACTCTGGGCTTTTGCTGTGGGGAGTTCATGTCAATTCTAAAGGAGAGTCACCTTTTCACTGTTCAATATAAATCAATTCAATTTTATGTAGGAAGTGGCTGAGTGGAATTATGTTTCTAGGAAACCACACAATGAAGTGGAAAGTATTAGTAGTTCTTGACCCGGCTCAGCTATTAACTGGCCTGGGCAAGTCCCTGTTCCAGCCACAGCTCAGCTGTCTAGTCTAACAAATATTTCTTGTACATTTACACAGATCCGTTGAAGGGAAATGAGATGGGGGGGGAAAAAAAAGTTAAGGGTATATGGAATTATACAAATGTGAGGTATTGAATGTGCTGCCCCCTTAAGGATATCCTAGGCATAATGGCTAAAAGTGAAGTGAGAATTTCCATAGGTAGCATAACGAGCTCAAGAGGTCTTATCCCCAAGCCGATAAGATGTAGAATGAAACCACTTGATCTCCAGGCAGGACTAGGTTTGGTTAGAAACGGATGAGATAGGTGTATTTAATTAATACAAATGTGTTTGCATCTGATACGAAGGGCTTGGCAAATGGTTCTTGGTTAACACCCACTTCTCCCAAATGCCTGAATGATTGCCCACCCAGATCTAGAAGTCTCGAGGCTTCTTTCCTCAAAGGGCTGCTTTTCTCCTGTGGTCAGCTGCCCCTGTAGGTCCTTCCCCTTACCTCTGCCTCTGTCCAAATATCTTTCTTGTGATTCCAGACAAGACAGAGCGTAGGTTTTTGCCGTCTTATGTGGGTTCCATCTACTACAGCCTTACTTAGTCTGGAACAAGGTGTGGATGAGTACAGTCTAGGGAATTTCTGTGGGTGATGTTGATGATGACGAATGGAGGGGGAGTGATTTTCCCAGTCAGGAGTCAGTTTTCGTGACGGCTCATTGTTCTTCCCTGTGAGGTGTAGTGTTCCAGCCTGCTGTGCCCAAGGAAATTGCACGCGGTATTCTCTTTGGATACGCTGTCACTTGGCAAAGGGCTGAAGGCAAATCAGGCACCTGCACAACCTTGTTAGTTTGACAAAGATTCCTGGCTCTCCCCCTCCCTTCACAGGAAATGCTCCCAGACGGCAGCACCAACAAGCCCTAATTAAGTCTTTCCTCGGATCCTGACGCCTTTTCCTCTAACCTTTCCTTGGGTTTAGACGTGTAATTAAGAGGAAGGGTGGGGGAGAACAAAATCAGGTATACGATGCAGCTGGGAATTGGGAACTACTTAATAGCAAGGAAAGACTAGAGTCTCTGTTCTGGCGGCTCTTTTGGCAGTTTAAATGCAGCAAGGGATATGATAAAATGGAGAAATTAAGATGCTTTTGATGAAAAGATTGGTTGCGATTATGTGAGAACATTTGCTCAGACAGTTTTGAGTTTCTTGTGTTTTCGCCTTCTTGTTGCTGAATAAAAGAATTTCAACGTTTTTCAGCCAATGTTTAAGGATAATATATGTAAGGTGCCTGGTACTTCCCTGGGAAGGCTGTGAACACTCCCTTACAATTAAATGCAAAATTTGGGGCTTTGCCTACTTATCTGAAAAGAGAGTCCCATTGATTTTATCATGTCCCCAGGGGGTCCAAGACAGACTCTCTTCCTCCAAAGTTTAAGAACCACTGGTATTAGAGAAAGATCTGGAGACAAAATCTGGAAGGCCTGCCACATTTGGAAACCATGAGATCAGGATGGAGCCTGTAAAAGTTAGGGAAGGATGGAAGCCCCCAGACAGACCCATGAGAGTCAGTGAGGGATCAAGCATGTTTCCTCTGGAATCAGCGTTGTCATTGATGAACTGCGCTGATTGTGTGACAGGGGCAAGTTACATCTCTAATTTGGGACGGGATGATGGAACCTACCATGAAGCTGTTGCAGGGACTGAGGTCACCCACGTAGCAGGCCTCGTTGCCTCACCGTTGACGTGTGTGTGCACGAGTGCAATCTCTGTTTCTATGCGTATTTTGCATTTTCCTATGCAATTTATGCCTCCTTCTGGGCAAGTATCCTGTACAGGCATCAAGAGGCTCTGCATCCTGTTCCACTCTCTGATTTCTTTCTTTCTTTCTTTCTTTCTTTCTTTCTTTCTTTCTTTCTTTCTTTCTTTCTTTCTTTCTTTCTTTCTTTCTTTCTTTTTTTTTGCTTTCTTTAGAAAAATAATCATTGTGAGGCAGTGTCCTCAGCTGGGTGTCCTTCCAGCTCTTGTAGGGGCTGCTTACTGGCTAGACCGGGAGCTGCATATTTGCAAGTCTCCAAGCCGTCTAGGGAGCATTAGAGGCTGGAGCATGGAGCCAAGTGAGCTGGCCTCCTTTGGGAAGGAGAGACCAAAACAGTGGTGCAAGGGCAGAGCCTGTCTTCTGCAGGGCCTTGGATAATGGCTGCCTCAGAGGCCGGCTCTGTGGCCCAATTCCTTTTGTAATTTGCACAACAGACCAGAAGGTGGGGCTCTCGACCTTGGAGTCAAGGGCCAGACGCTCTGACTTTCTCTGCATTTGAAGTGGTGGAAAAGAGACCCACCAGAGCTCCCCGGGAATTCTTTACCTCCTTAGCCCTCTCCCTCCTCTGCCCACTCATGCCCACTCCCATGGCTAGGAGCTATCTTTCCGGGGAGTGGGGAATTTGGGGCACATCTTCCCTTTGAACACCATCCTTGGGCTCTCCTGAATCACCATGTTCCCAGTCATTCTTTCCGATCCCTCTGCCCCGACTTCCCCCCCACACCCCTGCCCCGTATCCCACCTTGCCTCAGTGGCAAATTCGGGCAGTATTGCAATAGTGGCCAACAACTAGAGTCAGACAGACTCATCTGCGACTCACTCCTCAGAGGGGCTCTCCCAGATCACCTCATCTAGAGGAGCTCACCCCACCCCCCATGCCAATTCCCTCTAACACATGACCTTGTTATTGCCTTCCCAGCAGCCATCATAATCTGTAATTGTCTGTTTACTTGTTTGCTATCTCCCCACTGGACTGTAAGGCTCAAGAGAGCAAGATCCTGTTTTACCGTTCTTTCCTCAACATGCAACCTGAATACATAGGTTCTTAGTAACTGTATTTTGAATTAATAAATGACCAAAGCCCAGTTGCATGACTGCCTGATATTAAGAAAGCTGCTAAACTTCCCTAAGCCCCATTTTCTTACCAGTGAAATGGAGAAATAATGGAGATATTATAACTATTACATAACACAATGCATTTACACGACAAAGCCTGGGTCCTGGTACATGGAAGTGTTCTCCAAAACTTTCAGCAGTGTCTTGCTATTATATGAGAAAAGCAAAATCTGAATTAATTAGCTGTTTTTCCAGAATGTGGCCATTGCTGTTTTTGTTTTGTTTTTTTTTTTTAAGAGAGAGAGTGTGACATTGTGCTCCTGAGGGGGTGGGAGGGAGAGGGGAAAAGAGAATCCTCAGCAGGCTCTAGGTCCAGTTTAGAGCCAATGGTGAGGATGGGGGTGGGGGCTCTGTCTCACAACCCTGAGATCATGACCTGAGCCAAAATCAAGAGTTGAATGCCTAACATTTTTTTTTAAAGATTTTATTTATTTATTTGACAGAGAGAGATCACAAGTAGGCAGAGAAGCAGGCAGAGAGAGAGGGGGAAGAAGGCTCCCCGCTGAGCAGAGAGCCCGATGCGGGGCTCGATCCCAGGACCTTGAGATCATGACCTGAGCCAAAGGGAGAGGCTTTAACCCACTGAGCCACCCAGGTGCCCCCTTATTATTATTAAAGATTTTACTTATTTATTTTTAAAGATTCTATTTGAGAGAGAGAGAGAGAGACAAAGATAGTGACAGAGAGCAGGAGCGAGCACGAGGAGGGAGGAGAGGGAGAAGAGGGAGCAGCAGACTCGGTGTGGAGCAGGGAGCCCGACACAGGACTAGATCCAGGACCCTGGGATCACGACCTGAGCTGAAGGCAGATGGTTAACTGACTGAGTCACCCAGGTGCCCATTTTTTAAAAGATTTATTTATTTGAGAGAGAGAGAGAGAGAGAATGGAGTTGGACACCAGACTTGATCCCAGGACCATGAGATCGTGACCTGAACTGAAACCAAGAGCCGGGTGTTCAACCGACTGTACCACCTAGGCGCCCCTATTCCTGTTATTAAGTTTTGTCCCAATAGTTGAGTTGCTTGTTCTCCTTACCTTGGCTGAGATTTAGCTTTAACCCATGTCCTCTGTATCATGGTCCTGAAGTGTCCCAGGTCATAATTTTCTCTTCTGAATTATAATCTTTGAGGTATACATGACTCATATGGTTCTTAGTCTGTATTTTATTATCTTGTCATCATATTCACATGTCTTCTGTTTCTCTGATTAGCCCTTTGGAGATTTGTATTATATTTTAAATTTGCTTGCATCTTCAGTGGCGTTTGCGCTTGTATATAGTAGGTGTTGAATATGTTTTTGATGGAATTAAAAGCACATATAGAGGTGCCTGGGTAGCTTGGTCATTAAGCGTCTGCCTTCAGCTCAGGTCATGATCCCGGGGTCCTGGGATCGAGCCCCACATTGGGCTCCCTGCTCAGCAGGAGGCCTGACTTCTCCCTCTTCCACTCCCCCTGCTTCTGTTCCCTCTCTTGCACACACACTCTCTCTCTGTCAAATAAATGAATAAAATCTTTTAAAAAATAAAAACAATTTAAGCACATATATTTGCTAACTACTTTCTATATGCCCAGACTTCTTTGAGATTCTGTGGAGTATGGAAGGACATAAAAGAATAATTATCTTCAAAAAACCTAACAATATAATAAGTTAAAGTCAACATATAATTAAAGTACTTGAATAACCACAGCATGGTAACTGATATAAGAGAGGTATAAAGGGCTGTGAGGGTTCAGGGAAGGGAGAGATGATATCTCTAAGAGGTGTTGGAGAGAGTGGGATAAAAGTTTCCTGGAAAAGATAGCCTTTGAGATTGACTTTGAAGGATGGTTAAGTTTTTGATGGGCAAAAATGGGGGGTGGTGAATTCCAAATTCAAGGATTCAAGGATTAGTGAAGAGATAAACAGACGGTGGCAATGAATGCTAAGGCCCAGAAAAAGGATCAGGGGCCTTAGACAGGAGATCAGAAATATGGTTCTGCCCAAGGGACACTGAAGCACAACCCTGTGTCAAATTTCAGGGCCAACGCAAGTTGTGGTATGCAGAGTGGAAATTTAACATGTACCCAATTATGTTCTCCAAATGTAGTTTCTTTTGAGGCAAAGAATCATTTGGACTGTCTCCCCACCCCCCACCCCCAATAATATGGACTCACCTACAGTCTGATGTGGTGGTGCATGAAAGGCAAAAGGTCCTTTGCCTCCTCTTGGGGACAGAGGATTGGTTGGATTATGGCCAACCTCTCTCTTGCTTTGTAGCCCAAATCAAACTGAATGCGTTTCTTATGACTGTCTAACCTTGCCTCAGATCAGTAGTTCTGTTGTTAAATAATAATTTGCCTTAGATCATTTCTCGGAAAAGTTGGAAGCGTTTCTGTGGAATTATTTCAACCATCAGCTTGGGCTCAACTCTGTGCTTTTCTCTGCCAACCTCAGACCCAGGGAGAAGATCTAAGTCACAGTGAGTCTGTGGAGAGGGTCTGATCACTGCCTGCCCGCTTCTCTTCAATGCACGTTCATCTGGCCACTGGTTCAGAGATTACCAAGTAATTTTACAAGGCCCTTGCCCCTCATCCTCTGGTACTTCCTTCTTCAATCCCAAGGGCCGTTTCCTCAGAATTTGAAAACCATTACCTAAGTAATAACATCAGAATTAGACAAAACCGGCGCTTTCTCGGTTTTCAAGGGTCAGGTGCAGTCGCAAATAGAAGCACGAGATTTTCAATTTCTAGCGAGCGGTTGGAAGGACCTTTAAGCCCAGAGGCCCCTGAAGGGAGGGAGGCGGTTTCCAAGGCAACCGGGCCCTGAGCGGTAGCCTCCCCAGGCTCCCTCCCCCTCCTCCTCCGCCTCCCGGTAGCCCAGGGTACCGCCGGACAGCGTCCTCCCGTGCTCCGCGCGCTGATTGGCCGCACAGGCTGCACGCTGATTGGCTGCGGCGAGGCCTCGCGGGCCGGTGGCAATGGAGGCGGCGGCGGTTGATGGTTGACCGTTGGCTCCGGGGTAGGGGTCGCTGCTCGGGCCATCGGCTCAGAGCCGACCGGAGCGCGCGGGCTGCTGACGCTCGGCCTGGAGCCCTCGCGCCAGAACTAGCTGGGTTCCGCCATGCCGGCCGGCAGTAACGAGCCGGACGGCGTCCTCAGCTATCAGGTAGGGCCCCGCCTCCCGCCCCTCCCCGGGGCTCAGCCTCCTCGTCCTCTGCCCACCCTCCTGCCTCTGCCCCCGAGCCGGGCTCCGCAGGCCACTCCCTGAGGGCGAGGGGAAGCCCGCCCGGGACGCCAGGGGGCGCTCCGGGCCGCTTGGGGGGGGATCGGGCCGGGTCCGCGAGAGGGTGACCTTGGGCCGAACCCGGGAGCCGGCGGATCACTGCCGCATCCCTCGCGCGGCCGGCCCAGGGAGCCCTGACGGCGGCGGGCGGTGACCTCTGTTCTCCTCGGGTACTCCCTCTTGGGAGAGAGGCTGGCTTCTGGCCTCGCGGCGTCCTGTTGGAATGAGGGGGGGAGGTGGGGTGG
The DNA here is from genome assembly GCA_028646535.1 of Procyon lotor. Lineage (NCBI taxonomy): Eukaryota > Metazoa > Chordata > Mammalia > Carnivora > Procyonidae > Procyon > Procyon lotor. The sequence continues at coordinate 55,732,949 of CM053611.1, forward strand.
CCGGGGAACTTGCTCTGGTGGGGCAGGTCTCCTCTTTGTGTTTTTATTTCTGGAGACTTCTGGTTCCTCAGTGGCTCAGAGAAAGAGCTGGAAAGACTGGAGGCTGGCACCAGACCCCGTCAGTGTGGCCTGCTTGATGACTCTCTCCATCCCATTGGGCAGACAGCTGGCAACTTCTGGGAAGCGAAAGGGAAATGGGCTGGGGAAGTGTTGAGAGGTCAGGAACAGGTGTTTAATTAAGGCAATGAGGAAACCACATTTAAGTAGTGATAACCCAACTGTTGGAGTGGCAAATGTCAGGGGAAACATTGGACTAGGTGTCAGAGACTGTAGGCTCATATCCTACATCTATCTGCCTTGCACTGGCTTTGTGACCTTGAATAAGTCACTTGCCTCCTTGAACCTCAGTTTCTCCATCTAGTAAAATGGGGATGGTAATATCTGCTTTGCTTACCTCACAGGATTGTTTTGAGGACTAAATGAGGTGTTATTTGTGAAAGGCTTTATTGTGTGACAACCAGTAAGTGAGTGGTAGCTCAATGAATTCTCACTCCCCTATTTCCTGTGCAGTCAGGTGGTCTACTTACTGCTCTGGAAAGAGAGATTAAGAGGGGGTTGGTCAAGTCTGAAGTGGAGGGATGTGAAGAGGATGATGGGCCTTCTCAGGAAGGATGATGGGTCTTGGAAACAAGTGCCATGTTGATGTCCTCTGAAAGGAGGCAGGGGAAATAGTCTGAGTTTGTAGCAAAATGGGCATCAGACACTGACTCCCTCTACTTCCTGGTAATAGTTTGCCACTAGACCACCCACGATTCTTTGTTTGCTTGCTCCATCAAAAAAGGAAGGATAGCTGAGATTTTGGAAAATCTTTCCATATCTGATCTTCCTAAGGCCTACTAAGTGTACTCAATGTATGTTGGGGATACACTGATGAGCAAAAATAGGGAATGTTCTGGCCCCCTGGAGGGGGGGAGAGAAATATGTTTTGGGGGGGGTGGGCAGAAATAATCATTTTTAATCGAATAATCCCATAAGTAAATGCATTATTATGAACTGCGATAAGTGTTTCAAAAGAAAGATAGGCAGTGCTCTGAGTGGTTCCAGCCTTGGTCTTAGATGAGAGAAGAGTTTGCTAAGGAAGAAAATTAAAGATCTAAAGAGTAAGTGTCAACTGAAAGAAGAAGGAGATCAAAGGACCTTGGAGACAAAGAGAATAGCAGAAAGGGGCACATCTAGTTAGAGGGCCTGAAAGAAGGCCAGTGTGGCTGGAAACACGGAGAGCACTGGGGGGAGTGGTGTGAGATAACACTCTGGGGTCATAACACACAGGGACATTATGGCCCATCCTGAGAAAGTTGGGATTTATTTGAGGAACAATGGGAAGCCACTGAAGGGGTTTAAGCAGGGAGGGGAAGGAGAGGGGGAGAGAGAGCATGCAAGTGTGTGAGAGAGAGGGAGCGGGGATGAGAGAGCAAGCACCAATGAGATCATGATCAGATTTTCCTATTGAAAGATTTCTCTGGCTGCAGTGGGGGGAATATAATAGGCTGGAACGAGTGTGAGGAGACAGTGTCCTTAACTTGCAGAATGTGTACCGGTGTATTGTGAGGATCATAATAACCCATAAGCTTCTGTTAGTGCTCTGTGAAATTGATCATTCCTGAATACTTCTGGGGTAGAATAGAAAATAATTATCTCTTTTACATCTAGTTCATGTAACTTTCATGAGTGTTGGGGTGAAGAGAGGAAAAGGAATACAGCAGAAACCGTAGGACCTCATGAAGGTTGAGTTAGGTGATGGGCAAATGGGCCCTTGAGATATAGGGAGGAAAAGAAATGAGGGAGTAGGAGGGGGAAAGGAAATACGGATGACCTAGAGGACACACAGTCCGCCAATTGAAAATTACCAATGAAGGCTCCTGTGTGCTACCTAGGCTGTGTGTATGTGTGTGTGTGTGTGTGTGTGTGTTGGGGGGGATGGACCTTGCAAAATGAGGAGATTGTGTAACTTGGTGTGAACAGAGATTTTAGGCATCACATCTAAATATCATAAGTCTAGGCTGTTTCTCTGGTTTGGACTACTGCACTAGCCTCCTACACTTCCCTCTGCTCGCTCGCTCTCTTGCCCTTCTACAGTCCACTTTCCACATGGCAGCCAGAGAGAGCTTTTAAAGATACAAATCATGCCTGATCCTATCTTGAGACCCTTCAGTGGCTTCCTGGTGCATTCTCAAATAAGATCCAAACTCATCGTGGCTTACCAAGCTTCAGTGTGCCCAGCCCTGACTGCCTCCCCTCCATTCTCTCACCATGCACCCCTGTACTGGCTTTCTTTCTGTTTCTTTGATATGGCAAGCTCCTTCATGCTTTAGGATCTCCGTTCCTGTCGTTTTCTCTGCCTAGGATATGATTCTACCCAGGCTTTTTTTGTGACTCAACTCAAATGATACCTCCTCAGAGTGGCTTTCCCTGACCTCCACCCACAGTCACTGTCTTTCATATGATCCCGTTTTATGTTCTTAGTAGCACTTATAACTCATCTGAAGTGTTCTTGTTCGATTTCTATATTATCTTTTTGAATGGAAACTTCATGGGGGCAAGGACCAGGCAGAAAGTCTTATCATACAGCACAGTTCCTGGTATAAAATAGGTGCTTAGTTGCATGAGTCAATGAATGACTTTCCTCTGTCCAAAGCCAATGTGCCTCTCCTTGAGGAGCTCCTGGCCTAGTACAGAGCATCAAGTGCCCGTTGTTTGATTACACAGAATCTCTCCTTTGTGTACGGCTGTAGCCTTTGCTCAGGTGTTCCTGCTGGGAAATCTTCCCCACCTCTTCACCTGGAATATTCCATTTAGCTTTCAAGGTCTGGCTTTATATCACTATCAGAATTCATCATTCGGTCTTCTCTGCTCAGAGTGCCCACCAAGTGCTATTACTGTCTCCAAAGCTTTGCCTTTAATCACTCTGCATTACGGTAACTTGTGTCTTTGAAACCTAGACTGGTGCCTAGCTTGGAGTGAGCACCTAATACGTGTTTGGGAAGATATGTGGCAAGGTATTACAAAGGATGTATTGGATTGGGAAGAGACTGGACTGAGGGAGGACAGCTAGGAGGCTATAATTTAATATGACTTTTTTTTTTTTGTAACGTAGGATGACTTAATGAAGGGCTGCATTACTGAATTTTGATGAGATCTCTGGAGGTGGTTATTGAAATTTTAAGAGTCAACGAGCTCTTACAGGGGTTAGGTAGTGAGGGAGTCGGAAGAGCAGAAAGCTTTAGGGAGGGCCTCTAGTTTGGACTGGAACTGAGGACATCTTGTGTCTTCAAAGTTCTCCTGACCAGCCCTTTCAGACTTGAGCCCGAAGAAGTGCTGGAGGAGAAGGCTGGAGTGGTGGGAACCATTAGCACTCGAGCCAAGGGTTCCTGGAAACTGCAGGCAGGTTCAGCGATGGCATCAGCGACAGAGGGGCGAACAAGTGAGTTTGGGTAATTACCAAGGCTTTTATGTGAATCAGGCCTGCTCAGAATGGAAACTTCTGCAGAAATCTTCAGAATACCAAGCCCTGGGAAATGGGTGATAATTGGGAAGGATGGCTGACGAGAAGGACTGATGAGAAGACGGTCACATTCCACATCTTCTGTGGACCTGGAAAAACTTGCCCAAGCCGAGACTTCCTGAGGGAGACCTGAATGCTCACGCCTAATGACTGGCATACTTCGGAGCCCAGTTAACATTCGCGGAATGTTATTGAATTTCTCCTTTTGTCACATTGCAGCGTACAATCCATATCCTTCTACCCTCTCCTGATATCCACTAGATGTTCTTTTCCTATGTGGGAGTGGGGGAAACTGGGAGGATCCTCTGTCCCTGCTTTTCCCAGCTCTCCTGGGGAGCTTCAGTAGGAGCGGCGCGGGCTGTCCTGCCAAGCAGAAATATTGAGGTAGTCTGCGAGACAATTCAGGTTGCCAGTTACTTCCTTCAAAATCTGTGGATAATTGCCATAGCTCAAGTTTGCATTGGCAGGGTAGACAGGGCGCTCCGTCAAGACTGCCACAGTACTAATCAGGACCCAGAAAGCAACCATGTTTATTCTAGATCTGCTGCTAGGTAACAGCAACAAAACTTAGATAACGGAGAGGTTGGTTGTTTCCTGTAAGGTAGGAACAAGTTTACTCTGGTCTTGGTAGTCAGGGAACCATAATGTGTGCATTAGTTTCTGCTGCTGCCATTGCAAATGACCATAGATTTGGTGGCTTCAAACAACACAACCGATTATCTTACAGTTCTGTACTTTGCAAGTCCAAGGCAGCTCTCACTGAGCTATATCGAAGTGGTGGCAAGGCAGTGTTTCTTTCTGGAGGCTCTAAGAAAGAATCTGCTGTCTCGACTTCTCCAGCTTCTGAAGGCTACTCACATTCCTTGGTGCCCAGCTTCCTCCCTCCACTCAAAGCAAGCAGCATAGCATGTCTCCAACCCTACTTTTGGCATCACATCTCTTTCTTGGACTCTAGTCTTCTGCCCCCCTTCTTCCACTTTTTAGGGATCCTTGTGATTACGTTGAGCCCACAGGATTATCCAGGATAATCTCCTTACTTTAAATTCAGCTGATTAGGAACCTTACTTCCGTCTGCAGTCTTATGGGGAGAGAGGGCATTGTTCTGCCTACCACCATGCACCAACTAAATAGTAATCGGAATACTGAACAGGAGTGACTCTAGGTGAGGTCCAAGAAAAGAATCACCGAGAAGCCAGAGTTACTTGGAAATTTGAGATCCCATCAAACTGCTGAAGAGTCAGAATGGGAAGCTCTCAGGTATTCAGGAGTTCACGGCCACGGAGAGGAGGTCTGAAACGGCTGTATAAGTCCTTATGGAACCTTTTTTTCTCACTAAAGCAGTCCGAATTCAGTGAGGACATCAAATAGAGGGCGTTACGCAAATGGGCATCTGTGGGCCAGACTCACTGACAAGGGTGTGCAAGAGACTTCTCGGGCTGAAGAGGAAGATGGAAGTGAATGAGATGGAGAACTCTTGGAAGTCCGGTCAGTAAAAGGGCAAAGTACAGGTTTCGAGCACCAGGTCCTGGCACACTAAGGATATAAGATGGTGATAATGTAGATCTTGAGCTGTGGACACTAATGCCTGATTAGGTGACCTGAGCTCTCTGAAATGACTGGGTTCTTTGCTTTGGGCCATATTAGCACACACTGTTAATAAGAAAACAGAAAGGCTTGAGTCTGAGTTCCTCCTATCCCACTTAGCTCTTGTGAGATCTTACCTAGCCTTGATTTAAGATGGCTGTGAGGATTAATTGGGGTAATATACATAAGGCTAGGTGTATAGGAAGTGCTCAGTAAATATTTTGTACCTGATACTCATTGTATCAACTCAGTTTGCTGATTAGAAACCCTGGAAGTCACTTCTATATTTGTTGTTTTAAAAATCGTTAAATGTATCAGAACTTGAGAAGTGCTTGACTCTTTTTTGTTGGGGGGGAACATGGGAGAGTGGAGGGGTGGAAGGGTGTTATATACAAACTCTGGAAACATTAGATCCTTAGGAACAAAGATAAAAGGGGTCTTTGGAGGTAAAAAGTCTGAGACTAACTGCAGGAGAGGAGGGCGAGTTGAGTTTGGCTGGTCCACCACCCTGCAGGTCCAGAGTGGAGCTGCAGGGGGAGGGAGTCAGGGAGAGGGCTCAAGATGGGCTCCATTGCCTGCCGCCTTCCCCCTCCCCTGCAGCCTCTGGGACTGTTTCCAGGAGTTGGAGCCATGATGTAAGGCTCATTCCTGCCCCTGCCTTTTCATTTGTCCATTAACTGTAAGTCAGAATCTGGTCTGCTACACAGGTATAATTCATACATTTTTTAAGACTCATAACAAGATGTGCCTTGCAATTTCAGTTTTTTTTTTTTTTTTTTTTTTAAAGATCTTATTTATTTATTTGACAGAGAGAGATCACAAGTAGGCAGAGAGGCAGGCGGGGGTGGGGTGGGGGAGAAGCAGGCTCCCTGCTGAGCAAAGCCCGATGTGGGGCTAGATCCCAGGACCCTGAGATCATGAACTGAGCCGAAGGCAGATGCTTTAACCCACTGAGCCACCCAGGTGCCCTGCAATTTCAGTGTTTTAACGTGTATTTAACCTCCTTAGTTCTTTATATCTTCTGTAGTCCCTGAGGTGGGCACCCAAATCAATTCACATTTACATAGCAGGTCATTGTCAGTGAGCTGGGAGGAAGTACAGAAGAGAGACTTAGAAACACCACCTTTTCTCTAGTTCACTCTTCCTTCCTTCTCTTCTTTCTTTCCATTTTCTCCTAAACTTATATAATGTGGTTCTCATGATTCCAATCTTTTCTGAGTCACAGCTTCCCTGAGAATCTGATGAAAGTTATGACCCTCTCAAGAAAAATACGTATTCACACATAATCCTGAACCCCATTCATGGGAACCCTAGAAATCTATGGATAAGAAGGCCTCCCTGCCAGAAATAATGATGGTATCAGAGGAAATAATAGCCAGCTGGTGAGGACTCAGCAGCAAGCACAGACCAAGGAGACTTGCTATTCTTTTCTTTTCATTTTTTTATGATGTTAAACAAAGTTTGTATATTCTTAAAATTTATGGAACATTTCATGCAGATAACAAAATAGAAAGTCTTGTAAAAGTGACTCATCTTGTACCCATGACCTGGCTTCAACAATGAGCACGTAGCTATTTTGTTTCATTTTGTCCCCACCCATCCTCCAAATCCCAGACATCGTATCATTTCATCAGTAAAAACTTCAGTATGTATCACTTAAGATTAAGGACTTTTTAAAAATGACGTAACTACCAAATCATAATAATATTATTATTTTTAAAAATTAACAATAACTCCTTAATATAATAAATATCCATTTAGTTGTTTAAGTTGATGGGAATGCCTTATAATTTTTTAAATAGTTGGTTTATTTGAACAGGGATCCAAACGAAGCCTGCACATTCACTTTCAAGCCTGACATTTCAAATGCTTTGGCTAATAGGGTTTGACAGTGGCTCTGTTTTCTTTGGCAAGACAAAGGAAGTGGATGAACGATTATTCAGTGAATTTAGGCCGTGGTTAACTTATCTAAATTAAGGAAACAAGTCGATTTTTCAACCTGAATATTTCAGATGTTTGACCTTGCTCTCCATATTTTCTTTTTATAGTTTTTAGAAACATAAAATCAACAATCCCACCCTCCCCTGGCCTCCTGTGCCCAGATTCCTGCTGTGTTCTGTGCTGTGCCAGGTATCTGGACAATGCTAAGTTGTTAATGTAACTAATTGATCCCTGTCCTTTTGATTTAATAAACCTGTGGGGAAGTCAACATGAAAAATGAGTCACATATATAAATATATGTGAAATTTTATGGGAAAATATAATGACCATATGATAAAAGAGTTTAGAACCCTAATATTTATTCACCACAATTTTTGGATATTTAGCACATAGTAGACATTATACTAGCTGTTAGGTACATACTGGTGAACATAGGTATAGCACCTCCCCTTCTGGGACTTACAAGAGTGCCAAGTACTTACAGTGGTAAGCTACTGTATTGGGCTCTAAGAACATAAAGATGACAAATTGTGGCCGCTGCCATCAGGAAGTCCATGGTCTAAAAGATGAGCTAGATAAACAAGTAAGAAATCTAAAATAAAGGCAAGTTTTTCTTTCTAAAAGTTATTCCTTTACTTTATATGACTCTTTACATTGATGTTAAAGATGTATTTGAAGATTTTGAATAATTTGAAATAATTATAAAATGTGAAAAAGTAGTATTTCTAAGTTAATATATTATCTTCCACATCTGTAATCTTTCAGTTTTATCTGTAAGTATTTCCAGGCGTATCACTAAAAGATAAAAATTCTTTTTCTAATTTAAAAATTTATTTTAATTTCAGTATCGTTAATATACAGTGCTATATTAGTTTCAGGTGTATAAGATAGCAATTCAATAATTCCATACAAAAAAGATAAGAATTCGGGGCGCCTGGGTGGCTCAGTCGTTAAGCGTCTGACTTCGGCCCAGGTCAGATCCCAGGGACCTGGGATCGAGCCCCGTATCGGGCTCCCCGCTCAGCGGGAAGCCTGCTTCTCCCGCTATCATTCCCTCTGCTTGTGTTCCCTCTCTCGCTGTGTTTCTCTCTGTCAAATAAATAAAATCTTTAAAAAAAAAAAAAAAGATAAGAATTCTTTAGAAAATGAGCACAGTATCACCTAAAGAAAAAATAGCAATTTTCTTAATACGATAAAAGATCTAGTAATAGTCAAATTTCTAATTGTCTCGAAAAATTATTTTTTTATTTTTTTTAAATTTTATTTATTTAGACAGAGAGAAGAGAGATCACAAGTAGGCAGAGAGGCAGGCAGAGGGAGAGGGGGAAGCAGGCTCCCCGCCGAGCAGAGAGCCCGATGTGGGGCTCGATCCCAGGACCCTGAGATCATGACCTGGGCCGAAAGCAGAGGCTTTAACCCACTGAGCCACCCAGGCGCCCCTCGAAAAATTATTTAAAAAAAAAACTAAAAATATTATTTCAGTTTGTTTGAATCAGGATTCAAATAAAGTCCACACATTGAGATTGGTTTGTTGTCTTTTTTAAACTACCATTTTCACCTTCTCTCCCTGTCTCTGTTTCTGTCTTTCTCTTCTTGAAATTATTTATTTTAAATAAAGGGAAGAGGGAGGGAGAGGATTTGTTGTATAGTTTCCCACAGTCTGGATTTTGTTGATTGTATTCTCATGCTGGTGTTTTTCCATGGAACTGTGTTTCACTGCATTTTCACTAAATTAGTATTTGGATTTAGAGGCTTGATCAGATTCAGGGACAATTTATTTGTTAAGATTACCTAATGGGTGGTGATATGGCCTTCCATTAGGAGACATATAATGTCTGGTTGTCTCTCTTTGTGATATTAGTGGCTGTTGAAAATCAATGTAATCCATTAGGGATTGCAAAATGGTGATGTCCTAATTCTAACATTCCTTTTTCATTTATTCTTTTCTATAATAAGAAACTTCTTTCATCTCTTCTGTGATACCACTCTATGGTACAATTTGTATAGGAAAGCCAAGATACATTTTTAACTGTTTTCAAAATAATGAGTTGGTTTGTTAGCATTATCCTCCAGTGGTGACCAATTAATTTTTAGAGTGACACTGTGAACTCATGGATTTCAACATATTTGATATAGTTCATCTGTTGTAGTTATTACTCTTATTGATGCTCAAATTGTCCTAAAAAGCAAGAGATCTTTTTAAGTTGACTACTGAGTCCTTTTGACACCACCCTAGTTCTCTGTGGGTGTGTTTTTTTTTTTTAACAGACGATGATATTTTAAGAGACCACAATCTAGGTGCTAAGGATACTCATTGCTTCTGGCTGTTCATTTTTTCTAGGACTTTTGAGTGGACAGAGCTAGAAAATGTAAATTTATAAATTTAAAAAAACATTTAAAGATAAAAATGTACGTTCTTGTTGATACACCTGATTCAAACTCAGGACTCCATGGTTTTTCATTTTACGACTGTATCTCCTTTTACTCCTGCTGAGAATGCCAGTTCTCAATGACATTGAGAATGACAGAACAAGTTTACATAATCACTCATTTGTTTATCTCACAATGCACAACAGTCTCAGAATGATAGCACCAACACTACCACTGATAGATAACTAAAAAGCAGTTTAAGATCTTCTTAAACTCCTTTTGTCTTTAGGGTATGTGCCACTAAGGATGTTCAGTCAATTTATTATATCTTAAAGTTACATGGAATAATTTCTCTTGGAATAGTTATGCCATCAGTTTAACCTTTGCTTTCATTTTGTTTCTCATTTCTGGGAATTGCTTTTATTTTTATTTATTTATTTTATTTATTTTTATTTACTTTTTGGGGGGGCATTGCTTTTAAAATTTTTAGTTTTGTTTTAAAATTATCTAAGATATTTATAAAATCAAGTATATTCCAAGAAGTCTAGTTTTCTGTCCTTGTCTCCTCTCCCTATTCTCTAACTCCTCTATAGGTAACTATTAAAAAAAATTGTCCATGGCTTATTCTTCCTTTATATGCTTTTAAGAATAAGCAGATGCTTATGTTCCAACACTTTTTCTTTTACGTATATATGTACATATATATGGGGTCCTGGGATCATCACCTGAGCTGAAGGCAGCTGCTTAACTGATTGAACAACCCAGGCGCCCTTAAACCCCACACTCTTAAATACAGAGAACAGATTGGTGGTTGCCAGGGGGATGGGTGAAAAGGTAAAGGGAATTAAGAATACACTTAAAACTAATGTAACACGTATGTTAATTATACTTGAGTAAAAAAAAGAAATAGCAGAAATACACTTGAATAAAAAAAAGAATTATATATATATATATACACACACATACATATATTTGACTTTTATCTACTTCTCTAAAAGTTGGTTTATTCAAGTTGTCCTCACAAACTTTTTGAGGAACTCCTGGGTGGCTCAGTTGGTTGAACGTCTGCCTTCAGCTCAGGTCATGATCCCAGAGTCCTGGGATGGAGCCCCGCGTTGGGCTCGCTGCTCAGCAGGGAGCCTGTTTCTCCCTCTCCCTCTGCCTGCCGCTCCCCCTGCTTGTGCTCTCTCTCTCAAATAAATAAAATTTTTCAAAAAAAAACCCAAACCTTTTTTGAGTCTTCTATTAGGGAAATGAATTGCTTTAGGTTCAGGGTTGCCTTATTTGGGGACATTGATGATAACTGGAAATGAAAAGAGTAAAGTTAGGACAGTAAGCTGGAAATTTGAGCAGGATCTAGAAGATGGCTAGGATTTGGTGGAGAGTTGGGGATGGGACACATTAGGTGACAGGACATGTGAGCAAAGGCATGAAAGTGGAAATGTGCACAATGCTCATGGGATCAGTGAACTTGGCTGGAGCTGCAGATTTGATAAGAGAAACAGAATGGCAGGAAAATCAGTTCAGATTTTTTGGGAAATAATTCAGGGTCTTGATAAGGTAGGTACCATTATATTAATTATTTGCCAAAGAATTATTGAGAACCTATTATGTGAAAAGTCTGTAGGATGCCGGGGAAACAGCGGTGAGGAAGATGCGCAGGGTCCCTCCCTTGAGCAGAGACATTTCATTACAAAGGTGAAGTGCAGTGTGCATATAAATGCGAGGACCTACCTAGTTTAGTTCAGCTGAGAGGTAGTCAGGGATGCCTTTCGAGGAAGTGCATTGGGGCTGAGATCTGTGGGATGATGAATAAGTATTGGCTGCAGGCGGTGGAGGCGAGGATTGCAGGGAGACGCTGATAGTTGAGGGAGGGAGAAATGCTCAAGGATGAAAGTTAGTGTGGTTCCAGAACTGAAAGCATGTCCAGTATGACCTAAAGGGCTGGAGAGTCTGGTCTAGAGTGGATGAGACATGAGAGTGGATTCAAGAAAAAGTGCAAAGGAGGACTTGATCTGAAAGGGGGGAAAACGATTTCCTTGAGGACATATAATAGACACTCAATATACTCAATATAATACTCAATATACACTCAATATACAGTCAATACATTTGAAATTTCAAACATGGACTAAGAAGCAGTGGTGCCATGGGTGAGTGTAAGTAAACGAGCACAGGGTACTAGTTTTGGAAAGATTAGTTTGGTTTTAGACATGTGGATCTTGTGGTCATCATCCCAATGGTTTGTCAAATACTGGGTCAACAGTTCCAGGCTGCTGTTGACATGGTAAGACTCAAGTGAAGGAAACAAAAGGTAGAGTGCTCCTGCTTGGGAATTATGGTTAGAGGAAGTAGAGGAGCCTTATGATGAGAGGGAGGAGACTTGATCAGAGGAGCAGGTTGGAGAATTTCAAGGACAAGAGGCTCAAACACTGTAGAGAGGTCAAGGAGACCAATTTACACTAAATGAAATGATGTGGTTGACGCCACTTACAAAATGTAGACCTATTATCCACTTATATGAGATCTGCAGTCACAAGACCTGAGTTTAGTCCCACCTCTACCTTTTACCACATTCGTGCCCTTGAGCAATAATTACTTCATTTTCTCTGACTCCCAGGCTGCTCTTTACAAAATGAGAAAGAGAATGGCTGTCATGTTTGTGTCTCAAAGTTATTGTGAGGTTCAAATGAAAAACATATGTAAACTATCGTGTTTTCTCCCCCAGGGGCTGCAAAAAGGGTCGGGCATACACGTGGGACTTAAATGAATGTTTGAATGTGTGCATATTACCATGGCTACTTATTTATATTTCAACAGAGACCAGATGAAGAGGCTGTGGTGGATCAGGGTGGGACGAGTACAATTCTCAATATTCACTATGAGAAAGAGGAGTTAGAAGGTAAGAACTATGGGTGTGTGTGTGTGTGTATGTGTGTGTGTGTAGAATTAATGAGAGGCAGCCTGGTGTGGGAGGAGAGCTTTGCCATCAGGAAGCCTGGGTTTGAGTTCTCTAACTCTTTCTCACTAGCTGCAGGACCTTGAGGGGAAAATCACTTCATTTCCCTTAGGCTCTATGTCCTCATCTGTTAAACAAAAGTAGGGATATTAATACAGAGAACAAACTGGTGGTTGCCAGAGTGGAGGGAGGTGGGGGGAAAATGGGGGAAATAGATAAAGGGGATTAAGAGGTACAGACTTCCAGTGATAAAAGAAATAAGTCACGGAGATGAGAAGTACGGCATAGGGAATAGAGTTAATAATATCGTAATAATGATGTTTGATGACAGATGGTGAGTACACTTACCGTGATGAGCACTGAGTACTGCATAGAATTGTTAAATCATCATGTACACCTGAAATGAACACAGCACCAGATGTTAATTATAATTCAATTAAAAAAGTAGAGGTATTACTTTTTTAGTAGATCCAATAGCACGTGAGACAGTGCTTTGAGCATTGTAAAGTCCAGTATAAATATTAATAAATGATCTAGTCCCTGAGAATGTAAAGTACTCTGATCAGTTTGTCAATTCTTGGCAACTGCCTACAAATATAAATGTCAATACATGCACAATTTTAAAAGAAAATAAAATACAAATAGCTTTTAAAATTCAGTTTGGCTATATTCAGTTTGGTTCTATTATTCAGTTATTTGGTTCTATTATTCAGCTTGCCCCATCTCTAATATTTGCTCTTCCCATCCTAATTATACTCATTTCTGCCTGGTGTTTTCATCTACACAAGACAAGAGAAAACCTACACACCTATAACGTATTCTTTAAGAACTCATAGTACGGAGTTGTATTTAAAAAACACCCAGCTAAAGTAGAAGGGAAAGAAGAGTCATTTTTAGTTACCTGCTCTGTCTAGGTTCCCTGAACTTTCTTTTTTCCCCTGTCGCATCCCTAGGTCCCCACGTGACCATTGGTGGTGTCCTTCTCCTTTCCTTTTCTCCATAGGGCCCGGTGTCCTGATAAGTGGTGATGCTCATTTCTGTGAGAGAAAGGCTCGTGTCCAGTATAGCTTTAATGGGAACCCACGCTTGGCTCAAAAGCCTTCGTGACATCTCTGCAGCATCCCCAGAAATGTTGAAGGCTCTGATACAGCAACTTTGTAATGACTGAGACGGCTTGTAAAATGTTATCTCGGCACTGCTTGTTCCCGTGACGTTTTTTTCATCAAAGTTGTATAATCCCCGGAGAAAACTTGCCCTTTGGTTGGGGAGAGTGAGAGCTGTAGGGGCTGACTCAGCCTCTGGGCCTGTGACCATGAGAACCTACGTGGGTGGCTTCTGGAGGTCAGCGGAGTTTGGATATATCAAGGTCAAATTTTCCAAGTTATTCTGATCAGTGGAAGAAGAGCCAGTGTGGGTTTCGGCAACGAGGAGAAAGTGGAGGAGGAAAGCGTGTGGAGGCGGGAGGCCAGCATTTGTTGGATGCCCCCTGTGCATTAGGCATTGGATTAGGCATTTTGCACAATTGTCTTTTTCATCTTCCCAGCAGCCCAGGTGGGCCAGTATCGTCACTGTTTTACATGTGGAGAAGTTGTTCAGGGTCCTTGAGCCTAATAGCAAGTGAGACTGGGATGGAATTCTGCTCTTTCTAGTCTACCACACTGCCTGCAAGGGAGGACAGTCCTCGGCATTAACCACCCAACCTCAACTTCTTGCTCCATCACATACACATTTTTATATGATATAAACATCATATAAATATCTATCATTTTACCCTGTCCCTCCTTCTGCCCTGATAGTCCTGGTCCCTCTCTACCCTCTCACTGCACCCTGAGGGCACTGTGCTCTCAGTTTGGTTGTCTGGCCCTCTAGACCTTTGCCCTCAGCAAGGAGGTAACCACTTATGAGCACTCTTGTCTGCTTGGGAGTAGAATCATAAACATGGGAAAACTCTCTTGGATCCTGAGGCCTGGGTTCCATCCACAGAGGTCAGCTGAGTAGTTGGCAGTTGGAGCATCTTTTCAAGATGACATCATCTGTTCTTCATGCACTCACCATTTTGCTATAAAGGAAAGCTAACTGTGATGTCGTTTAGAGGGGACAGTGCCTTGGGAAGTGCTCCTTTATACATAGAGCTTTTTGAAAACTGAAACTTACTTAGGTGAGCACTTTTTAAATAAAGCATAATTGGCGGCACAGGGAGGGCCAGTGGTGCCGCCGCCTCAGGCCTGATATGGTTCTAGAGCAGCTGCAGAGAGGAGAAGAGGGCGTTGGGATTCGCTGTAGGATTGGTCGTGCTGGGGGCTGTACTCTGACTCACTGTGAGGGAGGCCTTAGGACTCGGGCTGCCCCGAGGGTGATGTCATTTCTTGAAGGCATGAAATAAAGTCAGTCCCACTTAGCTAGAAGACAGAAGTAAATTGCATTCTGATTCAAAATGTATGCCATGATACAGGGTTCTGTGGCTGTGGTCTTCCTTCCCCTTTAATCTGTACCTTCCGCTCCACATAATACAACCCATCCCCCTTTCCAGAACTACTGCAGAGATTGAGTCTCTGGACATTGTTACAGAGTTTTGTAAATGGGGGTCTTTTTGCATAAGTGAATTCCGTCAGTAGAAGGTGCATTAAACCATGAGATTGCTTCTTTTTATGTATGAGAGCAGTCCAAAGCAAGTATTAGAGAAGACTGCCGAAGATCGACTCACACAGAGCGATAGTCTGTGATGTGCGTCAGTGGGCTCTCCCACTCCCAGAAGGACATGGAACAGTTGCTTTAGTTACAGAACTGGTTTTTTCCACTTATTCTGGCAGATCATTATTCCTGATTAACTAGTACACTTAAAAATGCTAGTCTAGGTCCAGTGCCTTCTATTAAGTTTTTAACAGAGATAAGAGCCTTTCAATCCTATTTTTAGATTATAGAAAAAGGCTTGCATCTGCTCTGCATGTTCGATTCCCCCCTCCGATTATTGACTTTGATTCAACCTGTAGCCCAGGGGGTGGAATAATTTTCAGTATGTGCTAATGAGTTCTGCGTGCGTGCTGGGTAAACAGTGTTTACGACAGGCACTCTATGTCGGCAGGCCCAGTCTCCATCTGCCAGGCAGGTCGCAACTGTGATTTCTGTCCCGATCCACAAGATTCAGCCCCAGTTCACTAACAGTCGCTCTCTGTATGCGTATATATACTTATTTTATTTTATTATTATTTTTTTATTTTTTAAAGAGATTTTATTTATTTGACAGAGAGAAACATTTGTTTGACAGCGATAGAGGGAACTCAAGCAGGGGGAGTGTGAGAGGGAGAAGCAGGTTTCCCGCCGAGCAGGGATCCTGATGTGGGCTTGATCCCAGGACCTTGGGATCATGACCTGAGCTGAAGACAGAGGCTTAACGACTGTGCTACCCAGGCGCCCTGTATATATACTTATTTTAAGAAATATACATGAACATTACATCTTTCCCATAAGTTCTACTGAATGAATACTTGTATTTGCACACAGATAGATCCCAAAGCTTAGGTTTGACAATGACTGGAAAGAAAGAATGGGGAATTAGATGGGAGAAGGCGGAGCCTAGATGAGTTGGTAGGTAGATGAGGGGAAGAAGACTCCGGGTGGGAGAGCAGAAAAGTGACCACGGGATGAGTTTAGTGAAGTTACCAGACTGCCAGAATCTGATTAAATGGACTAGATTTTATTGATGCCATATTCATTTCCTGGTGCCCATTTGTTTGTCATTGTTTCTGCTGATTTCACTCAGAAAATCCAAGTCACTGCTTCAGAGTCCCCAGCTTAGAAACTGAGGCCTACTTTTCTGACAGCCACTTTGGTCCTTCTTAGCTCTGACCCCTGCTGGGCTTGTTTTCATTTCTGGCTGTCTCTAGCATTTTCAAAAGGCAGGCACTCTGATTGGTTAGTGTTTGGGAGAACTGATTGGACCAAAAAAATTCTTAGAGAAAAAGAGTCTTTCTTCCCTGGGCTTTAAGCTTTACTTTACTTCCTACGGAGCCACCAAAGGCATCTGAAGGATGTCTACCTCATTATCCTCAAACTTGCCTAGTGGAAATTTTAGATATCAGGCAAAACCATATATCATTCACTCAGCAAACATTTACCGAGCCCCTGCTATCGTCCCTTTTTGCAGCAATAAGAAAGAATAGTGGGAATCATCGAACCATCTTGTCTTCTCCAAAGAATGACCTTGCCGGAGACGCCTGGGTGGCTCAGTTGGTGGGAAGCGGCTGCCTTTGCCCAGGTCATGATACCAGGGTCCCGGGATGGAGTCCTGCATTGGGCTCCTTGCTCAGTGGGGAGCCTGCTTCTCTCCTGCCTCTGTCTGACACTCTGCCTGCTTGTGCTCTCTCTGACAAATAAATAAATAAAAATCTTAAAAAACAAACAAATGATGAAATTTCCTGAGCTTTTCCTAAGTTTGTACATAGAACCTGGGATAGACATGAGAAGTCATTTGGTCCAACCTCCCTTGTTTTACTTTAATGGTGATGGCGAGCAAATTAAACAAGAAAATGAGATCTAATAACACAGGTTCTAATACCTAATCACTACCCCTCAATTTCTATTTAGAAAATACTTAAAATTACATAACAGTAGGAAGATACCAAAAAACCCAGTGGAATTATTTGGAATGTGCTTAAGAAGAAGTAGAGGTCCTAACCTGGCCAATAACCCTCTGGGGGATTTGCTGGGAAGAGGAAGCTCATGGGTGGGATGACTATTGAAAGACTGAAAGTTAGTCCTCAGTGAGGTTTTTCTCCATCTAAGTCTAAGCTCTACCTAGATGTTCCTGATTTTACAACACCTGTTTTAAGGGCTGGCTGAAATGGTTCTGTGGGATCTATTTGTGCTTTTTACTGCCCATGTGTTCTTCATGACCTGCCCCTGCCTGTCTTTTTGACCTTTCCGCCCTTGTCTTCTTTCTTCTTTTACTTTGCTCTGGCCCTGCTGACCATCCTTTTGTTTTGGAACTTGCACATTCCCACTGTGAGGCCTATGCATTGATTTTGCCTTGTCCTGGAATGTCCTTCTCATGGCTTCTCCTCATCACTTAGATGTTGCCTCTAGTAATCTTACCTACAGTCTCCCTTCTCCATCCTGCCTTCTACCCCAGACACTTTACCATTTTTAAAAAAAGATTTTATTTATTTGAGAGAGAGAGCAACAGAGCCCAAGCAGGGGGAGAAGCAGAGGTAGAGGGAGAAGCAGGCTCCCTGTAGATTAGAGAGCCCAGTGTGGGGCTCGATCCCAGGATCCAGGGATCATGACCTAAGCTGAAGGCAGACCCTTAACTGACTGAGCCACCCAGGTGCCCCTACCATTTTTTTTTTAAGAGAGAGAGAGAGATGGGGACGCTTGGGTGGCTCAGTGGGTTAAAGCCTCTGCCTTCAGCTCATGATCTCAGGGTCCTGGGATTGAGCCCCACATCTGGCTCTCTGCTCAGCAGGGAGCCTGCCTCCCCCACCTCTTCTCTCTGCCTGCCCCTCTGCCTACTTGTGATCTCTCTCTCTCTCTGTCAAATAAATAAAGAAAATCTTTAAAGAGAGAGAGAGAGAGCACATGTGCACAAGAGTGGGGCGTGGGGTTATATCAGAAGAGAGAGAATCTTAAGCAGACTCCACGCCCAGTGTGGAGCCTGGGATCATGAGCTCACGACCCTGAGATCATGACCTGAGATGAAATCAAGAGTTGGACACTTAACTGATGGAGCCACCCAGGTGCTCCTAACATGTTTTTATTCAGAATAATTATCAATACTTGAAATAATATGTTATTGTTTTCATGATGCCTGTATCCCCTAACTAGCATATGTGTCTTGAGGATAGGGACCTTGTGCTGTTCACTACTGTATCCTCAGCCCTTGGGACAGGACCTGGCTCAGTTAGGTGACTCCAGCCTGGGTTGGTCTCAGTGGTGTACTACAGGGAACTAATTAACATACTATAGTGGAACATTATTAGTTAACAGATGGTATTTTATTAAGACGGTATTCAATTTAGTCATTTTCACACTTCATAGTTTTCATTGATAATGTTGGAGGCTTGGAATTCCACATCTTAGCAAGATGACTTCTTCTGGCTCTATATTTCTGTTTCAATAAAGTTGCAAGATGACTACATTATGTTTAGAGATCTGTCTGTCAGAAATGTCCTGAAATGTGCATGAGCCAATGCAGGATTGCCCTAAGACAGGATGAGGAGGATAGGAGGTGAGATTCCTCTAGATACTAAATGCTTTATCCTTCTGCCTCTCAACATTCTAATAAATCTCTGATCAGCTTTCCCTCTAATCTTATTCCTTTTTTTCCTTGAAGTATAATTAACATATAGTGTTATATTAGTTTCAGGTATACAATACAATGATTCAACAATTCTGTACAGTACTCAGTGCTCATCATAGTAAGTATACTCTTAAATCCCTTTATCTACTTCACCCATACCACTACCACCCTTTTGTGAACCACTAGTTCTCTGTATTTAAGAGTGTGTGTGTGTGTGTGTGTGTGTGTGTGTGTGTGTGTGGTCTCTTTTCTTTGTTCATTTGTTTTGGTTCTTAAATTCCACGTAGGAGTAAAACTATATGGTATTTATCTTTCTCTGTCTGATTTAGTTCACTTAGCAATATTTACTTTAGGTCCACCCATGTTGTTGCAAATGCCAAGATTTCATTCTTTTTGGTGGCCAAGGAATATTCCATTGTTTCTATGCAAATTGATACAGCAACCCTGGAAACCAGTATGGATATTCTTCCCAAAATTAAGAAATAGAATTACCATATGATCCAGTAATTCCACTACTGGTATTTACCTGAAGAAAATGAAAGCACTGATTCAGAAAGATGTATGTACCCCCATGTTTATTGCAACACTATTTACAATAGTCAAGATACAGAAGCAACCCAAGTGTCCATCCATAGGTGAACGGATAAAGAAGATGTGATATATATAATCCTTTCTTTTTATTTTTCTTTATCACTTGGGACTTTGGAAGGAAGGGGAGGACAACCAAAAGGCGAGAGAAGTAGAGAAAGGAATGTAGAGCAGCATTCCAATTCGTATTAATTAACTCCATTGTAAGTGGAGAGCACTTACTGAGGAATCCCCAGAGAAGTTGAGCACAGTTTTAGGAAAACCTATTGCTATGGAAAGAAGGTGAAGAGTTGACAACTCTTTCCATAAAGTCCCCTTATTCAGGAAGTCTTCCTGGATTAAGCTTTCCATTCTCATATTGCCTTGGATCGACTGAGTCTTCTCATACTTTGATGAGTCAACTGTCCTAAAGATGTTCACTTTGGTTACACATTCCTTTTGGGGCTCCTTTCATATTAGATACCCTTTTAGGTCAGACTGAGGACTCCAGAGGATATTCGAAGGGGTTATGTTCTTGAGGGAGGCTCATAGGAGATGTTCTATTTTCTGAACATTTGTGGAACGATGACCAGAGAAACACTGTACTTTGTGTGAGGGATTCCAAGAGGGAGAAGGTCTGACCTGGGACCTTGAGAAGCTTGCAGATAAATAGTGGGAGGTATTAATTCTAGTGCAAGGTGTAAATTAAGTGCATAAGAGAATGCTAGCCAGGGCTCTTGGGATTTAGAGGTAGAAGGTGGCACATCTGATTGGGGAGATCAGACATAATTCCAAGAAAGAAGGTGTGTTGCTGTGAATCTTGTGGGAGCGAGCCATGTCCATGCCTGGAAGGCACTGGCGCATTTTTTGGAATAGTGGATTGATTCAGGTAGAGGAAAGAAGATGATGGTGAGTGCGGCACCCGAGGCTGTGGGGAGGAGACAGGGTTGCTGGGCTGGATGCAGAAGGCATACATCTCTAGATTTCCCCCCGCCCCTGGGATGTTTAACTAATGTGAGCTTGTGTGAGATTTGCACTTCAGTCTCGCTCGAGCTGATGGTTCGGTTCTTTTAGAGGCCCTTCCCTTTGTTCTCCTATTGGATGTGCAATTTGTCCTAACGAAGAAAAGACTAGAAAGGAGGCTGGGGCCGGAGCATGCTGAACCATGAAGGGTCCTGACTGCACAGACGTGAGCTATGATCAGAGCAGTGCTTCAGGAGGATTCGTTTCTAGGGCTGAGCTAGTGTGGGTGGCAGGAAAGAGGCTCCTGCTGTTGTCAATGTGCAGGGAGGAAAGTCTTTGACATCCATAATCTGTAGGATGTAGCACTGGAGGGGCATGGGGAGAGGTGGAAATGTTATGCAACTCTGAGATTTCAGGCTTGGAAAATTGATAGAATGGTGATGCCGTGAATGGAAACACGGAAGAAATGGGCATGAGCTTGATCTGAGATGGAAGATGGTGGGTTTGCTTTGGGATATGTTGAGTCGCTATAGATAAAGATTTGGGGGTCATTTGTAGAAGTAAACTTTCAAATCATGAGAGTAGATACCAGTAAAAAAGGAGAAGGGTCCAGGACCAAAACCCTGGGAGCTTTCCTTTGGTGGACTGTGAAAGGGATGGAGAAGTCAGGTCAGAGGAGTGCAGATGAGCCAGGGAGGGCAGGGGTATGGGAGCTAAGGGACCCTGGACCACCAATGGGAGAAAGTAGTTAAGGGATTTGGATACTGCCTGGCATGTGGTGGACTCTCAGGAAAGGCTTTGGAGTTGAACTGAGAGACATAAGATGATAGAGATTGGGTGACTAAGTGGTTCCTAATGAGGACACTTTCAGTGGGAAGTAGCCACATGCAGAGGCTATGGAACAAGGAGATGGTGAGGAACAGAAACTAGGTGGGTAGATTGTTCTTGAAAGTGGTTTGTTGGAGAAGGAGAATGGATAGGTAGAAGCTTAGAGAGTAGCACTATATTGGAAAATTTCTTTCTTTCTGAAGATTTTATTTATTTATTTGACAGAGAGAGAGAGATCACAAGTAGGCAGAGAAGCAGGCAGCGAGAGAGGGGGAAGCAGGCTCCCTGCTAAGCAGAGAGCCCAATGCGGGGTTCGATCCCAGGACCCTGAGATCAAGACCTGAGCCAAAGACAGAGGCTTTAACCTACTGAGCCACCCAGGCATCTGGAAAATTTCTTTTTAGGAGAGATGTAGGGTGCCTGGCTGGCTCAGTTGATAGAGCATGTGACTCTTTGGTCTCAGAGTCATGAGTTCGAGCCCCATGTTGGGCCTAGAGCTTACTTAAAAAAAAAAAAGGTAAGAGATTTGTAATCAGGAGAAAGCTGTGGAAGGGATGGATGGAAAGAAGAGACTGAGGCTAGCTGATGAAAGAGGACTCCAGAGGCCTGGGAAGCCATACTCATTAGCCTGGCAAAGAGGGACAGCTGGGGGAGGAAAGCAAGCCAGGCTGAGTGGAGGGAAGTCACATGAGACTGCCTAAGTCTTCTCAGTAAAATAGGAAGTGAGGTCACCTCCTCAGAGGGAGGAAGTGTGGCCAGGGCGGTGGATTTGAGGACAGTGACTGAAGACTGGAGCGCATCGGTGGTGGAAGAAGTAGAGAGTCAGCCTGAGATCTAGGGTGCTGGCAGCAGGAACTGGGCGGTAGTGGGGGCAGACTAAGGCCCTGTGCATTAGGATGGTAGCAGCCCCTGATTCTGGGCTTCAGGCTGGCAGCAAGACAAGGGAAGACAGGTGGAGGCGAGAGAGAAGCCTGATGATCTTGAGCAGCACAAAATAAGGCTTCTAGAAGGAACAAGTGAGTAGAAAAGGAGGAATTGGACAGGAACATGCTTGGATCAATTATCTTCCCACATTCTTCTCTTTTTGTACGTTCACAATCTCTCCCTGTAACCCCAGACTCATGCTGCTTATGATTTGTCACTAGTCTCTTACTACTATTCTAGATTGTGTATTCTACAGTACAGAAGGAAAAGTAGTGGAAACTGATCCTAGAATGTAGTGGCTGCTCAAAGTTATTCCAGGCCACCGTGTTAAGGATTTTACGTACCTTATCTTATGCACTGCTCACGAAAACCCTCTGAGTTTAAATAATAAGCTTTTGGTATTATTTTTTAAAGACACAGATTAGCTAACTTGTTCAAGGTCACATGGTTAGTGAATGGTGAGGTCAAGTTTCGGACCCAGGCAGGTTGAACGGAGCATTCAGCCACGTCTCTAAACTGCCTCCCTGCCAGGACTTGCTACAGTTGGCACAGTGACCATATTGCTTTTTTTCCAATTGCTCAAATTGTCGTAACAACAACTAGGATCCTTGTTGGCCTTTATGGTTTGCAAATCAAGTCCACGCACATTATTTCCTTTGATCTTAACACTCCTGTGAGGTTTGTAGCCTTGTGCCAGGGGAAGGAGTGCGTCAACTCCAAGATCTCTACGTCTTTAGTCCTGAAGTCTTTGAAGTTTTGCCATTACAGAGTTGTGGCCTGGCCAGAGAGCTGTGATTTTTTTTTCCCTCTTAAATATGCTCGATTCCTGGGGCACCTGGGTGGCTCAGTGGGTTAAAGCCTCTGCCTTTCGCTCAGGTCATGATCTCAGGGTCCTGGGATCGAGTCCTGCGTCGGGTTCTCTGCTCAGCAGGGACCCTGCTTCCCCCTCTCTCTCTGCCTGCCTCTCTGCCTACTTGTGATCTCTCTCTCTCTGTTAAATAAATAAATAAAATCTTAAAAAAAAAATATGCTCGATTCCTTTTACTAAAAGTGTTCTCTGGGGTGCCCGGCTGGCTCAGCTGGAAGAGCATGAAATGAGACTCTTGATCTCAGGATTCTTAGTTTGAGCCCTACATTGGGTGTAGAGATGACTAAAAATAAATACGTAAACAAACAAAAACCAAAGGCATTCTCTGCACAGACCTTCTGCTTCGTTCCAGGTCATAGAACTTTGTATGTGGGGGTTCGGATGCCGCTGGGCCGGCAGAGCCATCGCCATCACCGAGCACACGGCCAGAAGCACCGGAGGCGAGGGCGGGGCAAAGGAGCCAGCCAGGGGGAGGAAGGCCCAGAGGCCCTGGCCCACGGTAACATTCTCCGGAGGGAGGGAGGGCAGGGGTCCATGGCTGGGACCTTGGTGAGACTGAGGGAATGTGTGATGCCCATCGAGTAGGTGGTCTTGATTCTCTAACCCTTTGGTAGGGTTTTCAGGGCTTGCTTCCACGAAGAAGAAATGCCTCTAAGAATGAAAAGTATCTTCCTGAAAAACGCTTTGTTCAGGCCTCCCAAATCAATTACCATACAAGCTGAAATCATTTGCCAGGAAATTAACAATTCTTTTTGACCAGATTAATCAGATTTCCAGTTCATTATGGGTTTTCCTCAAGTGGTCTGTGTTTCTTCCTCCCACTAACTGTTTCCATAGAATAGCATTTTGGGGGGTGGGGAGGGGAATAAATGTTTTTAATCTATATTCAGGATTATTTTCTCTGTGTTCCTAAAGTTCTAAGGTCCCCAGATGTGCTAAGTATAGCAGAACGCTATTTCCGTTCTAAGTTGAGGCTGGGAGCAGACCGTTCTCTGTGGTTGATTTTCCAGACACACCGTCTCAGCGTGTTCAGTTCATTCTCGGCACTGAGGAGGACGAAGAGCATGTTCCTCATGAGCTGTTCACAGAGCTGGATGAGATCTGCATGAAAGAGGGAGAAGATGCTGAGTGGAAGGAGACAGCTAGGTGAGGCCCTAAACTCTCCTGGGTCATGATTTGCTTGGGTAGGCAGACGTGTACCTTCCAGCAAGTGACAGGTCTGCTTGCCCTTTATTTCTTCATGGGAGAAGTGATGACTGAAATGGGAACTGATGTTCCAGAGTCGTCTATGGGAAGTCTAGATTTTGGCCTCTTTGTGATGTCTCTGGTGACACGTATACCATTGACCTTGAGCCTGGGATTGGTGATGGAAACAGAACCCTTAGGGAGTCCTCTCATTTATTTAGGGCCCAGAGTTGCTCATGGGCTATCTTGCTATTATAAGTCTGGCTTAGAAGATGCCCGATGGGGCCACCTTGATTTGGACCCATGCAACCAAGCATAGGTGAATGTAGGATAGGTGAAGAATTTTCGGCAGGTGAACCATAGTGTTTGAATTCATTTGGGTTTTGATTCACTGGATGTTTCATAATTTTTGAGATATCCCATAGGACAGCCCAACCTCAGGGAGACCCATGGGTTTATAGCTAGCTTGATGGTGGGCTTCCTGGGGTAACTGTGGAGCGGCCATGTTTGCCTGAGGCTCAAACCCCAGAAGAGCCCTCAGATTAACCAGGGCCATGTCTGGGCTCCTCTAGTAATTGACCAGTGAGCCTTACGGGTGATAGAAAGCCAGTATGCCCGAGCTTCAGGGAAGAAGGCAAGGTGGGAACTAGCAACATGTGGCTCTAGTTCTCACTGGAGCAGCTCTTCCTTGATCCTTGCTATGTCCTTGGATGTTTGCCATGGGTGGAGAGGATTAGGGAACCCTGATGCCAAGCGAAAAGGCAGTTAGTCTTGCTCTTCTGTCTTTGCCAACTTGTAAAGGCATAGAGGCTTTTTAAAAAAGAAAAACGTTACCATTTTATTAATCTATCCAAATGATATCGATTAGATCTATCTTTTAATTGCACAAGTAATATGTGCTCATTATGTGAATGAGAAAAGAAAGGTAAACAAAAAGAAGGTGAAAATTATGTAGAATTCTACTACCCCAAGGATAATGAGGAAGACGCCATTTGGTGTCTTATACATGTGTGTTTGCATTTTTTAAATTTTCTCTAAAAAGAAATGGGATCACACTGTACTCAACTTGGCGCTGTTTTATAACCTGCTTTTTTCGCTTATCAGCGTACCCTGAGTGTATAGATGGAATTACAATGTCATCTCTCATTGTGGCTTACATTAAAAATTCTCTTGTGGAAGTTCCTCATTTTCTACCTTTGGCAACCAGTGGTTTGTAATGCTTTCAGGTGGCTGAAGTTTGAAGAGGATGTTGAGGATGGGGGCGAGCGCTGGAGCAAGCCTTATGTGGCGACCCTTTCACTGCACAGTCTCTTTGAGCTAAGGAGCTGCCTTATTAATGGGACAGTCCTTCTGGATATGCGTGCGAATAGCATAGAAGAAATCTCAGGTATGGTTAGATATGGAAAACTGGAGGAATGTTTGTGTGAATTAAGAAGTGTGGTGTGGAGGAAAGAATAAAGTAGCTGTGTGTCCTCAGATCCATCACTGAACCTTCCCGACTTCAATGTCTTCAGCTGGGGGGATGGGTTTTAAACTAAGAAACTACTCTATTTTGCAGCCTTCTTATGGAACTCAAACAACAGCGTGTTCAGTCTTCCATTTGCCTGTTCATTTAGCACACATTTATTTTGTATCTATTTATGCTTGATAATGTGCTAAACTCAGGGGAATAAAGACAAGATAAAATTCCTACCCTCAAGAAACTCACCTTCTAGTGGGGGAAATAGCCAGGGGGCAATTTAAATAAGTGCAACTGCAGAGATATGTCTTGGTAATAATTAGAGAAAGGGGCAACTGGGAATTGTGCAGAGAAAAAGGTGTTAGGGAAAGATTTTTAAACATGGCCACCATGGAAGACAAGTAATGGAGCCCCCCACCCCCCAGGCTTCCGAAGGGTGTGGAGGGTGTGTCTGATGGGATTTCCTGACATGGTTGAGTGTTGCTACCATGTTTTGGAATGACTGTTTGAGAAATACCCAGGTGCATGTGAGGGTTTTCCCCTCAGCTTGGCTCTGTTTTACTGGCTAGGGATTTCTTCAAACTTTTCTTCAAGTATCCAAGTTATTCCGCCTTTCTGGGATCACTTGGGAAAGCAGGGGAGGGATCAGCTCTGATGAGATCTGGTGTCCCCTCTGAAGGCTCTAGGGGAAAGCTATTCTCTGCTCCTTCCAGCTTCTCGGGGCTCTAAGTGTTCCTTCTCATCAATGCCTAACATCAATCTGTCTCTGTCTTCAAGCGGACTTCTCATTTGTGTCTCTCTTGTAAGGATATTTGTCAGTATCATCCAAGACGATCTTATCTTGAGATGCTTAGCTTACTTACATATGCAAAGACCTTTTTTACAAGGAAGATCACAGTCACAGGTTGGGGGGGGGATTAGTACAGAGACGTATCTTTGGGAGGTGGGCACCATTCAACCCATTACAAAAGCTAAGAGGAGAGAGAGTTTCAATTTATCAGTGTTAAATGCCGCAGAGAGGTCAGGTAAACATTCATCGGATTTAGCAACAGGAAAGTTATCGATGATTTTTATCAAAAACAATTTCAGGGACGCCTGGGTGGCTCAGGCAGTTAAGTGTTTCCCTTCTGCTCAGGCCATGGTCTCAGGGTCCTGGGATTGAGTCCTGCTTCAGGCTCCTTGTTCAGTGGGGAACCTGCTTCTCCCTCGGTCTACTGCTCCTCCTGCTTGTGTTCTCCCTCTAGTGCTCTCTTTCTCAAAGAAATAAAATCTTAAAAGGAAAAAAAAGCAACTTCACTCAGGTAGCCAAATTGCAGGGCGCTTAGAAATTTTTCTTTTGAGAACTTTAAATGATAGGAGAGAGAGAGGTAAATAAGGGGCTACCTGGGGTGAATATTCTTCTTCTTCTTTAAATTTCTTTTCCAAGATATAGGCTCCTGAAGCATGTTTACCATGTGGGGGCAATGAACCAATCAACATAAAGGTTAAAGATAGAGAAACCATGGATCCTCAGCTTGAATATTCAAAATAGATTTTCTTTATTTAGTGTTTCTAGTACTTGGGTAGTCGTGGATGGAGTTGGGGGTTGTGAACAGGTTGAAGTTCTGGGAGGCTCAGGGATAGATATGAAGGACTGAAGTAAAAGTGGTTTAGTTCTTTATGTTCGGTACCTGATAGATTTGTGTTAGTGATAAGGTGAGGTCAACAGGATCGTGTATCAGCTATGAATCAGCACTTTGTATTTATTATCTCATTAATTTTCCCTAACAAGCTTTGAGGATGGTTCATATTAGCCCCGTACTACAGAAGATGAACTTGGGTATGGAAAGGTTGGGTAAATTACCCAAGGTGACACAGAAGGTGGTAGAAGTGGGAAAGAATGTGGGCCTTTAGCTCTAGGACTCATACCCAATAGCAGGTACTGGGATTCCCTCCCCCCTCAACTGTGCTTAAAGGTTGATGCTTGGTGGTAATGGCCCGGTGCTTAGTGAGCTTGACCGTGCGTGTAGGTTCCACCTTCAGATTGTCATTTGGAGTGTTCTGCAGTTACAGTTCCTCTTGACAATCATAGCAATGTTGAAATCTTGGAGGAAGGGACTATAGAGGAACTTTGGCGGATGACAGAACGAAGTTTCTATTAATGTGGGCTTTTGAGTCAGACAGTCTTGGGTTTGAATCTCAACCCTGCAACTTTCCTAGATGTGACATCTTGGGGAATTTGTAAGGTTTGGGCCTCAGTTTCCTTTATCTTTTTTTTTTTTTAAAGATTTTATTTATTTGACAGAAACACAGCGAGAGAGGGAACACAAGCAGAGGGAATGGTAGCGGGAGAAGCAGGCTTCCCGCCGAGCAGGGAGCCCAATGCGGGGCTCGATCCCAGGACTCTGGGATCATGACCTGAGCCTGAGGCAGACGCTTAACGACTGAGCCACCCAGGCGCCCCGGGCCTCAGTTTCCTGATCTGTACAGATTGTTCCAGTGCCACCTGCTGCTCAGAGTTTTTGTTAGGATTAGATTGGATAATCTATGCAAAGTTCGTAGTACCATTCTGGCACATATTAAGTGCTTGATAGTTTCTAAGAATAATGATTTGTTACATGAATCAAGTATAAATGGCCACAGTTGCTGTCTTCAGATAAGTCTTTCGGGTGCTGAAGCCTAAGTTGTACCCGATGGAGCGTCTTCCCCCTACTCCGTGCCCTTCACCCCCCCCACCTGACGGTGGCCTCTTTGAGGTCACGGACTGTGAGTTGGGATGTTCATGTTAGCACCTGCTTTCCAGACCTGATCCTGGACCAGCAAGAACTGTTCAGTGACCTGAATGACAGCATGAGGGTTAAAGTTCGAGAAGCTCTGCTCAAAAAGCATCACCATCAGAATGAAAAAAAGAGAAATAACCTCATTCCCATTGTTCGCTCCTTTGCTGAGGTTGGCAAGAAGCAGTCTGATCCACATTCAATGGATAAAAACGGTAAGATTATCAGGAGTGACTGTTTTCTCATTAATTAGACATTTAGGAACCAGTTGGAGATGCTAAGTTACTAGAGGGTACAGGCTGTACTTGTCTGATATGCTTCTGTGCTTACTTACACATAGTACTCTGGTCATAGGCAAGATGAGGGGCTGGGATTGATGATCATCAGCCTCTTGTGGCCCTAGAGATGCAAGGCTCAGATAAACCTCAGATAGACCTCGGATAGATCTTAGATCAGGGAGGCAAAATACAGTAGTGTAGGTTCTTGAGTCAGACTTCTAGGCTTGAGATTCAGGCTTCACTACTTGCAAAGTGTGTGATCTTGGGCAACTTCCTAAATCTCTTTAAGTCTCACTTTCCCTTCTGTAAAATAAGGATGATAATAGCATCGATCCCATAAATTTATTGTGAGGCTTCAATATGACAACACATGTAAATCCCTCAACCAGGTGCATGGTGGATTATAAACACTCAGTGAACTTCAGCTGCTGATTGGTTTCCTTTTCTGTGGCCAGGCAGGGCCTCATCTACATGTCTCCCTGTCCCCGCATGCCCTGAATCCCAACGTGCAGGGATGTGCCTGGGAATCCACATACTTGAAAAGTTTTCTGCAGGAGTCTCTGATGTGTGCTCCTGGCTAAGAATCACTACCTTACTAGAGGAGGGAAAGAGGATCAGAAATATGTTCAGGAAGAAGGTGCAGAAGTAGTAAGACTTCTGTTCTCCCTTTACCACTAACTAATGGGTAAGGCGGTATGTATGTGTGGGTCTTAGCTTCATAGCCGTCTGAACTTCTTCTCTATATGGGCTTTGCTGGAGACATGGCCATAGCCAACCGATGATGGACAGGGTGGGTTGGAAGGGGGAAAGGGCAGAGACTCAGGGAATTGTTTTCTCTGAATAGGTCAAACTGTGTCTCCTCAGTCTGTTCCCACGACAAGTCTAGAAGTAAAAAATGGAGTGAATTGTGAACACAGTCCCGTGGATTTAAGCAAGGTGAGCACAGATACGGGAACTTGGCTTAGAGGCCTAAGTGCAGCCCTAGTGGAACTGAGCGTCCAGTTGCTGGAAGCTGGGTAAGCTTTGGTATTTCCGCAGCCTTTGTCTAAGACCAGAGCCCCCTCTGCAGGAAAGGAGGCCTCTCTGCTCAGGTCTTCTCCCTTAACTCCGGCCTGGGCCAAACAAAACTCCCGTTTGTTCCACCAGGTTCAACGTGCTAGAACTGAGAGGAGCCCCTGCTAATCCTCACTGACACAGACCTCTTGATTTTTCCACCATTTTGGGGGGTACTTGCTCTTCAGCAGCTCCTTCTTACCTCCAAGGGTTTAGCTGAAATGATATTTTTGCTCTGGTCTCCCAAAACTACTTGGCGGTCGAGACTCTTCTTCGCGACTGTGACTTGAGTGTCCCAGGCCTCCGTGCTTCCCTGCAGCTGCTGGCATGAGCCTGGTCTCCCCGCCTCCAGCCTCTCGCCGGCCGGGTCTAGCCTGGTCACGAGCTAGAACACACGCGGTGTCACGGCCCTCCTCTGCCTGTCAGGCTCCCTGTTTAATTCAGAAAAGCTGAAACCTCTGAAACAAAGCACTGAAGTATTTTAAAATGGGAAAAATGTGACCTAGTGCTTCAACAACAGTCTTTGAGAAAGTGTGGTGTAATGGGATTCAAATCCCAACACCTGGATTTAAATTCTCTCTCTTCAAAGCTCCCCTGGGCAAGTCAACTTCAACCTCTCGGGGTCTCGGCTGCTTCATTTTTTGAAATAAAAAAGTGGGCTGACAAGTCCTGTTTTACCCTCTTTGCAGAGTTATTGTAAGGATTACGTGAACTAGTGTGAGAAAACATTTGTTAAATCATAAAACGGCAGATGAACGTCTGGTACGAGAGGGTGAGTGATGTTTGAGGGGACGCTCCTCCTTGAGGGGATGTCAGAGGGTTCTTTTGGACTTTCAGGTGGATCTTCATTTCATGAAAAAAATTCCCACTGGGGCAGAGGCCTCAAATGTCCTGGTTGGAGAGGTGGATACTCTGGACCGCCCCATTGTTGCCTTTGTGAGGCTGTCTCCTGCTGTGCTTCTCTCGGGCCTGACAGAAGTGCCCATCCCAACCAGGTAAAGACAAGGACCGCAAAACTCAGTGCATTCTGTCTCGAGGACAGATTCGTGTGAGCTCTGGTGAAAGAAGGCAGCTAATGCCAAAATTTAGGATTAACTGGGGAGTGCTATTTAAAATTCAGCAGTGCTCTCACTGGGGGTATATTTGATTACCTTCCATGCAGAAGGATGCTAAGACTTTTAAGGCTGTGACTATACGGTACCTATAGGCTTGGGAAGGGACAACGGAAGAGCATCCAAAGGGTATATCACAGGCTAATCACTTGTTAGGATGGGAAGCCTGAGTCTTAGTTGCCCAGGCTACAGAGCCGTGTCCCAGGGAAGTGTCTCTGAGCGAAGTATTGATGTCTCTTTCCACGGTTCTGGCAGGATTTGTAATGGTTTGCAAATATGTCCACATCTGTTCACAAGGCTATTCATGCCCTCTGAGAATGGTGACTCAGGTGATTCAGAGCCCCATTAATTACAGAGTATTCAGATGTCTGGAACACAATTCAGACTCCTCTATTGGGCTTGATCACTTCAACTTCCTTAGCCCTCTCCTCTCCCCATGATTTTCTTATTAGAGCAGTGAATGAGATTCAGAAAACCTTGAATTTGCACTACAATGGCATGTTTTGAAAAAAGCATTTTTTCTATAGCAAGGAATTGTGTCTATGGAAACCCTAAGAATGGTAACCATATTATTGAATGGAGTCCTACAAATAGCTTCCAGTGCTCATAGCGGAGCTCTTAGGTCAAGGCTACTCCTATTGCTCCAGCATTAGCCTGTCTCCTTTTATTGAAGTTATGATAGTAATTTCTGTTTCATGAGAAAGAGAAATGTTCTGTTGTTTGGAGAGAAATAAGATGACACTTCTTTATGTTTACAGACATAATTTGTGATTTCATCTTCTGTATGTGTTGCCAGATTTTTGTTTATCCTATTGGGTCCAGTAGGGAAAGGTCAGCAGTACCATGAGATTGGCAGATCCATGGCAACCATCATGACAGATGAGGTATGTGCCACTGCTGCTTTCTTTCCATTCATGCTACAGACACCGAGTATTTACTCTGTGCCAGGTTCTGTGCTGTTTGTTGGAGATAAAATAATTATAATCCTGGGTAATCATCTTCGGGGAAGCAGTTCGGGTCACTTCCCTGAATGCCTTTTGTAGGAGGACCAAACCTTCTGGGGGCATTTCTTCCTGTGTCATCTCTCCCTTTTTGGGTAATCAAGGATTCAGAGAATTCCTTTTCTGGGAAAATTATTATTGCCAATTAGGATACCTAGAGAGAAAGATAATAAGGCTGACAACTTTCTAGAGAGGATGGTTAATTCCATGCATAAAAGCTATGTACATAAAGAAACCTCACTCTTACTCCACGTAAACGAGACCAGTTCGCATAAAGGTCAGGGATATGAGCTTGGCTACTGGGATGTGAACGTCCTGAGGCAACCGGATATTTTGGCCGCCATAGTGCTGAATCCCCACTATACCCCTTAGTGAGGTCTGCACTGCTCATGTAAGCTGCAGTGTAAGGTTTTTAAGACGTGTCTTAGGTAGAGGGAGATGGGAGTTGTGTTTTCTCATCTCTCTTGGCTTGGGAAACTTATTTCATGGAGGGACCTTCATTAGTAATTCCATCCAGTTTTTCCAACTATTATGATTAAGAAAATTTCCCATGCATTTTGCCTTTTGTTCCATTCTTTGGAGGGATTGCAACGATACAGTGTTAGAGCCTTATCTCTT
The DNA here is from genome assembly GCA_028646535.1 of Procyon lotor. NCBI lineage: Eukaryota > Metazoa > Chordata > Mammalia > Carnivora > Procyonidae > Procyon > Procyon lotor. Next base: position 55,765,272 of record CM053611.1, read on the forward strand.
CTTGTACTAACATACATATAGCTAGTCCTTTTTGACCCATCTCATCTTCTGGTTTATGTTTTTTTTATCAGTTTATCTTTGCTTTTTTTTTTTTTTTAAGATTTTATTTATTTATTTGACAGAGAGAGACACAGTGAGAGAGGGAACACCAGCAGAGGGAGTGGGAGAGGGAGAAGCAGGCTTCCCACTGAACAGGGAGCCTGATGTGGGGCTCGATCCCAGGACTCTGGGATCATGACCTGAACTGAAGGCAGACGCTTAATGACTGAGCCACCCAGGCGCCCCTTATCTTTTCATTTTTTAAAATGCTGAAGTCTTCCACATTTCAGATCCCTACGATAGAGGTGAAAATCATGAGGCTGTATCTGTCCTTCACCATAGTCATTGGTGATTGTTTTAAGTAAAGTTATTTTCAACTTTCCTGAGGGTTTTTTTTTCTTCCCTGTAGATTTTTCATGACGTGGCGTATAAGGCGAAAGAGCGAGATGATCTCCTGGCGGGGATCGATGAGTTTCTGGATCAGGTCACTGTGCTGCCTCCAGGGGAATGGGACCCCTCCATTAGAATCGAGCCACCCAAAAATGTCCCTTCCCAGGTAATGTATGCACATTAGCCAATGGTGGCTTAGTGCCACTTACTGAATACCCACCACGGACAAAGCAAAGACCATGTGGGTATATATTAAATAAATCACGACATGGCCCTTTTGGGGACACCTAGAATGAATAGAACAGTTATGAAAAATAAGTATACAGTAACATAGGCTCAGGTGATGCGATCAGGCAGGACTACTCAAGGATAAATTTAGAGTGGCTTTTGATGGTCTGATGTGGAATGGCAGAGAGGGGAGGGAAGGACATTTCTTGGGAGTAGATTGTGGATGAAGCCATGCAATGAAAGAAACAAGCTGCTGAGAGACAGCAAATCGAGTCACCTAGGCTTCTGGCCAGGTTAAAGGTGGGAAAGGAGCACTTGTGCACGAGCTACTGCGCCTGGTGCTTTATAAATGCGAACTCAGCTTTGCTGCCAACATCCCCAAGTTTGTATTTTTATCCTTAATTTTACAAATAAATAAACGTATCTTCCAAGTTTTAAGGAAAAGTAAGATTACACAGAGGGGAATTTGAAACTGGAACTTAGGTCACAGCTGATGCCAAAGCCTTCATATTTCTGTTTCTGGCCAAGGCAGAGTTAGGAGTCAGATACTAGTAGAGAGAGGGAGAAATTCTGTGTTCTTGTTTGTTTTTCAGGAAAATCAAATAAACTGCCCCAAATCAGTAAATGCATTTGAAAATGACAAACATTGGGTATCTGGGAGCTCCTTTTGGATTCTCTTGTGACCACTCCCCCCTGTTAGCAGGAAGGACAGAACAGATGGCTTACTTACTAATTTTGGGGTCCTTTGTTAAAAGGAGAAAAGGAAAATGCCTGGAGTTCCAAACGGAAATGTTTGCCACATTGAACCGGAACCACATGGGGGCCACAGTGGGCCAGAACTTCAGCGCACCGGGCGGTAAGTCTGTGCACGTTTCACAGCTCGTACTGCTTACTGGGCTGAAGGTGTGGAAGGGAACAAGTCAGACTCTTTGCTGTCAGCCTTCATCTCTCTAGTATATTGGCTGGGAATGACTTTCCAAATGGAACCACCGACTATAATAAGTATTGCAATATATCAGATATTGTATTCATTCATTCAAGTTTCTCAAACCACCTACTACAGTCTGTCTCCTCTCCAGTCCTTTCCACACATTATTCCCCAATTTGAACACTCATCCTCTTCCTCATCTCCCTTGTGGCTAATTGCCACTTGTCCTTTCTCTTGGCTTAGGTGTCACTTCCTTTGGAAAGCCTTCTAAGACTGTAGATGAGGTTAGGTATTCCTACTATGTGGTCTCACAGCTTTGAGCTCTGTTCTCACTCGTCTGCCACCCTCCCACCCCCCTGGTTCCATCCCTTCTCATACTTCATTATTATTGCTTAATTTGTTGTATTCCTGCTGGAATGTTTGCTCCTTGAGGGCGGGGTGCCCATTCTATTCCCAGCACCCAGGATGGTGCTCTGCACAGAGTAGGCACTCAATATCTGATGAACTTATGAATCAATACTTTCAGAATGATCCCTATTCTGTAGCATGAGTGGACTAAAGATAGATAAATAGCGAGTGATTATTCGAAGTTAAGAAACTCCCTTAGGGTAGGAATATAGGTAGTATTTGAGAAGCGTGTGTGTCTCAGAATAGTCAATCTACTCTTCTAGGCCAAGATTCTATGGACAGATGCCCAAGGAGGAGGTTCTCTACGGAAGGTTAGGGAAGCAGGTCTCCAGACTTGGTTTTATTTGCCAGGTAGGAAAGTGGTAAAAGAGAATGATATTTTGGGTTGGAGTGACATCTAGGGTTCCCCCCAGATTGTGGGAGAAGGCTGAGACCATAGTTCGGGCTCCGTAAGTCGTGCTTGTGTCTAAGCAGGGCCTGCTGTGTGGGGATTCTCAGGACAGGACTCTGATCACAGAGAAAAGCTTTGTTATACCCTCTACTTCCTCCTTATTTTTTCCCTCCTTGCTTGAAGTTGCTTTCCTTATTTTTCTCTCCTCAGTACTCTATGCAGTGGAAGCTCAGGGCTTTTTTAAAAATTGTAGACGGTCATCTATTTTTCCACTCTTGGAAATTCAGGGAGGAGTCGGGAAAGGAGACTGAGAAGCAGCGGAAAAAGGCACTTAACTAGCAGTTTCCAGAGGGAGAGTGTGTTTCCTGGCTGGAGGAAGGTATTTGAAGTGGGGGAAAGATAATTGTGTTCTGGGGAGCGGTCATGGAGGAAAGGAACAGGCTTTTGATGGAAGGGGGTCCCTAAAATGAAGGAGCAACCTCCAAAAGTGAGTTTAACATTTTCTTTAAAGTTGGGAGAAGTCTGAATTGAGTGGGAGGCCTGGTATTGAGACATAGTTCAAGGGAACCATCTGTCCTTAGAATAGGTTCCAGGATTGAGACTGTCCTGGAAGAGGTGGTGTTTTTTAGGGGAAGAGTCTTGGGTATGGCTTTGATAGTATTTCAACCTTGGGATTTATCTTTTGAATATAAATGGTGTCCACACCCCAGGATTTAGAGTTTGAAGGTAGTGGAAATGAGGGCAACAGGATTTCCTTCCTCCAAGTGATATCCATGCAGGGGTGAGACTTCAGGTTTCTTTTGGTGTCAGATGAGAATAAACTAGGGTCTCAGGCCTTTTGAGGGGGGTCATTTATAATCAATTCCACGTGGGGGTTGAGGAGAGCATTAGATCCGATCTCAACAATTATAGATTCTCAACAATGGTGCCTGACATCCCAAAAGAGAATCTCCTACGGCCAGAATCATCACATGCTTACTCATTGTATCAAAGTACCCTCACCGAGGGTTGAGGAAGTTCTCCCTTTGTGTCTTGTCAGGAAGTTATGGAGTTGGTAAGGCTGAAAGGAAGGGTTATCTAGGCTCAGAGCCTAAGTCTGCTTGGTGAGGGAGATACTTCCTCTTCCTGAACTGCTAAAGTTTTCCTCAGAGCCCTTAGTAGAAGACCTTAAGACATATGGCCTTTCTCCCATTGTAGCCTCGTAATGACTATGACAAGGTGACTTAATGTCTGCATCAGAGATTATGGCTCCGTGCCAACTCTTGCCCCTTCCCAATCTCGAAGTAATGAGACCACTCTCATAGAGTAAACATAAACCCGCCCACGCAGATGGACGTCCTAGAACTTTCTGGACCTGCCTGGGCTGCACAGACTAAAAATACATTAACAGCCTAGGTTTGGGAGCTCTTCATATCATTAGTTGTGTTTCTTTGAGGTGGAAAACCTGCCTATCATGTTGTGTAGCCTGGGGCAAAACTTGGAGACTTAGGGGATGTTTTACTTGTAGGATGGGGAGGTATATGAGCACGGGGGAGTGTAGACACTAAGAAGGTGTGAAAGAGACAGGTGGAAAGCAGTAGTCTGAGTTCTGTATTGCCTGACCCACCATGCCGGGGCTAAGACAGTGTTTGGATCTCCCTGATGGTGATGCAGGCAGTGATGCTAATGCATTCCCGTACATAATAAAGAGGAAAGTCTGACTAGAGTATTTCTAGGCCAGAAGCCTCACCACAGGGAGGATACTCTGGAAAGGGCTTTTCCAAGGTGTATTTATGTACCTTATTGGGGTATTGCCACTTTGGGGAAGGGTTAATGAAAAAAAAAGAATCAGGAGCTGCTATCTCGATGACCCCCCCACACTTCAAACAGGTTTCTTCCAAAGCACACCAGACAAAGGATGGCTGTCCCGTCCCTAAAGCCCTCCAGAGAAGGGCTCCCTAAGTCAGTGCTCCAGAGCCTAGTGACCCTCTACACGGGTAAGTCCTGTCTTGCATCAAGCTTACATTCATATCCCTGTGTGCCTCCTATCCCAGCAAAACTTAAACATCAAGGGTAGTTTTGAAAGGGAAAGGAAGTCTCAGATGTGAAGAGAGGCCTCCGTGCCTGATCTTGTGGTAGATGTGCGATTATGGTCTGGTTTTACGCATGAGTGAGATATAAGGCTGACTCTGTAAACAGTATTCAGAAATTATTAATTTATAGTCACCTTATCGATAAGAGCCTCAGATCTTTTCTGCCCCCTTTATTTATTTATTTATTAAGATTTTATTTATTTGACAGAGAAAGACACCGTGAGAGAGGGGACACAAACAGGGGGAATGGGAGAGGGAGGAGCAGGCTCCCCGCTGAGCAGGGAGCCCAATGTGGGGCTCGATCCCAGGACCCTGGGATCATGACCCGAGCCAAAGGCAGATGCCTAATGACTGAGCCACCCAGGCGCCCCCCTTTTATTTACTTTTTAGAAAAGATTTTATTTATGTATTTGAGTTAGAGAGAGAGAGAGAGAGAGACAGCAAGAGCCGGGGGGAGGGCCAGAGGGAGAGGCAAAAGCAGACTGTCTGCTGAGCAAGGAGCCCCACACAGAGCCCGATCCCAGGACCCCAGGACCATGACCTGAGCCAAACACTTAACCAGACACCCAGGCGCCCCTTCTTTCCCTTTTTAATCACTGCTAGGCAAACAGATGTCCTCCCTTTCCATTGGCCTCTCATGAATCCATTTCACATCAATCTTCTGTCTGTTACTCACAGACGTTCCTCCCTGAAGGTGCCTCCTGCATCCAGGGGGGCTGAGCAGTCATGGCAGCGTCTCTGGCTGCCTAGTGGGGTGAGGCTCGTTATTGCAGAAGGAGATTATTTTCCCAGAACAGTGCCCTTCAGGGGAAGGTCATCAGTGATTAAGAGGTGATATTTATATGGCATCAAGATTCTTTGTTGGTAAAGACCCAGAAACACTTGTATCACACCCTAGAGTAGTCACAGCTGCCTATAAGGTTCTATTCACTTAGAGGACAAAGCAAAACACAGTGACACTTTATTACAAATTGGAGCCTTGGTTCCAAACCCTGACGTGGGATTCTCAGGCTCTGGGTTAGACCCTATAGATGGCTCCTTACCTAAGCTAGGTTTGCCAGATAGATGAAACACAAAGCTAGCTTTGCCTCTCTTCCCTAAGCCAAGACCCAGATTGTGATGTTACTGCTAAATTAAAGAATGGTGCATCCCAACTACACCCAGCCAAACCAGAGGAAAGGAGCAAGTGGGTAAGATCGAACAGTGTCCTCCCTGTGTCCACCTGCACCCTCATTGCACCTGGCTAGGGAAAAGAAGGCCTTCAAACGGAGAGAAAGCGAGAGCTCGTTGGGCCTTCTTCTCCCCTGGCATCCAGGTTCCAGGCCTCCTGGTTCTCCTCCAGGCTCCCAGGCAGAGAGAAAGAAAGAGCTGGCCAAGCCTCCTTTCATGAAGGAGTAGCTCGGCTTTTTTTTAGCTTTTTATTATAGACAATTTCAAACACAGAAGACAGAAGAGAGAATGGTATAATGAACCCCCCCATGTGCCCATCAACAGTGATGAACACTTTGCCAATTATGTTTCATCTATTTCTCCCCACTTAATTGTTTTATTTTTATGTTTTCTAGATTATTTAAAACCAAATCACCGGTATCATGTCATTTTACCTGTAACTACTTCAGTATGTATCTCTATTCGATGAGGACATTTTAAAAAAACAACTATCAATGCATTAAGAAATCTAACACAATTAACACTAACTCTTTAAATTGTCTAATGCTCAGTTCATATTCAACTTTTTGTGATTGTCTTAGCAACATCTTTTTGGAGTTCATTTGTTTGACATAGGATCCAATCAGGGATTGCATTTGGTTATTATGATCCCATTTTATAATAGCTCCCCTTCCTTTTTTTTCTGTGCCACTGATTTGTAGACGAGACCAGGCCATTTTGCCTGCAGAATGCTGCGTGACTCTTTTTGTGACTCACCTACCAGCTTTCACTCTGGTGCCGGGACGCCACTCTTAGAAAAAGTGATCCCGTTTGAGAACACTGCTTCTCCTTGGTGTGGGATATCTTCCTCTTGATCTGTCTCATCCTTGGGAAGTGGAGAAGGGTCCCCAAAGTCCTGCCACCGAGCCCTGTTGATTCTACTTCCTGATTAAGTCCTGCCTCCCGTCCTGCCCCACGTTCCTTCCATTCATGACACCTCTGCCAGAGTGATCCTTCCGGAATGTGTGTTTATGTTGTTCTCCTGTTTACAATCCTTCAGTGATGTGACATGCCATTAGCATAAAGTTCTAATTCTATAAAACAATTTACAAGGCTCTTCATGACTTGGCTTCTCCAGCTTCTCCTTCCTCATCTATTGGCTTTGGCTCCTCTCACTGTCCACCCCCACCCCCCTCCGTAGTTCGGTCAGCCGGGTGCTCTCACCTCTAGGTGGCGCCCATGCTGGCCCCTCTGCCTCATCTGGCTGACAACCCGTCCGTTCCCTGAGTCCCTGCTGAAATGTCCCTCCCCATCCTATGCCGCCAGGGCATCCTCACCGCGCTGCCCATCTCCTGCACTAGACTGCGGGTCCTGGAGAGAAGGGCTGTGTTGTCTTGCTCACTGCTGCCTCTCCAGCCCCTAGCACAAGGCCTGGCAAGAAGTTATCTGCTACTACTTTCAACTGCATGAATGAATTATTATGCTAATTTCTCAACAGGAAGGTGGGTAGTTGTTCAAGCAGGCAGGTGCATGTGATGGGGCTTTTTATGTAGACTACATATACTAAAACTAACAACTTTAATACCTTGAATTGGTTTTGCACATTTCCTCCTAACAGCTCAGGATTTGAAGTTTGAAGCTATTACTTAATTTCATGTTAATTTTTTGGAACTTCTTATTGAATGAGTACCATGCACCCAAATCCATCCTTTCTATGCTTGAGGTAATCAGTCCAACTCACGCCCTTAGCTGCAAATAGAATCTGTGCTGACCCTTGAGAGATCTCTTGTACTTGGGGTCAAATTGAAGCCAAAGTACGTCTTCAGGACAGAACACATTTGAAGTGCTTTTCAAATGGGTGCTGTTCAGATCCTTCCATGGACTTGGGACTGTGTCAGAGGCCTGTCTGCCATGTTTCCACAGGCTCTTTGGGGGCTTGGTGTTGGACATCAAGCGGAAGGCCCCCTGGTACTGGAGCGACTACCGGGACGCACTCAGCTTACAGTGTTTGGCCTCCTTTCTGTTCCTGTACTGTGCCTGCATGTCACCTGTCATCACCTTTGGGGGATTGCTCGGAGAAGCCACTGAGGGACGCATAGTAAGGACTTTTGACCATGTCTATGGGTCCCAAACAAGACTTAAAATGTTATGTTGCCAGCCAAGTCCACTGAGGGAAAAAGCCCGGGCTAGGACCAAGGAGATTGGATTCTTTCCACTGAGTTACTGTAGTCTTCTGACTTTATACCAGGAAGCAACACACTTTTCCCCTTAGAACAGACTCTCTTCAGCTTGAATATCAATTTCAGTAGTTGATTGCCCAGTTGAATTACCTGGTGCTCAAAGGATAGAAAATGATATATCAATGTCATTTGACATTTCAGGTGACTCAATGATGGCTCATTGTGTGAATGGTATCATTGTGCTTTCTATGTATATTTCCATATACTGAATGGAGTTACCGAAGAACAGGACTTAGTTAAGGAATCATATGTGGTTGGATTTGGGCACCTGAATCATCAAAGCAGTATCCATTTACAGGGGTATTAGACAGTGTGTACTATTCACTTTTGCTAAGATGAAACACAAACAAATGGCTTGTCAAGGGACACAAGAGAGCTAAGTCAGGAATGTACAGAAGCCCACATTGCTGGTTGCAGATGGGCTACAGACTCTGACGATTTCTTTTCCCCCCTCAGAGTGCAATTGAATCCTTGTTTGGAGCCTCCATGACTGGGATTGCCTATTCCTTGTTTGCGGGACAGGCTCTCACCATCCTGGGAAGTACGGGGCCAGTGCTTGTGTTTGAAAAGATTTTGTTCAAATTCTGCAAGTAAGACATTGGTTTTCTGAGAACTCTCACTTGATGTGTTATTGTGCTCTTAGGATTGAATGCCAGGATCCTAGGTGAGGATAAGCAGGCAAATATTACTCTGGATTGTAAAAGCCAGAAGGACGAACATCATTTGGTCTGTTGTCTTGTCCCTCAGGTAGTACTGTACCTAAAATAGTGTCTCTCCCAGTCTTGAGCTTTATTAATGTCCCTCAGCCATTGTTGAAGTCTTAGCTTTTTATCTTAAAAAAAAAAAAAAACAACAAAAAACTTTCCCTAGCTAACTCAAATTCCTCTATTTTTATTTCAAGTTCACTTTTAATTTGGCCTAATACACCCGCTTCATATTCTGGTTGCTAGTGATGCACAGGGACTTGGTAGTGCCCTTTTCCCCCTACTTTTTCCTATAAAATCTTTTCTCCATTTGGTATTATGAATAGGAATATGTGGAACAAGGGCCAGCTCCTTTTTCCTAACTGCAAGAATAAGATCTGAATCACATTGGCCAGTAACAGTAGGAATGGGTGAGGGCTATTCCTTCCTTCTCCGCGTCCCATGTCCTTGCTGTGGCAAATACTAGCTTGCAGAGCAACTCTTATGTCACAGTTGTCCCTGGGCGGCATTTAGGAGGGAAGTATAGTCAGAACTGGGGACAAACTGGGTTGCAATACCGGAAGGGGTACTATGAGATGAACTAACCACATTTCTGACCCTTTGCCTTGTAATTCATCCATCCATACTTTCTGATGGACCTTGGTCTTGTTTCAGAGACTACGCTCTTTCATACCTCTCCCTGCGAGCTTGTATCGGACTGTGGACCGCCTTCCTGTGTATTGTCCTTGTGGCAACTGATGCCAGTTCCCTTGTCTGTTACATTACCCGCTTCACAGAAGAAGCGTTTGCCTCCCTGATTTGCATTATTTTCATCTATGAAGCCATAGAAAAGCTGATTCACCTGGCAGAGACCTACCCCATCCACATGCACAGCCAGCTGGACCACCTTAGCCTGTATTAGTAAGTATGCTTTCTGCTTATCTTTTTTTTTTTTTTTAATTGAGCAGAGGGCCTGAATTTATTGGCTGAATGCAGTGTACCAGGTAGTACTTGTAGCCTGTGTTAAGGAATAAGGAAGAGTCTTGGCCCTCTCGCTGGGACGTAGGGCTCAGGTGGGGACGTGGAGACCCGGGGGAGCTGCCAGAGAGGATAGCAGTCAGGAGTGATGATGGAGAGAATGGACTAAGAGTGGAACTCAGGGCACATGAGAAATTCTTTCCGGAACAGGGCTTTTGGTTCAGGCATAAGACAAAAATAGGCCACAAAGGTGGGTGGGGGGAATTCAAGTTAGTTGTTGAGAAGAATTTCTTTTTATAAGGATTTGTGAGTCCCTGGAGCATGTTATCAAGATTTTCGGAAAGTATGTACAGGCTACTCTTTGGAATCTTTAGGTAGAGATATAATAATAATTCCTTAGAGATCCACAAGCCTCTTACTTTATTTCCTAAAGATCTAATAATCTATTTACTTACCTAGATTTCAACCCAAGAGACTGTTTTCTTCACATGTTTTAGACAGTTTGGATCAGCTGGAAAAGAAACACAGTATTTGGCTGTGTTTTCAACCATCTAAGAGAGTCTGGTCCTATAACACATTTCTTCTCTGGAATAGGATTCTCCAAATTATGACTAGAGACCTTCAACCTTTGGCTCTGTCCATCAAGTTCCCTACCTGCTGGCTATATATACCTTTCTGATGTGGGGGGTCTGGTTGTGAAGCGAACAATTTCAACCTAAAACTGAGCAGAGAGAGCACACTGCCCAGAAGTGTCTGCCACCTAGCTACGGGTACACGTCCATAGACTTTGCTTATGCATTTATTAACTTTTTGAAGGTCTGAACTCATAAAAAATTTGTTAGAATTTTGAAATTATTTTTTTTGCTTTTTAAAATTTTTTATGTTCAGTTAGCCACTGTATAGTACATAATTAGTCCTTGATGTAGTGTTCAATGATTCATTAGTTAAGTGTAACACCCAGTGCTCATCATAGCATGTGCCCTTCTCAATAGCCATCACCCCCTTCCCCCATCCTCCTAACCCTCTGAAACCCCCAGATTGTTTCTCATGGTCTGTAGTCTCGTGGTTCATCTCCCTCTTTGATTTCTCTCCCTTTGGATTCCCTTCCCTTCCCCCATGGTCCTCTGTGCTATTGCTTATGTTTGGAACTTCATCAAGATAAAAAAACTTCTTCACAGCAAAGGAAACAGTCAATAAAGCTAAGAGGCAGCCCACAGAATGGGAGAAGATATTTGCAAATGACATTACCGATAAAGGGCTGATATCCAAGATCTATAAAGAACTTCTCCAACTCGGGGCATCTGGGTGGCTCAGTGGGTTAAAGCCTCTGCCTTCGGCTCAGGTCATGATCTCAGGGTCCTGGGATCGAGCCCCACATCGGGTTCTCTGCTCAGCAGGGAGCCTGCTACCCCCGCCCCCGCCTGCCTCTCTGCCTACTTGTGATCTCTCTCTCTCTGTTAAGAAATAAATAAAATCTTAAAAAAAAAAAAAAAAAGAACTTCTCCAACTTAACACTCGAAAAACTAATAACCCAATCAAAAAATGGGCAAAAGACATGAACAGACACTTCTCCAAAAAAGACATATAAATGGCTGACAGACACATGAAAAATGCTCAACATCAGGGAGATACAAATAAAACCACAATGAGATACCACTTTACACCAATTAGAATGGCAAAAATTAACAAAACAGGAAACAACAAGTGTTGGTGAGGATGTGGAGAAAGGGGAACCCTTTTACACTGTTGGGTAGAATGTAAGCTGGTACAGCCACTCTGGAAAACAGTATGGAGATTCCTCAAGATGTTAAGAATAGAGCTACCCCACAATTGCATTACTAGGTATTTACCGCAAAGATACAGACATAGTGAAAAGAAGGAGCACGTGCACCCCAATATTCATAGCAGCAATGTCCACGATAGCCAAACTGTGGAAGGAGCTGAGATGCCCTTCAATAGATGAATTTTGGATAAAGAAGATGCAGTACATATACACAATGGAATATTATTCAGTCATCAGAAATGATGAACACCTACCATTTGCATCGACATGGATGGAACTGGAGGGGATTATGTTAAGTGAAGTAAGCCAAGCAGAGAAAGACAATTATCATATGGTTTCACTCATATGTGAAACATAAGCAATAGCATGAAATTATTTTATTACGAAATAACAACCAGTAGGGAGTATCATCTTTAAGGCTTTGGGGATTGTCAATTGGCATTGGGGTAAGCATTCTCTGACCTTTTTAAAAATCGCATATTCATTTAACAAATATTTGTTGAGCACCTACTACATGCTAGGTACTGTTGTAGGCCCTGGAAACATAGGGCATGACAGACAAAGGATCTACCTTCATGAGGCTTACATCCTAATGAGAGAAGACAAACAAAAGTAACCAGCCCTGGATTGAGTAGATTTTGGCTTTGGATACTATAATTCTGTGTTAATAAAGCTCAAGATGGTATTTTTCATAGTTGCATTCCCTTGTTGCAGCTGTGAAGGTAGAACTCTCCAACTCTTTAAATGATTTTATGTTGGTATATGTGGAACTGATTTTTAAATTTTTAGTTAATTAATTCTGATTTTAATTTAATTTTATTTTTTAGAGATTTTATTTATATATTTCTCAGAGATGGAGAGAGAGCACAAGCAGGGAGGGCAGCAGGCAGAGGGAGAAACAGGCTCCCTACTGAGCAGGGAGCCTGATTCAAGACTTGATCTCAGAACCCTGGGATCATGACCTGAGCCGAAGGCAGATGCTTAACTGACTAAGCCACCCAGGTGTCCCTAATTAATTAATTTTTAAAAATATTTTATTTATTTGAGAGAGAGAGAGTGGGAGAGAGAACATGAGCAGGAGGAGGTGGCAACAGGAGAGGGAGAAGTAGATCCCTCATTGAGCAGGGATCCTGAGTCTGGGGCTTGATCCAAAGACCCTGGGATCATGGCCTGAGCTGAAGACAGACACTTCACCGACTGGCCACCCAGGCGCCCCTGGACTGACTTGTTAAGAGCAGTTTAGGTTCACAGCAAAACTGAGCAGAAGATGCAGAGAGTTCCCATCTACCCTCTGCTCCCACACTTGTGCAGTTTCCCCCGCTTATCACCATCCCATATACCAGAGTGGTAAGTTTGTTGAAGCAATGAATTTACATTGATACATCATTATCATCCAAAGTCCATAGTTCACATTAGGGTTTACTCTTGGTGTAATATACATTCTGTGAGTTTTGATGAATCTATAATTATATATTATTATAGTATTGTACAGAATAGTTTCACTGCCTTAAAAATCCTCTGTGCTCTGCCTATTCATCCCTTGCTAATACTCCAACCCCTGGAAACCACTAGTCTTTTTAGCATCTTCATAGTTTTGCCTTTTCCACAGTGTCATATAGTTGTAATCATGCAGTATATAGGCTTTTCAGACTGGTTTTGTTCACGTAGTATTATCTTCTTAAAGGTCTTTCATGTCTTTTAATGCCTTGATAGTTTTCTTTTTAGTGCCGAATAATAGTCCATTGTAGTGGACTATTAGTACATGGGCACTGTTGTACATTAGACATACAGTACATAATGTACATACATTAGACAACAGTACATATGTACTGTTGTACATTAGACATAGAACAATAGTCCATTGTACTAGGTATATAGCTCATCCATTCATCTACTAAAGGACATCTTCGTTGCTTCCAAATTTGGAATTGATTTTTTAAAAGATTTATTTATTTATTTGAGAGAGAGAGAGAAAGAGTACATGGATTGGGGTGGGGGAGCAAAGGGAGAGGGAGAGAGAGAGTCCCAAGCAGATTCTGTGCTGAGCGAAGATCCATGACCCAAAGATGACAACCTGAGCAGAAGCCAAGAGTCTGATGCTCAACCAACTGCACCATCCAGGCACAAATGAAATTGATTTTCCATACCTAAATATAGAACTTGATAGCTTTCCCTATTACTTTTCATTTTGTTGGTTTCCTTCTCCTACAATCTGTTGAGATCTTTTTGTATTTTAATTTTGTCACACTCTATCCTTAGAAGGCATGCTCATTAAATTTACAGATGATACAAAGTTGGTGGGAATGGCTGTGTTCGTTGTGTATACTGGGAGCCAGTTCAAGCGTGAAGCATGTTGGGACTAGGAGGCAACATGCTGGCCAGTGGGTGGGCAGAGCCAGTCTAGTTAGATGGAAGAGGAGGCCACTGTGGCGGGATATTACTAGGAATAATGCAGTGTCAGGGAGAGCTTGCATCACAATTCCAGAAGACTCTGATTTTTATTTATTTATTTATTATTTTTAAAGAAGATTTTATTTGTTTCTTTGACAGAAAAAGAGTACAAGCAGGGGGAGTGGCAGGCAGAAGGAGAAGCAGGCTCCCTACTGAGCGAGGAGCCCAATGTGGGACTCCATCCCGGGACCCTGGGATCATGACCTGAGACGAAGGTAGACGCTCAACCACTCAACCGACTGAGCTTCTCAGACATCCTGAGACTCTGATTTTTAGAATAAGAATGTGATGGGCTATAGGGAGCAGGAGATAGGCTTGGAGGACAGTGTTGAGAGCTGACTGGGGTATTAGGTCCTCCCTGCTCTGTAGATTGAATTTCATGGGAAGGGCCCAAGAGAAAGAAACTAAGCAGGAAACCACCAGGGCTCATTCTGGGCACATGAGCCGCTGAACTTGGTTGTCGGCACCATTTAATTCAAGACCCACATGCTGATTTGTGTCTGTCTTTAGTAATGGCTGACTGAAAAGTAAGGACGTGGTGGGGCTCACAAATGGGCCTCAAGCAACAGGACGGATCTCAGGGATCTGAAGGGGCAGAGGAGCAACAAGGCAGGCTCTGATAGAGCCGTTAGTCCAGTCATGGCTAAAAGTATTTAATGGAATACTCAGCAGCTTTCTTCGGGAATCTTTTTTCTTTTGCCCTTAGCTGCAGGTGTACTTTCCCAGAAAATCCCAACAATCATACCCTACAGTACTGGAAGGACCATGATATCGTGGCGACAGAAGTCCACTGGGCCAACCTGACTGTCAGTGTAAGTCTGGGAACTGTGTTTCAGTGGGGTGACTGCCGGGAGGGAGACGGGGGGGGGGGGGGGGGGGGGGGGGGGGGGGGGGGGGGGGGGGGGGGGGGGGGGGGGGGGGGGGGGGGGGGGGGGAGCGTGGCAGTACTTCAGCAAGGTCTGGCATTTTCAAAAAGAAAGTTCTTTTTTATTTAAACTATTCTTGTTGACCCTTTTCCTCCTTCAGAAGTTCTGTTATATATAAAGGGAAGAGAGGAGTGCCTTTCTCTTCTCTCCCACACGCCCCCTACCCCGTGTCCCTGCGCTAGGGATGTGTAGGGCGTGACACCAGACGGGGCGGGGGACACACCGAGTGTGGTGAAGCTTGAAGAACATTCAGATTGGGAAGTGCTCTGTAATAGAAACACTACAAATTGGGGGCGCCTGGGTGGCTCAGTCGTTAGGCGTCTGCCTTCGGCTCAGGTCATGATCCCGGGGTCCTGGGATCGAGCCCCGCATCGGGCTCCTTGCTCGGCAGGAAGCCTGCTTCTCCTGCTGCCATTCCCTCTGCTTATGTTCCCTCTCTCGCTGTGTTTCTCTCTGTCAAATAAATAAAATCTTTAAAAAAAAAAAAAAAGAAACACTACAAATTGCCAGGGCCCTCTGAGAACTGCATGCTTGCTTGGGACCATCCTGGTTTCATTTCCAAAAGTGCCTAAAGACGAGAAGTCCTGCTCGGAAGGGGCCTGTGGAAGCGGGAGCACCATAGCCGCGCGGAGGTCAGGCAGGTGCGGCTGGTGGCCTGCGCTCCCCCGCGCATCCCCGGCCACTGCAGGGTGACAGGGCGGCGGGCTTCGAAGGCCGCAGCTGTCGATTCCCTTGTGCCTGCCTCTTGTCACCCAGAGCGCTTGTCCCTCCAGGAATGCCAGGAGATGCACGGAGAGTTCACGGGATCCGCCTGTGGCCATCACGGACCCTATACTCCTGATGTGCTCTTCTGGTCCTGCATTCTCTTCTTCACCACCTTCATCCTCTCGAGCACCTTAAAGACGTTTAAGACGAGCCGCTACTTCCCAACCAGAGTAGGTAGCATGCTCACACATGTCTTTTGCGTTAGAATTCTAATGTAACAGAGTTGATTCTCTGCGTGCTGAGCGGAGTGGCAGGTGGCCGGCCCCACACATCCCAGTAAGCCGCACTATGGCATTCTCTTCTTCTAGTGTCCTCAGCATGTGGTGTGGGATGAGGGATTAATACTTAAAAATTTTGTTTAAAAGTGCCAGGTGATGGGTGCCTTGCCGGCTCCTTCAGTAGAACATGCGACCCTTTGTTTTTTTAAGTAGGTTCCACGCCCAACGTGGAGCCCAACCTAGGGCTTGAACTCACAACTCTTGAGATCAAGACTCCAGCTGAGAGTCACACATCTAATCACCTGACCCATCCAGGCCCCAGGCGTGAGACTCTTGATCTCGGGGTCATGAGTTCAAGCCCCCCATTGGGGGTAAAGAGTACTTAAAAAAAAAGTTGGGTGGTAACTCTCATTTCCAGAATGCTGTTAAGATTCATTTCTAGAATGCTGGGACATGTAGCGTACAATAGCTAGAACTGGCTCCTAAATATAATAAGTTGGGATGATCAATTTGGATACATAGGGAACTCCAAAGTCTGTTCCCAGGGATGGCCCTTGTGAGCTTGTGAAATCATTGGTCACATTGACTGCAGCAGCCAAAATACTCTAGAGTTGGTTAGCATGACTGTTTGAGGCCTCAAGAGTCCTTCCTGATGCAGATGGCACTGTTTGATCGCGACCAGCTTTAGCAGGGCAGAATTAGAGGCTGGGTGGTAGAGCGGCTACAAGGGGCCACTTTTGCTTTGAAAGGGTGTTCAGATCAGGAGAAATGGTGGTTTTTCTGCAAGCGAGGGTTCAATCAGGTGCATCTGTGGAGCAGGAAGTCTGCGTGGGTGGGGAGCTCAGTTGATTAGATATTTATGGTACACATAGGCATGACTAAAACACATTCTTAGATTTCAGTGAGACTACATAGTAGTTAAGGGAAACACGTATCAGATAAGTTTCGGGTCATTGTCTCTGGTCTGGACAAATAGTTAATAAGTGGCAGTCCTCGACTAGCTATTTGTCTAGGCCTGGGTTAAGTGCTAGCAGGGATATAAAAGATGTTTTTTGTGGATTTTAAAAAAAGATTTTATTCATTTGAAGGAGAAATAGTGTGGGAGCAGTGGGAGAGGGAGAAACAGACTCCCTGCTGAGCAGGGAGCCTGATGTGGGGCTAGATCCCAGGACCCTGGGATCATGACCTGAAGGCAGACACTCAACCGACTGAGCCACCCGGGTGCCCCAAAAGAAGTTTAGAACATGGTTTCTGCCGTCATCTAGGAAGGGGAAACATATGAAATGTACAGGTCCCTATGAGACTGTAATAGAGAGTTGGGGGTCAGGGCCATAGGAGTTCAGAGGGGGAGAAGGGCCACACATGAACCCAAGATGGCTCGTGATGGTGGGGGCAGGTATAGGTGCAGAGAATGTGTGTAACATTCAGAAGAGAACTAATAAAACCAGGGGCAGGGAACTAGAAACTTCAGGTTTCAAAGGAAAGCAAAGTCAGGTTAAAATATATTTTGGCTAAGATATATTTTGCTTGACCTCGGTTGGAAGTTCAGATTAAGGCAGGCACTGGGCATTTTAGAGACGTTATATTTTATTAAAGCCACGCTAACCTATAAAGCCCTCTGGGGCACAAAGCGGTGAGAAGTGCGATAGAAAAAATGAAGCAGGAAAGGCGTAGAGGAAGGCAGAGGGTGCTGGAGGAGAGGGTGTCGACCAGCTTCAAGTAGCATCGTCGGAGAAGACCTCCGGGAGCGGGTAAGATCTGCGTGAACTCAGAGGGGTGAGGGAGCTACCGGGAGGTTACCCAGAGAAAAAGCCTTCCAGGTGGAGGGACGAGCAAGCGCAGAGCCACTGAGGTGTGAGGGAGTCTGTCCCGTGAGAAACAACACAGTGGTCTGTGGGATGAGCGAGCGAGCGCACGGGGCAGCCCAGAAGCTGGGCTCAGGGAGGAGGTGACTGCGCTGTGGTGGCCTCAGCGGCCAAGGCCCTTGGGTGTGCACCTCAGTGGAACGAGGCACCATTTCAGGGTTTTCGTGGAGGAGCGACCTGATCCAACTTGTGTTTTCAGTGATCAGCCTGGCAGCTTTCGAGAAGGGCAGGACCAGGTTAAGGGTTGGCTGTGCTTACTGGGACAAGAGCTGACGGTCACGTCGATCTGGGTAGGAGCAGGGGAGGTGGGGACAGGGGCTCAGGCCCGGGCCACCTTCTGGGGTGGAGCCAGCAGGACTTGCGTGCAGGTAGATGAGCTGTCGGACAGCTGTGAGGGAGAAGAGGAGTCCATGCTGCCGCCAAGGTTCTCGGCTGGCACGCAAGGACCACGACTGGTCGCAGAAAATCTTATTGTAGGTTCTCAGAACTAGTGCCTCCCCCCGGGGATAAATGCTCCGAACAGAACTCTTCACAGTCAGAGCGGTGACACGAGAGCTTGTTGAATAGTTCCTTCTCCCCATCATATCCACCATTTTGGGGTGTTAGCCTGGGCATATTAACATATTCCTATTGTTGCCATATGCTTATACTAACTCAATTATAAAATGAGAGCATTGCTTCTGAGGACTTTTAAAACTTGTATAATACTAAATTCTCTTCTATTGCGTTTAACCTAATAAAACACTTTTCTAATCCTTTCTCATGCCAGGTACGCTCCATGGTGAGTGACTTTGCTGTCTTCCTCACTATCTTCACAATGGTGATCATCGACTTTTTGATTGGAGTCCCATCCCCAAAACTTCAAGTTCCCAGTGTGTTCAAGGTAAATTTGCTTTCAGGGCACTTGGTGCCCTCACGTGGTTTCCCAGAAAAGTTACTCTCAAGACCATACCTGAATCCTGTGTTCTGGAGCCCTCCATCTGAACTTTGCTCCTCGTGCCTTACCTTTTAGAAAAACAAACTCTTCAGGCTTGGCTGAGTTCAAGCCCCAAAAGTCCAAGAACAGAGCCCTAAAGGGGTTTAATGAGAAAGGTTAAGATTTGGGAAGCCAGGTGGCTCAGAAGGTTAAGCGTCTGCCTTCAGCTTGGGTCATGATCCCAGAGTCCTAGGATCAAGTCCCACATCAGGTTCCTTGCTCAGTAGGGAGCCTACTTCTCCCTCTACCTGCCGCTCCCCCTGCTTGTGCTCTCTTTCTCTCTCTCTCTGACAAATAAATAAATAAAATCTTAAAAAAAAAAAAAAAGGAAAGGTTAAGATTTAGAACAACGGAATGTGTATGTTTACTTAAATACATACCATGTTCTGTGGAAATGTGGGGTCCCTGGAACAAGTCTGGTTAACAGTACTTTCATGGAGCATCAACTCTCTAAGGGCACTGGGAGGGATAAAGAAGCTGAATTAGGACTTGGCCCCTGTCCTCAAGGATCTTGCTTCGGGAAGAGGTAAGCGGGCCAGAAGGCCTTACCCACAGTGTAGAGCTCCTACCAGAGTAACTGGGACAACTCTTCAGCCCTATTTCATTGTTTCTTTGTATAACTCTCTATAATCTATAATATTTTCCCAATTTGTATACAAAGTCAAACAAATGATCCTATGTGGGGACTCTAGCTCTGTTTCAGTTTAGGGGCACTGAGTGACACAGATGGTGGGAAGCTGAGGGGAGGGAAAGCCTGGGTATACTCAGTGACCTGAGAAGAATCATACATTGAGAAGATAAGAGAGGCTAGGGAGGAGAAGGAAGACGGGAATAAAGGCAGCCCTTGACTTACAAACATCCCTATACTGTGTGCTTTTGTCTTCCCTTTCTTTTTCTCTCCTCCTCTGAAATAGGCCTAGTTAAAAATATCTTTTTCCATCTTGCCTGAAAATTTTTTATTTTATTTTGTTAAATGCACTGTAACGCCAGTTAGAAATCAGTTAGAAATTTGTGGATTAAAAACACCCTCTTTAAAAATATGATTCCTCTGAGAATATGTCCTTCTCACCTTCGTTTGAATGAGTGCAATCAGCTTTCTCTCTAATACCTAGCTGAGGTCAACCCTCCAGGAGGAATGGATCTGATGTAAAAATAAGTAATTTGAGAACATTAAGCAGTCCTTGGAAAGGTTCCCTGATGGGTAGGCTTAAGATAGTCAGAAGGTACTGAGTTTCTGGGACATCTGGAAAGAAGGCCTCTGGGAGGTAGGAGAGAGATGAGACGGAAAACGGGAAAATGTCAAGGAAAATGTTGCTCATTGGCAGGCCTCCCTTTCAGGAAGCAAAGAAGAAATTTTCTTCCTTCTTTCCCTCTCTACTATGCCACATGGCCCCTAGTGATTAAGACCCAGTCTCAAGGCTAGTACTATTACTGAGGTGTTAAGGTCAGTCAGAGGTTTGTTTGTTTAAGATTTAAAAAAATTTATTCCTTTGAGAGAGGGTGAGTGCAAGCGAATGAGAGCATGAGCAGGGGGTGGAGGTTAAAGCGGGGAGGGAGAAACAGACTGTCGGCTGAGCAGGGAGCCCAGTGACCTGGGGCTTGATCCCAGGACCCCAGGATCGTGACCTGAGCCCCTGAGCCAAAGGCAGACGTTCAACTGACTGAGCCACCCAGGTGTCCCATGTGACTTCTTCCTTTTTTTTTTTTTTAAGGATTCTCGTTTAAGAATAAAAATAATGTGAATGTTGTGATTCAGTTTGATCTGCTTTGCCCTAATGACTACAGTTAAAAAACAAAAATAAAACTTTATTTTTTTCCTCTTTAGCCAACAAGGGATGATCGAGGATGGATTATTAGTCCCATTGGCCCCAATCCCTGGTGGACTGTGATCGCTGCAATTATCCCGGCTCTTCTCTGCACCATCCTAATATTCATGGACCAACAGATCACGGCCGTCATCATCAACAGGAAGGAACACAAGCTCAAGGTAATAAAAAAAAAGTCCTGACCTAGAAAGACAAATGGCAGCCTGTTACTTTTTTTTTTTTTATTCTAGGATAAGCCCAGTCAGACCAGGAACTGTAGAACCTGGATAAAAACAGTCATGGAAGGAGCTCATAAAGGGTTTTCAGGGATGTCTAATCCCTTCATTAGTGACAAAGAACGGTTTGGAGATGAAACCAGAGTAGAGCATGACAGAATGCTGTGAAGGGAGCTTGGACCCTGTCACTGTCCTCGCAAACCTGTGGGGTGGGGGGTGGGCACAATTCCTTGTGGTCCCTGCACCGGCTTATCTTTCTGAGGTTCAGTTTAGGGCTTGAGCCACTGTTTCCTAGAGTCAGATATTCTCCCATTGGTGTCCTCTACTGGGGTTTCCAGACTGAACTTGAGCCCAAGGATTCTAAGGAGGTAGGGTTGATTCCAGTACATTTATTAGTGAGAGGCTTTATGCCTTCATCTGTGTTCTTTCCTTATGTATGGTAGGCAAATCCATATTTGTCAAGAATCTGGGGGCGGTTTGTAAGAAGCCATTAATCTCCAACTCCTGTATGGTCGATCTTTAAACACTAGGATGGTCAAGATGTGCTTGCTTTCTGGTTACTCTGCCAGGAAAAGATGAATCTTTGTATGAAACTCTGGGTGAGATCTGGGGGTGCTTGAGTAAAAAATGGATATAGAATGTATAGGACAGGCTGAGGTTTGTTTTTTTCTTCTCTGTTCCCTCCAAACCAGGAGGGGCTGGAAGACTCATCTGGGATCCCTGGACCCCTTCTTCCTTACCCATACCCCCTTCCTGCTTTGGGCCTGAGACTCTTAGCTCACTGTTCTGTGCCCCATGAGCAGCAGGTGGTGACAGACTCTGTTTCCCCACAGAAAGGCTGTGGCTACCACCTGGACCTGCTGATGGTGGCTATCATGCTGGGCGTCTGCTCCATCATGGGCCTGCCCTGGTTTGTGGCCGCAACCGTCCTGTCCATCACGCACGTGAACAGTCTCAAACTAGAATCCGAGTGCTCTGCTCCGGGAGAACAACCCAAGTTCTTGGGCATCCGGGAACAGAGAGTGACAGGCCTTATGATCTTCGTGCTGATGGGCTGCTCAGTCTTCATGACGACCATATTAAAGGTAACCATTCGTTCCCACGTTAGATAAAGATTTAGTGCCTGATTTATGTCAGGAATTCTGTTAGGTACTGGGAATACAGTGATACGCCAAAGGGATACACATATAAATTCCTGTCCTGGAAGAGCTTACTCTGGCAGAGTAAGATGGATAAGGTGTCGTTAAGAAAGTTAGTTAAGAAAACAAACATGAGGGGCACCTGGCTGGCTCAGTCAGTGGAGCATACAACTGTTGATCTCGGGGTTGTGGTTTTGAGCCCCATGTTGGGTATGGAGATTACTTAAAAATAAAATCTTAAAAAAGTGGGGGAGTCTTGGATGGCTTAGTTGGTTAAACTTCCAACTCTTGATTTCAGTTTGGGGTCTTGGATTCAGGCCCTACATTGGGCTCTACTCTGGGTGTGGAGCCTACTTAAAAAAAAAATGAGAGAAAGAGGAGGAGGGAGGGAAGGGAGAAAGAAAGAAAGAAAGAAAGAAAGAAAGAAAGAAAGGAAGGAAGGAAGGAAGGAAGGAAGGAAGGAAGGAAGGAAGGAAGGAAGGAAGGAAGGAAGAAAGGAAGAAAGAAAGAAAGAAAGAAAACATGATAAATACAGAATATGAAAATGATACAAGGAAA
Source organism: Procyon lotor (assembly GCA_028646535.1). Lineage (NCBI taxonomy): Eukaryota > Metazoa > Chordata > Mammalia > Carnivora > Procyonidae > Procyon > Procyon lotor. The sequence continues at coordinate 55,787,500 of CM053611.1, forward strand.
TAGGTAGCGTTCTATGTGCTATAGAAAATGAAGGGAGTGCTGTTTTCATTCATGTGGTCAGAGAAGGCTTTCACAGAGATGGTATTTAAGATGAGATGGAGCCAGCCATGCCATGGATGGCGGGAGATGGGATGGGGGAAGTGAGAACAGCAATCTAGTCAGGCCCCAAGATGGGAAAGAGTGATATGTGTTCTAAGAAATATGAGGGCCATGTGGCTCAAGGACATTGAGTCGAGGCACAAGTGTAGTGAAATGCGAGTGAAGAGCAAGTAGGGGCAGATCATGCAGGGCCTCGACTCTGGTAAAGTTCACCTTTGAAGGGTTAACTTTCAGGCAAGGGACATGATTCACTTAGTATTTTTATTTTTATATTTTTTTTAAGTTTTTTTAAAAGATTTTATTTATTTATTTGACAGAGAGAGATCACAAGTAGGCAGAGAGGCAGGCAGAGAGAAAGGGAGAACCAGGCTCCCCGCTGAGCAGAGAGCCCAATGCGGGGCTTGATCCCAGGACCCTGAGATCATGACCTGAGCCGAAGGCAGAGGCTTTAACCCACTGAGCCACCCAGGCACCCTTTTTAAAGATTTTTTTATTTATTTGAGAGAGAGGAGAGAGAGAGAGAATGAACAGTGATGAGGGGAAGAGGGAGAGAGAGAGAGAGAGAAAGAAGCAGACTCCCCACTGAGCAGGAAGCCCAACACAGGGCTCAAGGACCTGAAGACCATGACCTAAGCTGAAGGCAGACACTCAACCAACCAAGCCATATAGGCGCCCATTCATTTAGTATTTTTAAAAGATCACTCTGGCCAATGTCTAGAAAATAAGATTTTAGGGTTGGGAAAAATAGAAGCAGAGACCCTAGTGAGGCTATATTATAAGTGGGAGATGATGATGACTCAGATAAGAAAGGTGATAGAAGGCATAGATAAAAGACACGACTTCTGTATATTTTGGAGGCAGATCCAAAGTCTTGCTGGTTGACTGGATGTGGAATGGAGTGTGGGAAATGGAAAAATCATTATGCCTGCTAGGTTTCTGATTTGACCATCTGGGTGGAGAGTACTGACATTTAAAATGGAGAAGACTGCATGAAGGAGGGAGTGATTTTGTGAGAGGGAGTGGGGCTATGGTCAGATTTTGGGTGAGATACCCAACAGACAACTGCGTGAAGAAGCTAGAGGAAGGTTCTGGATTAAATATATAAATGTGGGAGTCAACAGCACTTAGTGGTACTGAAAGCCATGGGAGTGGATAAGATCACTCAGGGAGAAGGGTAGATATAACAGAGACATAGGCCGAGAGGCAAGAGCAAAGTCTAAGGAGCTCCAATATTTAGAAGTCGGGTAGAGGAGGAGATAGCAACAGAGACTCAGAAGGAGCTGCCAGAGAGGTAGGATGGAAACCAAGAGGGTGTGGTATCAGGGAAGCCAAGCAAGGGGAATGTTTCCAGAGAGAGGAATTGGTTAGAATCTGTCTAGAAAGATAAAGACTAAACCAAGCCTTTGGATTTGGCAACATGGAGGCCTAACATGACCCGACAAGAACAGATTCAGTGGAATGATAAGGCTGAAGCTGAATTACAGGGAAGTGAAGAGCAAATAGGAGGTGAGAATTAAAGAGAGCGTGGGCAAACAACTCTTTCAAGAGATTTTTATGTGAAATGGAACGGAAAATGGGCAGTGGTTGGTGTGAGATGTGGGGTTAAAAGAGGATTTTTGGAAAGATGGAAGAGACCTTGAACGTGAGAAAAAACATTTAGTTTTGTGGGTGTAAGACTTGCATCTGGGGAAAATGGGGTGAAAAGGAAAGCTCTATGGCTGTATCACCAAGCCCCAGACATTCTGGAGCACTTACTTGGCTCCCTTGCCTCCTTTCCCCCTCTTTTTGGTGACTCTTCAACCACCCTAGCCTGCCCTATGAGTACGATTTAAGGGTGACAGTTGAGAGAAATGGGAAAGGATTTGGAACCATCTTCCTGGCCCCTTACTTTCCACCCAATCCACCTCTCCTCAGGCCCCCTCCCCCTTGTATTTTCTGTCCCCAGCCCTGCCCCCACTCCCACCTCTGGTCTATTTCTCCTCAAATCATTCCCTCTCTGATACCTCCCCATTCCTGCCCTCCAGGGTCTGGTTAGCGGAAAGGAAACTTTTTAGTCCATGTTAAAACACACCAAATCCCTGAGATGACTGATTATGTAATTAGTTTAAAAAGGTATCATTTCTGTGAAAGAGGGATGTGTGTGTGTGTGTCCGCCCATCCTCACGGAGGAGGAAGAGCCAGACAAGGGTAAAATGTGAGGCCTGTGATTTAACCAGGACCGGATTACTCTTATGCGTAATCATTTCATCTCAGAACAAAAGGATGTTTTTATCATTGTCAGCTTCCGATTTTGCTTCTCCTTCTAAATCATGCCAGATGCAGCAGGAGCTAACGTAGTATTTATACTGTGGTTGGGGGACTTGGGTTCCTTCTTGGAGATTTACAAGTTTATGATGGCTAATTTAATTTCTGGTCTTTGTGCCCTTTTGTCTTCAGTTTATCCCGATGCCAGTACTCTATGGCGTTTTCCTCTACATGGGAGTTTCCTCACTACAAGGGATTCAGGTATTGCATGGTTCGGCTGGGGCAACGACTTTGCACCGCAAGCTCATCCGTCCTGACCGGCAAGGGAGGGCTCCCCCAGGGGTGCATGAACCCGTTCGTGGGAACCCCTTTCCTAGGCTTGCCGCTTAAAGCTATTTGAGATGTTTCTTTGGGCATCGGGCAAGTCATTTGGACAGTGAGGCTGGTGCGAGCAGACGGAGACTTTTGGGATGGCCTGGCTTGATGTCCTGGTACCCGTCATTCCTTAGCTATTTAACAGGCAGATACTAAGCTTCCACGCACGGATCACGCTTGTTGTCGTGCCAGGCTCCGGTGTGAGCAAGGCAGACGGCCCCGGCTGTAGTGGGGCTGCCCCAGGTCAGTGGGTGCTACTTCCAGTCGTGCTCTGTCTTTGCCCACCTGTCATCTCATTCCTCTGAGTCCTTCGAACATAGAAAATCAGGAGCTTGGCGCAGATCACGTGGGCACCCCAGATCACTCTTCCCCACTGAGTTTTCATGTGACCTCGTGCACGTTATTGAATCCCTCCGGGTCTCTGGTTTCCTTTTTATTTATTATTAATTTTATTTATTTAGTTAGTTGTTTGTTTATTTATTTATTTATAAGATTTTATTTATTTATTTGAGGGAGGGAGTGAGAGAGAGAGAAAGCACAAGCCAGGGGGAGAAGCAGAGGGAGAGGGAGAAGCAGATTTCCTGCTGAGCGGGAATCCTGACTCAGGGTTTGATCCCAGGACCCTGGGATCATGACCTGAGCTTAAGGCAGACACTTAACTGACTGATCCATCCAGGTGCCCCTGTTTCCTCTTTTATAATATAAGGATGGTCATATGTTCTATATCCAGAATGTTATAAAGTTTTATTTTATCTTTACTATAAATAATCAATGAAAAGCTCCAAACTCTTCAAAGAACAAGTTTAGAGATAAGGTTTTGATAATAAGCAGAAAGGTGGAACTGGCTTATTTTGTTCTCAACAATCCCTAGAAGGATCTCTCAGGAGCCAGGGTGAGATAGAAGAAAGAAATTTGAACCTAGAATTAGAAAAGATGGATTTAGGGATGACACCTAGCTGGCTCGTAGATAGAACATGTGACTCTTGATCTTGAGGTTGTGAATTCAAGCGCCGTGTTGGGTATAGAGATTACTTTTTAAAAAATCTTTAAAAAAAAGAAAGAAAGAAAAGAGGGGCACGTGGGTGGCTCAATCAGTTAAGTGGCTGTTTTCAGCTCAGGTCATGATCCCGGGGTACTGGGATCCAGCCCCACATCAGACTCCCTGCTCGGCGGGGAACTTGCTTCTCTTTCTCCCTCTGCTTATGGCTCCCCCTGCTCATGCTCGCTCTCTCTGTCTCTGTCTCTCTCCCAAATAAAGAAGCAAAATCTTTCAAAAAAAAAAAAAGATGGATTTAAATGTTGCCTCTGTAACATACGAACCTTAGGGAAATTACCTGTGTTTCTCTGAGACTCAGTTTCCATTTTTGTGCAGTGGAGACAGTAGGTAACATCAGAGCAGGTGATGTAAGAGAAATGAATGGGCCTCACAAGGCTCCTGACCCAGAGAAACCTCCTGAGAATAAATGCCAGTTCCCTCCTTTCAGTTCTTCGACCGTCTGAAGCTCTTCGGGATGCCCGCAAAGCACCAGCCGGACTTCATCTACCTTCGGCACGTGCCCCTGCGTAAGGTACACCTCTTCACCCTCATCCAGCTCACCTGTCTCGTCCTGCTCTGGGTCATCAAGGCATCTCCGGCTGCCATTGTCTTTCCGATGATGGTGAGTTTCACAGCATTATTGTTTATTTTTAAAAATCGCGGTGAACTGTACATAACAAAGTTTATTATCTTAACCGTTTTGTAAGAGTACACTTTATGTTGTGGCACAACTCTGGCCACCATACATTTCTAGAACCATTTTACGGTGCAAAACTGAAACTTTGTAGCCATCAAACGGTAACTCCCCACTCCTCCTCCCCTAGCCCCTAGCAACCACTATTCTACCTTCGGTCTCCATGAATTTGACTACTCTAGGTGCCTCATCTGTGTGGAACCATAAAGTATTTGTGTTTTTGTATCTGACTTATTTTACTTATTAGCATAATGTCTCCAAGGGGCTCATCTATGTTGTAACATGTGTCAGAATTTCCTTATGAAAGGATGATAATATATCCTGAATAATATTCCTGTGTGTGTGTGTGTATTTATATGTATATAAATATACCTTTTGGCTATCTGTACATTCATTGATAGACACTTGGATTGCTCTCGCTTTTTGGCTATTGTGAATAATGCTGCTATAAACACAAATTGTACAAGTAACTGTTTGTGTTCCCACTTTTGTTCTTTGTGGTATATACCTGAAAGTGGATTGCTGGATCATATGGTGATTTCCATTTTTAATTTTTTGAGGAATGGCCGCACAATTTCATAAGTACATGAGGTTCCAGTTGGTCCACAACTTTGCCAACACTTGTTTTCCACTTTGGGGGTTTTAGTTTTGTTTGCTGTTTTTTGGATATCAACCATCCCAATGCGTGTGAAGCGCTATCTCACTGTGGTCTCGATTTGCATTTCCCTAATGACTAGTGAGCTTGAGCCCATTTTCATGTGCTTACTGACTATTTGTATATCGTCTTTGGAGACATGTCTGTTGAAGCCCTTGCCCATTTTTTAATCAGATTGTTTTTGGTTGTTGTTGAGTTTTAGGAGCTCTCTATTGATTCTGGCTATTAATTCCTTATCAGTGGCGAGTTTTCTGGTCGGCTTTTGCAGGAGCGCATTATTTGGGGACCTTGAGTTGAGGGTGCACGTGTGAGGCAGTTTGCCTCTTTACTTTCAAGTCTATCAGTCTGTCTCCCTCCCTCCCTCCCCTCCCTAACTTCCTTTCCCCTCTCTCTCTCTCATGACTCTGACACGGAGAGGGTTCATGTTTGCAATGATTTGGGTGTTACTTCAGAGCCACATAGATCTGGCTTAGAACTCATTGCGATCAGAAGTGCTTGGAGTGGTGGAAATGCACTGTTTTAAGCCGCTGGGAGAGGGGACAAAGTTGGCCCAGTACTGAGAAGTGACTGGGACATCCTTACCTCCTCTCGAACTGAAGCAGAGGCTTTGGAAAAGGGACTAGGGAAGCTGAATTGTGTGTGGTACCGCAGGTGACAAGCTGCTTCCTGCCACTAGGGTGAGGATGAAATTCTTGCCACCTCACGTCCTCCCGGTCTCATCGTCTCCTCTTGCTACCTTCCCCTCTCGGGCTCACCCTGGGTCATGAGGCTGCGGAACATTCTGTGCGCTGTTTGAAGATGACCCAAAGGGTGGGCCTCTACAGAAAAGAGACAATGAGGGTAATGTTTGGTGCTTGTTTCGGGACTTCTGAACTCTGTGGTACCGGGAGAATATTCAAGGGTGAGGAAAACGGGGGTCGGGGGGGGCTCTTCTCCCCTCACATCTTACACATGTACCTCCTGATAGATCTCGCAATCTTGTCAGAGTTCATGTAGATTTCTGCATTTGGGTGTTATATTCAGGGGTCGACTGGTTAAATTAGCAGCAAATGCCTGACAACCCCTTGAAGGGATACTATTGATTTTGGATTTATTAAGAGAGTAGCTGTGGACGTGAGGGAGAAACGTGGCAGAACATAAGCCTGATTTGCTTCATTCCTGTCCAGCCACCAGATGAAGCCAGTGAATACCAGTCACTCCAGGCTGATCATTCTGGGTTGTTATTAATTCCCCTTTGGCAAAAATGGCCTTTTACGGGGAAAAAAGTGGAGCAGCAGCTGAGGCACCCTGTCCTATGTACAGATGAGGAAATTACTGTTGGATTTTAAACAAGTTACTTTCTGTCCCTGGGCCTCAGTTTCCTCATCTACAAAAAGAGCGTCAGGCCAGTCCAGAGGGCAGACACAAAACACTAGCGATTCACGATGCAGGCATAAAGCAAGGATTTTGTGGGGAAATGTAAAAGTGAAGGATCAGAGAGAATTCTGATGGTCCTTCAAAGTCCCTTCCTGCCATGGTGAGGCGTGCTTGGCCTGGGCATGCCTGGTCTCGCCATAACTGGGCTCTGGCAAAAGCTCCCTCCCCCAGGACTGCCCGACAGCCCTTCCTGCTGGTCCCACCACAGGGAAAGGCAACTCTTTGGGCCTTCTGAGGATGAGGGGTGCCTCTTTTTGACAAGGGAATTAAATTGGTTGCTCTCTGAGTTGTAGGGTTGTTATGATGATAGTTAAATAAAATACTATATAGAAAACAGTCACCTTAGTATCTCGTGCAAAGAGGGCACTCCGTATAGGCAACTATTATGATTACTGTGAGTTTGCTTTTCCTTGAAATGCCCTAGTGTTTAACTCCAGGAAGGAAATGACCTCCTTTAATTCCCTTTCTTTATTTTTCTTCAGGTTTTGGCATTGGTCTTTGTCAGGAAAGTCATGGATCTCTGTTTCTCTAAACGAGAGCTGAGCTGGCTAGATGATCTCATGCCTGAAAGTAAAAAGAAGAAGTTGGATGATGCCAAAAAGAAGGCCAAGGAGGAAGAGGTCATGGTTCTTGCACCAACTGCACACTTCGGGGCGGCATCAAAGTACCAGGACATAGGAAGGGCCACATGAGAAGTCCGCATGTTTGGAACCCCAAGGGTTATATTTAGGAGTTGGGAAGATTTCTCCAAAGATGTTCTTAGCTGAGAAAGGATGAAGGATTCTTGTATCTCTCTGTCCTTTATTTTTGGTCCCAATAATCAGGTCTTTTTTCCCCCTTTGTTTGTCTACAGTCTACTCACCAGGTTCATACTTAGAATATGAACATAGAGTCTGCTCTTATTATCAGATCTCATGGTTCGTGTTCTCCCAAAAGGCCTAATTTGACAACCATACAAAACCTATCATTTGTTACGTACCTAATTGCAGATGATGTCGTGGTTGGCACCATGCAAAGATAACTTGTATAGGACTTTCTGTCCTCCCTCATTTCCCTCAGCACTTGGCATCTGCTGTCCGCACAATGGACCCTCAATCAATGGTCTCTGCGTGCCAAGAATGGATGTGTAACAAAATGAAAATACCAGACCACGAAATGAATGGGCCGGAAAGTGTTTCCAAATACAGTTAGTGCCTGAAATAGTGTCCTTTGAAATGCATTTTAAATGACATTTTTCCTTAATATCTTGAATTTTTAAAATCTTGTATTATTTTTCCCCAGCTCTATTGAGATATGACTGACCTATGACACTGTATGACGCGATGATTCGCTATGTGTATATACTGTGAAATGATCACCACAATAGAGTTCATTAGCACATTCATCACCTCACACAGTCACATTTGTGTGTGTGTGTGTGGTGAGAACTTTTAAAATTACTCTCTCAGCAACTTTCAAACACACAGTACAGCACTGTTAACTATAGTTACCATGCTGAACATTGGGTCCCCAGTGTTTATTCGTCTTATAACTGGAAGTTTGTACCCTTTGACCACCTTCACCATTTCGTCCCACCCCTAGCAGCAACCAATCTGTTCTCTGTTTCTATGACTTCAGGTTTTTTTTTTTTAGGTTCCACAATTAAGTGAGATCATACAGTGTTTGTCTTTCTCTGTCTGACTTATTTCTCTTAGCATAACGTCTTCAAGTTTCAATCATGTTGTTGCAAATGGCAAGATTTCCTTCTTTTTCATGGCTGCATGATATTTAATTGTATATAAATAAACACACAATATATATTACCTTTTCTTTGTCCATTCATCCCCTGATGGACACTTAGGTTGTTTCCATGTCTTGGCTATGGTAACTAATGCTGCAATGAACAGGGGATGTAGAGATCTTTTTGAGATAGTAATTTCATTTCCTTTGGATATATACCCAGTATAGTGCAATTGCTGGATCCTACGGTAGCTCTATTTTTAACTTTCTGAGGAGCCTCCATGCCGTTTTCCAGAGTGGCTGCACTGGTTTGCATTTTCACCAACAGTACAAGAGGGTTCCCCTTTCTCTGCATTCTTGCCAGCACTTACCTCTTCTCTTTTTGGTAATAACCATTCTGACAGGTGTGGGGTGTTATCTCATTGTGGTTTTGATTTAAATTTCACTAATTATTAGTGAGGTTGAATCCCTTTTCATGTACCTTCTGGCCATTTGTATATCTTCTTTGGAAAAATGACTGTTTAGGTCCTTTGCCTATTTTTAAATTGGATGGTGATGAGGAGGAGGAGGATTGCTATTGAGTTGTATGGATCCCTTATATATTTTGGATATTAACTCCTTGCCAGAAATGTGGTTTGCAGATGTTTCCTCCCATTCCATAGTTTCCCTTTTCATTTTGTTGCTCATTTCTTTTGCTGCGCAGAAGCTTTTTAGTTTGATTGCGTCCCACTTGTTTATTTTTGCTTTTGTTGCTTGTGCTTTTGGTGCCATATCCCTAAAATCATTGCCAAGAACAATGCCAAAGGAATTTTTCCCTATATTTTCTTCTAAGAGCTCTAGTGTTTCAAGTTTGGGTTTTTTTTAAGATTTTATTTATTTATTTGAGAGAACGAGAGATCACAAGCAGGCAGAGAGGCAGGCGGAGAGAGAGGGGGGAAGCAGGCTCCCCCCGAACAGAGAGCCAGATGCGGGGCTCGATCCCAGGACCCCAAGACCACGACCCAAGCCAAAGGCTGAGGCCCAACTCACTGAGCCACCCAGGCGCCCCTAGTGTTTCGGATTTTACATTTAAGTCTAATAACATTTCGAGGTGATTTTTGTGAATGGTGTTAAGTTGGAATTCCAGCTTCATTCTTTTGCTCATGAATATCCAGTTTTCCCAGCAACATTTATTGAAGAGACTGTCCTTTCTCCATTGAATATTCGTGGCTCCTTTGTCAAATATTGGTTAACCATATATGCTTGGGCATATTTCTGTGCTCCTAAGTCTGTTACATGTGTCTGTTTTCTATTATTAGATGAGTTTTAACAATTATAAGCACAAAAGCAATGGAAAAAAACTTCAAAGAGAAGATTGATAGAAATCACTACATAAAAAATGTGGTTTTCAGGCATCCAAAAACTCTATAAACAAAATTTTAAAATCATATATTCACATGCAGGCGTGTGTGGACACACACGGAAGCATGCCTCATTTTATTGTGCTTCACTTTATTGCGCTTCATAAATATTACATTCTTCACAAAGTGAAGGTTTGTGGCAACCTTGTGTCGAGTAAATCTGTCAACACCATTTGTCCAGCAGCATTGGCTTTCTTTGTGTCTCTGTGTCATCCTTTGGTAATTCTGGCAATATTTTGAGCTTTTTCATTATTATTATATTTGTTATGGTGATTTGTGAGTAGAGTTTATGATTCATTGAAAGCTCAGGTGATAGCATTTTCTAGCAAAAAAGCATGTTTTAATTAAGACATGTATATTGTTTTTAGACCGCATGTTTTTTTAGACACTAAATAGACTACAGTATAGCATAAACAGAACTTTTATATGCACTGGGAAACCAAAAAATTCATTTGACTTGCTTTATTGTGGTAGTCTGGAACCAAACCCGTAATGTCTCTGAGGTATGCCTATATGTACATTCACACACACACACATACATTTATTTACTGATTTATATAAAATTTTAGGTAGCAATATGTTTGAAGAACAAAAGGAGTGAGGGAGTAATTTAGGGCGATCAGAGATGGCTGGAAGGAGATATCTCATCCGAAATCTGGATTAAGTGAGGGCAAGTCATGAGAATATCTGCAAGTAGGAACATTCCAGGCCAGAGGCACAGCAAATGCAAAGTTTTTGAAGCAGGAATGAGCTTGGTGTGGTTAAAGAACATGGGAAAGCCAGAGAGCCTGGAAAGGAGAAGGGTAGCGAGAGACTAGTTAGAGGTCTGTGGCGATGGTTTAGGCAGGAGGTAAAGGTGGTGGAGGCTAAGGGAGAGATGGTAAACCTCCCTTCGAAGAGAGAGCTGACAGGTTTCGCTAATGTATAGTGAGCATGGGTGAAAGAGCAATCAAGGACGAGCCTCAGATTTTTGGAGTGAACAACTGAATCAGTAGCTGTGCTATTTATTAAGCAGTTTTGGGAGGAGAATCAAAGCATCTCTTTTGGGTGTTAATTTTAGGATGAGCAGTAAACATTATATTCCTTATTTTCCAAAATTTCTGAAGTAAACATGTATTTGCTAATACATGTTTTGCTTCATAAAGTTATTTTGAAAACTAAACAAAAGACAAATAATGAAGACTTCACCCCAAAATTTCCTATCAGCATCCAATATTTACATTCTCTTTAAGTCCCTAACATAGTTTTTGTATAACTGTAGTAATTGTTTATTTGACGGGGAGGTTTTTTTCTGACCCCCCCCACCTGATTTCATAAGACAGTTTCGTGTTTCTAAATGTCTAGATAATAAACAATCATATTTATTGTTTTAGTGACTGGGTGATATTCTATAGTATTTTCTCATAATTAAACTTTCTTCCTTTGTTAAAATTTATAGTTGTTTTAGGATTTATTACTAATCATACTACTTTAAACATCTTTGTACATATTTTTTTCTCTGTTTTCTTTAAGTTGATGGGATTATCTTTTAAAAAAACATTTTGTTACGGAATATTCAAACATATCCAAAGGTAGAAAGAACAGTTAGTATTCTTATTTCACTGATTGCCTTATTATTATTATTATTATTATTATTATTATTTTTGAACAATCTGTTTGAATCAGGATCCAAATGAAACCTATATATTACAATAGTTGGTATGTTTCTTAAATCTCTTTAGGGGTCCCGTTGTATCTTTTTTTTTCTTTTTGTTGAAGAAACTAAGTCTGTGACCTGTAGGATTTTCCACCATTTTGATTTTACTGTGTCCCTTGGTGTCACTTAACAATGACATGTTCTTCTGTCCCCTATAGTTCTTGTCAATTGGTAGTTGACTCTGGAGGTTTATTCAGATTCATTTTCTTTCTTCTTTTAAAAAAATACTATTCCATAGATACAAAGATCTGGTGGTTTCTTTTTTGGCGATGAGCCAGATCTGTGCAAGAACGTAAGTACAATGTTTGAAAATAAATGTGAGAGGAATTAGGTAGGAATTGTGGTGAGAGAAATGTGGGTGGTGAGGACTCATGGTTTTACGTGGTCTAAGGTAGAATAATGTCTTCTCTTGCAGGAGGCTGAGAAAATGTTAGAAATGGGGGGAGACAAGTTCCCCTTGGAGAGCAGGAAGTTACTAAGTAGTCCTGGAAAGAACAACAGTTTCAGGTAAAAACATCCCCCAAACACCGGGGAGTTACTGTTTTGGTTATTCTGTAAACATGTGGCGTTGTGGTAGGGGGTGGTCACAAACGCAGCTGCTGGCATAAAGAGCCAACATTCAGCCTCCCAGCTCCAATCCGACAAAGGCACCTTTTCCTTCCATGGTTTTCCAAGCACCTGCTATAAGCCAGGCACCGCACCAGGTGCTGGGAATCATAAGAACAGAGGTAAGGGAGCCCATGTACTGAGCGCCTTCTCCATGCTAGGAAGGTGCTAGAAGCTTGATTTATGTAGTCTCCTTTAAACTTTACAAAAACTCTCTGATATAAGTCTCCTTATCCATGTTTGTATAATGAGGAAACTGAGGCTTGGGGGTTTTAGGTAATTTGCCCAAGGTGACAATGCTGCTCAGTAGAAAGTTTGAGTCAGGCCCTAGTCTTGGCATTCTTCAGATCAGTGCTCCCTCTCCTTTCTCTGCCATTTTCCAGAGATGAATAGGATATGGCCTTTTTTTCCTAAGGGTGCTCAGCTTGGGGGGCGTGAAATTCGCATGTTTGGGCCAACCTTTGGGGAGGGGATGAGGCAGCCCCTCCAGTTTGATTGATGGCATCTGGGGTCCTAGGAGCCAAGGGGAAACTGAACTTGGATCCTCCAAAATTCCTTGCTTCTGCCACTGATCATAGCTCCCTTCCCCAGCAAAATTATTGCTCATCACAGATCACAGGACGCTAAATTGGTCCGTTTGTGGCTTCATTCCTGGCATTTTGTTTCCACTGTGGAAGAAGTACACATAAGCTGAAAGAAGCCCAGAGGCTGAGAGGGGGGAGAAAAGGAAGAGAGAGGGGATCTGAATCATCTAGATCCTGGATAATTTATTGCCAAATCATTGAATCGGTAGTGGCTTATACTGAGGGGGAAATGAAGAACGTCTTTGGTATTTTAAAAAATTGGATTTGTTTATTTTGACAAATAAAATTATATACTTAAGGTACACAATGTGATATTTTGAGTATACGTATACATTGTGAGACGATGGCTACAGTCAAACTAATAACATATTCATTACCTCCTATAGTTACTGTTCTTCTTTTGTGTGGTGAGAACACTTGAGATCTACTTTCCTAGCAGACTTCAGGCGTACAGTACATTACTGTTAGCTGTGGTCATGCTGCCTATAGCTCTTGAGAACTTATTTGTCTTATAACTACAAGTTTGTACCCTTTGATCCACATCTCCCCCCCACCCCCCCGCCAGCCTCTGGTGACCACCACTCTACCGTCTGTCCCTATGAGTTTGACTTGTGTGTGTGAATGACCCCAAAGAAATGGAACCATTGGACCTTAATAAGCTTTCTACACGTTGTCAAGGAAGTAGCCATAGACTTAATTCTCTGGCAACAAAGTAGGAGCAATGTTCCCTCTCTACTGGGATGCTGCCTCCTTTTCCAGCCTTTTAAAATGAGACTCTCTGGCTTGTAGAAAATTTCCCAGTCCTCTGGGGTGCTAGGGGACCAACCGAGGACTGGAGTCAAGGCCTTGACTCTCCACTTACTGACGTTTGATCTTGGGTGATCACTTGGGTCTGGGAGCTTTGGGTTCTGTCCTTTCCAAATAAGGATGTGAATAATCTCTGATTTGGTAGTTAAGATAATAGATTGTAAGCATCCTTTGTAAACTACCAAGTGGAAACCATTTGGCCGTGTAAGTGAGAAAACACATGAAGAGCGCTTACGAGCATCACACCTGGCCCATGGCGAGCCTGGCACCGGCGAGAGCTCAGTAGGTCGTAGCTCCCGAAGCTGTCACCAGCGTCCCAGAGGGG
>CM053611.1:55801655-55817781 GCA_028646535.1 Procyon lotor
AAAAAAAAAAAGAAATATTATCAGTTTTCTTGTTTGAGAACCAAAATTCTATATGTCATTTGCCAATAGCTAGATCAATTTTCATCAGGTTACTGAAGAAAATGGAAGGACTTGAGGCATCTTTGCCTTCACTGAGGTAGGCTATGCATCCAAATTACTTGAATAATTCAGTCCAAACACCATTTCAAGAAATCAGATAACTAAAAGCGAAATCTTTGGTCTATACTAAAGGCAACTTTTCTAGTTAAGAAAAAAAAAAAAGCAGTAGGCTAGGAAGGACCTGGTCTAGCCATTCATTTCATGTATAACCTGGTAGGCCGTTGTTCCTGGGACTCAGTTTATTCAGCGTTAAAATGGGGTAATAATGACTAACTGCCTCACTCGAAAGGGGAATTCTGAGGAGGAGCTGAAGTACTCTGAAAAGTCACAGACACCAGTGGGTGGAAGTGGTAGGCTGTTTCTCCATCGAATGGGTTAAAATAAATCTGTGCTGAATGTGAGTGAATTATAGAATCTTGTTTCCTTCAGAGGAAAATCCAGGCAGCTGTCGAAATGTATAACGCACATGGTTATTTTTAGTCGAGAACTAGTCTACTTGTAAATGAACTTAAAATATAGCCAGATCCAAATTGTGGTGACATCTTCAAAGTATTGTGTTAAAAGCAGGAATGAATCATGTGTTCCCTTTTTGTCTAATTGTAACACTTTTATTCAGTCTCTTCAACTAAAAGTCTTTGCTGGGAAGGAAGATTTGGGCCGTGAGGTGCCTCAGGGAAGTTCTGGTAACAGAGAAGATGGTGAGTCTCTCAGAGAAGAAGCAAGACTGAGTCTGACCCTGCCCGAGGTCACATCAAAGCCATGCCGAAGCATTCAGTTATCCGCGCTGTGCGTTGGAGGGCACCCAGCCATCCCCATACCAGCAGCCCATCACCAGATGTGAACGGGGAAGCAGAAGACCACCTCCTGCTGGTACTTCTCTTCTTCCTTTCTCTTTCTCTTCAGAACTGCCACCCGTGAAGACCCAGCTTCCCATATTCCAGACATTTTCTCTGAAACTCTCTGCTGGCCTATAGAGCTGTATGGATCCATCCTGCCCCCAAGGATTCCTTTGATGAGCTCCCTCTTCCTAAAGGATGGGGCAGGGGAGTCGGAGGAGAGCAGAGAGAAGAGGGAAGGCTCTCCAGTCCCGTAGAATCTGCAGGCTCTGAGGCAGTCCTGGGCCTTCATTAGATGCCTCCTCTGGGGGAGGCTGGTCAGCCCCAGAGGCTGTTGGGAGGGTCCGCCACTAGGAAGATCAGCGACCTGGGCATGGGCAGGGCCCACCACCACGGCCAGAAGATGCTTCTGCCCCAGGCACATCTGTGTCGCTTCCTAGCAGCAGCCTGCATAACTTGGCAAGAACCATGGGTGATGACAGGGCCCCGAGAGACACTGGAGTTGTTTAGCTCAGACAGGAGAAAGCTCGGGGGAAAATCGGTAATGATAAGTGAGGATGAGCAGCTTCTCTTGGCTTCATTGAGGAAGGACTAAGAGAATGAGCTTCAGATGTTACAGAAGGAGTTGGTTTAGACACCATGAAGGGCTTCCTAGCCCGAAGATTTGTCCTAGTGTCTGCTTTCTAGACATTTGAGAAAGGTTCGATAATAGTTGTTCGTGAGTAGAAAGGGAGATAAGGTGTTTTTATTGGCCATCTTGTGGAACTATCCTTGTTTTGCTGCTGTCTCTTGAGGATACATTCTGATTCCACTCCAGGAGAGACCCAAATGCTCATGTAATGTCTCCTTAGCTGCCTTAGTAGCGAACCGTCATCAACTCAATGGACCCAAACCACCTTCAGCTGTGTGGTTTCTTCTTCATCACGAATATCTTTTGGTTGACAAGTGTTTTCACTCTCAGATGTAAAAAGCCACACTGGGAAATGAACCATAAGTGGTGGAAATCATTTTGGTATTTAGTTGAAAACTATATTTATAGTTTTTCTCCTCTCTTCTCTATTGTGATGAATGTCAAGAGTTTGGTCTCCAGTGTGTCTAGGTCTTCCTTTCTTTTGTGCACAGAATGTGACAAGTAAGCGTGTCAGCACCCAGGGAATTCGATCACATCAGCTTTCCATCCCGGAAAATCTTTGTACAGTGGGATGTTCCTAGGGGTTGCTCTCCTTTCGTAGGTGAAGAGTTGGTGACAAAACTGTTGAATTGTGCATTCCTTTGACTCTTAAAACATATTAGTGTAGTCTAGTCTTACTCTGAGGCCCTTTGAGGTTGAAGCAATCCTGCATTTCTTCAACACTGCCCCACCTGCTAGAACCACACCTGTTTTCATACACAGACGATTTTCAGACCATTGAACAGCTGGTCCAGCACGGACGCCAACCAGTCAAACGGATGCCGGCTGTAAACAGGCGGGGCTGCGCCGCCGAGCCGCTGCCTGGGGGCCGGACGCCATGCTGCTTTCAGACGTTAAAACCATAGCCCTTTGAATTGTGGGTATTGTTCCTGGCTTGTCTGATTTCTGCTCACAAGGCTGTTTTAGGGACAGCCTTGGCTTCCCTTTCTATGGTGCAGACAGGAACAGGCATGCGTCTTTGAACTATATGGGCATTAAAATCTCTGCGAGCCAAAGCTTCACATTTTATCAGTTTGGGCGAAATGTAATGACTGTACCCATTTACCTACCTAATGTAGAAAAATCAAAAGGCAACCTGTCAGTGGGAAAAGCTTTCCTGCTGATTTGCTGTGTCTCTCTCTGGCTGCTTCCTTGAGCTTCCCTCTTTCCTCGTCTTCCTTGTTCCCTGAGAGCACTCCTGCTTTCCTCCTCCATCTTGCCCCTCCTATCGTTTCCGGCCCCCGCTGTGAGGCAGGTTGGTGACTACTTCTCCTGTCCCTGAGCCTCAGCACAGCTGTGAGGAATGTGGCAGGGAAAAGCCTGTCATACAACAAGTTAGGTGACAATATCACTCAGAAAAATCTCTCTCCTAATGATCGTTGTCTCCTGAGGCCTTGTGTACACTAGGCCTCTCGAGAGCAGAAAACCTGCCTTTGTTAACTGTGTGCAGCGCGATCACAGGACCACGTGTGTACTTCGGGTCCTTCTGGAACCAGACCCTCCCGGGTCCCTGCGCCTTAGGAATGTTCGTTACTTTGGAAGCCTGTGCCAATCCGTTTAGGCCATTACATCTTTCTTGGACAATAGCCAGCCTCATTTCTGCTGCGCGTCAGTGGTGGAAACCATTCCCTACTCTTCGTGTCTCTCTTTTCCCAACTCCCACCAAACGCTCAACCCCAGTCCTACCCGAATGCTTCCTGGCTCACGTCTGTGGCTGGTGGCCATGGTGGCAAAGACAATCTGGGCAGTGTTTGGGGTAGGGAACTGGGAGTGGAGGTGAATATGTATGTGTATGTGTGTGTATATGTGTGTGTGTGCATGTATGATCATCGACAAATGCAAATATGTCCATAAGATGTCCTCGCTGCTATTAAATAGCTTTGTGTACCTAAGCTGGGGGGGTGGGGGAGTCCTAAAAAAATACGATCATTTTCCTAACTAGGGTTTCTCAGAATTCTCTGATAGAATAGCTTGACGATACAGGCAGTTTAGTCTATAGGAAAAGGTGTTTAAATTCAACATTAAGGAGAAACTGACTTAGGGGTAGAAAGCAAGGCAGGTGGTTTGGGCCAGAGAGGCAGTCCACCTCTTTTATGACAAGGGAGACTTTGGAGATGGTTTGAATATTGGCAGGCCAGTGCCCTGATGGGATACTCGTGTCGAGGTAGGAAGGGAGGGAGGCCAGGGGGTTAAGAAAGTGATGGTAGGTGAAATATTGGTTCTAGTGGTAAGAACGAGTGTTATGGGGCGGTTGGGTCACTTCCTAGCTCGTGACTTGGAGGGGAAGGGTTGGTCTAGAGAGAAGGGGAAGACCAGCAGTATGCCGTGAACTTGCCAAATCGGTTTGGTTGCATAAAACGCAGGCTAGCACTTTGTGATGATATATGATTCCCAACTTCTGATGACGGGATCATCAGGAGGTCTGGTCCTTACGCGTCCAGCTCCTGTCCCCACCTCCTCAGTCACAGAAACTCACCTTTGCGATAGAGAGGTAGGGAACCATTTATCCCAAAAGATGGTGGGAATAGTTGCTCTTTCTCTTTGGGATGCAACTGGCTTTGAAACTAGTCATAAATGTTTGATAAAAATCTGGTAAATGCTGAGAAGTCTCAGGTGGGGTTGACATCTCAGGCTATGACAACTGTGACCTTCAAGAGGTCTCTGATTTTAGGAATCTGTGCTTTCTGGTCATCCGGAGAAGATAATTCCCACTTTTACGCAACATTCGACTCACTCAGCTCTCTAGACTTCCCTCTTAGTGGGGAGGTCGGCAGGTCTCCCTACACCTTCTCTATCGACTTTACTGTCCCTGTCCTGAGTCTCTATATTTTCTTGAAGCACCGGAGAAGGTGTGACCCTGGGTCCCCCGGCTTTCCTTTTAATTGGTGTCAGAAGTCCCATCCACTCTGTTCTCTCTGCTACCGTATCAGCTTCTCTAAACGTCTTCTTCTGCAAGAGTGTGAGCGCGCCCCTCAAGCAGTCTTTCTAGTTTGTCACTGCATTCTCCTCGGACTTCTCAGGTTTCCAAGCCACGTCTGGCAGGACATTCAGGAACCCTGCACTGAATATTCTCAGCCTTCCTGACTTTCTTTGGATTGCAGCTGTCAGACCTGCATGATGTAAAAATCCTTCCTGCAGGCCCCCACCGGCCAGATGAGACCTTCTCCAAGTCCCGCCCCTTTTGCTGACTCAGCTTCTTCCGGGAGCCTTTCTTCTCCTTTCTGTCTGACCGTTCTTGGTCAGGGGTCCTCAAAACCACCACTGGTCGGGGGTGGTGACAGGGGCGAGGAGGTTGGACAGTCCTGGGGCTCCTCGGAAAGGGGACTTTATGGTGATTTTCCTGACTTGGTGTGAGGGACTAAGGATTCTCAAGCCCTCAAGCTCACCTGTATTTCAGGGTCAACAGGAAAAGACACCCCAAAAGCAAATCAAAGTGGTTTTTTTACCAAACATATTCTTTTCGATTCTTGGTGCCCTTGTTCTTGCATGTTAATCGTAGAGAATGGGCCAGTTGACTCAGTTAACACTTGTTTACTGGAAAGGAGGCTAATTTTCATAACCAAAAGAGGTGTGAAGGAACCATATCCCCTCGTGAAGCATGAGAAAGGGAAAGGAGCGTTACGTGGATCTCTTCAGCAGGAAGAGTCAGAAAGTGGAATGATTCATCCACAGGCATAATTCCTTTAGGATGTTCTGTGCTCAAAGGGAATGGAATGGTTTCTGATCCTTCTGAAAAGAAAAGGGAGCATTTTTCTTAAGCCTAACCCACTTTCAGCATTAGAGAACACAGAACTTTCTCTTCTAGCTGATGGCATTGATATTTCCTGAGAGAGAGAACCCCTCCCCAGCCCCGGGGCACTCTTCCGTGGCCTGCAGACAGCAGCAGATCTTGGGCTTCTCTTAGAGGGTTCGGCTGACGCCCGCACGCAGGTTCTCACACATGCAACAATGTTGGAGACAGAGGTACCAAACTGAATGTGCGATTACTCCTTTTGCAAAAGAGGCCAAAACCCTCCTCCCCACTCCTTTCTCCCATATTCACTCCTCCAAGATGAGAAGCCTCCCTCCCGTGGGTCTGTGCGTGTGTGTGTGATGGGTGAGCTATGGCCGCCCGAAGCTAATGGCGTCCGGTGGAGAGCAGAGCACCCTTCCCACGGAAGGGGGCAGCTTGAGGTGCTGGTACATTTCCCTGGTTTTCTATGTTCTTCTTTCTAGTAGGTCTCATGTAGAGATAGAGATATTTTTGTTTTAGAGATCCAAAATATATATTTTTAGTGTAAGAAATGTACCCTCTCCACACTCCACGGTGTAGATAGAACCGAGAACAAGCGTGTTGTTGTGAGAATCCCATAGCAGTCCGTGGTAGGAACAGGACCCTCTCCCTTGCCACCGAGTCTCATGATCCGCGTCTGCGAACCAGGGGAGGTGACTGCGGCGCCTCTGCCTGCCCAGACCTTCCTGTGCTCAAGGTGGGGACAAATAAAGTCTGTGTAAACTGTTCGCACCTGTGGTATTTTTTGAGCCCGAACCAAGGGGCCGAGCCGATGCGGACCAGTTTCAGAACGTGGAAGAAGAGTGAAGAGGAGTCATGAAGACAGTTGGGAGGAAAGGCGGGCTGTCTGCTGGGCCTGCCCTGAGAGGGGCACGCGTGCCTCCCTGCACAGTCCTTGTCAAAGAGAGGGACTGTCTAGATGTCTTTTTGGGTGCGGGGACAGGACAGCAGGAAAAGACCGCCCGTGTTGTTCATACAACCAGACTGCTGAGAGCAATTGCTACCATCGAAGTACTCTCTGTTGCCTAGTAATCCAGATTTCAGGGGTGCCTGGCTGACTCAGCTGGGAGAGCATGTGACTCTTAATCTCAGGGTCATGAGTTCAAGCCCCACATTGGGTTTACTTAAAAATAAACATAAGATAAACTTAAAAATAAACTTAAAAAAAAAAGTTACTCTTCTTAAAAAAAAATCCAGATTTTAAAAATTGCTGTCAGGACTACCTTAAGTTTGGGAGTGGGGGTGCCTATTTATCTTCTTCCCAAATCTGTCTGTTGGAAGGTTGGAGAAAAGGGGAAGAGGGAGGCAATGGAGTAAGAGTAGAGAGGCCAGGGAGGGGGGAAAGGCAGGGGTGTGGGGAGAGGCAGTCAGCAAGCCTCATGGAGTTCCTAGAAAGGCATCCCCCGAAAACACCCTGAACGTGGAGCGCAGTGTGGATATTTTATCAAGGAGAACCAGGCGCAGCTGGGCTATAGACCCAGAACTCACTAGCTCTGAGGCCTTTTAGCATCTTTGGGCTGTTTCTCAAATATCCTGATATGCCTCTTTGTCTCAGAAAAACGTGCTCAGGTTGTATTTAGTTGGGGATAGTGGGTGGGAAGGCTCATGCAAGGCACGGGTGGTTCGGGTGTGGGGGAGCACTGAGCACACTCACGTCCAGAGGACTGGCCTGGGGGCTCTGAAGGAACCCGTTAAATAATAGGTGGAAAGTACTTAGAATGGCACCCGGCGTGCAGGGAGCACACAGTTAAGCAACGAGGAATCTGGAGGGAGGGGCTCGTGGGGCAGTAAGCCCAGCCGCCATCGCATCAGGACTCTGGTCACACTGCAGCTCCCTGGGTTTTCCCCTCGTAGTTGTCAAGAGATGGCTCCAGAAGCTCCAGGCATCACATCAGCCAAATGCAAGAAGAGAGAAGAGCATTTCTCCAGCCTCTCTCTCTTTTAAAGGGGAAAATTATTCCCAGAGAACCCCTCCCCCAACCCGGCCATGTCAGTGGTCAGTCCCAAGCCACCTCCCCGTCTCTCAGATGGGAAAACGGATGGGATGACCCCGTTGGGCTTGGACAGTGAGGCTTTATTCTCGGGGGTGGGCGCATCTTCCCCGACTGCACTGCTGCTCAGGTACTTGTACAGGATCGGGATTCTGCGAGCAGGGAATAAGGCAGGAGCTAGGCGTGGGTAACCATCCCAGGTGTGGGCTGCAGATGCCTGAGTGGCCGAACCAGGGGCCTTGAGCGGAGCAGGAACCGGGCACGGCTGCAGCAGCCAGAACCTCGCCAAAGGTCAGGCGTTCTCCGCACCCCCTTGACCAGACCTTCATTCGGGGGAGATTTTGAACCTGCCTGGTGCCCAGTCCCCACTCTACACCAACTAATTCAAGTCTCTGGGGACAAAGCAGGCACTAATATCTGTTACATTCTCTCCGAATGGTTCTTACACGCAGACAGTGTCGGGCACCCACTAATACGCTGCATCCCTTGACCTGACTCTGCTCTTCATTGTCTGAGCCACTTCCGGCCGACTGCTCCTCGGCCTTGACCATGTAAATGTTCTTCCACGTGGTAGCCCTTCGGCCATGTCAGTGTCTCTGTGCCTGACCTGTCACAGCTTTAGCCACCTCCACATTCTTTTACCCTCACTGCCTTGCTAGTTCCAAAATCGGATTCCCAAGATCGAGACCGTGATTGGTCCGTTGGCCGGCCACATTTAAGTCCCTGACCAGCTCAGATCAGGGCATCTCAGTCTGGAGCCATGCCTGGGCCAAAGGGGAGGGCGTGAAATGCAAGCTGTAAAAAGTATGGCAGTCAAGGGGTATTCCTTCAGCAGGGGCTGTGACTTGTCAGGTCCTCTTAGAAGGAGATAAGAGCCACAGAGACACAGTAATTGACATGTCTGGACATCTTAGTGATGACCAAAGGCTGATCCCTAGGTTACAGACCTGGCCACAAATTCACCTTTTTACCCAGTGGTTGTCTTTCATTACAGGGACACACAGGCACATGCTGGCAAAAAAAAAAAAAAAAAAAAAAGTGCACTGCTCCCTTCTTCAGCCATTGCCCCAAATGTCCCTAGCCGAGCACACACCCCACAGTCTCACTGGTCCCGTGCTCACTGATGGAGAGAAGCACAGAGCTTCGGGCGGGAGGCCAAGGGAGCACGACCAAGGCTCTTAGCAAGGAGTATGTTCACAATAGCTAAACCAGGAACAAGCCTGCCTGGGTTCAAGTCCCAGCTCTGCCTTGACAGCTGTGTGACCTTGGACAACTTGCTTCATCTGTGCCTCAGTTTCTCTACTACAGAATGGTGGCAATAGTGCCACCCACTTCATAGGGCCAGTGGGGAGGGCCAAGTGAATTCCCAAGCAGGTCCTGGGTGCCCTCCGTGCCCCTCACAGCAGCAGACCCTCCCTTTGCTTGCTCCTCCAGGCCTTGGCTCTGCAGCTTGGTGGTAGGATGGGGCCTGAAACCAAGCGTAAAGAAGTCCCGGCTCTGTAACCTTGTCTGGGGTCTTTATAGGTATTAAGTCCTAGGAAGAAAGAGGCTTCACTTGGGCTTCCTGGCCTGAGCCGTGTTCTCTAGTCCAGCTTCCACCTGAGCCTTTCATCTGGGGTTTTGGGGTGCTTGCCCAGTGATCAAGGTGCTTGAACAGTTCTTGTCTGGGTGCAAACTCCCTAGATCCAGAGAGGAGAGGCAGAATGACCCGGACGTTCCCAAGCCCCTACGGGTAATGGCCATGTCTTTATTATTACCATAGTCCCCAGTGCCTCTCCCCACTCTCACAACTTATAGAATGAATTATAATGAATGAATGAATGAATGAATTATAATCACCTGATTTCCTCAACAGACACAGTGGATAAAGAGAAAATGCCCAGGTCTCGACTATCCAGGCAAAATCAAAAGTTTTCTGGTAACTTCGGGCTCTATGATTCTAGTGCTGATTTTGAGCCTTGTGCTCTTAGTTTCCACTCTGCCAGATGCAGAAGGCTCCTGTCCATGGGCTCTGCGTCTAAAACAAACACCTTCATGAGTACAGAAAAGTAAGCAGGCTTACTGAAAAATAAAAGCATTCGAGAAATAGGAAATTAGGGACATAACAGTTATATCGCTTGTAAATGGCAGAAGTTGAGAAGATGAACTCAGTGTTCTGGCGAGAGTGCCTAAACATGACCAGGGACAGAAGTTTTTTTTCAATGAATGACCAAGGACAGTTGTAACCGCTCCTGGGCAATCTCGGGAACGTTTTCCCAACAACAGATACTTGAGGGTGCGTTGTGAAGATGCAAAGAGCCTGAACTGATCAACTCTGCCGGGAACCGGAGTAAATAACTGTTGGTCAAATTGTCTCGTTGGAATTCACTGCAGCCCTCTCCCCACATTTGGCGCAGGGGAGCTGCGGTTTCCGTGTACCCAGTCCCAAGGAGAGGACCTGGCCCTCTTCAGACGCCACTGAAAAACACAGATGCCCAAAGCATGCCTTTGAGAGGGACATTCAAAGAAAATGGGGAAGAGGCTCGGGGAGCCCTGGCAGCTGGGTTTATCTCGTCATTGTCCTAGGAAGTCTGTGTGGGAATACAAGTTCTCAGAGGACCTACGATTGGACTCGTCTACGAAAGAAGACAGCATATGTAAAGCACAGTGGGGAGGACCGTGGATTCTGTGGGACAAGGGAGGGCACCCTTGCAGAGCCTCAGAAGCCAGAGGGGCCTCCAAAGATGGGACAGTATTGGAAGGAGGAAAGAAGAGGGTGTAGACCGGGTCCCAGAGGCAGGAATACAGATGGAATGTTCTGCAGACGGTGAATTTGGCCTGTTTGCTTGCAGTGAAGGGTTTTGTGTAAGGAAGCAATTGGACAGAAAATTGGAGACATGAGAAAGAACTCCTTAAATGCCCGGGATAAGGAGCGAAGTGTTCCTGTAGGCTCCCTACCAAGAGGGAAATGCATGTGTGCTGTGGTGTGGAGAACTTCATCCTGCGGCAGCAAGGAAGGGCTCCGGGCTCTGGAGCCCAGGCGCCGAGGCTCCGGACCAGGGCTGGGGCAGTGGTGACAGAGGAAGGGCAGACCGAGGAGACAAACTGAAGGAACGAAAGTCACTGACCGGGGGCGAGGGGCAGCAGGCTGACGAACACCTCTCTAATGTCACACGTCTAAGAGAAACGCTATCATGTGGGACAAAAAGGATGTGTCAGACTGAGCTTCAGAGGACACGAGCAGGACAGCCTCTCTTCCAAAAGGAGGCCGATTTGGGCTCAGTGATAGGACTTAGAGGGAAAGCTGTCCAAGACTGGAACTCGCTGCCCGAGGAGCTGGGTGCGGGGTGGGGGTGGGGGGCCGTGTGGCAGGAGAGCTGCGGGTGTGGGAGTATGGACGTGAGGGCCGGCGCCGCGGCGGCCACAGACACAGGGCGAGAGCTGCAGACAGACGACGTTACCTGGGAGGAGGCTGAGAGATGGGAGGGAGGTGATGAAGGGGTGGGTGGGGAACAGATGTCTGAGCCGAGTAGACGGAGCGCACGGTGCAGGGAAGAGAGTGAGTGGGAGGCGGTTGTCAGCTTCTGAGGCCGAGCATGAGGCTGGGGCCTCAGCACGGGGAGGCCCCGCTGCGTCTTTGGGTCATGTGGGCCCCAGGTCACATGGGTCTGGGTTAAAAATATCGGGTTCCAGAATGACATAAGAGGGGACTTTCCTGACTGTCCCCTGTCCCCCACCTGCTATGATAGGACCTCCAAGCTCTCTTAAAAGACCCCAGAGCCGACTCCTGTCTGCTCGTGAACACGGTGACCTCAGTGGCATGCATCCCACACCCCAGCTCTGTGTGCCATGCCCACTGCTGAGCGAGACCCTGCCACCGCTGCTGCCTCCGTCACCCGCCGCCGACATGCTGGGCCCACCCACGCTGCACCGGGCCCACCCCCCACGTGCTGATGGCCTTGGCCCACCGGGGCCCTCTGGGCAGCAATGCTGAGCCATCCATCCTGAGCCGGGCTTAGGAGCCTTTTCTCCCGGCGTCAAGGCACCCTCTGCCGATGGATTCCCAAGTTGGCTGGTTGCCTTGGCCACTGTGCCAGAAGAAGAGAGTTCATTACAAGGTGGCAAGTGCCTGGAGGCCTGTGTCCCCCAAAGAAGGGGATGGAACAGGTTGCCCTCTACTACCGACTCCCAAGCCTGGTCGGACCAGTGGTGTCCAATATCAAGGTCATGCAGGCCGCAGAGGCCACGAGTGGGGGTTGCTCCTAGCAGGAGGGGCGGGTAGAGCTGGCATCACGGCTCATGAAGTATCCCTAACATAAAAAGCTACCATACCTTGAGTGCTGAGCATGTGTCAAACGCTGGGCCGAGTACTTTAAACGTACAAGTTATTGAACTCTCACAACAGCTCTTGGAGGTGAGCACTCTTATTCCTTTTTTACAGGTCTGGAAACCAAGGTTAAGAAAGTGAAGTGATCTGCCTGAGGACATACAGCCCATAGATGGCAGAGCTAGGATCCTGACCTAGGTCTTTCTGAGTCCAAGGCACATTCATGCTCAAATCCATATCATTTTTTTCCCCCAAGATCTTGTTTATTTACTTGGCAGAGAGAGAGAGAGAGAGAGAGAGAGAGAGGGAACAGAAGCAGGGGAGTGGGGGAGGGAGAAGCAGGCTCCCCGCCAAGCAGAGAGCCCTCTACTCTCAATCCCAGGACCTGAGCCGAAGGCAGACACTTAATGACTGAGCCACCCAGGCGCCCCTCAAAACCACATCATTGTGCATCGTTCTCACCACACTGGTCCAGCCTGTCCAGTCTTCTAGGCCCAAATGGCCACTCTTTTGAGGGCTGACTAATTTGGTTGGGTCATATCTACGCCAACTTGCTTACTGGTTCAACAAATAGTGGTGCCGAGCACCATCCCCAGTGCTTAGGGCACAGTGGTGAACAAACTCACGGAGCTTCCAGTTCAGAAGGGGGGTGACATAGGTGAGCACACGCCACTCTGGAGGAGGCTGATCTCCTGAACAGGATGAGCAGCTTGGCAGACTTCTGGAAGGGACCTCACGTGGCCCCGGGAAAGGGGAAGTCAGAAGATGCGGTTCAGGTCCTGACTCTGCTCTTCACTGGCTTCTGTGAATCTTCTCAGTCTCCGGGTGCTCTATTAGTTTAATCTCGGGCTCAGGTTTAGATAGTGTCTTAGCTCTCTTCTGAGTTCAAGGTCCCCTGAGTTCATAATGAGGGCGGGATGGCTCAGCAGGATCAACCCTGGGCTTTAGGTGTGGTGAACCGGGAGCCACGGAGACCGGACAGCTCTGAGGCTGGGGAATCATGGTTCAAGGACCAGAGACATCTGGGAGGCTCCGAGGAGACTGGAGTCTGGAATCCAATGGGTGAAAGCTTGAGGGAGTGGCACCGAGGGAAAGCAGTCCCTTGCAGGACCTAGACGCTCAGGGACCCTCTGGGGGCAGACTGGTGCCCATGCTTGCAGATGGTCTCAAGATCTGCCAAACTGGCATTGATGAAAGCGCAAAGGCAGGGGTTTGTGGCCTCGGATCCCTTGCCTGGAGAAGAGAACACAGAACCATTAGTATCATCCCGAGGTCACAGACTCTGCTTTGTACAGCCTGTCATGAGTTACTGGAAAAATCCAACCAGAGGGAACCGCGTTATGTTGCCGGAGGGACGGCCAGACCCCCAGGCAACACTGTGACCCTGCAGATCAGTCCCTGCCACGGGAGTCTTGGTCCCACTGGCACACCCACAGAGGACGGAGGGACCCGTCTAGCCCTCCCGAGCAGGCTGCTGCCATCCGCGTGACAAATTATCTCACTGCTGCTTCTCTTTCTGGCTCTTCTGCGGAGGGGACCGGAAGCTGATCTTCACCTGCTTCCCGGTCTCGTCCCGCCCCCTCCCTGCTCCTCCAGCACCGCCAACCTCATTCTCCCCACCGATGGCTCCCCTCACACGGGGCGAACGTGCCAAGGGCTGTCGTGTCTCCGAGAACACCACGGGGCCTCATCGTCTTCAACCCCCGGCTCCGGGTCTCGCCTGCGTCCTGCTCCCGGGGACCCTCGGAGTGCAAGCCCCACAGGGCCCTCTCCTGCCTCCAGCTCCCCTCGCGTCTACCTGGCGCTCTGGGCCTCACCGGAGACTCCGAACTGGGTGAGGTAGATGGATGGCTGGGGTGTGGGCAGTTTCAAATGGAACACACCTTTTGTGGGGCACTGTATAGCAGGGATAATTATTCCTATTTTATAGATAAAGAAACCGAAGCTCCGAGATGCTTAGTGATTTCTCCAAGATCACCCGGCTATTAGGCAGCAGATAGGACTCCGAAGCACTTTCCTCTTTCTACTTCATTGATCTAGCTCCCAGAACCTCTGGAGGAGGCTTTCTTAAGCCTGGTAAACTGAGGCTTGTTACCCAGGTATGAAATTTCACAATACTAAACATGCTTTTTCCTACTCTGTATTCTGCTCCCTGCCTGCCCCCTGGAGAGGCATCTCTGTCTGGAGATGGCTGGGCAGATTCATAGGAAGGCATGCTTACCACTCAGACCCCAGCTCCGAAGGGCCACGAGCCTCCTTGGAGTGGCATGATTCCAGGTGAGGAAAGGCCCAAATTCCCCAACCCTCAGCCAGAAGATTTCTGGCAGGGCCTTAGAATGGGAAGCCCAAGTGTGTCTGGGCTGGAATGAGCAGAAGCACACAAGAGCAACCCCGGGGGATCCACGGCAGGAACAGAGCCTGTCCTTCCTTTCTCCTTTGCTTGGGCCATCTGGGTCAGAAAGAGTTCGAGTTCCCCAGAGAGCAGCTCTTCTTCCACTTGGCTTGTCCTACACCGGTGGGAACTGATCGGCCCAGCTTCCTTCTTCCCAGCAGCCTTCTTGCAGACGGTGTCTTATTTGATCCTCAAAGCTGCCTGCGAGCAATTATTCTTATTTCCTTTTTAGAGATGAGAACATTCAGGGCCCTAGGGCCCGTGAGTGCTGTCCTTGCTGCCTCCTGCCCAGGTCTGTACATTTCACACCCTCTCTTTTCAGAGTGGACATTTACCTTCCGTTTGCGTCATGGGTCAGATCTTAAAAATTTACCATGAAAGGAAATCACAGAACTGTATTGTCAGAGATGCGGCCCACTAGCCGCGTGTGGCTATTTGTGTAATTAAAATTTTAGAATTTAAAAATTCAGTCCCTCAGTCACACCACCTGCTTTTCAGGTGCTCCGTAGCCATACGCAGCTGGCGACGAGTGGATTGGACAACACAGAGGAGAGCATTTCCATCACTGCAGAAAGTTCCATTTGACAACGCTAGTACTGAATATTTAGAAGGTACAGAAAATGATAAAGTCACATAGGAGTATAAATGTATTCACTTTCCATTGCCATGTAATGAGTTACCACAACCTTAGTGACTTAAATAACGTTTCCTAACTCACAGTTTCTGTGGGTCAGGAGTCTGGGCACGGCTGTCTGGTTTTCGGCTCCACAGGCTGTAACTGGGGGGGTTGGTCAAGGTTTCTATCTCATCTAAGGCTCAGCTCCTCCAAGATCATTCAAATGGATGGTAGAAATAGTCCCTTGCTGTGCACGGTGGCCCTCAGCTCCTAGAGGCTACTCATCTCCACAGGCACTTTACAACATGACGCATTGCACCTTCAAGGCCAGCAGAAGAGCAGCTCGTCCCTCTAGACCTGCTCTGAAAGAGCTCGCCTGATTAGGTCAGGCCCACCTAGGATAACCTCCCTTCTGATTACCTTAAAGCCAACCGATTAGTCAACTTTAAATACATCTGAGCAATTCCTAACCTTTGCTATGTAATGTCACATAATCATAGAGTGACATCCCCTCACCTTTGCCATAGTTTGTTGGTCAGAATCACTTGCTCCTAGTCTTACAGCTTCCACCCACACTCAAGGAGAGGGGATTATACAAAGGTGTGGATTCTGGGGGCAGGGATCCCAGGGGCCATCTGATGATTCTGCTCACTACAACCAAGTACAATAGTATGAAAAGACAAATAATATGAAAGAGTATGAAAAGACGAAAACTCAATAAATCCATAATTCTGCCATTGAAGGGAACCTTTGCTAACATTGTTATATTTCCTTCCAGTCTTTTCTGAGCATAGTTCTTTTTATACTACTAAAATCATGCTGTGTGTACAATTTGAATCTGGTTTTGCTTTGTTTTGTTTTGTTTTTTGCCACTGTCGCGTCATGAGAAAGCCACTGCAAACATCATTAATCACTGGATAATCTGGGTAATCCCCTACCATGGATATATGATTATGTAACCAATTCCCTACTGATGGACAAATATGTTATTAATTTTTTACCTAATATTATCAACACTGTGACAAACATCTTTTGCATAATTTTTTCCTATGTCACATTATTTGTTTAGAATAGATTTGAGGAAAGAAATTATTAGCTTAAAGGGTATAGAGATTTGTAAGACTCCTGATAGGACTGCTTTCCCCAAGCGTACCAACTGGTGCCCCCAGCAGGGGGCGCACGTGCCCATTTGCTGCATGGGTCATGGTTTGGGACCTCTTCCTTTTGGTAGAGTTGAGATGGTGGAGCATCCCTGGGCAGGACCACAGGATCTCTGGCTCAGTGATCCCACTGGACTGATCACCTCCTCCAAAACAGGTAGGGGTAGCTCAGATCCTGCGTCAGCCCCCAGGACTTGAACAGAACCTTTACCAAAAAGCACACTTTTCTCCAGGCTGGAGAAATTGATAGCGGTCCAAGTTTTACCTGCTGATTGAACACAGTG
>CM053611.1:55818281-55860843 GCA_028646535.1 Procyon lotor
AGCCACCTGGCTTGACAGAGGTGAGGTCGCTGGTTGTGGCGCTGACAGCTACGCCAGCCGCCAGCCGTCGCGGGAGGGGGGGGAGACACGACTGGCCCTATTCCTCAAGCTTTTGTCATTTAATGAGTGCTAGAGGTCTGGGAATTGTAGGAGGAGCCTGAGCTGGTGGGCAGCCAGAAGGTGAGTAAGACGAGCCCCCTTTCCCTTCAAGAGCTTATTCTTTGGTGACATAGGGGGGTATCTGGAAGACTGTAATGCCTTTTGGAGCTTTTCCCTGCCCTTCATATATCCGTGGAGCATTCTGAAGTCACGCTTGCCGAGCGTGGAGAACTCGGAGGGGGCACATCTGGGATGCCAGGGTAGGAGGGTTTAGGGGACAGCGCGGTGAGAGCTGTCATGAAAATCTGGGCCCCCAAGAGCAACAGAGGAGGTGCTGAGATACCCAGAAGGCGGGAGGGCTCTGAATCTTCCCAGGTTTTCTCAGAGGTGGCTCTGCCTGAAGGGACAAGGTCCCTGGCTGGGGGAGTCTGGGTAAAGAGAAGGAAGGCCCTTGGAGAAAGTGGTAGACACTTCTGGCACTGCCCCGGGTGCCCTCAGGATCAGGCTGAGGCGAGGACTTGACCTGAAACCAAACCCTGGCTTCTCCTTCCTTAGTCTGCGCTCCTCATCCCGCCTTGGAGTGGGAATACGTCCTCAGTGAGCCACTGCACATGAAGCCATCTGATCGAAGACGGAGAGACAATTCAAACACCAAAGCAACCTGCGCCCAGGCTCACAGTGATTCGGAAGACGGGACCAAGTGAGGAGTGGGGAGGAAAAGCTGAACCATGGCAGCCCGGAGAAGCATTCCTCTCCCTGCCCGCAGCCTGGACTGCCCAAACCTGCCTTTTCTGGGCTCTCTAGAAAGGACATTACTAGTGCCTAAGGAGGAGTGGCGCCAGGCTTCCAATTGCCCCAAACCCCGGGAAACTGATGGAAAATGCAAACTCAGTATCAATTCTAGGTGAAACCAAAGGTCTAAATCTGGAGCCCAGACTTGGGGCAAATAACTTCAAAACTCACACAGAGAGGACTTACCCTTTATACCGAGCCCAGAAAGCTGTCCAGACAGTTCAGGGCGCTGAGACCAAGAGAACTTGTCCCATCTTTGCTCAGCCTGCCCTCTGCTGGAGAGACTCATGAACAGCGGCTAGTCTGGTGCAATGGAGCCAGAGGTTCCAGAATTCTACTCAAATCCTACTCATCCTTCAGGGTCCAACTTAAATGTCATCTCCTCTGAGAAGCCTCCCCTGGTTCTTGCAGCTGGAAGCAAGTTCTTTCCTGTGAGTCTCGCCAGACCTTCATTTACACTTCTCTACCTGTCTACCTTATATAGACAGGTGTTATGTAAGTTGCTGTCTTCTGTCAGGTTATATAGTTTATATGTTATCTCCCTGATTAATGTGTGAGCTCCCAGGGGAAAAGGATTTTTTTTTTTTTTTGATGTTTACTTCCAAAGGATTTTGTACCTGCCCAGAAATGTCTCTGACAACTAAGCCCTGAATTTACGCCATTAAAGACAGACTCTTGAGGGGATGCCTGGGTGGCTCAGTCGGTTAAGCATCCACCTTCAGCTCAGGTCATGATCCCAGGGTCCTGAGATCAAGTCCCATGTTGGACTCCTTGCTTGGCGGGGAGCCTGCTTCTCCCTCTGCCTGCTGTTCCCCCTGTTTGTGCTTTCTCTCTCTCCCCCCACCCACCTCTGACAAATAAATAAATAACAATCTTAAAAGAAAAAGACAGTCGCTTGAATTCCAATGCATCTCCAAAAGGACTCAATTAAAACATATCTATGAAAAAAATGTAAACACGTTGCCTGCTCTGTGAGTCATTAACCACTTACAGCATTACCACATTAACAGAGCCCAGAGCTCTGAGCCCTGGTGTTATGGGAGATGTTTTTGATGGCAGAGAGGTGAGGAAAGGAAGACAGTAATGAATAAAGGAGGAGAACGTCGAGCGCGGCAGAGCAGGCAGCTCTGAAGACAGCTGCCTGGGTGAGGCTGGGGAGAGGTTGGGGCATTAGAGGGAAACGGGAAGTACTCCCAGGCCCTCACCCTGAGTGAGACAGGGGTAGGACATTTATCAGTGGGGCTGTTGTATCATTGTAACATATTATTGGCTCAAAACGCCAAAGGAAAGCAGTAAAACAGAATTAATAGGTAATTACATGTCAGTAAAACATAGCATCATTAATTACTAAATTTAGCCTTTTAAATATTCATTCTACTTGAAAAGGATTTGTGGGTTAGATTTTCTCACTTCCTGGGTAGGATTCCTGAGTAGAGACAGTGACTCTTGAGAAATGTAGTCAATTGCAAGTTAAATAGTACTCATAACCCAATAATTTCCAAAGCAAAATCACAAAAAATCCTTTCCAATTTCCAGGGCAAAATTGTATTTATTGTAGGATATGAGCACATTTTAATGTATTTGGCATAATAAAAGTAGGAGTTTTTAAAGGCCCAATCAAAGATCAATTTCATTCACCCCCTTCAATTTCCCTCCCAATGACATCACAGCCTTCACCTGCCGTGGTCAAGCTGCTGCCTTCTCTAAAGGCTAACCTACCTTCTCGTCCACCTGTATGGGCCCATCCCTTACAACTGACCGAGTGATTAAATGCTTGCAATAGATGACTGAAAAGTTACCCTGTCCTCAAGTCTTATCAACTTCTTACATATATTTCCCGAGTCTCTCCTGCATTTACAAACAAAAACTAGATGCGTGTTCTCTACCTTCCCTTTTATATAGCTATTAATTTCTTACATCACCATGTTCCTTGTCCTTTCTACTTAACAGTTCAATCTCCTTCTTTTTAAAAAGAATTTCTTTATTTATTTTAGAGATGGGGAGGAGCAGAGAGAGAGAGAGGGAGAGAATCTCAAGCAGACTCCCTGCTGATCGAGGAGCCCCACTGGGGGTGGGGGGAGGGGTGGGGGACTTTACTTCACGACCCCGAGACCACAACCTGCGCTAAAATCAAGAGTCGGACGCCCAGCCGAGTGACCCACTCAGGTGCCCCTGAATCCCCTTCTCAAAACCCATACTTGTGAGGAAACTATTAACAGCGCTCCCCCAAAAATGGTCCGAAGAGGGAGAAACATGTACAACCCTTCAGGAGGCAGAAACAGTTTGCATCTAGTCCAAAAACATTGAGCTACAGCATATAGTTAAAGAGAACCAAAGTCAAGGCGCCTGGGGGGCTAAGTTGCTTAAGCAACTTAGGCTCAGGTCATGATCCTGGAGTCTTGGGATCGAGTCCCGCATCGGGCTCCCTGCTTGGCCGGGAGACTGCTTCTCCCTCTGACCTTCCCCCTCTTATGCTCTCTCTCTCTCAAACAAATAAATAAAATCTTAAAAAAAAAGAACCCAAGTCATTTTATGCTGAAACAACATAGACTACAGGACACAGTGGGTGCCAAAGTCAGAGGATATGGTGGGAGTGAGCCCCAGAGAGGCCTGATGGTTCAAGAATGAGGTTTTTTTTTTTTTTATTTGTAAGAGAAATGGTGATGAACATCTTTCTCCTTTGCCTCCTTGTCTTCCTCCTCCTCCTCCTTTTTTCCCTCTCTTACTCTTGCTAGAGATAGAAAAGAACACCGAGAAGTCTGGAGGGACAGCCAAGTGGAGCAACGAGAGGCCAGGGATTCAATAATAGCCGAGCGGGTACTGGGGGGATGGAGGGTCTGGTCACAGCGAGGCTGCAGGGAGCTCGACCCTGATGCACCAGATCAGAGGGATGGGGCTTGAGTCCATAGTTAAGGGAGGAAAGAAGAAAATCCAAGGCTTTGTAGTGTTTTCTCTGCTTGCATCTAAAAACCTAGGTGGGCACTTGGGTGGCTCAGTCAGTTAAGCATCTTCTTTTGGCTCAGGTCATGATCCCAGGATTCGTGGGATCGAGTCCCGCATTGAGCTCTCCACTAGGCAGAGTCCGCTTCTCACTCTCTCTTTTCTCTCTTTCTCTCTCTCCCAAATAAATAAAATCTTTAAGAAAAAGAAAACCCTAGAGAATCACGAAGTGATTTTTTTTTAAAGATTTTATTTATTTATTTGACAGAGAGAAATCACAAGTAGGCAGAGAGGCAGGCAGAGAGAGGGGGAAGCAGGCTCCCCGCTGAGCAGAGAGCCCGATGCGGGGCTCGATCCCAGGACCCTGAGACCATGACCTGAGCCGAAGGCAGAGGCTTTAACCCACTGAGCCACCCAGGCGCCCAACAAAGTGATTTTTATTCAGGGGCTGCTGTGTATCAGGCAGGAGGACACGGCAGTGAGGAAAATACATCAAGTCCCTGTTTCGTGGCGCTGACTTTCTAGTCCGGGAGAAAGACCACACACAAACGCGTGGGGAATAGATGTGATGTAAAACTGGGTTGCGATCCCTGCTGCAGAGAGACCTAGAAAGCAGGGATCGGCAACAGAGACTGACAGGATTATGGGGGAAGATGGCTTCAGGTAGCGTAGCCAGGGAAGGGACTGAACTGTCCCAGTATCTGCTTAAGGAGCGTCCCAGGGAAGAGTGACAGCTCGTGGCTGCACGCTGGGCTTGGACGGAGACGAGGTTGGAGAGCGGGTCACCTTGGCAGAGTCTCCGGCTCAGTAGTGTGGGGAGATCGATGTGTAAAGCACTGAAATGCAATACGACAGGCAGGAAAACGTCAGAGGGCACCGTGCGACCTCCCGTAAGTACTGTCATGGGAAATATTTGTTCCAAATACATATGTGTACACGCATCAAGTCATAACCCACACAGTATTTCTTACACTAGGTCTACCAGTCAGAAAGTTTCAAAGCCACGGATGTGAAGTTACTCAATCTGGACCTGGGTCGTCTTTACACACAAACACACACATCTATACATAACATACATATACGGTTGACCCTTCAACAACATGGGGTTTAGAGGCACCAACCCCTTTCCAGGTATAACATTTGACTCCCCCAAAACCTAACTACTACTAGCCCAAGGTTGACTAGAAGTCTTACTGATAACACAGTCGATTAACATGTATGTATTATATACTGTATTCTCACCATAAAGCCAGCTAGAGAAAACCAAATCTTATTAAGAGAATCATAAGGAAGAGAAAATACATTTACAGTGTGTACTGTGTTTATTGAAAAAAATTCGCTTTTAAGTAGAGCCGCACAGTTCAAATCCACGTTCAAGGTCAGCTGTACACATACACAGTGATCAACTTTTTATTTGGGAATAATTTTAGAAAAGAAAATTTATAGAAAAGTTGCAAAGATAAAGTACAGACGGTTCCCATATGCCTCTCGCCCAGTTTCCGGCAATGTTAGCATCTTGCGTTACCCAGAGTAGATTTGTTAAAACTAAGAAACCAACAGTGGTACATTACTAGTAACTAAGCTCTAGTGCCTACTTGGATTTCCGTCATTTTTGCAGTTTCCTGGGTCCAGGATTCCCCCAGGATGCTGCATTGCATGTTGGTGTCATGTGTCCTTAGCATCTCTGGTCTAGGATAGTGTCAGGCCCTCCTCGCTTTTCATGACCTTGACAATTTTAAGGAGCATTGGTAGGCGGTGTTTGGTAGATTGTCCCTCCATCTACAAACCCTCTGGAGACTTGGAGGGTTCCTCTGGTGTTTTTCTGCTGATCAGAGTGTTGTTATAAGTCTGTAGGAAGAATCCCACAGAGGTCAGTGCCCTCTTCATCACATCCTGTTGGGGGTATGAGATGTCAGTGGGATGGTAACCTTGATCATTGGGTTTAAGTTGTGTTTGCCAAGTTCCTCCCCTGTAAAGTGACTGTTTTTCCCTTTACATATGGTATTCGTTGGATGTGAGTCACTAAGTTCAGCCCACACTCAAGGGGGTTGGAAAATAAGCTCTACCTCCTAAGGGTGGAGTGTCTACTGATATTATTCAGCATTCCTCTATAGGGAAGATTTGTCCTTTGTCCCCCGTCTACTTACTGAATCATTAATTTATACCAATACGGACTTATGTGTATTCCATATTTTGGATTGTAATCCCATACCACGCCATTTGTTTTGTTGCTGATTGTTCCAGCTTTGGCTACTGGGAGATTTTTCAATTTGGTTCCTGTGTCTCTTTGATATCTTTCTGTTTTCTGAGCACTTCCTTGCTTTCTGGCACTCCCAGCAGCTGATCTTTATATTTTTAAAGTCCTGCTCTGCCGCGTACCACTTTGTTATTGTTTTTCCCCAGCAAAAATTTGCACATTTATGCTATGATGTTAGACATGAGCAGGAAGGGGGGGAGGAGTGAGGAGGAGGAGACCCTTGCTGTCCCCCAACATCCACCCTCCCTTCCTCCAAAACGACAGAGGTCTCCCAGGTAAACCGACCTCCTCTAGATTTTGCAGCCAGAAGTAGCTGTTGACAAGGTTCTAGCCAACGACTTATAAGAGAAGCGATGGAAGCCACTCCCAAATTCTTGCCCTTAGAAAGATGGAACAGGAAGGAGGTCCCGGGCCCCTCCTCCATCCGACCCGCCCGGCAGATGGCGGGCCCACAGCCGCCATTTCCTGTCAGCCGAAGCAGCAAGAGCCCAGACCCTCGTCGGGGCATGGCTTCCCCCCACCTGTTCTCTGTCTCTAGGAGCCTTTCCGGCACGGCAGCAGCACAACAAAGCGGATCATGCCAGAGCAGGCACCCCATCACATGGCGCACGGACAGTGACCTGCTCAAACCAAGTCCAGGGCAAACCTGCCCAGAGATGAGTGGCCCGAGCAGGAGCAGCTGTGAGCCCCCACCGACCTCCACGCCCTCTCAGAAGGTGGCCAAGGGGGGAGCTGGTAGCCTCAGAGCTCATCCGGGGCATCCAGCTGAAGGTCTGAGCCCCAGCTCCTTGCTGTCTGAGGGGAGTAAGTTGCCTTGCTTAGCTGCCAAAAGGGATATGGTTCCAATTTCACCTTTTTCCTTCTCTCTCTCTCTCCCTCTCCCCTACTCCCTTTAAATTATGACAAATGCTCAACGATCAGAGACCAGGAAATGTTTGTGAAATAACAAGAACAAAGTGATAGTCTGAAAACCCCTGGGTAAGGAAAACTGACTGAGTTCCTACTACGTCCTCAACAGTTGTGTCATGCAGACTTCGTGGTGGTCAGAAAAGTAAAGCTAAGTAACTTTCTTAAGGTTGCAGAGCAGGGATGCAGCAGAACTAGGACTGGAGGCAAGTCTGCCTGTCCCCAGCTCTTTCTCTTACCTTTTCATCTCTTCCGGGGCAGTGTGTGTGTGTGTGTGTGTGTGTGTGTGTGTGTGCGCGCGCTCAAGGGCTGCTGTACATTTTGTGTTTTGCTACTCGACCCTCTTCTTTTGGGGGGTGTGATCTGTTGGAATCAGCAGGGGAGCCCTAACATCCAGATGTCTTGGCTCCCTTTCCTTCTGGGCAGTTGTGAGGGACTCTCTCCCGCTCTGACCCTGGACCTTCCCTGGTAGTGTGTCCCCCGCTGCCGTTCTGGAATCCATCTGGGCTCCTCCCATATCAGCACCTGTGGGATGTGTCTGGAACTGAGGGGAGAGCTGTGGGCAGAGCCCCCAAACAGAAGCCACAGTGTCATGGCCTAGTAAGGTAGACCCAGTCCAGGAGTTTGAGAAAAACACGGAAGACGCTGATGGGTGGTTGGTTTTGCGTGTTGGCCTGAGGACGGCTGCTGATGTCGCCTGTGCAGTCTGGTGCGTAAGTGGAGGTGCTTTGAAACCAGAGGGCATGGGGTCATCTCCAAGCCTCGCTACTCCTCAGACTCTCCTGAAGCATCATGGCAACCATTTTGTTATATCGTGTGCTTTCCTAAAGCGAGAATTCAGACTTGGCTGGATGACTGTTGTGTCCGCGTGGCCTCACCTGAGGTGACTCGATGGTATGCAGCTGGCAAAGGAGCAGGTCCGAAGGGTCCACGATGGCTTCATGCACACATCTGATGCATTGAGGAGTCAGCCGGAAGGTTAGGTGCAGCTGGGCCCTTCCCTCTTTCCATGTGATCGCAGGGCCTCCCCATGTGGTCATTCCAGCAGGGTGTCAGGTTTCTCGTATGGCAGCCAGTGCTCTAAGAGACCAAGATGTCAGTCTTCTGGAAGTCTGCGTCTGGGGGCACCTGGGCGGCTCAGTCAGTTGAGTGACTGACTCTTGATGTCGGCTCAAGTCATGATCACAGGGTCATGAGAGGAGGGAGCCGCATGTCAGGCTCTTTGCTCAGCTTGGAGTCTCCTCTCTCTCTCTCCTTCTGCCCCTCCCCTCACATGCTCTCTTTATTTTTATTTTATTTTATTTTTTAAGAATTTATTTATTTCTTTGTTGGAGAGAGAGAGAGAGAGTGAGAGCGCACAGCAGGGGGAGCAGCAGGCAGAGGCAGAGAGAGGAACAACGTCCCTGCTGAGCAGGGAGCCCAATGTGGGACTTGATCCCAGGACCCTGGGATTATGACCTGAGCCGAAGGCAGAGGCTTAACTGACTGAGCCACCCAGACGTCACTCGCGGGCTCTCTTTAAATAAATGAATACATAAATACATGAATAAAAGCTTTAAAAGAAGGTCTGGGCCTGGATACCACATACGACCCCTTCTGCTTGTCCTTGATTGTAAGTGGAGGCAGCCAGAGGCCAGTTTTAAGAGAAGGAAAAAGATTACATTAAATGTGTAGATTGCTTTAGGTACTGTAGACATTTTAACAATATTGGTTCTTCCAATCCACGAGCATGGAATGCTTTCCCTTTCTTCGTGTCATCTTCAACTTCTCTCATCAGTGTTTTATAATTTTCAAGAATATAGGGCTTTCGCCTCTTCGATTAAGTTTACTCCTAGGAATCTCATTGTTTCTGGTGCAATTATGAATAGGATGGCTACCTTAATTTCTCTTTCTGCTCCAAAGAAAAAAAGAGAGAGAGAGGCAAACCAAGAAGCAGATTCTAACTATGGAGAATGGAGGTGGACAGGGGATGGGTGAAATAGGTGATGGGGGTGGGGAATGCACTTGTGTCTCGGTTTGTTTTTAAGATTGTATTTATTTATTTGAGACAGAGAGAGAGTGAGTGAGAAACAGAAGACAGAGCTTAAGCAGGCAGAGGGAGAGGGAGAAGCAGGCTCCCTGCTGAGCAGGGAGCCCGACATGGGGCTCGATCTCAGGACCCCGGAATCATGGCCTGAGCTGAAGGCAGACGTTTCACAGACTGAGCTCAACAGGTGCCCTGAAAGAGTGCATTTGTGATGAGCACCAGGTGACGCAGGGAGGTGCAGAATCACCAAGCTGTACACCTGAAACTAATATTACACAATGTCAACGGACTGGAATTTAAATCAAAACAAAACCAAGAGGAGGGAAAAAAGACCTCATCGCCCAATGGGTGGAGTGTCACAGTCCCATTTTACCAATGTTTTGTCCTTGGGCAAGTTTCTTAACTTCTTTGTGTCTCGCTTCATCCCCTGGAGCGGTGGAGACAATAACACAAATCTCATCAAGCTGTTGTGAGGATTCAGTTGGAGAGTTTATGTAAAGCACTCAAGACACGCTCATGCTGTCCTCTGCCCTCCATAAACGGTAGCTATCCTAGTGCGTTGGTTAAGGTCAACGGCTCCGGAGTCTGCTTTTCCGGGGTTCCCTTCTGCCACTTGGCAACTGGGACCTCGCGCTGGGTTACCTGATTTCTCTTTGCCTGCATTTTCTCCTCTGTGCCTACCACCTAGGGCTGTGTTATTAAAATTAAGTGAGATAATACACAGAAGCCTACATGTTGTTTGGGCAGTGGGAGTGGGTCCCTGAATCGGAGGACGCACACCTTCCTCACCCTGGGCTTCAGTGGCAGTACGAGTCTCTAGGTGAAGAACCTGGACATTCTTTTTTTTTTTTTTTTTAAGATTTTATTTATTTATTTGACACAGAGAGAGAGAGATCACAAGTAGGCAGAGGAAGAGAGGGAAGCAGGCTCCCCACCGAGCAGAGAGCCCCATGCGGGGCTTGATCCCAGGACCCTGAGATCATGACCTGAGCCGAAGGCAGAGGCTTAACCCACTGAGCCACCCAGGCGCCCCAGAACTTGGGCATTCTTAAGGAAAGCGAGGACAAAGTGATGTCACAAAGCCATGTGATGCTGTGTGACACCTTTCGCTGTCAGGGGTCCTCCTGGTGGTAACTGGGAGCCAGGTACCAGGTGAAGTGGGGTGGAGGCTACTTTGCCAAGGCGAAGATGATCTCACGATGG
Source organism: Procyon lotor (assembly GCA_028646535.1). NCBI lineage: Eukaryota > Metazoa > Chordata > Mammalia > Carnivora > Procyonidae > Procyon > Procyon lotor. Next base: position 55,828,505 of record CM053611.1, read on the forward strand.
AACAGGACAAAAGGACCAATGCTGTCTGTTGTGTCTGGGCCTCAAGAAACATATCCATCCCAGACAGGGAAAGCAAATCTTTTCTACCCCCTGAAAAAGATCAGAAAGAAATCTCAGAACATAACCAGAGTGAAGGAGCGAAAGGATCCGATGCTTCCAGGAAGGACGGGTACCGGGTAGTGCCACCTGCCTAACGTTCAGGGGTCTCGCCGAGCCCAGGGAGTGGCTGGAGATGGGGAGACTCTGGAAATGGGCCAATGGACTGACAGTTGGTAATCCCCACATCACAGAAGCCCGAGGTAGCAACAGAAGGAGGCATCATCAAATCTCAGAGCTGGGAGGAATCCCAGAGGCCCTACCAGATGTATGAATAACTTTCATGTTCTAGAACAGAGGTCATCAATGTCTGCCTGCATACCCCAGAGAAAAGCGGCTTCTTATCTCTCGCGGTGGTTAGTTTCATTTATGTCCATCTCTTAACTTAAGGAAAATTCGCTTTCCTGGAATGCCTACCCACTGGTTCTAGTTCTGTTCTCTGGTAACACACAACCCAGTCTAATAACACATACTAGTCTTCTAGACATTTTAAATCAATTCCCCAACCCTCCTCCCCTTCTCTTCTCCAGGACCAACAGCCCTAGCTCCTTCTGTTGTGTTTCAGTGATATGCTCTGAACTCTCTCCACTGTCCTCTGTTTCTTCTCTTGAACTTCTCTTTCAAGAAACGAAATAAAAGGGTGCCTGGGTGGCTCAGTCAGTTAAGCATCTGCCTTCGGCTTGGCTCATAATTCCGGAGAACTGGAATCAAGTCCTAGGTTGGGCTCTTTTCTCAGTGGGGAGCCCGCTTCTCCCTCTGCCTGCTGCTCCCCCTGCTTGTGTTCTCCCTCTCTGTCAAATAAATAAATAAAATCTTAAAAAAAAAAAAAAAAGAAATAAAATAACCCAGGTGCCCCACAGCCAAAAAAACCCACAAAATCAACTTTTAATTCACATGTCCCTTATCCACTCTTTATCTCTATACTAACATTTTCTTTTTCTTTTTTTTTTTTTAAGATTTTATGTATTTACTTGAACAAGAGAGAGAAAATGCAGTGGGGGAGGGTTAGAAGGAGAAGGAGAGAGAGAATCCTAAGCAGACTCCGTGCTGAGTGAAACCCCATGACCCTGAGATCATGACCTGAGCCCAAACCAAGAGTCAGACCCCAGGCGCCCCAGGCTGACACTTTGTTGACACTTCCTTTCGTGGTGTTTGGGGAGGCTACTTTGTTTTCATTTTATGGTGGCTTGAAAACCGCCACAGACTCTTTGCTGCTCTTCCCACCAAGAAAAGGAGGCTTTTTCCTCCACCCCCTTTTGATTTGTTTTGGCTTTTTGATTTATTTTGGCCAATAGAACACGGCCGAAGTCAAGTTGTGTGACTTCTAAGCCGGGCTCAAGAGACTTAGCTGCTCTCAGTTTGGTCCTTTTGGGATTCTGCCCTAAGGCCATCATGCTGAGTCCAGGACAGGAGAGCTGGGGGAGAGACCGGCCCAGCTATCTGACCCTCCAGCCGTCTCCGCTGCCGCCCCGACCAAACTGTGCCCTCCGGCCAGAATCCAGTTGTGTGAGCGGGGCCAGGAAAGACCAGCATAAGAAGTGCCTTTGTAACCCACAGAATGATGAGGAATAATAAACTGTTGGTGTTTGAGACTACGAAGTTTGGGGTGGCTTATTGTATGGCGGAAACCCGTACACTGACCACAGGAGTCACTTTATTGAGTGCTTTTGCTCTACGCTTACCCGGAAGTTTTCTTCCCTTGCAATAGTAAAATATGTATCTAGTGACCTTCGCTCAAGGTGTCCCCAGCTTAGGGCCACCAGCCATGGGGGGAGAGAGTCCATCCAGCTGTCTTGTCGGGCCTCCAGCCACACCACTGGTAAGAACGCATGGCCAGCATGGGAATGAGCTCCCCAAGCTAGGAAATTAAACCCCTGTCCGAAGGGACAATTGTCACAGGGAAACAGGACATCTGACACTGACATCAAAGAAGAGCATCTTCGGCAGTGGCTGGTATCTCCCCGCCTGACTTTGAGAGGAATTTGGCAAGCCGAGGGGAAACACAAGGGTGGATGGGAGAGGCTGAGTGGCGGTCTCTCTGGGGAGTCAAGAGAGGAACAAAATACCTTCCGTTTCCAAAAAATGGTTTTGTTTCGTTTTGTTTTTCAAATATCTTTTTTGGGTCTGTGGATTCCCAGAGAGCCAGACATTAACAGAGGTAGGAAAAATCAACTCACTTCAACAGGCAGTTCCAAGCCCCTATCAAGTGTCACCGTGCGCACGGGGATGAAGCAAGAAACACCACAAGCCCTCAAGGGGGTCAGTTCTGAGCTGTTCAGACCCGGAAGCCTTGGCTGCAAGGGGCAACGAACGTAAATATTCCAGGATATTCGCAGCAGCCGTGAGGATACCTGACAAAGCCGTGGTTTCTCTCAGACTGGAGTTGGTTGCCTACATTTATAGTTGAAGATACTGCTAATTATCAGGTAAAAATCAGAAAAAGATTTTTTTCCCCTAGGCCCCAGATTGAGACCCTCTGTGTCCAGCCTGACAACTGAAGGGAACGACTAAAGAGAAAGCAAGACAGTTGTTCCCAAATTGTCGCAGCCCAGGCTCTCCCCGCTTTGCCACATAAGAAGCAGAAATGGTCAACCTCACTGGGGGAGCCCAAGCCCCAGAAGTCCCCACCCCCACTCCCTGGCCCGTGGTTTTAGGAATCAGACCTGCAGGTACTCAAGCACCGCTCTCCCTCAGAGCCAGCCCCCCCCCCACCCCCGGGCCTCCACGTCCCCTCAAGGAGCCCACACCGATCTCTGTGCTCACCGGCCCCTCGATGGCCCTTAAGTTCTGTTCCTGTGTCACCTGGATTTGCAGTGGCCTTGGCTTGCCATGGTATCTTATTGTTTGAGGTCTGAAAGACATTTTATTTTGAAAAAATTTCAAACTTACATTCAAGTTGCAAGAATGGTGCAGGGAACTCAGAATACTTATGCATGTTCACCAACTCTTAACAGTTTGTGTATTTATCTATATACGTATATATTATGTATATATCTATGTATATAGCCACATATATACATATCTATGTATATATCTACATCTATCTATATATGTATATATTATAGGCATATATGTATGCATATGTACATATGTATACACATAATATTTTTCTAAACAATTTGAGTGGAGGTCACATATATCGTGTTTCTTTACTCCTAAGTACTTTACTGTGTATTTCCTAAATATGTATATGCTCTTTTATTTCCACCCTATGGTGGAAATTGAAGAAAATTTTTAAAAGACTTATTTATTTATTTATTTATCTGAGAGAGAGAGAGAGAGAGAGAGGGAGAAAGCATGGGACTGTGTGCCCCAGCATGGCGGGGGAGGGGAGGAAGAGAGAGAGAAAGAGGGAAAGCAGACTCCACATTCACTACACTCAGCACGAATCCCAACTTGGGGCTTGATCTCAGGACCCCAAGATCATGACCTGAGCTAAAACCGAGAGTCGGACACTTAACCAACTACACCACCCAGGTGCCCTCAAATTAAAGAAATTTAACATTGACATGTTACTTTTATCTGAACCATAATACACATTCCAATGTCTGTAATTGACTCAGTAATGTTCTTCTTAGCAATTTTTTTCCCTATGCAGGATCGATCTAGGAATCAGTATTACACTTGGTCGTCATGTCTTTTTGGTCACCTTGATTCTGGAATAGTCCCTCAGTCTGTCTTCGTCTTTCTAGTCGTTAATACTTTTATTTTTTATTTTTTTTTAAGATTTTATTTATTTGACAGAGAGAAACACAGCGAGAGAGGGAACACAAGCAGAGGGAATGGTAGTGGGAGAAGCAGGCTTCCTGCAGAGCGGAGAGCCCGATGCGGGGCTCGATCCCAGGTCCCTGGGATCATGACCTGAGCCGAAGGCAGCCGCTTAACGACTGAGTCACCCAGGCGCCCCTCTAGTCGTTAATACTTTTAAGGAATACAGACTGGATATTTTATAGAATGTCCTTCACTGTGGGTTTCTACAATATTTCCTCATGACTAGATTTAGGTTGTATGTATTTGGCTAGAATAATACATAAGTTAGCTATTCTTTTTTTTTTAATTTTATTTATTTATTAGAGAGAGAGAGAATGAGCATGAGGGGGGAAGGTCAGAGGGAGAAGCAGACCCCCTGCTGAGCAGAGAGCCCAATGCGGGACTCGATTTCTGGCCTCCAGGATCATGACCTGAGCTGAAGGCAGTCGCTCAACCAACTGAGCCACCCAGGAGCCCCAAGTTAGCTATTCTTGTTAGGGAAATCACATCTGAAAGTTGTGAAATTCATCTGCCCCTTATTGGTGATGTGAATCGTGATCACTTAATGTGTTGTCCGGTTTCTCTAGTGTGTTTTGACTATTTTTTCTCTTGTAATTAATAACTAATGGGTAGGTAGAAATTTTGAGACTATGTAAATAGTCATCCAAACCCATCCCCACTGAATTTACAAGCATTGATGAATCTTGCCTGAATTGAGTCTTACTATGATGGTTGCAAGAGGGTGACTTTTAAAACTTTTAAAACTTCATTCCTGGATGCCTGGGTGTCTCAGTTGGTTAGGCCACTGCCTTTGGCTCAGGTCATGATCCCAGGGTTCTGGGATCGAGTCGCGCATTTGGGATCCTTGCTCGGCAGGGAGCCTGCTTTTCTCCCTCTGCCTGCTTGTGCTCTCTCTCTCTCTCTCTCTGACATAAAAATAGAATCTTTAAAAAACAAATAAATAAAACTTCATTCCTTCCATATTTATTAGTCAGTATTTTTTAAACTTTTTATTTTAATTCCAGTTAGTGTTAACTAGATAAACAGTTATATGAGTTTCAGGTGTACAATACAGTGATTATATGTATATATATATATTATTATATATTATATGTATATATATATATATATTATATGTATTATATGTATATATATATTCAGGTGTACAATATACAGCGTTATATGAGTTTCAGGTGTACAATACAGTGATTCAGCATGTCCACACATCACTGGGTGCTCATCACGACTACGCTCCTTAATCCCTGTCACTTGTTTCCCTCATTCCCCCTCCTTCTCCCCTCAGTGACCAGCAGTTGGTTCTCTGTAGTTCAGAGTCTCCATGGGGCGCTTGAGGGGGGCTCAGTGGGTTGAGGATCCGACTCTTGGTTTTGGATCGGGTCTTGGATTCAGATCAGGTCATGATTTCATGATCTCAGGATCATGGGATCGAGCCCTGGCTCAGGCCTTGTGCTAAACCTGCAGCATGCTTACTATCTTCTCTCTCCCTTTCCCTCTGTACCCCACCCCCTACCTGTGCATGCTCTCTCTCTTTAAAAAAAAAAAAAAGGAGTCTCCATATTTATAAGTCAGTATTTATTTATCTGCTTATATCTGTTTTTTTCTTATCACTATGGACTCGTGAATTATTTCATTCAAGAGACTATAATATACAACTCTCCTTGAGTATTTTGATGTTTAAAAGTTTGATGTCCCAGATTTTGCCAGTGGAAGCCTCATAAAGTTGATTCCTGTGTCTTTGAGAATTTTGGCCATTCCTCCAGAGTGAAATTTTTGCTTTATTACTACCCATCTGCTGCCACTGCTTTGTTTCTCTGCCTTCCTGAGACTATGATAACCTTTTGTTTCAATGAGCGATCTTTGTAAAGACATTTTAAACATCAGTTAAACTCATCCGCTGTGATGCCAATGGGATAGGCCATGGCCAAGTTCACACATGTGAGGGAAGTGACACAGCTGCTGCCTGGCCAACGGCCACTATGAGAGGCTTCTCAATTTCAGAGACATTAAATGTGAAAAAATGTGCATCTTGGAATTCATGAATCAGTGTGTTGAAGGGAAAGGCAAAGTCAGAAAATTACTATTTACAGAGTTAGAGGAAGTCTTACATACTTGCATAATTTGGGCTGAAAATAAGCAGTGATGTATTTCAAGGATCTAGGAGAAAATCAGGGAAGAGGTCAAAAGAAAATAACAGAGTTTGCCTAAAATAAATATACTATGCTTGATGGAGGCTGGTCTTCATTAACTTGATGTGGAGAAGCATGGCTGGTCTCCCTCTCCCCTTGGGAGGCAAGGTGGCATGATAAATTAGAGCAACGGAGTGCTAGTAAGTGTTTAGCAACTGACTCTCCGGGAAAAATGTGCATATATATGTTCATCATAAATTTTGCTAATGTAAAGGATGTGTAGCCCATGGTTTACAAATAATATTTGATGTGAATAATATTTGATTGAGCCCCGCATCGGGCTCCCTGCTCAGCGGGAAGCTTGCTTCTCCCTCTCCTGCTCCCCCTGCTTCTGCTCTGTCTGTCTGTCTGTCTCTGTCAAATAGATAAATAAAATCTTTTAATATATATATATGTGGCACTCTGTTATAAATTGCCATATAGCCAATTAGCCAGTTGATTCCCACAGAATGCTTTTGTGGGTTTTTCCCTAACTCTGTATCCATAGCCAACCTGTGGTTGTAATTGACAAAGACATGAATGTTGGTCCATGTTTTTGTTTACATTAATGAATAAGAGCAAAGTGAAGCAACGAAGACAGATGTTGGAACTTTACTCACCTGTCAATGACATCAGTGACTTCTTTGCTGAATCAAATAACAATCTTCTGATGCTGAATCTTTCCTCGATGTGTTTATGTTGTGAAAAATATAACAACTATAGACACAGCACGCTTTTTACAAAAAGATTTTATTTATTTACTTATTTATTTATTTGGGGAGGGAGGGGCCGGGAAAGAGAGAGAGAGAGAGAGAGAATCCCAAGCAGACTCCACGCTGAGCATGAGCCCAATGAGGGCTCAATCCCACAACCCTGAGATCATGACCTAAGCTGAAATCAAAAGCCAGACGCCCGACCAACCAAGCCCCCCAGGTGTCCCTAGACACAGCACGCTTTTAGGTTTCGCCTACATTATTAATAGCTCCAGCCACCTTCTTCAGTCTAGACTATCAACAAAATGATAAACTGAGTCCCGATGTGTACCGTGTGCCAGCTGCCGTGTTGCAAATGCTCCCCTCCTGAAGAGTTTCAGGCTGTCAGTGTGAGCTCCCTGAGTGAGGAGAGGGGAAGAGATGCAGAACAGCACAACATTGTGTGGGATTTCCACGCTGCGGGTGGGAGAGTTGTGAATAAACTTCAAAGCATAGACACTAGTGAAAGGTAGTGATAATAGTTAGGAGGTGATGAATTTTGAGTATTTGTCACCTTGTTTTAAATATAACTTATTTAATTATAAGCTTGTATCATTTAATTTTTAATAATGGCCTTGTTTAACAAATGCTCACACATTTCCTGAAAGCATAACTTAGCGAGCCTCTATGAGTCAGCTCCGGCACACCTCTGCTTTGGAGCCAGACAATTTCAGGGTTATACTTAACTTTACCAGTTCCTTGTTCCAACCACGGACGGTATGCTTAGTCCCTTCAAGCCTCGTTATTTCTCTTCAGGGGCTAATAATACCTACATCTCAGAGTTGAGTTGTTGAGGATGGCACAAGGTCAAGTTCGGGAAGAGCCAAAGTCAACACCAAGTAGGAGCACGGTGTTCACTCTTTTCTCGTCCTTTGGTCTTCCTCTTGTCTGATGCATCTGCTTGTTAAAATTGTCTTCCCGAAACAGAGCTATTGCTCCATCCTCCCTCAGATTTACACTGGTATTAAGCACAAACTTCAATTTGCTATCAAAGCCTACGTCTCACCAATCTCAGCTTTTCAGTAGTCCTCGGGAGATGGTGATCTGTTGACATCGCCAACAGATCTGTTGACATTGCCCACAGTCCTTGTGGGTCCCATCCCCACACCTCCGTGCCCACTATTTCTTCCTGTTGGGATCTTCGGACCATCTGTGCCACCCCACTCCATCCCGATCAATGCACACCCCTACGAGGCTTCCTTTGTTAGCCCCACCTGATAATAATGTCTAACTTGTGCCAAGTTCAGGGGATATGCCGGGAGGTGTGCAGCGTGCTTTGTATTCGTTATCCCATGTAGTTAGCCCAATTTAAAGACGAAGAAACAGAGGCACAGCTAGAGTAAATAACTTGCCCAAAGTCACACAACTAGCAAAATGGTGCAGCTGAGATTGCAACTCATGTGGTCTGACTCCAGAACTTGGGCTCTTAGACATCATGTCCCACTTCACTGCCCGCATCATTTCCTCTTAAAATAAATTACCTCTGTTTGTTTCATGCTAATAGATCATGTATAATGTTATACAGCATGTTCTTGGCCTTTTCTATGCTTTATCATAGTACCATCTTCTTGAAGGCAAAAGTATTCACTTACCAGATATTTACAGAGTGCCCACCATCCGTATCCGGTGCTATTCTAAGCATAGGGGATGTAGGACCAGTCCTTGGTTAAAGAAATGACAAAATATCTATAGAGCAGAATACTATGCAGCTGTAACAAAGAATGAGAAGGCTCTTTTTGTAAGGACATGGTGAGATTTCTAAGACATACTGTTAAGTGAATCAAAGCAAGGTATGGACCACTGAACACTATGCCACCTTTTGTGGAAAGTATGAGGAGGGGTTAATAAATTTTCCACGTGTTTTTACCTGTTAAAAGACTCAGTCTTGAGGTGCGTGGGTGGCACAGTCAGTTAAGCATCCGACTCTTGGTTTTAGGTTAGGTCATGCTTTCGGGGTCGTGAGATCAAGTCCCACAAGGGGCTCAGTGCACCGTGCAGAGTCTGCTTAAGACTCTCTCTTCCAGGGGCACCTGGGTGGCTCAGTGGGTTAAAGCCTCTGCCTTTGGCTCAGGTCGTGATCTCAGGGTCATGATCTCAGCGTCATGGGATCAAGCCCCACATCGGGCTCTCTGCTCAGCAAGAAGCCTGCTTCCCTCTCTCTTCTTTGCCTGCCTCTCTGCCTACTTGTGATCTCTCTCTCTGTCAAATAAATAAATAAATAAAATCTTTAAAAAAAAAAAAAGACTCTCTCTTCCTGTCCCTCTACACCTCTCTCCTCTCTCTTTAAAATAAATAAATAATCTTTAAAAAATTAAAGACTCAGCCTTCATCATTATGAAGTTCATAGTGTAGACAATGTACTATCATAATGCTATAATTTATGTACAATGGAAACTTGATCTTCAAAAATATATGTATTCTGAAATCTTCACAAATCCCTAATATCATGACTGTCCCCATGGCAGCGAGGGCTAGCTGCTTAATGAAGTCTCACTGTCCCCTTCCAGAACGTGGAGCTGTTGCTGAGAAGTAGGCTTCCGGCAAAGGACTCTACTTCCTAACCTTCCTTCCATGTGGGACCATACGATTAAATCCTGGCCAGCAGAACATGGATCAAAGGGATGTGACCACTTCTAAGCCCAGCCATGAAAACTTCCTTTGGGGTCTACAGGTGCACATTGACATAAGAAGTTCTTGAATGACTAGATGGCACGAACCTACTTTCTTCCTCTTCCTGACTGTCGCCCATTGGGCTGCACTTGAGAAATGATAGTCTATAGTGTTTAGCCATTGAGATAACAGTGTTATCTGTAACTGAATTTTCTAACAGCTTTGTTAGTACCCTGTGCTAGTATACGGTTTTCCTCTCACAGTATAACTGAACGTTTTGATTGATTCCTTCAGATGCTTACTCATTTATCTTATCCGATAAGCATATTTTTTGGCTGGAACACTTGGTGAAACAGTTTCACAAATCACTTTTCCTTCTTTTTATCTAGTACCTATGGTAGGATCGTCCATAGCACAGAGCCATGCCAAGGGCACATGTAACATCTCACTTTTTTAAGTAATCCAATATTTCCATTTTATTGCCAGAACTACATTTTCCTAGACCTTTTAGCTTCTGTCCCTGGTGTTACCAGGTGCCCTCTTTCCTCTTCTTTTTCACCTTTTTCATAATTTTATTTTATTGTGAGATGATGCATCATACATACAGCAGAGGGCATAAAACAGTTTTTAAGAAAAATTAGGAAACGAAGACCTGTAAAGTGCCATTCAAGTCAAGAAACAGAACACTGCTTCCAGTTGTCCGTTTCCAATGACAATTTCCTTCCTTCCCTCCCCCAGAGACGTAGCCACTGTCCTGACCTCGGTGATAATCTATTTCTCGTGTTTCTTTATAGTTTTACCACCTATGTCTGATCCCTAAATGACGCAATGCACTTGAACTGTTTTTGAACTTTGTATAGAGGGCATAATCAGCCCCGTCCACTTTGTGTCTTGCTTCTGTGTCCGACATGATGTCTGGGCGAGTCATCCGCATTGTTTCCTGTTGCTCTACTTAGTTCACGTTCATCGATGTAGAGCAGTGAGGAATGACATTTGACTATTGCTAACATTGCTTTTGTGAACATTCTTACCGATGTCTCCTGTGGCCCACGAGCATGCGTTTCTCCAAGGTATGCAGCTGGAAGTAAGCTTGCTAGGACATGGAATATGCCGATCTTCAATCTGGCTGGATAACACCATACTGCTTTGCAAAGTGACTGTCTGTACCTCCTTTCTTTCTTTTTCTTTCTTTCTTTCTTTCTTTCTTTCTTTCTTTCTTTCTTTCTTTCTTTCTTTCTTTCTCTCTCTCTCTCTCTCTCTCTCTCTCTCTCTCTCTTTCTTTCTTTCTTTTTAAGATTTTACTTATTTATTTGACAGAGAGAGAGAGAGAGAACACAAGCAGGGGGAGTGGGAGAGGGAGAAGCGGGCTTCCCGCTGAGCGGGGAACCTGATGTGGGGCTCGATCCCAAGACCCCAGGATCATGACCCGAGCCAAAGGCAGACGCCCAACTACTGAGCCACCCAGGTGCCCTCTGTACCATTTTCTGTGCCCACCAGTGGTGTATGAAAGTTCCCCTTGTTCCTCAGCTCTGCCAACACTTGGTGTTGGCAGACTTAAATTGTCTTTCCTTTTTTTTAATCTTATTTTACTTTTTGTCAGTCTGGTAGGCATTTCATTGTGCTTTTAATTTGTACTTTTGATTATTATAAGGTTGAACACCCTTTTGTGCGTTTAGTGACCATTTAGATTTTCTTTGATGTGATGTACCTGTCTTTTGCCCAGTTTCTAATGGTAGTTTTAGTCTTGATTGCAGTAGTTCTTAATCCTAGACCCATGTTGGTTGTAAGTGTTCCAGATGTTTTTCATACCCAGCACTTCATATTTTTATTTTCTTTATTATATCTTCTGGAAAATAGACGCTCTTAATTTTATCAGGTCTGGATTTATCTTTTCCTGTGTAGGTTGTGCTTTTTTTTGTGTCTTGTTTAAGAAATCCTTCTTTTCCCTGAGGTCATGAGGTTATTTTCCAGTATTATATTTGAAGCTTTTATAGTTCTGGCTTACACATTTAGAGCTTTAGTTTCGCCTGGAAGTCGAGATCTGACTTATTATTTTCCACGTGGTCACACAATTGTTCCAGTGCCATTTTCTGAAAAGTCAGTCATTTCCTCATCGATCTGCAGTGTCTCCTGGGGTCGTACATGAAGGGTTCATATACATGGGGGTCTGTTTCTGGGATTTCCATTTTGTTCCACTGATCTATTTTCCTAACTCTGTGCCAAAACACTTATTCATTCATTCATTCATTCATTCATTCATTCATTCATTCATTCATTTCCCATTTCCGTTTTCTTTTTGTCATTCATTTAACACATTTATTTTGAGAGCCTGACAGAGGCTGTCCTAGGTACTGAGGATGGAGCAGTGAACAGAGCAGACAAAAATCCTTGCCCTCCACCCCGAGTTTATGTTCTAGTGGGAGAGTCAGATAATAAACAAGGTAAATCAATAAAATACACAGGATGGTAGATACCAGTATATGTTAAGGAGAAAAATAAAACAGGGAAGGGAATAGGAATTGCTGGGCTGAAATTTTGGATAAGATGGCCTGGGAAGGTGTCCTTGAGGAGGAGACATTGAGTTCCTATCTAAATGGAATATGGGAGCACCCAGTGGCCCTGTGGAGGATGAGCGGTCCAGGGCAGAAGGATCAACAAGTGCAATTTATGTGTTTGGTGGGCCTGGTGTGTTTGAGTGATGGGCGAGGCCAGTGCATGCAGTTGGAGCGAAGATTGAGGGTGATGAGGTCAGCAGTTAACAGGGGCCAATCATCGGGGGGGAGGCTTATAATTCACAGATTTTGGGCTTCAACTGTTATTCGAGGGTTTTGAGTGGAATAACTTAGTCTAACTTCTATTTCAAAAGATCCTTTTGGGGCACTTGGGTGGCTCAGTCGGTTAAGTGGCTAACTCTTGATTTTTGCTCAGGTCCTCATCTCAGGATAGTGTGATGGAGCCCTGTGTGGGGCTCCATGCTGGGCATGGAGTTTGCTTAAGATTCTATCTCTCCCTCCCCCTCTGCCCATCCTCACCTCTACATGCGCACTCTCTCTTTCAAACATAAAATAAAATAAAATGAAATAAAATAAAACAATCCTTCTAGATGCTGGGTTGAGGAAAGACTGAGGGGGCTGGGGTAGAAACAGGAGGTTAGCTAAGAGTCTGTTGAGACAAGTCAGGAAAGAGAGTGGTGACTGGGACCTGAGGTAGCTGCGGTGAGAGAGGGTAGACTCTGGTTTTGTTGATGAGTCAGATGTGAGGGTTGAAAGCCAGTAGTCAAGGGTGATTCTGGAGTTTCTTTTTGGGGACATTTTCCATCAATGAATGAAGTTTTTATTATTTGGCGAGCATTGCTATCCATAGAATGCGAGAAATAGAGACAAGGAACTTCAAAATGATGTAGGTGCTGGGCCAGACTCATCTTGTCCATCACGTTCAGCTTTATCAAGGCCCAGTGGAGTGCCAGGAATGCATCATCTTGGTCTTTGGAAATACACATTATAGCTGGGAGGATGGACTGCTTATATAAAGTTTATCTGCAATATACTATGATTATTCCTCTAACAAAAATGATACTAAATGATTGATTTTGACTTGGGAAGAAGTTAGGGAAAGTGTCATAAAACATAGAACATGAATGGTTGTAGTAGTCAGCTACTGCCACACAAATGCTGTGTAACAAACCACTCCAAAAGTAAGAGTCAAGGGTCTGTAGGTTGGCTGCATCTTAGCTGGGGTGGACTGGATTCCAGGGTCCAGGCTGCAGGGGTTCCAGTTCTGCTCCATGGGTTTCTAAATTACCATTGGACTGGAGACAGCTCGGGGTCATGCTCTTCTCATGGTAGGTCTTGGTGCAAGAGACCAAACCAAATGGTGTCCAGGTACATATAAAGCCTCTGTTTGGATTGTGTCTGCTAACTTTCTATTGAACCACACAACTCACCCAGCCCCATTGAGAGTTACTGAGGCAGGGAAATAAGTTCTGTTTACTCTAGAACACGGCGAGGTCCCATGGTTGGGAGACGAGAGCAAAAAAAATTTTTTAATTAAGCTTTTTATTTTAGTTCCAGTATAGTTATTTTTATTACAGTTTATTTTAATTCCAGTACAAACTAGTATAACGTGTTAGTTATATTAGTTTCAGGTGTACAATATAGTGATTCAACTATTCCACACCACCCAGTGCTCATCATGATAAATGTACTCTTAATCCCCTTCACCCATCCCTTCATCTGCCTCCCCTCTAGCAACCATCAGTTTGTTCTCGATGGTTAAGAGTCTGTTTTTTGGTTTGTTTCTCTCTCTCTCTCTTTTTTTCCTTTGCTCATTTGTTTTGTTTCTTAAATTGTACATGAGTGACGTCATATGCTATTTGTCTTTTTCTGGCTAACTTATTTCACTTAGCATCATACTCTCTAGCTCCATCTATGTTGTTGCAAATGGCAAGAGGTCATTATTTTCATGGCTGAATAATATTCATTGTATATATATGAGTACACACACACACACACACACACACACACACAACATGTTCTTTATCCATTCATCTCTTGATGAACGTGGGCTGCTTCCATAACTTGTAAATAATGCTGCAATAAACACAGGGCGCATGTGTCTCTCTGAATTAGTGTTTTTGTATTCTTTGGGTAAATACCCAGTAATGTGATTACTGCATCATAGACTAGCCCTCTTTTAACTTTTTGAAGAAACTCCATACTGTTCTCCATAATGGCTGCACCAGTTCGCATTGAGGGAAGCAAAATTAATAATAGTCCATTAATAATCCCCTGTCAGGGATGCCTGGGTGGCTCAGTTCGTTCAGCATCTACCTTCAGCTCAGGTCATGATCCAAGGGTCCTGGGAATGAGCCCCATATCAGGCTCCCTGCTCAGGGGGGAGTCTGCTTTTCCCTCTCTTTCTGCCCCCCCCAGTCATGTGCTCTCTCTCTCTCAAATAAATAAATAAATTTAAAAATGTTTTAAATAAATAATACCCCTGTCATTGTAGTAACAGCAAAAGATGATTAGGGCAATGTCAGTGGGAAGGAGGTTATAGAGTCAGAGGCATTAGGGAGCCCAGGATTTAGGGTCCTTTAGAAATGAGATACATAAAGCCTATGGATCTTGAGGATATGGATAATAAACTAATAGTTACAGAGTGCTTCGTAGGTATTAGGCACCATTCTCAAGTGTGTATGCACATTGACTAATATAATCTTGTCATAACAACCCTAAGAGATACACATTTAACAGTTAAAGAAACCAACACAGAATAGTTACATAACTTGCCCAAGATCACAAGGCTTGGTGATGCTCAGATTTGAGTTCCTGACATCTGTCTGCACAGTCCAGGTGGCTGACTGCTGCGACAACTGACTCTCAACTACGCCTATCCCAGAGAGGACTTACTGCATAGGATGCACAGCAGTGCCATCAGTGGGGCTCCAGGTGCTGACTTTGAGGCATGACATATGCCCTTGTAGATACAATTTGACCAAAATAATTGGTAAGTTATTTGCAAAGCTATAATAAAAAGTAGGATAAGCCAAAAGTAAGATGAGTGGAAAGTAGGATAGTCCAAAAGTCCATAGGCTAACACACGAAGCACATTGTTGCAGGGGATTTCACACTGGCCGTAGTGAAAAGGAAGAATGAGTGGTATCTTCCACATCGCCAATATTTCTGCAAGGCTTGCCACTGTGGGAGGAGATTAGGAGTAATCTCAGAGATAAAATCTTCAGACTGGAGTCTGCTGGCGTCACGGCAAGCTAAGGATTAAATCCTGTTTCCATTGAAGGGAGTAGTAAATTTAGAGGAAGCAGTAATGTCTGGAATGAGAGATAGAATATTAAGTAAATTATTATTGGGTCAAAAGGTAAAAAAGAGAAGTGGGGCAGAACATTCTAAAGGAAAGTACTTCTGCTAGATTTCCATCAGAAAACCCTAGATGACCTCCAAAGGTAGTGGTGAGGATGGGATAGAACCAGAGAATGACAGGCTCTCAGAGGGCAAGGGCCATGGTCCCACTTCTTACTTTAAACATCTGTGTACACTGGACATTCTTAAGCTTGTGTTCACGGATGAGATTCACAACTGAACTGTGCCTTAGGTTATGTGCGTGTGTGTGGATGGGTCTGCAAATTTATCTGGGAAGAAGAATGATCCGTAGTTCTCATCAGATTTGCAAAGGAGTCCCTGATCCTAAAAATGTCCAGAACAACTGATCTTACAGTATCTCCTTTACTAACACCTTGGCTCCTTTCCTCAGGGGTGGTCTGTTTTGTTGCTGATCAGCTCTGTGAGAACATCCTTCCTTGTTGTGACCTGGTATCTGTCTCCTAGGAATACCCACCCCTGGTCTTGGTTTTGCCCTCTGGAGCAACACTGGGTAAATCTAATCCCTCTTTCATCTTTCTAAATGGAAACTCATTTCTCAGTGTATTGAGTTTTTCCTGATAGGAGCTTAGTTGTTAAAGGAAATCCTTGACATTTTTGATGACTTCAAAGATTCTCATGGAGTCAGCAAATATTCTCATATTTTGAAAAGTTTGTAAGTTTAGCTACCTGGAGCGTAAAAGTAACCAATTCTATTACATGATCCCAGAGGCTGACTTTCCACATTTGTTAAAATATTGGAGAAAGGATATAGAACTCTGTCATCTCTCATAGTTGGCAAATAATGTCTGATTATAGCTCCAAAGGGTCTGATTTCCAGGAAAAGCATCTTCAATAAAAAGGACATGTAGCCTGCTTGTAACAACCAGAGATTTGGAAAATGCAAGATAAAAACTATTTACAAGGGCATCTTTCATAAGAAAAGGATTTCTTTATGTTATGGGATTGGATTTTTTTAAAAATCTGGGGCCTCAAACTTCTTTTTCTAATGTATTCACACATTGGCTTTCTTATATGATGTGCTACATAAAGCTTTAATAATTCTAGTTTTAACCACTTTTTGGTGAGTTTTTCTTTCTTTCCTTCTCTTTATAATCACTTTGGTTTAATTACCATATTGGAAATCAGTGCTCCATCTCTTCATGTAGTATGGGGCCTGTTCCAATTAAAACCAACTTCTAGTTCAGTTTTCTGGAGCCCCATAAGCAGGCAATCACTAAATGTCTGTTGATATACGATGAGAAGAAACAAATGCTCATTCTTTAAGTGAGTATGTGCTGAAAACCTACTGTATACAAAGCACCCAAAATTCAAGTAGTCAGAGAACTTACAGTTCAATTTAGTACCCAAGTTAAGGTAAACACTTAAATTTATGTAGTGGCAAAATAACAGTTACAGCTAATAAATCAGCAATATAGATTAAATGGAGTAATAAAATATATCCTAGTTAATCAAAATAATGCAGAAAATAGAAGAAATAAAGAAGGAACAAATAGGAAATAGTACATTGTTAGATTTAACCTCAACCACATTAATGCTCATATGAACTGTAAATGGTCTTTCATGGTTTTTCACCTCAAGTGAAAAACAATTTAGATGGGGGGAGGGGTGGGAAGAGCAAGACTCAACTATAGGTTACCTAAAAGAAACCCACTTTAAATATAAGGATATATAATAAATAGGCTAAATTAAAAGACTGTACAAAGAAATACCATGCTAGCCTATATTAGACAAAGTAAATTTCAGAGCAAAAATATAACCAGGGATAAAGAAGTTCATTCCATAATGATAAAGGAGTTAATTCATCAGGAAGACACAACAATCCCAAACATTAATGTACCTAATAACAGAACTTCAAAATATGAAATAAACACTGATAGGACTGCAAGAAGAAACAGACTAACCTACAATTATATTCATAAATTTCAACATACCTCTTTTAAACAGGACAGAACAAATAGAAAAAAAATCAGTAAAGATATAGAATACTTAAACATCACTATCAATCAACTTGACCTAATTGACATTTCTAGAACACTCCATCCAATAGCAAGAACACACTCTTCTCAAGTGCACATGGAACATTTACCAAGATAAATCATATTTTGGGGCCATAAGACAAGTCTCAAAAAAATTAAAAAGATTTAAGTCATACAAATCACGTTTTCTGGCCACAATGCAGAAAATTAGAAATTGACAGCAGAAAGTTATCTGAGAAATTCATAAATACTTTAAAACTAAATAATACACTTATAATCCATGAGGCAAAGAAAAAATCAAAGGGGAAATTAGAAAATTTCTTTAACTAATTATAATGAAAATCCAACATATCAGAATTTGTGGGATGTAGCTGAGGCAGGTCTTACAGAGAAATTTATAGCAATAAATGCCTATTTTAGAAAAGAAGAAGGTCTCAAATCAATGACCTCAGCTTCCACTTGAGAAACTAGGGGGAAAAGAGCAAATGAAACAAAATAAGCAGAATAAAGGAAATAATAAAGATCAGAAATCAGTGAAACAGAACACCAAAAATCAGTAGAGAAAAACCAATGAACACAAAAAGTCCTTATTTGAGAAGACCAATTAAACTGATAAACTTACAGCAAGACTAATCTGGAAAAAGAGAGAGAGAAAGAGAAAGAGAGAGAGGGAGAGAGAGAGAGAGAGAAGATACAAATTACCAATTTCAGGAATGAGAGAGTTAGCACCATTACAGATTCTGTAGATAGTAAAAGAATAATAAGCAAATATTATGAACATTATGCCCATCAATTCAACAACTTAGATGAAATAGAAATTCCTTGAAAGATACAACTACCAAAGTTCATTAAAGGAAAAATTAAAAATCAGAATATCCCTACAGCTATTAAAGAAATTTATACTTTAAAAACTTTCCCTTAGGGTGCCTGGCTTGCTCAGTCAGTAGAGCATATGACTCTTGATCTTGTGGTCATGAGTTCAAGCCCCACATTGGGTGTGGATCTTACCTTTAAAAAAATAAATAAAAATTTAAGAAATAAATAAAAAAATAAAAACTTTCCCTCAAAGAAAATTGCAGGTGATTTCACTGGGAAATTCTGCCAAATATTTAAGGAAGAAATAATATGAATTTTACACAAACTCTTCCAGAAAATTAAGGAAGAGAGAATACTTCCTAAAACTTTCTATAAGGTCAGCATTACTCTGATATCAGAACCAGACAAGGCATTACAAGAAAACTACAGACCAATACACCTCATGAACATAGATGTAATAATTCTTAACAAAGTGTTAGTAAGTCAGATCTAACAATATATAAAAAATATAATACTCCATGATCAATACATTATTCTAGGTTGGTTTAACAGGTGAAAATCAATGGATGTAATTTACCATATTAACAGACTAAAAAGAAAAGCCATGTGCAGGAAAAGGATTGTAAAGTCCAATATCCATTCCTGATAAAAACTCTCAAGAGAGTAAGAATAGACGACACCTTCCTCAACATGATAAAGGGCATCTACGAAAAATCTACAGCTAATGTCATATCTAATGTTGAAAAATTGCATGTTTTTCCCCTAAAATGAGGAACAAAGCAAAGACATTTCCTCTTCCTACTTCTGTTCAACATTGTACTAGAGGTCCTAGCCAGTGCAACAAGGCAAGAAAAAGGAACAAAAGACATTCAGCATGGAAAGGAAGAAATAAAACTGTGTTTATTTGTAGATGACATGATTGTCTTTGTAGAAAATCTTATGGAACAATCAGAAATTGGAATATAAAAATATTATTCAGTAGCACTGGAAATGTGAAGTATTTAGCAGTAAATTTTGGAAGGGTGAGCAAGACCTGTGCTCTCAAAATTACAAAACATTATTGAGAGAAATTAAAGAGAAAGGAAATAAATGGAGTGATATAGTATGTTGTTATGACGTCAGTTCTCCGCAGATTGATCTATAGATTCAATGCAGTCTTGATCAAAATCCCAGGGGGCTGTTTTGCAGAATTTGATAAGCTAATTCTGAAATTCATGTGGCAATGCGAAGGATCTGAAATAGCGAAAATCAATATAAAAAAAGAAGAGCAAATGTTATGCTATCTGACTTCAAGATTTATTATAAAGCTAAAGTAATCAAGACAGTATGGTACTAGTGTCAAGACAGATAGATCAATGAAACAGAATATAGAAGCCAGAAATAGACCCTCAACATATCTGAATAATTGATTTTCAACATGGGTGCAAGGGTAATCAGATAATACAGGAAAAACTAGACATCCGTGTGAAAAAAACTGTTAGGTATGACTACAAAAACATGATCCGTAGAAGAAGAGAATATAATGAATCAGACTTCATAAAAATTAAGAATTTCTGCTCTTTGAAAGACACTGTTAAAAGAATAAAAAGATATGCTCAGACTGGGAGACAATATTTACAAATCACATATCTGATGAAAGACTTGTATTTCAGAATATATAAACACCTCTCAAAATTCAATAAGACAAACAACTCAACTTTAAAAATAGCCAAAGAAATAAAATATATTAAAAAAAAGTAAAGAGCCAAACATTATATCAAGCCTTCAATAAATGTTAACTAGTACCATTAAAAAAAAAAATAGGCAAAGGACTTGAACATACATTTCACCCAAGAGGTTTATTGATAACAAAAAAGCCCACAAAAAGATGCTCAATACTTAGTCATTAGGGGAAAAGGCCAGCCAAAACCTCAGTAAGATACCACTACTCACCTGTTAAAACGGCTAAAAGAAAAAAGATCATAGGTAATGTTGCCAAAGATGTAGAGTAACTGAAACTCTATTACGTTGCTAGGAGAACTATAAAATGGCACAATCACTTTAGAAAGCAGGTTGGCCGTTTCTTGGTATTTAAATATATACACCTACAATTGGACTTAGTCATTCTATTCCTAGATATTTACGCCCAAGAGAAATAAAAGCATATGCATACAAAGCATATTCATACAAAGACTTGCACACAAACACTATCAGCTTTATTTTTAATAGGCAAATCTGGAAATAACCTAAATGTCATCAACAAGTAACTGGATAAACACATCGTGGTATATTCCTATAATGAACACCACTTGGCAATAAAAAGTCATAAACTATCCATAGGCAACTGAATCATCAACAACAGGATAATCTCAGCACAGTTATGTGAGTGGAAGAAGCCATACCAAAAAAAAAAAAAAAAAAAAAAGACATACTGTATGATTCCATGTATTTAAAATTCTGAAAAATGCAAACTAATGTACAGTAATAGAAAGAAGATTAGTGGTTGCCTGGAGAGGAAATGTGGGAGAGTGATACATGGAAGGATTACAGAGGCAGGGGGAACCTTTTGGAGGTGATGGGTATGTTGATGATGGTGATGATTTCGCACGTGTACACATACGTCAAAATTGTGCACCCTAAACATGCATAGCTCATCGCATGTCAAATACGCCTCCGTAAAGCTATTTAAAGATGTACGCAGTGGGCACACTAAGTGATAGGCATACTGTGCGCCAGGTTGTGTTGTAAATGTGTGAAATGCCTTCTCTTCAATCCTCGCAACAAACCGATCAGGTTGGTACTATGGTTGCTCCCTTTTTACTGGGAGGCTCTGTGAGTCTTTTAGTGAGGTTCGGAGAGGTTGTTCAGGTTCCAAGGCTGCCCAGCTAGTAAGTGGCCGCCTGACCATCCTCCTTCGCACTTAACTCTGAACTTCAGCTTCAGGCGCACAATAGAGTGCGAAGAGTTCTCACATTCATTATCTGCATCCTCCTAAGAGAGTGTGGACTCAGCAGTTCAAATGTTCGCGCCTACTTTACATACAGACTAACTGAGCTCCAGCCGGGTTAAGGGGGCCTTTACCCAGCTTCAGACCCGGAGGCTGTCCGAGAAGCGATGTGTCCCTTCTCCTCTTTCCAGGGCCCTGTCCACTGAATCACAAGGCTCCAACTGCCGTTGATAGACTTCAGCGTTTTTGTTTTTTTCAGTCGACCAAGATCATGTAGATTGAGTTCTCTGCGCTTATAGGTGCCAGAACTCCAACGACGGAGCACTGCCACATTGCTGGGCATTTCCTCTGCAACTGCCGTCCTGGAGACAGGTGCGACTTGGCATTTACCAGGGTCACGGGGCGTTCGAGCCCACGTAGCACCTTTGGGCTTCAGCTCCCAGGGGCTGGCAGGCGGCCGGCCGGCGTTCCGCGGCCGCGTCCCGGCGCTCAGCCCGGTGCCCCTCCCGCGCGGCTCCGCGGGGGCGTCGGGGAGGCGGGCCCCGGGACGCTCGCGAGGCGCTCCGGCGCGGCGCCCCCTGCCGGCGCCCTGCTCCCTCGCCCCGGATCCGGTCCGGGCGGCGCGGGGACTCCGGCCCGAGAGGCAGCGAGCGAGCGCGCGGGCGGGCGGGCGGCGCGGTGCGCTGCGGGCGAGCGGGCGCGTCCTGCAGGGGTAGGTGGGCCGCCGGGCACTGGCGGGCGGGAGGGCGCGGGCGGCGCGCGCGGGCGGACCCGAGGCTGGCGGGGGGCGCGCGGCGGGGGTCGGCACGGGGGCGGAGCGGGCGGGGGGCCCGGCGGCGGGGGCGCGCGCGGCGGCGCGCGGCGGGCGCGAGTCATCAATTATGCAAGGACTCGGGCGGCGCGGGGGGCGGGCGCGGGGAGCGCTCCAAGATGGCGCCCACCGCAGTCCCGCCCGCCGCAGCCTCGGCGCCTCTGCAGTCCGGCCGCGCCTCCCGGGCCCCGCGCTAGGGCCGCCGTCGCTTCCCTCGCCGCCGCTGCCGTAAGTCGCCCCGGAGCCCCCGCCCCGGCGCCGCTCCTCGCCCGCTGGCTTCCCCTTCTCGCCTCGGGACCCCCGAGCGGGGCTCGCCCATCTCCGGTCGGGGGCTTTGCCGCAGAGTGCGCGGCGGGGCTCGAGGGGCCGTGGAGCTGGGTTTCTGTCCTCCCGGTTTGGACAGGTGTTTGGAAGTCTTGCTTCCTTCTGCCGTGTTTACCGGGGGTCCCTGAGGAGAGTTGAGGACCACCGGCCACCACCCCCATACACCCTCGCTCCTCTCGTCTCTTGGCTGCATTGGGGGACACTGGCCTGCCCTCGGCGCCCCTTCGGTGGTGCAGCCTCCCTCCCCCCACCTCCAAGGGCCGGGACAGAGTCCGGGCCCCTCGCGGGGTTGCACTGGGAAGGGCAGCGCTCTCAGGATCTTCCTACAGCAGCCCCTCAGCTCTACCCCCTCCCCCATGTCTTACTGCATCCTTCTCCCCCATCCGGCTCCAGATCGTTCCCAACTGCAGAAGCCAGAAGCTCCTGGGTTCTTAGGGCAGCCAGGACTCCCCCTGTCCTTTACTCGGATGCGTCCGTCCCCCTCCTGACAGGGTGCTCTGGGGCAGTGTTGGGGGCCCCCGGGACCTTCCTCGGCAGGCTAGGATTCCTGCATTAGGGAGTACATCACTTTCAGAATATCCCCCTTCCCCCACCCCCATCCCTACGCCACCCGATGCAGAGCTTGTTCCTCTCCTCCTTTCTCCTTTCCCTCCCCCACCTTACCACAATCAGCAGCACCCCGGGCTTCTTAGCGTTTGGCTTACAGGACTGCCCTGCTCCACAGACCCCTCCTCTCTAGTTCTCTTGGTACTTGGGGGACCGCAAAGCCTCTGCATTTTCCCTCAGAGCTCAGCTCCATCCCCTCCGTGCCTGCGGCAACCACCGGTGGAGACTTGGCAGTTAACTTTCCGGGGGGAGGGGGGTTGGCTGGGGCTTTCAGACCCCTTCAGAGGCACCAGCTTAGAGGTCGGGTGGGGTGGGAATCGTTTTTCAGTCTGATAAATA
Organism: Procyon lotor; assembly: GCA_028646535.1. NCBI lineage: Eukaryota > Metazoa > Chordata > Mammalia > Carnivora > Procyonidae > Procyon > Procyon lotor. The sequence continues at coordinate 55,851,594 of CM053611.1, forward strand.
CGGTTCTTCAAACCACGCGTTCCTTCCAACTACTCCACCCTGTGCCCTCTTCCTCACTTACACTGCAGTTTTTGAAACACGGGGGAATACATTTTATATCGGGAGATTCCAAGATTCTCGGCATCTGTGTTCATAATAAAAGAATGTCATCTGTTTGGGGAGGGGGGAGAGACTTGGCGTTGCATCTGGCTAATCCAGGGAGAGGGAGAAGTAATTAGCAGGGAGCAAACTCTACCACACAAGGAAAATTTAGTGGGTGCCAGAGAAGCAGGAATGGAAGCAGGAAATGTGGGTGAGGGCTTTGGGAGCAAAGGGCGATGGTGCTTTTTATAACTATTTTCTCAAGTTTGAATCTGGAGAGCCTTCAGAGACGGTTCGGTGGGTTAGGGCCGGGATGTTTGAGCTTCGCGAAGGAGATTTCGGGTGTGGTAGGCTTTCACTGTTTCACCGTCTCTCTGTACTTCTCTTTCCTCCACGTGCATTATGAGAAGATAATGGAGGTGGGGGGGGACTTTTTTTCTTTCCTTAAAAAAAAAAAATTTTTTTTTTTTTTTTTTTGATGTGTAATGCAAATGGCTGGAGAACATTAGCATCCGGTACCATTCTGGTAGGAATCTCGGGAGAATCAGACTTAAACCGCTGAAAGCTTTGTAGCACATTGCCTGTAACCTGGTTCTTGAAATACTGCAGCATTTTTTCTTTGGGACTCATGACCCATAAGGCCTTCAGTTCTCCCTGAAAGAGAATTTGATTGCTTGGGAGGGGGGTGGTAGTGATGGCTTGGTATTCAGCAAGCATCATCTGTCCTAGAAATCGAGTCTCTCCCTGGAGAGGGCTCTGAGCATGGTCTATGTTTTCAACATCTGATTTGGGGTATGTGTAAATGTGCTGTGTTTCTTAGTCGGGCTGGTGGTGGAGGGTGCAGAGCAGTTCTTGATAGTGCAGGCCAATTACTGGTTTCTTGGCTTCAGTTTGAGAGGCAGGCTTAATATACCTTTGGTTTTCATTTGGGGTTTTGTCAACTTTTATCAAAGTACTTAAGGATTTTATTTTAAATTAATAAAGGAATATGAAGTAGAATAGAGCATACTTAAAAACAAACACTGTACGGCGCTTATTGCTTTTTTTTTTGTGGGAGCTTTAACAAATTTTTCTCATGGTCCAGCTTTGGGTGCCTTCTTAGGCTTGCACCAGGGTTTCTTGCTGTGGTGCTTAAAGGACAGTTCCCTGGCTTCTTGCTGTGGTGCTTAAAGGACAGTTCCCTGGTTTCTTGCTGTGGTGCTTAAAAGGACAGTTCCCAGACCAGCCCTGCCAGGAAGTACGGGCAGGCTGGACGTGATTTGGGTTTTTCTTTGCTTTTGTTATCAGCAGGCTTTCTTGTAGATGTGTGTGTGCATGCGCAGCTGGGTTTATTCTTGAGGTTGCAGGCCTAGTTATCATATTTTATTACTCCCACGTAACTCTTCATTTTGGCTGTCCCTCGTGGAGACAGTGTTTTACAGGCTGCAACAGATCCATATGTAAGACATACATTGACATTTTGCTGACTGCATTGTTTCAGCACATTTTGGTGATTTCAAATAGCAAGGATCAGTTAATAATTATGGGAATTTGGTCTCCACAAGAATTAATCAGATAGTTTGCTAAGTCAAGCTGGATCAGAAGGGAATCCTCTCTGGGTTGATTTGAATAGTGAGCTGAGAAAAGGACTTGACACAACAGAGACTGGTATGCAATCCATTATATCACTAGAGTAGACTTGTCAAAAATTTTATTTTAAAATTCTAGAAAGGGAAGATGGCCATAAAATTCATCTATACAACCTCCCAGCACAGGAATTCCCTTATGGGAGATTTTTGCTTTGAATACTTCCGTTGGCAGGGAACTTCCTTCTACATAAAGTAGCTCATTGCATTTGGATTCCACTGTGATTAAAGTATTTTAATGTCATTGAAAAGATAACACACATAATGTTAAAAGACCTATGGTGTGGGGCTATATCAAGGCCAGATGTCATTCTTGTGCTCATTATCAAGAAAAGATTGACTATTGATATTCTGGAGAAATTATACAAGAAATCCCCATCTGCTTGAAAAGAATACAAAGATAGAGACATATCCACCTAAAGCAAGAAAAACATTCCATGAATGGAGAGAAAAATAATTATCTTTAATGTGCTGATGTTATATAACAAGTTTTAGAGGCACAGGCATGAATTAATGAATACATAATTCCCATCAATTATATCTGAGAAAGAAAATAGCTCCGCATTGTATAGAAAGTGTTAAAGATACAAAGTTTATCCAGAGTGAGATCAGTTTCCATAATTGTGAAAATAACACATTCTTATTACAGAAAAATGTTAATATACGTAAAAAAAAAACAAGGAAAAAGTCATCCTTAGTCTTAACTATCTTAAGCAAAACAGTTGTCTGTGTTTTATTGTATATTTCCAGTCTTTTTTCCTCTTCTATAGGAAGGCAAGAAGCACTTGCAAATGTTATTCAGAATAACAGTATTTTTAAACACAGCCTTTTAGACTCTTAAGTTCACAGTCTATCATGTAGTCATTTAGGGACTTAAACATAGATGGTTATATTTAATTTACCTTTTTTCTGAATCACTTTTAAATTTTCCAAAAAATTGTCTCTAATGGGAAAGAATTCATTCTTAGAATTGGCCTGTAAAGTCTCTTGATTTAAATATAGCAAGATAACCAGAGGAATAAAGAAATCTTTTCTTAATCATCAAATCAACAAATATTCTCCCTCTGTACCTACTGTGTATAAGATATTGTTCTAGTCACTAACACACTAAGTGGCAAGAACCAGCTTAGAAAATGATACCATGCTCAAAAACTATGGCTATTAAAGTGTATAAGGAAGGAAACAGAGCTGTCACACTCTAGGTATATATTAATTGCTGAGATGTGTTATGACAGCCATTTAGGTCCTAGCCTGGTAATTCAACCTAAAACAATAATTTGTATTGGAATAGGAAGTAAATGCAGGAGAAGAAAAGACAATGAGGAAGTCTTCTGGGAAATTTTTCTCTATCTCTTTGTGAATGTACAGGAACACAGCCAGGACATGCAGTTAAGTACCACGTCTGGAATTAAGGTGAAAGGAAGACACAAGAAGGTTGCCATAGGTAACACCAGTGAGAAGAGGAAGCAGCAGTGTGGGCTTTGGAGTTAGGCAAAACTAAGGTCAAGTCTTGACTCTGCTACTTATTAGCTTTGTGACTTTGGGCAAATTAATTTATTTGAGCTACAGTGTTCTCATCTATAAAAATAAGGATAATGATACCTATGTTTGGGTGTTTGTGGGGATTAAAGGAAATCTCTGTTACCTTGTGGTTTCTGACACATAGAGCTCAATATATATTTGCTCCTTTCCCTCTAAGGACTTAGCAGCTTAGTGTGTGTTTATACATGTATTTGATATAGTATATATATACTGTATTAAATTTTAGTAGTCTGAAAAGCAGACAGTTGCTTTATCTTCAGTCTGGCATAGAGGATAGGATCTGCAGATATCCTGACTTGGATGGACGTTGCTAGTCTAAGAGGAGGAAAGTTTTATTGTACAATTATGGTGCTAATCTCCACCACAACCGTGCAAATATAGTTACCAAAGTAACTCCTCATTCATTCCCAAACTATTCTAGAGTAGGACGCTACCCAAGAGGAATGCTCTGGCACTGACCAGCTCCTGGCAGGCAGTGAACTGTTTTTAGCTCTAGCCTGGGATCTGAAGGTGGAATGGACCCAAAGACTGAGGCTCCCCTTTATTCTTCCTTGAGCTGGATATCTTAATTATGATGAGTGATTATCAAGTTTGGAGTTGTTTTTATTTTCAGCACCATTTTAAGTTTTCCCTTATATATACACTGATTTATTTGAATGGATCTCATATAGTTAGGTCTCACAGCTGATCATCTCCCTTTGGTAATTATTGTTCTATGTTTGTCTGTTTATCAGAACTTTAAAATTCTGGGATGCCTGAGTGGCTTAGTCAGTTAAGCATCTGTTTTGACTCAGGTCATGATCCCAGGGTCCTGGGATCCAGTCCCTCATTGGGCTCCTTGCTCAGCAGGGAGCCTGCTTCTCCCGCTGCCTGCTCAACCTCCACAAGCTTAATGTTCACTGGAAGCAAGTGTGAAATAGCACTTTTCCTCACCCCACACCCCCTCACGCCACATGTGTGCTTGCTCACTCTCTCTCTCTTTCTGACAAATAAATAAATAAATAAAATCTTTTAAAAACTTTTTTTAAAAAGGACTTTTAAAATCCTTCTGTCAGTTGATTATTTGAATTAGGTAAGGCACATATTATTCTACCGAATTTTACAGCTGAGAAAACTGAGTGTCCCCGAACTTAAGCATATTGTCCAGGGCTCCAGGATCATTAAGTCATGGAGTGGAGATGGGTACCCAAGTTGGTTGACTGACCCATGATTAAGGATTTTTTTTTTCTGTGAAGTTCATATAACCAGGTAACGTGAACAATTTTGGCTTTACTGTAAGAAATTATCATTATCCTAGGTAGCTAAACATATCTTAGTGAGTGGGCATAATGAAAGATTCTGGGATAGGCAGAAGGAGGGCAAAAGTATCTTTGAAGGATAGCATTTTGGAAGCAGGAAAAATGAAGGAAAATGAACAGAAGATGTATGAAGTAACACAACTCTTTTGTTTCTGCAGCTATCCTAAGCACTTTTTAAAAGGTCATCATGTCTTGGTGTTTGCTTATCTTTCTTCATGTCTCTTGTACATAAATACATACACTTAGTTACTCATAAGTACTCCCATATTGCCAACAAAAGTTATAACCAGGACTGTAGAAGAATTATGGCCTCTACCATCTGACTTCTTTGCTTACGCAAGGCTGAAATTGGTGTAGGACTGTATACTGAGGATTGGTGCTGGGAGGGGTATTCAGGGTGCAGCAGGAAAAGTTCTGGGAGGCTCTTGGGCTAGAGCAGCAAAGGTGGAAGTGGATAATAGTTAAGATGTCCCTCAGGTATATGGAAATGTGTCCTATTGAGGAAAGTGGAACAAAATAAAAGCTGGGAGCCTGAGGGTCTAAGAGGTACTCTAGGTTTGGGACTCAAGCTCTCTTGACCCTGAAAGGCGTTGATTGGGTTAGGATAACTGAATGTTAGCTGGGGGCGGGGTCTGAAGCACTCTTACATTCACTGTTGGTGGTAGGGAGAGGCCTCCCATGTTCAGTGGGCTTGTTCTAGGATCTGGAAGTGGAAAGCACTGAAATTCCCCAGAAGACATATTAATAGGCTCTTTTCGTGTTCAGTTGATTAGTGCTGTTTTATGCTGTAAAATCTTTGGGTTCCTGGGGAGTAAAGATGTTAGAGAAATATAAGTGAATGCGTATTTATCCAGAGATGGATTCTCTAGGCTGTGAATTATACATGTCATTTATTTCCCTCCCTTTTCCTACATTTTGGGTATTTAACTGATCGTTAGCATATCCACCAGAATGAACTTGGGAAGGAAAAAAAGTCGAAATTAAAATTTTACTTTAAAAAAAAGAAAAATAAGATGTTACTTTAAATTTTCAGACAGTGGCTGATAAAGGAAGCGATCACAACTACTTTACCAATGAAAAGGCAGTTCATTTTTCAGCTGTTCTCATTCTCTTGTTATTTTAGTAGTTCGCAATTGAAGGCTAAACCTCCAAAAGCCTAATGTTCACTGGAAGCAAGTGTGAAATAGCACTTTTCCTTCATTTGGCTGAGCAACTGTCCTCTTTAATATATTAAATATATATATAAATATAAATATATATTAAATATAATATATTAAATAGGGTTTAATATATTACATGGTTAGTTTCTTGTTTTAGGAGGAACCCTTCGTCAAGTAAGGATAATGCATCAGGCTTTTGCTTTATATTCACTACTGTCTTTTTTGTCTTAATAAGAAGCTGAATAAAACACTTTTCAATGAAAAGAAAATTATGTATTTTTATTAAATTGTGGAGAAAAATTGAGCAGGTTGCAAATGAGACTGGTAGAGCTTTCTCAGAAGTCAGGATACCCAGAAATCTCATTTGCTACAGAATTCTCAATTGGATTTCCTAAGATTTTGGCGAAGACTAAAGAGGGGAAATGTCTTATTTCTATGAAAGATGCCTTAGAGAAAATAGGCATTTTTTTTTAAGGTTTGTGCTGTGATAAAGAAGAAAGCATTGGGAGTGTGAGAAGTGTGGGAATGACTGCTGTGAATGGACAAGGGAGTTTGGACGTGAACTTGGGGAACTGCTCATTTTTTTGAGAGAAGGAGTTATCTCTCCTCTGTACACTCTTTTAGAAACCTCTCCGCGGCTTGATATTCTGGATGGGGTTTGGAGCCTTAGGTCCAAAACAAAGGTGTTTTGTTTTTTAAATGTTATTTTAGTAGCCTGCTAGAACTCTGCTACAAATTGCTTTCTTTATCCGATCCTTACATTGGAAAAGTTAGAGAATATTCTTTTGCTTTATACTAAATTAGTAACATTCTTAAATATTATTCTGTTTCCTTTTTTTAAGGATTCTAAGTAATTTTTTTAAAGATTTTATTTATTTATTTGACAGAGAGAGAGAGATCACAAGTAGGTAGAGAGGCAGGCAGCAGGCTCCCTGCTGAGCAGAGAGCCCGATGAGGGGCTCGATCCCAGGACCCTGAGATCATGACCTGAGCCGAAGGCAGAGGCTTTAACCCACTGAGCCACCCAGGCGCCCCCTAAGTCATTTAATATAAAAAATTTTTCTCAGAATATACTGTTGAAGTTATCTCTTCCATTCTATGTTGTAAAATATGTACTTTACATTTGAGTAGCTAACAGAGGTACTGTTCAAAAATCAGAAGGTTCAAAGTCTTCTTATAACGATCTCCCCATCAGTCAGTATGCACTCCATAATGGCAGCTATTATTACCAGCTTCGCTTGTATTCTTTTCTGTGTACATATGCACCCATGCACATTCTCTCTCCCAGCCCATGCCCAGTTACTTCTAGTGTCTTTTAGGGAGGATTATTAAAATACTTTTGGGATTTGAACTCTCCTTTTAAATCATCTTAGATCAATTTTCCCCTATGATACAGATAATCCCTTATGTTTTATATTTCTTAGTGAAATTTCTTGGCTTATTTAAGGTAAAAAAATTAATTTGGGCCAACGCATCCCTTTCCTACCAACTGTGTTATTTTTTAGGGTTTCCATATGAGAATTACACACAAAAAAAGTATAGAGCAAGACATGGCCTTGAGAACTATTGGCACTTTGCTTCCTGTGGGAAACTGTAAATCCCTTATCCTGACCACACCAATCGACAAATTTTCATGAGTAACAACTAAGGGTGAGGCATTGTAACAGGTGTTGAAAGATACTGTAGTGATAGACCTTATGCTGCACGAATGTATTTATTGGGTGAAATAAATTATAAACAGAACATGTTAAATAAGAGGTGTTCACAGTGGTTCATGACAACAATTGTAAAGGGTTTAAGTGCCATATTAATGGTATAGAATATAAGTAAATTTTTTTTTTTTTTTAGGAAAGAGAGCTTTAAGCTGGTACAATGAGAGGGTGATGGAAGAAGCATGATTTGAGCTGAGCTTTACAAAATGGTTGGGTAAGACAGTGTGAGTCAAAGTAAGAAGGTGAGAATGCATGAAATATTTGGGGAGTGCAGTGAACATATCAGTTGGGGTGGGGTAGAATGCCACCTCCCCTTCCCCGGCGGGTAAGCCTGCAAAAGATAGGGTAGAGGTAGCCCAACACTAAGGATTTTTTGAAGCTGTGTTTATCCTCAGAGACCATGGAGAACATAGATTTTGGAGGGAGCGCAGAATGACACATCATTAAAGCCGTGCTAAAATGTGTCAGGAGGATTGGAAAGCAATGTGTAATAGGACAGAATAGAACCCAGAATGGACAGCCAGCTAATTAACTGTTTGGTTTGGCCTTAGATGGGTGGTGACAAGGGCTTGGACGAGGATTGTAGTGGTGAAGATGGAAAGGAAGGGAAAGAGAGAATTCTGTATATGTGTGTCACATGTATTTAAGTAATATTTTCCTAATGTAAGAAATAGTTTATAGGACGACTCAGTAGGACTTGATGGAAGACTACATGGGAAAAGGGAGGAGGAAGAGTTCAAGATTATTTTGCCATTTTAAAATTCAGAGATATAATCTTCTATTTAGAACATATGGGGAGGTATGAGCTGTAATACATGTTGGGAGTCTAGTCCAGAGCACCTTGGTTATTAGCTAGCTATCTTTATTTCTAATTTTAAAAGGTTTTTTTTTTTTTTGTAATTTCTACATCCAATGTGGGGCTCAAATTTATGACCCCGAGATCAAGAGTCAGATGCTCTTCTGACACCTTTATTTCTAATTTTTAATCCTTTCTTTGCAGAGAGTTTTCCTCCCTTGAGCTTCTAAAGTTTTCTTTAAGAGAAACCTAAGTGTTCCCACTTCTTTATTCTCTGTGCTCTCTCACTGATAAAGATTATTTAACCTTTGTAGATCCCTGTCCTTTTCTTATTTTGGAGTGTTAAATTCTGTCCATTTGTAGACATTTAACATGTGGTCGTTTTCCTTGATATTCTCAACTAACCTTCAGTTTCATGTGTAAAGAAACAAGAATTATGCACCTTTTCATAGACCTGGTGGATGACTGTTTGGTCCTTACTGAAACTCAGTGGCTTTCTTTGATCATTTGCCCGTGTTCTCTGTGCTTCATGAAAACCATTGAAATTGCAGGCTTAATTAAAGGTAACAACTGAGCGGATTCTAGTAGGTGAAAGCAGAGGGAAAGAGGCTTTATCAGCCAGTGCTGTTGCTTTTTCTTTCAGGTACTGAATCTTGGGCCGTGGATACAAAATGTCAGGCTTGACTTGCATCAACTTCCTTGGTGTATCTGGGGTACCAGACAGTGGTCAGTGGGCTCACACTGTTTACTGCAACTTCAGTACAGTGATAATTTAGAGCAAAGAGTATGCTCAGAGAGCTCAGCTTCTGCTCTAGCCTTTCGTACTCAATAAAGGCCTTTGAATAACAGAAAAATAAATGGTGCTTGGAACATGAGAACATGCACAAGCAAATTAACAGAATATGTGTTAAGAGAAAAGCAATTTAAATTAATGCAATAAAATTTTTCATTTAATTTGTTAATATTTTTCTTCTCACCACTAAAATTACAGAGTTCTTGCAAATTCCATTAACATTTGCCACAGTTTGCACTCAGA
>CM053611.1:55861343-55889097 GCA_028646535.1 Procyon lotor
AGCAATGTCCACAATAGCCAAACTATGGAAAGAACCTAGATGTCCATCAACAGATGAATGGATAAAGAAGATGTGGTATATATACACAATGGAATCAAGAGAAACGAAATCCTGCCATTTGCAACGACGTGGATGGAACCAGGGGGTATTATGCGAAGGGAAATAAGTCAATCAGAGAAAGACAACTGTCATATGATATCTCTGATATGAGGAATTTGAGAGGCAGGGCGAGGGATTGTGGGGGTGTATGGAGGGAAAAAATGAAACAAGATGGGATGGGGAGGGAGACAAACCATAAGAGACTCTCAGTCTCAGGAAACAAACTGAGGGCTGCTGGGAGGGGGAGTGGAGGAGAGGGATAGGGTGGCTGGGTTATGGACATTGGGGAGGGTATGTGCTATGGTTAAGTGCTGTGAACTGTGTAAGACTGATGACTCACAGACCTGTATTGCCCTGGGGCAAATAACACATTATGTGTTAAATAAAATAAATTAATTAATTAAAAAAAAAAGATTCTCACTGCCTCAGGGGTGCCTAGGTTTCTCAGTCGGTTAAGCTTCTGCCTTTGGCAGGGGTCATGATCTCAGGGTCCTGGGACTGAGCCCCGCATCAGGCTCCCTTCTCAGCAGGGAGTCTGCTTCTCCCTCTCCCTCTCTCTCCACTCATGCTCTCTCTGCTTCTGTCTCTCTCTCAAATAAATAAATAAAGTCTTTGGGGGGAGAAAAAGATTCTCACTGCCTCTCCCTCTGCTCCCCCACCTCACTCTCTCTAAAATAAACAAACAAATCCTTTAAAAAAATGGCTAGAGGACTAGAACAGACATTTCTGCAAAGGAGACATAGAGAGGGCCAATAACCACAGAAAAGGTGCTCAACATCACTACTCAGTAGGGAAATGCAAACCAAAACCACAATGAGATCAACTTCACACTCACCAGAGTGGTGAATATAAAACAAAACAAAACAGAAAATAACAAGTGTTGGCAAGAATGTGGGAAAACTGGAACCCCTGTGCCGCTGTATGGCAGCCCCTCAGACAATTAGACATAAAATTACCACAAGATTCATCAACTCCACTTTTAGAATTAAACCCAGAGGAATTCAAAGCAGCAACTCAAACAAGTATTTGTACACCCATGGTCACAGGAGTATTATTCACAATAGCCAAAAGGTGGAAGCAACCCAAATGTCCACGGATAGATAATGAACAGAGAAACAAGTTGTGCTATATCCATACAATGGAATATTATTCAGCCTTAAAAAGTAAGGAGATTCTGGAGGGTGCCTGGGTGGCTCAGGTCATGATCTCAGGGTCTTGGGGTTGAGCTACATGCTGGTCTCCCTGCTCGAGGGCAGAGGGAGGGGGAGTCTGCTTCTCCTTCTGCCCCTTCCCCATCCTGCTCATGCTCTCTCAAATAAATACATAAAATCTTTTTTAAAAAGAACAAATACTGTATCATTCCACTTATGTGAGGTACGTATAGTCAAATACATAGAGACAAAAAGTAGAATAGTGATAACTGGGGGTTAGAGGGAGAGAGCAATGGGAAATTATTTAAATGGGTACATGTTTGGGATGTATGAAAAAATTATGCAGGTGGACAGTGGTGATGGATGTCCCACAATGAGAATGTACTTAACACCAATGAATTGTATATTTAAGATGGTAAATTTTATATTACGTTAATTTCACCACAATAAAAAAAAAGCAATCGATACATTTACTGTGTTCCTCACTATATGCCAGAAACTATATTGATGATCAACATAGCTCCCTGCCTTCAGGGACCTTTAACATCTTCTGGGGGAGGCAGACAAGTAAACAGGCAAAGTACAGTACGATAAATACCATAAAGTAAAATAAGCTTTTATAGACAGAGACAAGCAGGACACCTAATCTAGTTTGGAGAGATCAAGGAAGGCTTTCTGGAGACAGTGCCATCTAAGCTAAAGCATGAAGGATGGCTGGTGGAATGGGGGATGGCAGGAAAACGGATAGAGCTTTGCAGGAAGAAGAAACAGCATATACAAAAGAGACCACAGACAAGGGAGATCAAGACACTTGGGTACAGTGTCTTGTACCCAAACAGTTCAGTGTAAGCAGACTTTGGAAAAGTAACAGATAAGCAGGTACCACATCAGGAAAGCAAAGATGTTATCACGGGAAGGAGTTTTGATTTTATCCTGAAGGCAACAAGGAGATACTGAGGGTCTATTTAAATAGGTCAGAGTGAGGAAGCCCAGGTAGGAGACTGCTGTAGCAATTCAGGTGAGAGAGACGGCAGCCTGAACCAGGCAGCAGCAAGGAGGGAGGATATACTAACAGTCCCGCTGACTGACTGAAGTGGGAAGTGAAGTAGAAGGAAAACCAAGAAAGAGGTCCAGATTTGTGTCATGAGCAAATGGATGGGAGGTGAGTAAAATTCACTGAAAGAGTAAGAGGTGATGTACACCTTGGGGGTTAAGATGATGACTTCATGTTTAAGTATGTTGAGTCTGAGTTGCGTTGGTACATCCAAATGGACACACTAAGTGGGCAGCAGATACGTGGTTCTGAGTTCAAGGGAAAAGACAAGCACGGGAACAAAAAGAAAAGAAGTCTGGTGGAGAACCGCAGCTAGCCCCCGAGAACCGGCAGCCAGCTCTCCGCACGCCGATACACAGCTCATTTGGAATCGGCTGGAGGAGCAGCCCCGCACTGGGAGGAAGGTGGGTGGCTCTTACCACCAAAGAGAAAAATGCAGCCAGATGGATGGAGTTTACACTGTCCCCACTCACTAGGCCCCTCCTTCCTCAAGTGACAACTAGATGCTGGGCTGCCAATTTTCTTTGTCACTTACAGATTTCATTTTGGGAAGTCATATAACAGTTCTAGAAATTGAAATAAAAACAATTTTGTCAAACCTTAATTTTACTCATTTGAAACATAAAAAACTGCAGTCCTAACCCTCCCTTGATAGCATCGAAATCTGGCTCTCGCTCCCACCAGATTTTATGGCCCATCCTCACCCTGGCAACTGTGAGCATCCATGCTGAGGGCTGCCCCATGCGCTCTCCTGGCTTTCCTCTCCATGAGGTCACTGCGAGGCTTGTTCTTCCTAAGCCTCACACCCATCAAACTTTCTCAAAGCTGATCTATTTTTGCCTCTGATTCTCAATAACTGGTCTCTTCCTATTCCCTTTGAGACACTCTTCAATGATTTACATCTATGTCTTTCTGCAGATACCTTTTGAAGGGTCTGTTTACGGACTATTTTGAAAGAGGCCTAAAACATACGGATAAAAACATAAGACTGACCATGATAAATGAGTAAGTCTACCAGGAGGGGCTTATGAAGCACTTAACACTTTGAATACCTGAATGTTTTGATACAGAAAGGCATTTAAATGAAGTCAAAATCAATGATCATAATGATTGTAAATGGATCCAGAAGTTTCTCTGGGCAGGCCAAAATGAAGAGAGAATTCCACTTGGTCTATATATCCACACAACCCTAAAGTCTACTCTTCTGTCTCAAGATATGGCCCCGTCAAGAGGCCCTTAGACTTCCATCTCCTTGGCCCTGCAGACACAAGTCAAAACTGTCCTCTATTTTATCACTTAACCCCGTCACCGATATTCTTTTTTTCAAATTTAACTGGCTTTCCATGTTCCTTTATTTCTTCCACAAGGCACAGGAGCCTTTCTCCTTTATATCCCATGCCCTAAACACTTGTAGACTCTGGTTGTTGCCCCACGTCTATTGTCGTTCTCTTCACTAGTCTCCTGATTCGAGTTACAGTGCAAACAATTTTTTCTTGTTCACTGCATTATAATTGCAATTTGTGATCTGTGGTTCTCTACTTCTGCCTCAATTCGAACTTGCACCTTAGATTTTAATCCCAATTTCCTATGCCTTTCTTTCAGTCATATTGAGACTCTCCTCTCCACCTATTTCATCCTCCCTTTCCCAGTGGTCTAAAGAGGGAGCAAATGTTGTCTTATTTTCCACTAGGCTATCTGTGTTTTCCAAGGAATGAAACTATTGACACAGGTTAAGCATCTAGAAAAGAAATGTTACAGAACAGCCATCCCTATGTTTAAAGAAGACCAAAATATTCAGAAAGTTGCATTTTGCTCCAGGTATCTTGGGATTCCGGCACAACTCCAGAGCCCAGGTAAGAAACTCACATTCTCTCATCGGTGTTTATCCCACCAGTTCCTATAAAAACTGGTAGGTTTTATAGGAACAGGAAAAATCCTTCCATATGAAGGAATATGGTTGGGGGTGGAGGGAGAAAGTAGTTGTATTGACAAAAAGACCATTATATTTTTATTATGTTATTGTTACGTAACTGAGGGAAAGAAAGCAACACATCTCATATCTCATAGTTCATGTTGTGCTTTTCCTTTCCAACTGGATAGAATCAATCAGCTTAAGTATACCGAATATACGATTTGGGTTAGAGATTCACTGCTTTTGACCAAAAATCCAATGGTTTTAAGCTTTGCCTTTACTGTATAATGACTATCAGATCTACTAAAATGACAAAGAATGTACAGGGGTTAACACAGTGTCTAACAAGTAGAAAGGACACAGTAAATACTAGTTAATTAAACTGTATCATTAGTTTAATTTTTTCCATTTCATTCAATCTTCAAAAATAAATAAAAACCCAAAACAATGTCTGAAAATCATTGCATAAATCTTGCTGAACAAAGATGAAATCCTTTTGGAAATAAATTTTTGGTGAGCAGTCAGTGACACAAAATACTAAGTATAAATGTTCATTTTTCAGTTGATACAAAAAAATCCAAATGTGGCTATAAAAGGTAGCTAAGGAGTATCAATATATCATGTGTACAAAAGACAAATGTAGACCAATGTAGGCAAGATACTCTCTACTACTTTATAGACTATCCACAGCCAGGGGCTGGCCTGCCAACTTCAGCTGGGGAATGAAGATGACTGACCCTCAACAGAGACAGAGATGGTGGAAACGCCTTCTTACGACGTCTTCTACAACAGAGGATGATGGTAGGGACTATGATAACATCAGCATCACAGGGTTGTATTATATTTGTCTGCATACACTTTTTTCATATCATAGAGAATTTAGAAGTTAACACAATATTTCACAGTTGGCCTTATATTTGTCATCTTCAAAAATATGGCATTTGACTATAATAAGAGTTATGAGGTTTCTACTCTCCAAGATTGGTAAGACTCTGGCCCGTCCGCTTCCATACAGCTGGACCATTTCCAATCATAATAGTTTTGGACAGCTGACATTACCTTTCCTCTAGAGTTTTTTTTTTTAATTACAACATCAGAACAAGACCTATACCACACCCCCCAAAAGAGAAACAACCCTAGACCAAGACTGAGAAACTGAGATTATAGTTCAGATATTGTCACTGATCAGCTGTACGGTCCTTAATAATTCAGTTCACTTACCCAAGCGTAGGCCTTACTTACAAAAGGAGGGAGGTGAGTGAAATCATTTCTAGAGCTAGTTCTGTAGTTTGCCAGCTAACTAATTGATCTTGGGCAAATTATGTAATTTTAAGGAGCCTCCATTTCCTTATTTAAGGGTTAAATGAGATAATGCATGTGAAGTAGGTCTCAATAAATAAATAATGATAATCATAATACTACCAATAACAATAGCATATAATAACATGGAGCATAGTACTAAAAACTCTTAAATAATCTTTTTGATCCTTCCAACAACTCTGTGAGGTATGTTATTATCATTATTCCACATAACTGATGAGAAAATTGAAGCAGAGAGGTTAAGTAACTTGCCCGAGATCAGACTGAGATTCAGACCCAAGCTGTTTGGCTCTAGGGTCTGTGTTCTTAAACATTTCACTACACAACTTCTTACCAGCACTCTTTTCCCTTCTCTGCACACCTTCAAAGATCCCTTTCAGCTCTATGATTCCATAAACATAAATTAATTAGTTGCCCTGGACTTTGACAGGCTAACCAATGCTGGCTTCTCTGACAGAATTACTGAGGTTCTAAACGTACAGGCTTAAATCAGAAAGAACTATGTGTTGAAAAAAGAAATGAACACAGAGGCTAAAAAGTGCTATTCCCTTGATCCCTACCACAACCATGACCAAGAAATCATCCATTCAATACGCACTTCTTGAGTATCTACTATGTGGAACTGGAAAGCTTAGAACTTAGAAGACTGATGATCACAACACATTCTAAGTCACTATCTGTCGATCGTGCAAAGGAGATTCCTGCACTGAATGGTAGAAAGTTGAATTAAAAATTTTAAGCTTTTTGTTTTCAATCAGTGGAAGTCTTTTTCAAATAAAATTCTGGATGAAATGCCAATAATACAGATAAAAGTAACTCTGCCCTAATTGAAGCAGGGCCCGAGGTCCACCTCACTCCTCTCAGATCACTCCTGAAGACATCCCTGTGGAGTGTCTGGATGGCCCCAAAACTAGCACACAAGATAATGATTGGGTCTCTTTCAACTCCAGAATTCAATGGACAGCTCCTAGAACAATGGATCCAGGATTGCTTACTAATAAAGTTCACATGATATGGACATACAAGAGTATAGGAAAGTGCTTACATATCTGTCTGCAAAGTTGGTGCAGTAGCTGTAAAAATTAGGATAATATATATTGCCAGGCACTTCATAAACATTACCTTTAATCCTCACAATAACCAGGTATTGACAGTTTCATTTACAAGTGAGGAAAGAGAGACTCAAAGAAAAAATGAGAATTCCCACAGTCACACAGGAAGTAGCCTCCATCCAAAGTCCACACGCCTTCCCTGATACCATGATGCCTCTGACAATGACTAAGGTCAAGCATTGCCTACTCCAAAGAATTCCACAAACCAGAGGAAGACTTTTAATGAAAACGTGAGAATTGACAGCTTGCTTCGAGTTTTGCTATGGAGGCAACACACAGGTCCCTTCACTGGTCAAGAAAGGCAACACTCAAACTGGGTTGCACTGTATGGCATTCAAACAGCATGGAACGTCCTTAAGAGATCTGGGTATAGCCACCGTGAAGGTCTTGTTGAGCTTGCATGGTTTTTGCGCTTCACTTGCTCAATCCACCACTAGTGGATGGCAGGGTAGACCCACTACATGGTAACTATAAGATAGCATGCTACCAAACTCAGAAGCGTCACTCATACGTCTATGAGGTTTTTGGGGAGAGGGAAAACACATCACTCAAGCAGCCACTGTGCTGTGCACTCAGATGTGGTAACTACAAGGAGGGAGACGTGCACAGTGGGATGGCCATGGGGATAATAAAATCATCTTCCTCACACAGGGTTACCGCGAGGAACAGATGAGAGAATATGTCAGGAGCTCCTGAAGTGTCATACACATGAAAATACAGTAATACACCGCAGCCTGGCTGTAAACTCTCAGGGAATCATAGCAGCCAACAATCCAGTGTGGTCAGCCATGATTAAAAACAGGATAGATCTTTCCTAAACGAGATTCCAGACTTGCCAGGAGTCTTGGGAGACTGAGCTGACAGTGACAGACCCTGTAAACAGTTGCTCAGGCTACAAATGAACACAACCTCATATTTGCACAGCGCTCTAACATTTACGGAGCGCTTTCTCATCCTTTACCTCGTCTCATCCCCACTGGGGAGGATCAAAGGGCGACTACTGCTAGAACCAACTTCACAGAAAAGGTGTTTGGGGTCAGAGAGGTTAACTGCCTTGCCAGAGACCTGGGGACAAAATATTAAATGGTCCCCCACCCACCTTCTAAGGAGGGAGAATTTCTTTCCTGTTGAGATTAGCCATCCTCCTTGTGCTGAACAGAACAATGAGTAAGAAGGGAAAGGGGGAAATGCTACAGGATCATACTGATAGTGGCAGTGATGATAAAGAGGCCAGGAAGGAAAATTCTGGGAATGCAGCTGATGCTGAAGAGGGCTTTCAGTGGGACTGGGATATTTGGGGACAGAAGGAAAAGGGGAAAGAAAGGAAAAAAGGAGACAGGACAAAGATGATACTGAGTGGCTAAAGAATACCTTTTAGCAGGTCTAGTGGGCTAATGCCCAAGACATCCTGCTAATCCCTTCAGAATCATCAGGGAAACATTTGCATTACTCATGAAGTCTTTTGGAATTGAATTTGCATGTGTTTTGTTTCTGTTGTGTTGTTGTTGTATGCTTCTGTTTTTATGGTGCCCTAAGACAAACACAAGGTAGCTTACAAAACCAGGCAGTTACATCTGAGCGCCATGGGCAAGGGGCTGGGTGCAGGCTGGCATTTGGTGTTCCTGCCTTCTACCCCAGCACTATTCCCCTGCGATAACACATTGCCGCGAAGCACTGTGGTCATGATGTGGACAGGGACTTTTCAGAAGCATCCATGAACACTGCCAGCAATGCCTGCACGGAAACATCACCTCCAAATACAAAGCACAGCCAGATGCATCCCAATATTGTTAGTAACGCTTTCACAAGTACTTTCCAACTGAACCCTTCACAACCACCCTCTGGACGGGCCCACAGAAATTAAGTGACTTGCTCAGGCTCACAAAGATAGCAAGTAGCAGAGTCAGGACTTAAACTCATAGTGTGGCTCTTCATCCAGTGTGTTTTTCTGTAATGTGATGTTCCCAAGTCAGGAAAAGAATGTTATAATGGGACAAGCACAATGGTAGCAAGATGAGAAATAGATTTCTAATCTCATGTGTAATGTATTAACAAAACTTAACCTTATACTCTTCCCTAAGATGTCCAAAGTTCTCTCTCTGTCGACTCAGAAAAGGTGGGACTAGCAAATATCCTGTAGGAAACATTAAAACAGAAAACTCTTCATAATTGTTATGGTACCTTAACTATTGTTAACCCGATGACAAACGAACTTGACTAATCCTCACAGCTGGCACAACCCTTGCAAACCTCAGGGACAGGATAGTAATTCTAAACTGTAGACACAACTGGAAATTGATAAGAAATTTAGCTTTGATGGCCATGGCTTCCTTCTGCTCAAAAATCTTCATACTCTCCACTGCTTTTTGATTAAAATTTCAAATCTTTAAATGAGCACTCAGGGCCCTTTTCAGCCTATTAATAGCTATTCCCTGCTTGTAGCTTATGCTTCATGAAGCCATCCCTCACTCCTACTGTACTTTTCCATTCCTACACCTTTGCTTGGGCCATTCCCTCTGCCTAGAACTCTCTCCTGCCTAACCTAGCGTGGGACAGCTGTTCATATCCCCCCTCCTCAAAATAAGTTCTACCCCTCGGTATTTTATGTCAACTCCTAGAAATACTATTTCAAATTATGGTTTTATGTGTCTGTGTTTCATTTTCCCTAATTATAAGCGCCTCAATGGCAAGGATCATGCTTATTAATCATGGCATCCTTGCCTTGCATTGTGCTTTGCCCACAAAGAGGAACACAGTAGGACATGAAATAAATGTGTCATAAATGAAAGAACGGTGCTTTTGTCCTACTTAAGACAAAAGCTATAGTAGAAAGCAAATTGACTCTAAAACCTCTTAAATAATGCCCCTAGCAGTTTGACATCTTCAACATTCAAGGGAACCGGGGCGTCTGAGTGGCTTCGTGGGTTAAAGCCTCTGCCTTCGGCTCAGGTCATGATCTCAGGGTCCTGGGATCGAGCCCCGCATCCAGCTCTCTGCTTGGCAGGGAGCCTGCTTCCCCCTCTCCCTCTGCCTGCCTCTCTGCCTACTTGTGATCTCTCTCTGTGTCAAATAAATAAATAAAATCTTTAAAAAAATATTCAAGGGAACCAGAGCTCAAATCAACTACAGAACTAAATTTCTGCTAATCACGTTTCCACACACCACAGTTTAAGCTCTCCTTGATAAAGGTTAAGTGATGATTTAGGAATATGACATTTGTTGTCAATGAAACAGAGCATCCACTTGGGCTAAAGTAATAATGCCTTCATTCAAACCACCAGGTGGAGGATGGTGACAATTTGAACAGTTGGGCCCCGCAGTCTGACTGACTCCTGATATTGACAAGAACATGACAGGTTGAGGCATTCTGTAAAAACTGTGTGAAAAAATGAATACTGACAATAGTAGTTTCCTTGGAGAAAGGTAGTAAGTGATCAGGAGAGGCAGGAGGAAATTTCTGGGCTGCTGATTACACAGGTGTGTTCACCAAAACTTTATCAGAGTACTCTCGTGATTTCTGCATTTTCCTACATGCACCGTATTTCAAGAAGTACTTAGAAAATGAAGAAATCAGACCATTTAAAGCAAGATTTAAAAATAACATTTGAAATCAGATAAGAGGAAGGAGCAACCAACTTAACAATTTTTTATCGTTAATTATGTCAATTCTGGGTGTACTTTCTTCAATTTCCCTACTTCCTCATTCGTTATTTCTAGTAAGGCATTGGCATTTAAAACTCAGGCTTTTCAGGGGCACCTGGGTGGCTCAGTGGGTTAAAGCCTCTGCTTTTGGCTCAGGTCACGATCTCAGGGTCCTGGGATAGAGCCCCACATCGCGCTCTCTGCTCAGCAGGGAGCCTCCTTCCCCCCTCTCTCTGCCTGTCTCTCTGCCTACTTGTGATCTCTCTCTCTCTGTCAAATAAATAAATAAAATCTTTAAAAAAAAAAAAAAGACCTCCAGCTTTTTATTTCTCCACTGAAACATTCTAGGGAGAATTCTGGAATTCTTATTACTCAACCTAATTACTTCTTTTGTACCTGTACGCAGAAAACCCAGTTTAAAATTTTCCATCAATTGGGTCAGTTTCCAGAAGGTCCCCTTCAGCAGTGACCTTTTCGTCCATTTGTTCATTCAAGAATTATTTACCAGCACTTTCTATGTGCCAGATACTGTGCTAGATACCAAGGAATGATTCTATAATAAACAAAATATCTGCATCCGATCCTGTGAAGCTTAAACTCCAGTAGAGACAGATGGATTACCAGCCAATTACCAGGCAGGGACACAACAACATTAAGGTACCCGGTACCGTATCAGGTACCAGGGATTCACAAAATCCAGAATTAGGGGCAGATGGATGTGGGATGGGGCGGAGGTAGGGTTTCCGATTAAAAGTAATATCTGAGCTAAGAAGAAAAGAAAGTCTGTTTTATGAACCTGTGAAATGTAGGACATTATAGGTACAAGGCAAACAGAAAAGTTAAAATTAAGCTTACATCTCTGCAGTTTGATCCAGTCTATCTTCAACCCCATGAGAATTTCTTCTAACTAGGAAGTGGTTAGCTTATTAACCATGCTATCAGTCTTGGAAAATCATTATTTGTCTTTTTTTAAAAGATTTTTTTAATTTATTTGACAGAGAGAGATCACAAGTAGGCAGAGAGGCAGGCAGAGAGAGAGGGGGAAGCAGGCTCCCTGCTGAGCAGAGAGCCTGATGCGGGGCTTGATCCCAGGACCCTGAGATCATGACCTGAGCTGAAGGTGGAGGCTTAACCCACTGAGCCACCCAGGCGCCCCATGGTAAAATCATTATTTGTCTTAAAATGATTTTATGTAATACTAAATAGCATCCTTTGGCTTTAAAAATCATAGCAGTTTTTTCCCTCTAAACCTAATTCCTTAAAAACAAAAAAATTTTAAAGCAAAAAGAATAAAGTACTCATCAAATTAAAGTGTTTGAAAATTATAGCCAGTTAAAGTAACTGTAAAATACTCTCAGGTCCAGATTGGAGAAAAAGCCCCAAGAGGCTGTCAATACTACTTTACTGCCTTATTTTGATATCCTGTGACCTCTCTTTAAAAATAACATTTATTGTTATTTTCCTAGTTATAAAAATAATATGTATTTCATTGCAGAACACTAGGAAAATATAAAAAAAAATAATCTATGAGCCTAATACCCACAGAACTTCTGTTAAATCCTTCCATGTTCTTTCCTTCACCTACAATTTCACAAAGCTGGGGTCATATTCTTTACACATTGCTATAGACTATATACTTGTGTCCCCGCCCAAATTCATTTGCTGAGTTACAAAAGATAGAGGCTTCCATAAAACAGACCCCAGAGGGCTCCCTTGTCCCTTCCACCACGTGAGGTCACAGCAAAAAGATGGCCTGTATGAAAGGAAGGAGGCCCTCCCCCCACACTAAATCTGCTGGCACCTTGATCTTGGACTTGCAAGCCTCCATAACTGAGAAATTCATGTCTATTGTCTATAAGCCATTCAGACTATGGTATTTTTGTTATAGGAACCTAAATCGACGAAGACATACATTTTGAATCCTTTTTATTACAGTTGACTCATTTTATGAAATATTTCAGGTATTAAAAAAACATATAGATAGTAATAGAACTTTACAGATAACTTCCATTTTACCCCTGTGTGTTCTTATCCATATAATTCCTCTCTACCCTCCTCAAATGCAACCACTATCCTGAATTGGGTGCTTCTCAAACTCTTCCACTTCTTATATTATTGCTATTTGAACAGTGTATCCGTTATAACACAAAGATTGTTTTGCATGTTCCGAGAATTTGTATAAATGCAAAATATTGATCATATCCTAAAACTTGCATTTTCCACACCACAGTATGGCTGACAGATTCCTTTTGACATAGCTCCCTAATTCATCGTTTCATGGCCTCATAGTTGTAGCTCCCTGTTTGACTATACCACAACCTATCCTCCTTCTTGTTGATGAACCTTTGTTTCCAATGATGGTGTGGTATTGTCAACAGTGCTACCAAAGACATTCTTGTTCAGGCCACCATGTGCTCAAATGAGCACATTCCTCTTTGGTATACAACCATGAACTCAAGTACTGTGTCCCAGAGCACAAGCATTTTTAACTTCTACCCTTGAATCTTCAACATTTTAAATAATAAAACTGAATAGCTCTTACTACAGTTATACAGGAATATCTTCACCCATGTATCCCTTCTCTATTTTGGGCCAGAGTACCATAACTGAATAAAATCAAATCAAATGATTTTTTAAAATTTTATTTATTTATTTGAGAGAGGGAGATGGCATGAGCACGAAGGAGGAGTAGAAGGAGAGGGAGAAGCAGACTCCCCACTGAGCAGGGAGCACGATGCAGGACTCAGTCCCAGGACCCTCTGATCATGACCTGAGCCAAAGGCAGATGCTGAACTGACTGAGCCACCCAGGCGCCCATAAATCAAATGATTAAATGTGGAAGACTAAGAGACCCTGACCAGCAGGCAGGATCTACTCAGAAGCCTATATGCGGTGGCAGAGAAATGACTACACAGTAATTACACATGACTGACTTCTGTTTAATGTGCTCTAAAGCAACTGTTGAGGCATCCTTAACTCTTGAACAGCAGGAGAGCTCTCTTCAGACCACATTCAGTAGAAGAGATGGAGCACCATAGAAGAGAAAGAGACAGTGGCGGGCATTCTGCAAAGCGTTTTAGTGAAAGCAAACCTCTGGAGCCAAACAGTTGATGAAGATTCTTATTGAAAATCTGAACTTTGAGCGAACAGCGACAGACTAAGAAATTGATTTTTTTAAAATGGCCATTCAAGTGCAAAACAGTGTGGGAGATAGGTCAAAAAATAACCGAGAACCTTGAAAATGATAGAAGAAGAGAGTCTAAATAGAGATTATTTCCCCTGGCCTCTACCTTCAAAGCATTTCTAATGACAGGAATATGTGTCTGTGTGCGTGTATACACATACAAGTATAAATAGGTATGTCCTAGTTTGGAAAAGCCCCTGGGGATTCTGATCCATCCCTTCCCTTGGCTATCTCTCTTCCCTCAGCACGCTCTCCCACAGCCTTAGAAAACAAGACGACTGATGCCTCATGTAACAAGAACTTTACAGACCACTTCTACATATATTACCATATTTGACTCTCAAAATAACTTGGAGAAGGCAGGTATTGCTATTATCCTCATGTTACAGATGAGAAATAAAATACAAAGCTCATAGAGTGGGTTCGCCTGGGTAGCCCAGTCCATTAAGCATCCAACTCTTGATCTGCCCTTGGGTCATGACCTCGCGGTCATCAGATAGAGCCCTGCACTGGCCTCCGCACTCAGCATGGAGTCTGCTTGAGATTCTCTGTCTCCCTCTGCCCCCCCCATGTATGTGTATGCTTTCTCAAATAATACATATATACACATACGTTACATATATATTTAAAGACACACACACACACACACACGCACACACACACACATTTTAAAAACCCCAAAGCTCACAGAGATAAAGCAATCTGCCCAAGGTCATAGTGAAGGGTGGGGAGGGGAGCTGTGCAAGCACTTGAGGAAAACAGAATAACGAATACAGGTGGAGGAAGGCAGGCACACTATAGGGAGGCTAAACACTCACCACTGTGCCCTAGACAAAAAAGCTGGGGATGGGGGTGTACAGGGTGCCTCTGGGCTCAAATGAATCCACTATGATTTCTTACATTCAAAAAAAAAAAAGAGCTAAAGCAAATAGTCTATTATTCTCTATATTTTTCTGCATGCTTCAACTGTTTCATATTAAAAATAAAAGAATTCTGTCAGCAGAGTTTAGAGATGCCACCATATGGAGGTTAGGATGCTGAGGAGGAGATAATATGCAGGGCGTCGGTGGGAAAGACCTGACTTCTCCGAGGGTCAGAGGAAGTGAAAGGCATAATTCGGTCTGGACGGGCAGGACACATGCGAGCACACCAGCGAGGGCGAATGGAGCCATGCCAATACTGGGCCTCCGGGGGAACTCGGGAGCCCCCAGGGAAACCAACAGTGCCTTACACTAGCTTGAGCTGATTTTGGTAACTGGAGACCACACACCTTAGGCCTAATTTATTTGGTAAATCATTCTAAAGTAATTCCCCCCACTTAACAGAAAAAATCGTTTGTGCTTTTTAAGACAGCTGAATGTACCCAAGCACAATGCAGTGAGTACTACGAAAGAGGCATTACAGGTCTGAAAAAGAACAAACACTAGGAATGCTGGGGCTCATCTCCCCGGGAAAAATTCCTCTTTATCTTAAAAGTGGAGGCTATGGCAAGTTACTTGAGCAAATGGGGAACACTCGGCCAACCAGGGAGTCACGGGTTTGGGGGCTTTAAAAAAAAATCATTTTTTAAAGAAATCCTGTTCTTATCTGTCTTGTTGGTTTTATTTCCCCGATCCTTCTATATTAACACTCTGGGGGCGGGGAGCAGGGGGGTGGGGAGAGGAATGTATCTTGCTGAAGGTGCAGAGCTGGGCCAAGAATAGAATTCCAGCATCCTGTCTCTCGGCTCACTTCTGGACCATGCTACCTCAGGAAGGAACATTTGAAAATAGTAATTCTCTCCCACCTTGCAACCAAGCTGTGCACAAGCACATGATCGATGAATGAAGCTGGGTAAGTGACTCAGCACTGGGCTGGCTCTCCTGTGAGTCAGGCTCAGAATCCTGAGTGGTTGGAAGCATAATCTCTTTAAATAAGACTTTAAAACCAAGGTCTTTACCACCCGAGATCACTGAGAGATTTCAGGGGCATTTTAGTTTGTTTGAACAAGGATCAGGATGTCACCTCTAGCATCTTAGACATGAATCAGCTTGAGTAATTATAACGCCCATAATGTGCATGGGTGTCTTTCCTCGCACACGGTAGGTTGCTTCGGGTGGTCGTCTTAGAGCCCAAAATCAGTTGAGGTAGAGGCAAGAGCATAGACAGGACAGATGACACGTGGCTGGACCACAGGAATCAACTAACAATTCAGGATCACATCTGCACCTCTTCCTCTTTGGTGCAGAAAAAGACCACAAAGTAAGACCTTCTCTTATTCCTCTGAAGGATAACAGCTCTACACACGGCTTTGGGGGCATATTGGTAAGATGCCCCAACCTGACCCCGTCAATAGCCGTTGGTTTTGACCACCTGCTCCCAGCAGGGAAGAAGTTAGCCTCTGAGCAATGACCCCTGTGACAGATGGCATAGCACAGACAGAAAAGGGCCAGCCAAAAATATTCCTTCCCACAGAGGGAGGGAGCCTGGGTGTTTAAAGGCAGGAGTCAAAAGAACAAAGCAATGAAATTCACCAAGTGTATCTAAAACTTGCCCTCAGGATATCAATAGTCTTTTGAATGACAAATGAATCAAAACCCTTGATGAAGGGACCTCAGGACCCTGGGCACAGCAAGCTGTCATTAGCAAGGTTTTGGAACAAATTATCTTAGAGAAAGTGTGACAGTGAGTTGAGTGAAGGACTCTCAGAGCCAGTAAAAAAACCGAACACTTCAGACAACCTTAGAATCCACTCCAATGTCCAGAGATTCACTCGTCTTGAAGTAACACAAACAGT
This sequence comes from Procyon lotor, assembly GCA_028646535.1. NCBI lineage: Eukaryota > Metazoa > Chordata > Mammalia > Carnivora > Procyonidae > Procyon > Procyon lotor. The sequence goes on from CM053611.1 coordinate 55,877,594, forward strand.
TCAGAGAATACCGATGACAAAACATCAGTCCCAGAATTGAGTTTAATTGGCAGGGAAAAAAACCAGTAGCCCCACCTTTGGTTTGATTACCAGTCCTAGGAGTGGGGAGATACAAAAGAAGCAAAAGGGAAGAAGCTGGCATAAAAAAGGGCAAAAAAAGAAAGTGCGACTTACCATGGGCTAATGCCCAGCACTCTGCAAGGGGAGAGAAGCATTGTACCATTTTTAAATGAAAACACACACACACACACACACACACACACACACACACACACACACCCCACAGTAGCATTATTCACAGTAGCCAAAAAGTAGAAACAGCCCAAGTGTCCATTGACAGATGAACAGATAAACAAAATGTGGCACATACATACAGTGGAATATTGTGGAGCCTTCGAAAGGAAATCCCAACCCAAGTTCCACTGCTGAAGTTTGACAATATGATGCAACAAGTGAAATAAGCCAGTCACAGTAGGACACATACTCTATGATACTTCTTATACCAGGGGCCTAGAGTAGTCAGAAAGCGGAATCTGGTTACCAGGGGCTGGCGGCAAGGAGGAATAGGGAGTTTCATGGATACAGAATGTCAGTTTGGGAAGATCTGGAGATGGTCAGTGGTATCGGCTGCACACCACCATGAATGCACTTAATAGCACCGAACTATGCACTTTAAAATGGCTAAAATGGTCCGTTATATGTTACACATTTCATCACAATTTTTAAAAATGAAAAAAACAAGGCATAGTGAGGTTAAAAAACTTGCCAGGTCAAAACTAGTAAAGGGAGGAGTCAAAATTCAAGCCAAGCTTAAAGCTTGTGATTTCCTCGGACACCCCTTCCTCCCCTACCACGGAGCTGTCCAGGCTTTCGGAGAAAGAGAAGAACAAGGAGAACAATCGGGAAGAGAACTCTGATGTTTTGCTTGACCACAGGTCACCCACTGTAACAACTCATTTAACGTCTCTCTCCCTCACGCTGGTCATTCGGGGGTCTTGGCTCAAACCTTATCTCATCTCATTTTCATCTCTTAGCCCTCTTCTCCCAAGCGTGCTCCCTGTTTAGGAAACGTCCTGCACATTCCAAGCTCACCAACATTAGGCAACAGATTCGGAAAAACCTCCCAACCCTAAAAAGCCTCCCTGAATTGGAAGGTAAGAGAATATCCCTACTCCGATTATGTAGGTCCTTTAATCAAGTCTCACTTGCTAAAAAAAAGGTTAAATTACTAGAGTTCTGAGGCACCTTAATGTCACCAGGCCCAGCAGTTCTGTACTGGAGCAAGGAACTTTCGGCAATGTCTGGAGACATTTTTCAGTGTCGCAACTTGCGGGGGGTGGTTGGGGGAGGTACTGCTGGCATCTGCTGGCAGGAGGCCAGGGACACCGCTAAACCCCCTGCAGGGCCCAGAACAGCCCACCACGACAAAGAAGTATCCACTCAAAATGCCAACAGTGGGGCGCTTGGGTGGCTCAGTCAGTTCAGCATCCAACTCTTGATTTTGGCTCAGGTCATGATCTCAAGGTCCTGGCATCAAACCCCGTGTTGGGCTCCGCACTCAGCAGGGAGTCCACTTGAAGATTCTCTCCCTCTGCCCTTCCCCCACTCGTGCTCTCTCTCAAATGAATAAATCTTTTAAAAAAATAAAGTGTCAATAGTGCCAAGGCTGAGACACCCCAGTCACCCAACCACTTACGTGACACTTGCACTTCCTTTACAATTTCCAGGAGATGACAGTGTCTGCTACAATGCCTACGATGGACAAAGAACTGTGATCTAAGGTAGCCCATTTCACCTGTTGGCAACTAAGTGTATTCCTCAAGTTGGATCACACTTTGCCACTACAAGCCTTCAGCCATCAGTTTTCACACTAATTCTGAGGTCAAACAATAGTCAAGTCCCTCATCTACGTGGCAGTTCTTTAAAAATCAGAAGACGGTTACCACCTCTTATGAACGTAGTAGATGGACATTTATATATTCATCTATCCATGCTTTTATGTTTAGGTTTAAGAGTCCTACACTGAAATTCTCAAGAGCAGGTAAGCATGTTTACACTGTGCTGCCCAGACCGCTGTAAAAATATCATCCAGAATATTACTCTCAGTAGTATATAACTTGTACTTATTAATATATAACTAGGTTGGTGGTGAGCATGAAGGAGGTGAGTACCTGCCAACTTGCTGTAATGCCCAGATAAGAAAAGTACCTTTACTTTAGGGGAGAGGAGCCATCTCTACTCCACACAAACACAAGTCTGTTGATACCAATACTCACCTCTTTTTTCCACTTTAAATGGCCTCTACCAGCCACCTACAGCTGGGGGCCAGAATGCTCTCTCTTTCTCTTTCTTTCTCTCTCTCTCTCTCTCTCTCTCTCTCTCACACACACACACACACACACACACACACCAGCTAGTGAGAATCCCTACACAGTAAGAATCATCTTCATTCTCTAGAAGGAAAGTAACCAAAACTTTGGTACATCTCCATAAAAGGCTGCTAATTCCTGGCCTATCTGCTTAACCGGACTACAAAACTACTAAAGTTCTGACACTCTACATAGATTATAGAGTTAATGACATCAGCAGCCCAAGAGATTGCTCTGCAGAAGAAACATGCTTTCTAAGCGTTAAGTCTCAACCTTGCAGAGCTAGTCTATACAGTGACAAGGACTCACTTCTGAACAAAGTTGGAAGGTTGCTTGCTTGACTTTGATAAATGTATAGCCCCAGTGATAACTATAATTTTTTTTAATTTTACTTATTTATTTGACAGAGAAAGAGAGAGAGAGAGACCACAAGTAGGCAGAGAGGCAGGCAGAGAGAGAGGGAGAAGCAGGCTCCCTGCCGAGCAGAGAGCCCGATGCGGGGCTCGATCCCAGGACCCTGAGATCATGACCTGAGCCGAAGGCAGAGGCTTTAACCCACTGAGCCACCCAGGTGCCCCGATAACTATAATTTAAAAATGATTCTAACACCTCATCAACTTGGCTTTTATTACAGTCCCACCAGTTCATTCACTTTGTAAAGTGCCATTCTCATTCCTCCCTGAAATCCTAATCAGACTTACCTTTCTTCTTTCGTTTCCCAAGCAAAACCTACTATGCCTTTAAGCTGAACATCAGGATCTCTCTCAAACCTTCTATCAAGTTTTCTTTATTAACTCCATTCCATGATGACCTCTCCCAGTCTGTATACCAAATCTCACTCACAAATATTCTGCTTTAGAATTAGTCCCCAAAGGTTTTACTTAGATATGCTAAACTCTCAATAAGTATCAATCAATCAACAAATATTTACTGACTGCCTACAATGTACTCTATGTTCTGCAGGAGACAGAAAATATGTATTCTCTTTAGTTACTCTCTTTGAAGTACCAAAAGTAACCCACTCAAAACCATAGCTAAACTTAAGAAAGCACATAATTACTAAGTTACAGTTAGAGATGTTAAATACTACCCAAGTTCAGAAAATAGATTCAAGGTCTCTCAGTTCTCATTTCTTGGAGCGAAATATCAAATACAAAAGAAAAAAGGGATATCTTCATTCATTCCCTCAATATTTTCTGAGGCTTTTTATGCATGAGGTATTACAATATACTCTATGTTTGTATTGCATAATAAATCTATATTTACACCACACTTCATCATTAACCACAATACAAGATAGGTAGAACGAGTGATAACCATCAACCCATTTTCTAAATGAGGAAATGGAAACTGGGCTTAGAAAGAGGATAATGATCTGCCCAAAATATACATGTCAACAACAATACCAACCCTAGAGCCAGTGTTCTGACTTCTAGCCCCTGGTTTCTAACTCTCTCCCCACAGCCCTTCCCCCTCCTCCTTCAGCCACACACACAACCATGCTCCATTACTGCTTCTTAGACACAGCAGAAAAAAGACAACTAATCAAAGTTTTGCATTTTGGGGGGCACCTGGGTGACTCAGATGGTTAAGCATCTGCCTTCAGCTCAGATCATGATCCTGGGGTCCTGGGTTCAAGCCCCGCATCAGACTCCCTGCTTGGCGGGGAGCCTGCTTCTTCCTCTCCCTCTGCTGTTTCCCTGCTTATGTTCTCTCACTCTCTCTGTTAAATAAATAAAATCTTAAAAAAAAAAAAAAGTTTTGTATTTTTTTTTAAATTAGGGTTCATGCCCAAAGTGGGGCTTGAACTCAACATTGAGATCAAGGGTTGCACACTCCATCGATTGAGCCATTCAGGCACCCCGCCCCACCCAAAGTTTTGCATTTTTAAACTATCTGGTCTAGGGAAAAAAAAAATATGTGCTCCATATTCTTAAAAGAAAACCTGTCAATCATAAACCGTTTCTTGTATTTTTCATAAATGTGAAAACCCAAATCCATAATCTAAGTTCCTCTAAATCTAAATATATAACTAGAGAACAACTGGAGAGTTGAGGGGGGTAGAGGGAAACAGAAAACAAGAGCAAAGTGAGAGTATGTATTTTGGTATTAAATATTAATGTTTATATGGGAAAGAAACTTACTCTATTTGGTTATGCACTTTTCATCCAAAAGATTAAATGCTGTATCTTCAGAGACTAGCAAGTGCCTGGCACATGGTAGATGTTCAATAAATGATGAATGAATGAATGAATGAATGAATGAATGAGTCTACTTTTTCTTGATATATCATGAGCTCCTTGGGGGCAAAGACCTCATTTCACATACTTGTGTATCCCTGTTTCAAAGCAGGCAGTCAGTAATGCATTGAATTAAATTATTCAACTGGTAGGTACAGAGAGCTCTAGGCAGGAAGACTGTGTTGGTATTCTGTGTTTTTCTCAATTCTGTATTTCTCAATTTGTCATCCATTAATCACAGAGCCAAACTAACAACCAGAGTCATTTATATCTTCCCTGCCATCCAGAGCCCATACTCTGAATTATATCCTTTATCAACTCACATACCAAGCCAATACTTCCCTTGCCCTAAATCAACTCAGGACCAGGTACCAGACAACTAAGAACAGTCCTATGCCCCCAAGCCCACCAACATGACCCACACCAGCTAATCCAGTGTCATTTCCCCTGCCCTGCCTTGTGTTTCCCATGGAAAACAGAAAAAAGGCTCTGGGCCTCATTCTCTCATTACTCCCTCCTCCTGACCAAACCCAGTAGTGCATCCCTTATCTTGGGGAATGTAAATAATAAACCCTTCTTTTAAAGGCATTTACCTCCCTGCGCTGTCTCCTTTACAGATTAGACCCAGGTACAAATCAGCTAGATATGGTCATTACTATCACAACTAGACACAAAGAACCAGAACACAGCCTAACCCTAAATGCTGCCTTACACCACTGCTTATAAAAACTTACCCTCCCATTTAGATGGCAAATTCTTTTTTTTTTTAATGACTAACTTTTTTTTAAGATTTTTATTTATTTGTCAGAGGGGGCGGGTAGTGCACAAGCAATAGAAGAGGCAGACAGAGGGAGAAGCAGGCTCCTCTCTGAGCAAGGAGCCCGATGCAGGATTTGATCCTGCTGAGCTGAAGGCAGCCGCTTAACCAACTGAGCCACACAGGCATCCCTAGATGGCAGATTCTTTTGAAGACTTAAACATGATCGTCCCTTTTATCACCCACTCACCAAATTTAATGCTATATACACAGCAGTCACTTAATATGCTGAATGTTACACAAATAATTAGTTGACCTTTTTTTAGCCTCAATCTTATCCATTGTTAATTACCCTCTCTGCCCTTAAAAAAATAATAATAATAATACCCAAAATGGGTATTAAACTCTAATGCTGCACAGTTTTGCAGTTTTCTATAAAGTTAAATATAAACTACAAAATGAGCCAGCAATCACACTCCTATATTGTTAGCCAAGTGAACTGAAAACTATGTTCACATAAAAACCTCTACACAAATATTTATAGCTAGATAAATTTTATCTAAAAAGGTCCAAAACTGGAAGCAACTAGGAAGTATTTCAACAGGTGAATGGATAAACAAATTGTGGTATATCCATAGAATGGAATATTAGTCAGTGACCTTTTCAGTCACTTTTCATTCTTTTCAAATGAGCTATCGGTTCATGGAACAATATGGATAAATCTTACATGCATTTTGCTGAATGAAAAACTACATACTGTTACATGAGGATTCCACTCACGTAACACTCTGGAAAAGGCAAAACTATAGGTATGGAAACAGATTAGTGGTGTCTAAAACAGACAGACAGAGACATCTGGGTGGCTCAGTTGGTTAAGCATCTGACTTCGCTCAGGTCATGATCCCAGCGTCATGGAATCAAGTCCCACATCGGGCTTCTTGCTCAGTGGGGAGTCTGCTTCTCCCTCTCCCTGCTGCTCCTGCAGCTTGTATGCTTGCTCTGACAGACAAATAAATAGAATCTTAAAAAATCAAATAAAATAAACCAGATTGACAGCATGGTAGTAGGTGGCTGACTATGACAATATGCACAGGGAAATTTTTAGGCTGATGGAACTATTATATGTAGTACATGACTTTATGAATTGTCAAAAACCCACAGAACTATACCTTACAAACAAGTAAACTTTTGTGTATGCAATTAAAAAAAAATCAAAAGGATATCAGGGGATTCCCAGATAGAATGCAGACTATGACAAATGAACCTAACATATTATAAATGTACAAAATAAACTCACTGAAGGGGGTGGGGGAGAAAAGAAGCTGACTTAAGTTACTTTGGAAAATGTTGTTTCAACCAAAAACTCTAAGACTGAAGACAAAAGAAACTGTACATAAACACTGTTTTTTAGTTGATACATTTGTTGCTTACGGGCGTATGATTAGTCACTCAGAACTTGTTTTACACGTATAGAGGATTGAATAACCCACCATTCACTATGGTGGATGGTGAGAGGCAGGTTTCTCACTGTCAAGAGGAGGAAATGCAGGTAAGCAAGGGGGAAGACCAGAATAAACACTGTGGAACTGGATTAGAATCAGGTATCAGCATGAACCCATGCTTAACATATGTATGTACAGATGGACAGATTCAGGAATAATTGCAGATATGCATACATATGTGGGTTGGTATACACATGTATAGTTCCTAGATCTATCCTATGAGAGGACCTACTAGTGATACACACATCTAGTGCTCAGAGCTTGTTTTCTCCAATGAAAAGAATCAGCACTCCTTTCAAAGATGCTGATTCCAAAGTGAAGACAGGGAAAATACAAGACAGGCCTGGAATATCTTCTAGTTCCAGAAAGGAAGTGCTCACGTACCAGAAGAATGAGGGCATGTCAAAGGGACAGAAGCCAATCTGGAATAGCCCCCAGTAGTCAAAACTGGAACAATCTGAGCAACCAAATAAACAGCATGGTTATAACCCGAAATATAAATAAATACATGAGTCCATGCTGATATAAATTAACGACAACAACAACAACAACAAGAAAACACAGGGAAAAAGGAATAAATCTTCCTTTGCAGAGGAAGTCCAAATAATATACGTGGATACTCTCTCCTCATGAAGGGTGGAGCTTCATCCTTATCCCTCTCCTCCAAGTGTAGGCTGGACTTAGTGACTGATTTCCAAAGACTAGAATATGGAAAGGGGAAAAATAGTGACTTCCCAGTGGAGAAACTCGGCAAACAACACCTTAACCAAATGACTACGATTAACATCACCAGAGATAAGTCATGTTAATACCGTAGACTGCTGATAGGACGCGATGACAAGAGTACTTCACCTTTCAGGTAATCTTCCTCAAAACCCACAACCTTGGTCTAAATGTGAGAAAGACCCAGACAAACCCAAATTGAGGGAGAGTTTACAAAATACCTCATCAGTACTCCTCAAAGCTGCCAGTGACATAAAAAACAAGGGAAGTCTGAGAAACTGAAGAGAGCAGAGGAGACAAAGGAGACATGATGATTGAATGCAATGTGATATATTAGACTGGATCCTACAAAAGAAAAAGGACATTAGTATAAAAACTGGTAAAATCCAAAGAAAGTCTGGAATTTCACAGTGGTGCACCAGTGTTGGTTTCTTAGTTTTTTGGCAATTACACCATGTGATGTAAGGTGTTAACATCAGGGAAAACGGAGTGAACCATATGCAGAACTCTCTGTATTATCTTTGCAACTTCCCTGTGAATCTGGAATTATTCCAAAATAAAAAGTTGATTTTTTAATAATCTAATACTGGTTTAGGGTCAGATTAGTGAGAAAACTGAAGTTTTATCTGCAAGATTTCTGTGTGACAGAAGAATAGGATCACATGGTTAGGTACATCTGTTACAGGGAGCCAATACAGGGCACTCGACCGACTATCCTGTAAGCTAAATCCATTGCAATGATACTTCTGTCGATGAAGACAGTGCATCTCCATGGCACATTCACAGTCAGATGCTTCTTGACCAGAAGCAGAATTCCCAAAATACTGGATACACAGTCTTTCTTTGATGAGGACTCCTTCCTTCTCTTTCAAGACTCCTGGGATTCCCAGGCTTATACAGCAGGACTCTGGCCTCTCTGGGGACTCTCACCTGGCCTGGCCTGGACCCTGGCCTGCCTTTAAGGGCCCAGGGCTGTGGCTGAGATTCTGCCCCTTCCTTCTGACTTGCTATTGGCTCTGACATGGAACTAAAGAGATCTGAACCAGCCCAGTATCTCTACTCCCGGATTAAATTATTCCAGAAGCATCACTGTGTATATGAACTGAGAATAGCAATGTCCTAGCTTCTGGCCAAATAACGGCATGGGCTCTGCATAAAATACCAGAACTGATGAGTAACACCTGACACTTATCCCTATTACCATTCATTTTTTGAGGTCATCAATACAATGTGTTTTGTATTCCTAAATGAAACTTATTTAGCACTACATTTTTAAGGTAATGATTTAAAATTTTAAGAATCCATGGGCTGTCCTCTGGGAAAGATGTATACTGGCTCTGACCTCTAATCCAAATTCAGAAAACAGCATTCAAAAGGGAACTCCTTGCTCAGCGGGGAGCCTGCTTCTCTCTCTCCCTGCCACTCCCCTTGCTTGTGCTGTCAAATAAATACATCTTTATTAAAAAAAAAAAGAGAGAGAGAGAGAGAGAGAGAGAGAGACAGAATGCCTTCCATTTTCCTAATAATAGTCTTTGGGACATTATACCTGAGACCAAAAATTAGATCAATGAGGTACTTAAAAATTTTCATGTTTACTTGGCTTTAATTGCATTGGAATCTGCATCGATTAATTTTAACAAATAATAAAATTAGCTAGAACATTAATGTGAAAAGAAGACTTTTCACATTAGTGAAAGTGAATAGTGTGTTTTCTCCAGGGGAGACCCTAATTATTAAGTAATAAAACTGGTTTGGGGGGCTCTTCGAATAGTCATTTTATTTTAATTTTTTATATATTTAACCCCATATTATCTGAAAAATAGGGTCTCTACTTGAACAAAACACACCATTCACTTTAAAAAGTCTTTTTTTTTTAAGCAGATATCAATACCTAATTATTAAGTAATAAAACTGGTTTGGGTAGCTCTTCGAAAAGTCATTTTATTTTAATTTTTTATGTATTTAACTTCATATTACCTGAAAAACAGGATGAGCACGTATTAGCTTTTTAAAGAAGTACAATGCAGTAGAAAACACAAAGCAAAACAATTATCTTGGGAGACCATGCACTTAATACAGTAAAGCAGTCATTTTATAAAACATTGAATTTCTTGTTTGAGTTTGCCTTTTGAACCTGTTCCACATCAGTCTATTTAAAAAAAAAAAAAAGGCTCTGTAGTGAGGTGCCTGGGTGGCTCAGTTGGTTGTCTGCCTTCAGCTCAGTCATGATCCTGGAGTCCCGAGATCTGGACTGAGACCCTTATTGGGCTCCCTGCTCAGCGGGGAGTCTGCTTCTCCCTCTGCCCCTCACTCTGCTCATGCTCTCTCTCTCTGTCTCTCTGTCTCTCTCTCTCAAATAAATAAAATCTAAAAAACCAAAAAAACAAAGGCTCTGTAGGATCAGACGCCACTGTGGGGCAGGATGGAAAGGAAAAGTCGATGGTCCTTATAATGATTTGACTATAGCAGGTGTACTTAAGGATGCTAAGATATGGCTCATACTGGGTATCCTTGGTCTTTCCTCACATTGCGGTTTTATAGAGTAATACAGCAGAGGAAAGATTGCCAAGAACTCTTTTATTGCTTAAATGTTATATCTTTTACTTTTTATCTTCTTAAATTTCTGTGACCTTCTCTGCTTAGCATACAAAGCAAGTTAAGCAAGTGTGGCCCTTGCCAACTATAAACTTATCATATCTCTTTGGGTCTAGAAAATCCCTTTTTAAAAAAAGATTTTATTTATTTATTTCACAGAGAGAAGGAGAGTGCAGCAGAGGGAGAGGGAGAAGCAGACTCCCCGCTGAGCAGGGAGCCCAATGCGACTTGATCCCAGGACCCTGGGATCATGACCAGAGCCGAAGGCAGACCCTTAGCCAACCGAGCCACCCAGGTGCCCTGGAAAATGCAAGGCTTTCAAACAAACACCATAAACTATTAAAAAAAAAAACCCTAAGTGATGACACTTTGGTCTCCACAATATTAACCTCATTTCCAAGACTGCTTCTTACATGAAAACTTTTTACATCACACATGCTAATCTAGGGATTAGAAAAAATGACCATTGCATGTGTATGGCTTCTGTTCCCCCACAAATATAATAAATGCTGGCAGCTTTCGCCTGACCTCTCTATGGACACAGACATGGTTGTGTAGATGGAAATACATGATGGAGAAAATGTTCCTCAGAAGAAAGGCTTGAATCCAAACCAACATGTAAGGATTAGGAACTCACTGTCTAATCAACTGGCCATCCAAGTCCTCTTGACTACCATATCCTTCCTTTTGGCTGTTTACTATATAGCCATTTTACACTATTTTCTCTGCAGCTTGTTAGCATGTCTCTTAATAGAATTAGAAGATGGCGTAAAGAAGGTAAATGCCAACTAATGCACTTTTGTTTTTGTTTTCTTCTATAAGTTTGGTAAAAGACTTGGCAGAACCAGTTAAGATGGAGTAAGTCCATTCCACCCTCTCACTCCCACTGAACTCGACTAAAATTGGTAGATAGAGCAACTCCATGCATTATCTGGTAACTGAAAAGTAACTGATTGCCAGAGGACTGGGATAAGAAACCAAGGCCTGAAATGCCATGAAATCAACAGGGTTTTCCTTTTTCCTTCTTCTGGTATCTCCTGGACTGAACTCAAAGGCAGCCCAAATCCAGAATGGTGTACCAGGTACACACAGAAAGAGTTCCAAAAGATCTCTGTTTTTGGCACAAAAAAACAGGAAAGGGAACCCCTAAAGGTCAAAAGAAATGGAGGAAATACCCTGATTTTGTGTGATTCTTCTGTTCTCTCCTGTTTTATCCCAAAACAAATAGGCAGCAGTGGCAACGACAATAGCAGCCAAACAGGAAAACCCGTTCTCTGACCAGAGGAACTGCAATCCCAGGTGGAGCAGAGAGAGTACC